>JBBPTH010000006.1:0-655422 GCA_038094055.1 Chalciporus sphaerocephalus
CAATGATTGTCAGGAGAGAGGATACATCCTACCTGACCCAGTACTACACCTCTCAGCCCCATGATCATACGCCGACAAATTACTTCGCTCGTAATGACAAAATCCCATGACTGGTTAAACAATAACAAAAAGCCAGGCAGATCTAGCTGGGCATGTTGTTCTGACCGGTAACCAATAGCTTTGGCTACAAGTTTGTTAGAAAAGTCCACGGTCGAAAATAGAATGTCAGACAATTCCTGTTGCACCGGAGGAACCTCAAGGGACACTGGCATTAACCTTTCAAATCACGGTTAGGTAGTTAAGACGCTCCAGGACAAACATTCGGACTGACTTGTGGTTCTCCAGCACATCTAATATGATACTATTCTGAGTCTGAAGTCCCTCAGTTCCGCTAAGAAGACTCCTGTACACCTGAGAAATGATTGACAAGAACTCTGCATGAGTCATTGAGCGTAAGGTGGCCGAAAGAGTACTTGTTCCAATTGTGGAGTTCTTCTCGTCGCCGTCCGACTCGAAGGATGGTAAATACTAGCCATCGAGTTGGAATTTCGTATCTTATACCGAGAAGGAGGTTGTGCCCACCTGTTGAATGATCCCTCTGACCGCGACAGTAACCACTTCTCGCCAAGCAATGATGGCCTCTCGGATACCGTTCGTACGCAGAAGTCCGTGGACTAACGGTCTCAAGCGGTCCTTCAAGATCAAATCCACATCTATGGGAGGTCTTGGGGAATCTGGATTGATGTTCACTCGATCAAGTAAATCAACTTTGAGCGCCATCACTAGATCTGTGGTTAGGGACGACGTTATCTCCGTTTTCATTACCTGAAGGTGAGAAGGAAGGGAAGAGAAGGCGGTCAAGGACGACAGGGGTATTGAGCGCTTGCTTGCAGTTTCCTCTTCCAGAGATGGTGACTCTGGCGTTGGGGGAAGTGGAGATAGCACCTCGTCGGTTTGACGTGAACAGCGCTGTGCAAGGGGTGCAGGAGGAGCATCGGGAAGAGAGGAGTCCCAAAGTGTTTCGATGGTATGAATCACATCCAGTGCTTCGCCCCACTGGCCTGCACCCACCAGCCCCCGGGCAACACCTGTCATCTCGACGACAGCACCAAGCTCTCGGACCCCTTCATTAACCGCTACGAGATTTAGCAGTCTACTCTCCTTGCGAACAACCTCCAGACCACGCTTCGCACCATTCTCGTCTAGATCATTGAGTAGACCGCGGAGTTTGGAGATACGATCTAAACACTGCTCGGATTCTGTCTGCAAGTCTTGCAGGTTCGTCAGGGCAGCGAAGAAGGAGGTAGAACGGACAGAAATCTCCCGGACGAGATACTGTTCGATGGTATCTGCATGATGTGATAGCTTCTCTAGTAGTGGTAGGGAATAAGAGAGGGAGGAAGGATCCGATGTATATTGGTCACCATCCTCGCGTTCCGTGACAGCGTCAAAGGTGGTGGCATTCCCCAGGTCGAAGTCGGACTGAAAGAATATGGATGGTACAGTGTTGAGAGGGGTCGAAAGTTTGGTGAAGCGAGGGGTCCGAGGAGTAAAAAGAACCTCTGACGATATGGGTACGGTAGAAGGGTCGGGACCATCATTAGGAGGGTAGGAGTTCTGGACGAAACGTTCCCATTCTGGTGCAATTGCACGCAGGTAAGGATCAAAGTCTTTGCGCTTTACTCGGGGAAGGACTGCGGGGACTGCGGAAGGGAGGGTGGAGTGTGCCTTTGGAGGAGCTTGGGACTTGTGCGGGTTGTTGAGAACATTCGATATCGCGTTGAACCCCTGTGAGGAACTACTCCAGTCCTGGTGAAGAGATGTAAGGTTGTATACGGAGACGTTTGTGAGGTCTACACGGGGGAGTGTGCTATACTGATCATTGACACGACCTTCTGTAGTCTCAGAGATACTTGCTGGGCCCTTTCTGCGCTCCCAGTTAAACCTGAACTGGGATGGCTGCGATAGGGTGGGGAGTGGACCAAGCGGTGACGCTGGTCTCGACGGTGTCGACGATTGCTCAGACATGTCGACCAGAGCACGTCCAGGACGACTGATCTGGGTCGTGTTTCGTCCGATATCTCCTTTTATGGCTGATTATCTGTGCAAAACAGATGGGATTGGTCCCAGACATGGTCTGATATGGGAATTTTCCGTGTCTTTTATCATCTGCCATGTCCTCGCCATTGACTCTGCCTGCGCCAGTGCAGAAATTCCTTGCACAGTTCCCTCTGTACACCCACCCACCCGTGCTTGTGCAGTCCCGCTACCTGGCAGATAAACCAACATTATGGATAGCACCACCTAGACTCACTCAGGCCGACAGCCAGAGTGACCTCCTTAGCACAGACGTTGAGTGTCTCAAATGGCAGGCTTACCTCGCGTTGCGCGGGGTCACAGACGTCGTCGTTCGGTGGGACATATCTCCAGAGGGTGCTATCGACGGTCGTTTACCAAATTTGCATGTTCCCGACGTTCCTTCTCGTGTTCTTCCTCCCCATTCCATCCCAGGTTGGGTCGACACACTTCTCCGCACATCAGTTGATCCACTGGAAGGCTACCGTGATCAGCAGGCAAAAGACGAGAGTCACGCTTGGGTATCTCTTCTCGAGGGCACTGTACACGCCGCTTTGTCGTTCTCGCAACCAACTCCGTCGTATCTCTCAAAATTATTCCAGTCAAACTCCCGAAAATCACGCTCCGCGGGAACAGTTCTCAATCCACCACCTCCTCCCTTGACAGGCTTCAGCTCAATTCTCCCTTCTTTTGGGGCGAATGTGGATCCATCTGCGCTCCTCTCTCGCTACGCCGAAGCTATAACATCTCTATCAGAACGGCTTGGCACAGACAGATGGTTGTTGGCCTCGGAAAATCCAACCGCTCTCGATGCCCTCGCATTTGCATACCTCCACTGCATCCTTAACAGCACAGATACCATTCGCATACACGTCGCTCGCCACGTCAATCTCGTCTCTTGGGAACGCAGGGTGAGAGCCCAAGTCCAGCCTGCTTTTTCTCTCCCCTCCCGTCCATCGTAGTTTATTGTTATATTAGTCCCCCTGCAGTAGCAGGTCTTAAATCCATAATTCTACTAGTATGCTCTCATTCAAGTTCATATCTCGTGTGTACCAGACATTCAGTCTAAATGAGTGCCCTCCTTCCCGTTTGTATTACCATTCAGAATACCATTCTTGTTTGATTTGCCTTTGGCAGGCTTCCCGGAGAACCGCTTGCGAAGTGCATCGATCATTTTCGTAAACCTGAGACCAACTGAGCAACGCCCGGTCGAATGACTACAAAGGACGCTCACCAAAACCAGTTCAGGCACTGGAGCACGATGTTGCTCGCGCCGTAGAAGACGATGTAAAACAATGGAAGGTTGGTATAGATGCCGTTCAAAGTGACAAAAAAATCATAAGACATCTTTGCACCCCAGAGTAACCGGAAAACAAGGAATGTACCCAACAAGGCAAATCCATTCACTAGCTGCAGCGTGGATCCGGTCTTACCCATCTTGTCCAAGAACCTGTAGGGATGAATGATGATGGCTCGCTGGGGAGCTCTGCTAAACAAGGACCTACCAGTTGATGTTCAGGAAGATGGTGCTACTAAAGCCAGGAGTCAGCACAAGGGACTGCGAATGATACATATGTTGGTGCACATACACTTCCCAAAGAAGAAAGCGGACAACATAGTATTGCAGAAACGGACGCTGTAAAAGTAACTAAATTAGGTAACACATGACAATAAAGGGACCCACTTACGGTCGCGAGAATGAAAGTGAGGAGACACGCAATCCCTGGAAAATGGGTGAGCAATAGAGACGGAGAAGCTCGAGCAGACTTGCCATGGACCACGAATCCAACATCACAAAAGTGAATGATTGACTCGACGGCATCCCATATAAAATATCCAACAGCAATTGCATTCAAAAAGCTAGCATCTGAATATAAGCCAAAGGCGCGGTCCTCACTCAGACTCTTCGCGTTGAGACATCGTGAGGCCAATATGACAGCAACAAACGCATGCACAAGCGAGACCACATGGACGTCCCAATTTCTACGCGTTCTCTTGTCTGCCTTCACATACGAGACCGGGAAGATGATTCTGCTGATGGCTGGTGACAGGCTAATTTGCACGATGGTGAAGAAGAGGCAAGATATGACAACAATGTCTGCGAACTCTGCCAAGAGGGTGAGACCGTACTTGGTCTGCAGAGGACGCGCCATGTCCCGAAGGTACTGTCGAACTTCTTGGATCATAATAGGTGGGGTGCGAGTGGTGCAGGGAGGGCAAGGATATGAATGAGTGTTTTAATGAGACCGCATCCAATTCAATATAAGACAGATGGGTCTTGTCTAGTGGAACGTGTGCACAAATGGGGTTATTTACCTCATGTTATCTCACGGAGAGCAAGAGACCAACCTACACTTCGTACATCTCTCAACAATTAGTCCACAGAGAACAAGGTAGGGAGCGTGTTAGGATGAGGTCGTGTTCCGAACATTTACATTTGCATAGATGCACAAGCTTGCGGCAAAAGGATAAAGACAAATAAAAAAAAATATGTAAGAATCGGCCTCATGAAATGACCATGAACAGAATGATGGGCTAAACCAAAAAAAAAATGAAGGCCAACAAAAACAGACGGAAAATCAAACGAGATAGCAAAAAGGAAAGGAATAGCAGTATGGATGTGCGACGAGGTGGATGAGTAGGCTTGGGCACGGATCGAAGCGCGAAAGTACATGCAACAAACCAAAACAACGTCCTTTCTTTTTGAGACCGAGACAAACGAAGAGGTTTATGATAGACTGTTAACGAGCGTGAGTTTAAAATGTATGGTTGTTGCGATGCATCATGTACTGTGATCTGCATGGTGGGGAGAGAGCGCCAAGAGGAAGGCGGATGGGGTATGACGGAGCAGCGAGGGTATAGTAAAGATAGGCATCACATCACAATGCAATTGCAACTTGGAGATTGCGGTGCATATGGATCCTCGTGCTTGCCAACCTGTCCCCACACGGAGGGTACCTAGGTGGAAATGAGAAAGTCAGCGAGTAAAATGAAAACGATTAACGCACGAGGTGGTCTTTCGTAGTTTTGCAATAGCGGATTAAGCTTCGATTCAACCGTGAGCGGGATACAGAGAGAGGAAGAAAGAGGAACAGAGCTTTGGCTTGCCTCGCTGACTTTCATGCGTGGTCGAGCGAGGTCCTCACGAAGACGCTGGTTGTGTTCAGTGAGACGACGGAGCTTGAGCTCAGACATGGACTGCTTGTGTGGACGGTTCATGGTGTGGTTTGTCGCAAGGGAGCGTTTGAAGTGACTAGGAGAGTGAAACGAAGCGAGCAAACGAGTCGGAGTTTGAATCACCCACCCTCTCTACATGACCACCATGGATGACCAAGACTGGGACGAGCACTCGACCTGGGTTGCCCTCATCGACGAGTAATCACACAGATTAACTAGCATATACCCTACTCACTGTTCACAACAGCGAAAACGAGAACGATATCAGTGTTGACGCGCTCATAGACAAACTCGGTCCTGCCTTTGCCGCACAGCGGCAACGGGAAAAGGATATCGTCAAACAGACATTCATCCCAGTTGCACAACACACCAAGGATCTCCACGAGGCTATTCAAAATGATATCTTTGCACGGCGCTCAAAGGCCCTCTCCCTTCTTAACGACCCATCTATCGTCTTCGAGCGTGCCGCTGAGCGTGATTTGGACGCCCTCCAGATCACACACGGCGTTACCAAGGCTCGTTCGCGACATGTCTTTCGCTCCGTGTTGACCTCGTTTCCTCCCGTTTAGAATTCGCTCGAGGCCCTCTTCAGCGAGTGGGAGCGCTTGCTTGACCAGAGTGATAGCCTATTCCAGCAATTCAAGCGCGAGATGATCGAGCATGGTATCATATATGCTTCGCCATCGGTGTCATCTAACGCAACGGTGTCTTTATCAGTACAGCGTCTTGAGCGGTGTGCGGACCAACTTCCAGGCGATACTGAACGTTTGATATCGGCTTTGGACAAGAAAGCGAAACATCTTGGTGCGGATGATCATGCAAAAGCGAAAGAAAACCTTTTACGTGGTATATTGGAAAAATATTGACGATGTAGATTCGCTGTGGATAATGCTTGTAACGTCGCTGGATGAATGTGATTTTGCTGTTCAGTCATGCTTTGGTTGTGATCTCTCTCCTACATGCTTGTACGACATACGTGAGAACATATACCGGCTCCGTCAGGTCACCTCACGGAATTTCCGCCGCAAAGAGCTTGGTTTGCCCCACCACCACCCGTCTGATATACCCTCCCTGACTGTCATTCTACAGCTCATACCATCTTTGTTGTCCCGCATCCGTACATATCCAAAGACCCCGAATCCTTACCAATTTTTCTGTCCTTCGCCATTTTACCATGAGCTCACGAGGCGGAAGACAGTCCATGTCGGAGTTGCGTTATCGCCGTCTGCTGGAGCACAATCAGCGTCTCCGAGAAGATTTGGCGAGACCTAGAATTCGTGTTAGCGAAGCAAGCGCCAGGTACGTTCGGTCATCATCGTCATTCTCGTGGACATCTGCTCACCCCTGGACGTTCGTAGCTTGATCAGATATTGTAAAACAACCAAGGACCATCTCGTCTGTGCCTTTATCTTGGCTCCTGCTCGAGACACTAATCCTCTTGCTTCAGGTTCCATCTGTGTGGGGTTCGGTACAAAAGGCTGAGGACCCATATGCACCCCAAGGTTCTGGTGGGCCCAATTGCTGTAGCGTACAATAATTACTGTGTCGCAGACATATTTTGACAATTTGCGGTTATACACCATTGACGCAGGTCAAAGGATGCTTTCTTTTCTGCTCTCTTGGAATGCGGACCCTTCTTTACTTGCGTTGTAACATATCTACCACATTATAGATGGTCGTGCCAATCCCGGTGCATTGTGCCTATGTTACAATGTAACATGTTACGAATTTCATCCAAGCTACATTCAGGACAGTTTCGAGTTGGTCGATCACCAATATCTCAGAGTTGGACGCGATGCTTCTTAACTGCAGGTCATTGTTTCCCTGCCAAATTGGCCCACGTACCAATCCCACGAGGAGGGAGTTTAGAGTTGTTCCAAGAACATCTTCACACCTCCCTCGTTCAGTGCACCGATGAAATGATTGATTGGCTTGCCGTCCTTAAATGCCATGACAGTCGGCAAGGACCGTATTCTATATTTTTGTGCGAGTTCGACTTCCTTGTCAGTGTCGATGGTAACGAGGTCGAGGGAACGACCACTTCCTGTCTTGATTGAAGCATCTGCAGTAAGTTTCTCCAGAATGGGAGAAATCATTTTGCAGGGTCCACACCAGTCGGCATAGAAGTCGACGAGGACCACCTTGTCCGTTTCATCTTCGTTTAATACAACACTTTCAAAGGTCTAGATATCGAAAATTGAGTTAGGGTACCTTGGTTTCGAAGGGTCAATATCGTGGAGTCGTCGATACGTCCTACCTTTTGGTTGACATCAAAGTACTGCTCACGACATTGTCGTGAAGAGTGCAAGGTACGCAAATTGAATTGCCTTGCTTTTCCCAAGAAACCAAGTGCAGCGGGTCGCCAGGCGAAAGTGAGTGAACGAGGTAGGATGCAAGGCATGATTGAAGTGTCACCTGGGTAAACAGGTACATATGATGTGTGAACGTGGAAAACTATGTAACACTGACGGATAACGGCGACTTTACACAGAACGAGAAGATGCAGAATTCCTCCCAAATCGAATCAGCCAGGGAGTGCCCCCACGTGTCGAAAAAAGCGGTGCGTGATATCTAGTGAGGTCCCCTTCCGACCCTCCTCAGCAAGTTCTCCTGGTCGGATAACTGCCTCGATTCAACTTCAGGGGACCTTGCAGCGGTGACTGCTTGGAGGAGAGCCAGTGTGTATCGCTGCCTTGCATATGCACGTCCGTGGCCGCACACATATCCTGCACACGTCCGTCACCTTATTACACGGGCTAGTCACAAGCTACCCTTCACGCTCCTTCTCTCAGCGTGGTGGTTGATACTGACTCTGGCTTGATACAACGTCAATACCGCGATGCTAGCGACGCTTGAATACAATTCAATGGCCGATGGTGTCGGATGGGGCTCTACTATCGCCGAATCTATAACTTGACTGGGGTGGTGACGAGCCCATGGATGTGCTACCACCACAGCATCATGGGACCTGCGACGCTACTCTGCATGGTGTCTCTGGATAGGGGTGTTTCTACTTATGGTATTGTATTATGTACGGCAGTGTTTTCTTTCAATACTCCTCGTCATACCACCACCATGCCATCAAGTTCTCTGCCCCCACCACCAAAAAGACGAAAGAAAACTGATTCTATTAAAGCCCTCGAGCTTCAGATCACGAATGCTGTGGCCAAAAATGCGTCCTTGAACCCTCTCTCCGACCTGCTGAATGTTGCTCAAGACGCGTCAGACCCCGCGGGTGTGTCCCGAGCGTTGTACAGCCTGTATCGCGTGTTCGTAGTCATAATTTCAAACGATAAACTTGCACCTAGTGGGGGCGATGCTGCCAAAGCCGTGCGGAAGTGGATATGGGAGCGCCTGGACACATATGTCAATCTGCTGCAGGGCTTACTCCAAGACGACGAGGCTGCGCTAAGAAAATCTGCTCTGGATATCCTCTTCTCGTTGTTGAAACATCTATCGACCTCGTTAACCAGGTCCAATCCGGATCTACATCCGCAATTCCATTTTTCCCATTTCAAACATATTGCAGAAGCGCTACTTCTCTGTCCTCAATCTACGCGCGCTGGTTCAAGTGCGTCTTTCGAGGGAAAGATAGCACCAGATGTCCGAGAGCACTTTGTGGGGACATGGTGCACAGTTCACGATGACATCCGGTGGTGTTTTCTCCGGGAAGCGACATCCATACTTTCAAAATATTCGTCCATTCACCATCCGAATCTCCTTGGCAATCTGCTGTCTATTATGGAAAGGTTGACCACATTCCCAACAGAGCCTTCAGAACTGAACACGTGGTGGGTAGAGGAGCTGGGAAAGAAGCCCTCAAGATCCCAGAATATAAACGGGGAGGAGGTAGACGAAGAGGAGGCGGAGAATGCGGAAGGCGAAGACGAAGACGAAGACTGGAGAAAATTCTTCGACGAAGACCCGAACGCCAGAGATATAAAGAAGAGTGCAGGCATAAAAGGCAGGACTCATCAGTTGACCTTCCACCAGGCCGTACACTCTCTGCAAGCGCATCGAGCCGTTTTCACTCGAACATGGCTCACCTTTTTACCGCATTTGTCGTCAATATCAACAAGCGCGAATCGTGCCTTTACCACACGAGTTCTGAATATCATGCACAGAAGAGTGCTTCCACATTTGACAAGGCCAATCCTGGTGATGGACTGGATAAGCGCATGCGTTGATTTCGGGGGGACCGTCGGTCTTTTGGCGCTAAATGCCCTGTTTACTTTGATCAAAGATTATAACCTGTAAGTGGTCGCTTACTACTTCCCACCATTCGCTTTCAACCGTGTTTCGCAGTGATTACCCCTCATTCTATACCAGGCTCTATGCTTTTCTCGATAGAGACGTTCTTCACCTCAAGCATCGCGCGAGATTTTTCCGATTGACTGAAATTTTTTTGGGCTCGACTCATTTGCCAGCCTCTCTGCTGGCGTCGTTTGTCAAGAGACTGTCACGACTCTCGCTTTCCGCGCCGCCTGCGGCGATTGTTATGATCATACCGTTCACTTACAATCTCCTCAAGCGTCATCCCGCGTTGATGACTATGATTCATCGGACACAAGAAGAGGGTGGTACCTTTGATGACCCATTCCTACCGGACGAGTCCAATCCTAACATCACGAATGCGATTGACTCGTCATTATGGGAGCTGTACTCACATAGTCACCACTATGACTCAGCGGTGTCTACCCTAGCACGAATATTCGAAGAGGCATTCACGAAACCGGGGTATTCTATGGAAGATTTCTTGGATCATACATATGGGACGCTGATCGAAGCGGAAACCAAACGTTACATCGTAAGGGAGCCAGCCCTAGCGATGGAACTCGTCAAAAACCCATTCCCACTTGCTTCGGGAGATGTAACTGAGGATGATACAGAGACTGCGCCAGATGTAGTGAGCGAGCTCTGGACCTTCGGATAAACCTTATTGATGTAGTACATGGACGGTCATCACCTACTTTGCTTAGTATTAGTAAACAAGAGCAAATATATGTTCCTGCATGATGGAGGACTAGTAGCACCCTTAACTCCAGCTTAAGCACTTCGTTAGTACTGGGTGGCTGTTAGCATGGACGCAATCCGTGTCTCGAAGGTACGTATGGGCAGATATAAGGGCCGTCAGAATCGATGGACTGTTAAATTTGCCAACTCAGGTCGAGAGGGTGCTGTGTGGCAAGTCAGGGAGCACAAAGTGCGGATCTCTACATCTGACGGCCCACCACTTGATATTTCGATACGATGATTCTGATAGCGAGGAGATCTGGGTCCCATACCCCTTGATATCTCTCGTCATGCAGCTCCCGCACACTCTGCAAGGCCGGCGGCCGATTACTTTTCACACACGGACATTCGAGACATTCTCTTTAGCTTTCGAGACTAGCCTCGATGCGAACGACGTGTTTGAGAGCGTCAAAGAGTTGACGGTGTGCAGTGAGCCCGATCACTACTTGAGACCCTGCGGGGAGCACTTACGAAGAAGTAGACTCGGTGAATCAGTTATATGCATTTTTCTATACCCCAAATCCTCCTTTCGACTCCATAGGAGGGTGGTCAATATACTCTCCACGCGAAGAATTTGGGCGGATGGGTGTCGGTACTCGAAGTAAAGCGTGGCGCTTCACCGATATTAACAAGGATTATCAGTTTAGCCCCTCTTATCCATCCTTTCTGGTCGTCCCGACACGCATAGGTGATTCCACGCTTCAGTATGCATCAAAACACCGGAGTAAATGCAGAATACCTGCTCTCACCTATTTACATTGGGCAAACTATGCCAGTATAACTCGCTCTAGTCAACCGATGGTCGGAATTAAACAGAATCGTTCTGTTCAAGACGAGAAACTCGTTGAAGCCATCTTTCAAACACATTATTCACCCGATTCCCGATCATCAAGTGTGCCAGTGTTTGGCGCAACCACTACGAACTTGATTGTAGATGCTCGACCAACAGCGAACGCGGTCGCGAATACTGCCAAAGGCGCTGGAACAGAGAATATGGACTATTACAAAGACGCCAAAAAGACTTATTCCGGCATTGACCACATACATGCTATGCGCGAATCCTTAGGCAAAGTAGTTGATGCTCTCCGCGAAGCAGAGACGGTAGCCGCAAGCGTAAGCGGTTACATGCCAGGAGAGGCCAAGCAACTTGCTATCCTTGACCGTCAAGCACTGCGTCGATCTGGTTGGCTTCGCCATTTGGCAAATATACTCGAGGCCACGGCCCTCATCGTCCGAAATGTGCACATCAACTCGTCGCATGTTTTGATTCACTGTTCGGATGGGTGGGATCGTACCTCTCAGCTATCTGCTCTTGCTCAGCTATGCTTGGATCCATACTATCGCACGATGCGTGGCTTCCAAATACTCATCGAAAAGGACTGGATATCATTTGGACACCGGTTCTTGGATAGATGCGGCCATTTGTCTTCCGAAAAGTTTTTCACCTCGCTAGCGGAGACGGCGAATGGAGGTGGCGCAGATGCAGCTCAAGCCTTCCTGGCATCTGTTCAGAACCGTTTCGCTTCCCAACATCATGTCAGAGAGACAAGTCCTACCTTCCATCAGTTTCTTGAATGTGTCCGTCAGTTGCAGCGGCAATATCCCGAGCGGTTCGAATTTAACGAACAATTCCTTCGCACGATCCACCATCATCTTTACTCCTGCCAGTTCGGAACGTTTCTCTACAATTGCGAGCGAGAGCGCAAGCTTGGGGAGGATGGCATGGTGCCTTCAGAGCGTACCGCAAGCCTCTGGGATTTCCTAAACTCGTCCCAGGAAATAGAGAAACATAAAAATCTTGTGTATGACCCCTCATTGGATGATCCAACACGCCGAGATGGAAAAGCGGACATGGGAGTATTATTTCCTAATTCGAGAGACATCCGCTTTTGGCACGAGCTCTATGGTCGCACAGACGAGGAAATGAACGGGAAAGTCGTTATCTCTCAGGTGAAGGATGATTCAGAGGTCGTCCCTTCTTCTATTGAAGGTCTGGATGACGATCCCACTAACTCGACTATCGATGCCCTTCCACTACCGTCACCTCGACCACACACGATTGTCTCTCTCACCCCTCCTTCACCGTCCCCCGCTATATCTTCCGGGTTTCAGGGATTATGGTCTTCTCTGCCCGAACTTCCCCAGAGAGTTACCGGAGGTTTCTCAAGCGTGAGTACCTCCACAGTATTTAAGGTTTCTGGATCCCCTGCACGCCCGTCTTCGCCAGACGACACCTCCTTATCCCCTGGTCGCACGCGAAACCCGAATCCCACAGATTTCTTTACCAGCAGCGGAGTCAAGTCTGTTTGGGGAAAGCTATCATCGAACGCCACCGCCGCATTCTCAGCGATGCAAGAAGCATACGATGGAGTTACGAAGGATACAAGGAGCCCTTCGACAGCCTTTGGAGACGAAGAGAAGTATGGGAAGACAGCCGAACTTCAGGCTCGTGATCGGGTTGACGATGGGCATTCTCCTGCACTCACTGTCGGGTCATCATATAACCCCTGGGATAGCGTGAAGCCGCAAAAGTCTATACCCATTCTACCAACCGACAATCCGTGGAGTACTGTACGTACCCCCTCGCCCAGACACGCGACGGACATCCGGGATTTGGTCGGTTCTGAACCGTTACCTGCAGATCCGACGATTGCGCGGCCTTATCGACGAGGCACTTTAGGGACTTCCCGTGTCATCACTGCCAGTCCTGGTGTGGGGACGAGTCCTCTCACGCAGTCGAGCGGTGAGAGGATATCAGATCTGGGGGAGCAAAAACCGCCCATGGTGAATACGGACCCCCTCGGTGTTGGACTGTTGTGATGTACGGCAGATGTGAATGTATGTATCGATTAGCTTACCACAGTGCACATTTTGTACTTTATTTAATCAATCCGATTTGGATCAACCAAATAGGATGAGATTCAATGGCGAGATGATGGGATTAGATAAGCAATAGGACACCTTTAAGGCTCAACTGAAACTGATTTTAAGTTGACATCCATCTTTTCTCTTCCCTCGTCTCCATCCTCCCTTCCCCTCCTCTGCTCACAATGTCCTCCAACGGCAGCGCTCGTCCCCCCCTCGCCCCCGGTCACTTCCTTTTCACCTCCGAGTCTGTCGGTGAAGGTCACCCAGGTGCGTACTACCCTCAATCAGCCGGGACAACCGACCGTGACTGAGCATCGTACAGACAAGATCTGTGACCAGGTCTCCGATGCCATCCTAAGTCCTTCAGCCTGTATCGCTGCACAGTCAACATTCATAGTGATGTCAGCTTGATGCCTGTCTCGCACAAGATCCTTGGTCAAAGGTTGCTTGCGAGACTGCCTCCAAGACAGGCATGATCATGGTTTTCGGTGAAATCACCACCAAGGCCCAGATTGATTATCAGAAGGTCATCCGCGACGCCATCAAGCAGATTGGTTACGATGATTCATCCAAGGGCTTTGACTACAAGACCTGCAACATTCTTGTTGCAATTGAGCAGCAATCCCCTGATATTGCCCAGGGTCTTGACCATGGGTCCCTCGAAGAACACGGCGCTGGTGACCAGGGTATTATGTTTGGCTACGCCACCGATGAAACGGAAGAGTTCATGCCCTTGACGATCATGCTTGCACACAAGCTTAACGCAGCAATGGCCGCCGCTCGTCGCTCCGGTGAGCTGAGCTGGTTACGACCTGACTCCAAGACACAAGTCACCATCGAATACAAGAACGAGGGTGGTGCTATGATCCCTCTTCGGGTTGACACTATCGTTATCTCGACACAACACGCCGAAGAGATCTCCACGGAACAACTTCGCAAAGAGATTCAAGACAAGATCGTCAAACGTGTTATCCCTGCAGGCCTCCTCGACGAGCACACCATCTATCACATTCAACCCTCCGGCCGCTTCGTTATTGGTGGTCCTCAGGGTGATGCCGGTCTTACTGGACGCAAGATCATTGTCGACACGTACGGTGGATGGGGTGCCCACGGTGGAGGTGCTTTCTCGGGTAAAGACTTCTCCAAGGTTGACCGCTCAGCTGCCTACACCGCTCGATGGATCGCCAAGTCCCTCGTTAGTGCTGGTCTTGCTCGTCGCTGTCTTGTGCAGCTCTCATACGCTATTGGTGTTGCTGAGCCATTGTCCATTTACGTTGACACCTATGGCACTGGCAAGAAGACCAACGACGAGCTCGTTGCTGTCATTCGCAAGAACTGGGACCTTCGACCTGGTGTCATGGTCCGTGAGCTCGAACTCCAGAAGCCCGTTTATCGTAGGACTGCGTCCTACGGCCACTTCGGTAATCCGAACTACACCTGGGAGAAGCCCAAGAAGCTTGTCCTGTAATCGGGTCCACCCTATTTCACTATTATTATCTTGCCTGGCATCGGAAGTTCATCCTTCCACCATCTCCGCGATATCACGCCCTGTACCACATACACTTCTCTCCCTCACGGCTATCATGTAGCATTTACCCGGAGAGGGCCAGCACGACATGATCTACCACCCACATCTGCTGCATGTTGATGACCTACATATAACCATATATCTGTATCGTAGTATGACCCGCGTTCAACCGCGTATTGAATAGAACTTAAATCACGATATCGACTGTTATCTTATCGGCTGGTCGGATCAAAATCTGTTCGGTCTTGAAATTTTCAGAGTTGGTGACACGTGCGATGAAGAGGGAGTATGTTCGAGAAAGGTCATATACCGAGAAAAAGGTATGGATCGCGCACTGGCAGTCTCATTTTAAAGCGGCCAATAAGTGCACCCCTCGTCCACACGTTCACTCTCCACCTCGCATCTGATCCACACGTTCGCTATGTGCGGGATATTGGGTTTGCTGTTGCACGACCCTGCCATCGATGCCGCTGCTGAGATCTGCGAGGGTCTTTCACTGTTACAGCATCGCGGCCAAGACGCATGTGGTATCGTCACCTGTGGTCCGAAAGGCCGTCTCTTCCAATGTAAAGCGAACGGCATGGTTCGGGATGTTTTTGATGACAAGGCCATTGGCAGATTAATCGGTGGGATGGGTATCGGCCATGGTAATGCATCCACACCGATAACATGCCTTCGTTATTCTGATCAGAGGGAACTCGTCTCCTTGTTCGATACCCAACAGCCGGGAGCTCAAATCACGCAGAAGCTCAACCTTTCTACGTTAATTCACCCTATGGTATCGTACTTGCACATAATGGAAATCTCATCGACAGTCCATCTCTACTGCAATTCATGGATGCTACGGCACATCGGCATATCAACACGTCGTCCGACTCTGAACTCCTCCTGAATATCTTCGCTGACAATCTTCAACAAACTGGCAAATTCCGTATAAACGAGGAAGATATCTTTAGTGCGATTGGAGGGTTGATGAAGCAGTGCAAGGGAGCGTATGCTTGCGTTTCAATGATTGCAGGATTTGGAATTATCGCATTTAGGGACCCCAATGGGATCCGTCCTCTCGGTATGGCTTGTCGGAAAGCCAGTGGCGGCAGGGATTGGCTTTTTGCTAGCGAGAGTATTGTGGCCGATGCGGGTGGTTTTAACGAGTGGCAAGACGTGAAGCCTGGAGAAGCAGTCATAATCACCCGCTTAGGCGTTTCGAGGCGTGTTGTTACTGAACCAGCAACTTTTGCACCCGATATTTTTGAATTCGTTTATTTTGCCCGACCTGATTCCGTATTGGATGGCGTGAGTGTCTACCGGAGCCGGATGGCCATGGGTGATGCGCTCGCCGAAGAAGTACGCAAGGTTTTGCTGGAAAAGAACATCACTGTTGATGTTGTTATTCCGGTCAGTTCTTTCACTTTCTCAGATTAAGGCACTGATATACCTATGTCACTAAAATTAGGTTCCCGATACTTCACGTGTCGCTGCATTGAACTTGGCCCAGAAACTCAACCTCCCTTACAGGGAGGGCTTCATTAAAAACCGTTATGTCGGACGAACTTTCATCATGCCTGGGCAACAAATGAGGAGAAAGAACGTACGAAAGAAACTCAATGCCATGGCCCTCGAGTTTTCCGGCAAAAATGTCCTTCTAGTTGACGACTCGATCGTCCGGGGAACTACCTCAAAAGAGATCATTCAGATGGCAAAAGATGTTGGCGCGAAGAAAGTGATTGTGGCAAGCTGCGCCCCTCCTATACGACACTCTAACGTATACGGCATCGACATGCCCTCTCGTTCAGAACTCGTTGCGTATGGCAGGACGACTGAGGAGATCGCGGAGGTCATCGGTGCTGACCTTGTGATTTTCCAGACACTCCAAGATCTTATTGATTCGGTTCGCCAGTTCAACCCATCCCTGGAGACATTCGATTGCTCTGTGTTTACTGGGGAGTACGTTACGGGGGGAGTTGATGAAGCATACTTGGCCTACATCGAATCGCTCAGGGCTGACAATGTGAAGAGCAAAGCCCTTGAGTCCAGAGGCAAGGCTACGAATGGTTTGAATGGTCATCGCGAGAGGGCTCCTGTGACACAGTCAAGTGCGATAAATAGTGGTGCGGACGACACGGTTGGTCTGCATAACACCTGGAATGTTAGTTGACATCTGCTTTAAACTACATGTCACTTTAGAGTGTATAACGTGTGTCGTCGTAGAAATAGAATACGATGACATCGAGTAAATTACAAGATTTCTAATGCGGGGGGAGACACAATGTAATAGCAGACAGGAGAGTAATCTATCATCAGCAACAATACACGGATCCGTGATACTATACGGAATATTGTAACAGTGATAGAACGAAAACTGCACTGCAGATACTCCATGTAATATTCGCAAGAAGAGTAGTATCGTGGAATAAGCAATGTACGCGATCGTGCTATCGGGCGGGCACGCTGCGATTATTACCTCCCGCCTGAGAGGGTAGCTGTGAGAGTGCCCTATGCTTTGGCATGAATAGAGAAGCCATGGGGTCTTTCTTTGGTATTGGCGGTTTTCCAGCGGTGGGGCGCAGATCGGTGGATTGATCGGTGGATTGGGATGGAGGAAGAACAGGTTCTGAGACATTGGATGGCGGCGAAGGAACTTTTCGTGGACTTGGCAAGCTGGCGGGCTGAGTGGGAGAAGGTTTCGTTTGCGAAGCAATCGAAGCTGCGGTGCGACTTATAGTTACAGCTTTGACAGTTACTCGACTATTAGCAGGTCTCGTGGATGGACCTGCAAGGGGACTTGGACCGGTGGAGCTGGGGAGCACTCGATGTGGTTTGTTTGGCGGCATCTGGATTGTGCGTTGTGTGTACAGGGACCTGTGAATTTTAGTCGCTTCATTCTTTGTCTTCTGGAACAGCGTCTTTGGCTGGGTGGGTGTCCCCCATGAATAGAAGGCTGATCAACCAAAGCTGGGATGACCACAGGCAAGATAACGCTTCCATGCACCACGCGCACGCTTAGCGGGAGGCAGCCTGTCGGTCAATTTGACTTCACGTTCCTTCTTTCGTTCTGCTGCTTCCATGCGTTGGTTTCGGAGTCTTGATGCGACCTCTTCTAGTCGATGGGCTTCTGCTTTGCGAAGGAGAAAATACTGATCGCGCCAGGAATCGGTCGGGTCGGCACCATCTCGTATGAGCTGTTCTGCGAGCAAAGGATATGACTTGAAACATAATCGTTCCCAAAGATCTTGTGTAATCTAGTGAGACGGCCAAGGAAAGTATGTCGCTGAAGAATGGCAGCATACCTGACGTATCGTTTTCAAGATACGGAGAAGATTGTTCGAGACGGAGAAGGGTATCTGCAGAGCAGCATTCCAGCACGGGTTTAATTACATCGTACCGTATGTCATCTCCGAGACAGGCAATAGCTGTAGAAGGCGATGAGGAAGAGAATAGGCCCGTTAGCAGGAGGACATACCATCTGCATGGGCTGAAAGGACTGAGTTGTTAGAAGTTAGAACCAGGACTAGGTGTGAGTCGTGTGTGTCAAACTAACCACGCTGGCAGTATGATACAAGGGTCGGTACACGACGGGGAGCGACATCAGACTCTGAGGCCATGAGGGTAAGAAGCAAGTACGGGATAGAAGGGTGAGCAATTAATGTCCAATGTCCAAAGAAGTTATGAGTATCGAGGTGAAGTGCTGCACAGCCAATAATGCACGTGGAAACCAATGTAGAGCAGTCAAGCAACTCTCAAGGCTGCTCAAATTTACTACAGAACGCTAGCTCTCCTCCTCGTCCACCTCCGTTTCATATGCTCTTTCTTGTGCGTTCATCGCACCTAACAGGTCATCAGACTGTCCCTTTTGTGCTGCCAGCCTTTGCCTTATGAGCGTATGGATCGCCTCCTGTGTCTTTCTCTCCAATTTGGAGAGCTTCTTCTCCATTTCTCTCTTGAGATCCCAGTTCGGTCGCTTCGGTGCGATGTTGAACACGTCGAGCTCCTGAGCCCTTCGTTCTTCATCTTCCGCAATGATTTTCTCAGCCATTCCCTCCACATTTTGTTCAAGAGTATCTTCCGTTAATTGTCCATTCTGCGTGTGCTTCTTCAATGTCCGTGTTTCCGGGTCAAAGTTTCTGTTCAATAACACAGATCCCCTGCAAGTGTAATGTTTGTAAATTCGAATGCACCTGTGGACAGACAGTACAACGACATACTCACCCACTTTCGTCGTTTAAACCCTCCTCCTTTCTCTTTCTGAGTGCGATCAGTCGCGCCTTTCGCGCCTCTGATGCCTCTTGGAGAGACATGGTCGTCGACTTGACATTCTCACTGGTCACATGTCATCCTCGGCTGACTAAGCAGGGCATATTGGATCAACTTCGAGCATTGTCACTTGTCAGTAGAACGCGTCCTGGTCATGCACCCACTTTCGCGTCGGGCGTGGTGTAAGTCTTGTCTGCGTCACGGATTAGCGCGCATCGCCTTGTCGCGCTACTTCAGCGCATCCGCAGCCATCTCTATCGGTGAACAGAAAGCCGTTCGCATGGAAGACTTTCCATGTCCCACCATCCGGTACGTTGTTCTTTGCACTTGCGCGTGAACGAGATGACCAAGTATGCTTACAGTAACTTCTCTATCATCGCGCATATCGGTATTGACCTCCACTACCAGTGGAGGCGCTAGCTCACCTTACACCCAGACCATGGTAAATCAACCCTAGCGGATAGGTCCGTTAGCTTCTTAGCAATGTCGATATTGCGGCTCATCTCGCACGTCGCAGATTATTAGAGGTACACTTATATATTCGTTTCTTCTCTGTCGTATCCCACCAACGCATGAGCAGCTCACAGGCACCATCCAAAAGAAAACCTCAGGCTCGAATCAGCAAGTTTTGGATAAACTGAAAGTCGAGCGAGAGCGGGGGATCACTGGTACGACAACAAATCGGCATTCGCTGGATGACTTTACTCACCTGACGCGTAGTCAAGGCACAGACAGCGAGGTATGCATTTCGTACGAATTCCACAGCAACCGTGTAACCGTTCTCTGCTAGTATGATCCACACTGCTGGCGACAAGAGATACCTTCTCAATCTAATTGACACTCCTGGGCATGTTGACTTTTCATGGGAAGTATCTCGATCTCTGGCAGCTTGTCAAGGTGCACTTTTACTGGTAGATGCAACACAAGGTGTCCAAGCGCAATCTATTTCTGTTTTTCATATCGCCAAGGAAAGAGGACTAACCATTATCCCCGTGCTCAACAAGATAGATATGTCTTCTTCAGAACCCGAGCGTGTGGCCGCACAGATGCAGTCCACTTTTGGTATTGATCCGGCTGACGTCCTACATATCTCAGCAAAAACGGGACAGGGCGTGGAAAGTGTACTTCAAGCTATCATCGGACGAATACCTCCACCAACCGCATCTGCTAGTGAACCACTAAAAGCTTTGTTGTTTGACTCATACTACGATCGATACCGCGGCGTTATATCTCTTGTAAACCTCCGTGACGGCGTGATTCGCAAAGGTACATATTCGTCCACATACCTCTAATGCACTCTACTCAGCTTGAACCTTACAGGAGATAAAATTGCCTCTTGTCACACTCGGAAGAAGTATGAAGTTCAAGAAGTAGGCATTATGCATCCGGAAGAGGTGCCTACTGAGATTCTACAACCCGGTCAAGTTGGATACATTGCGTGTAACATGAAGGAGTCATTGGAGGGTGTGTGAACTTGAAACAATCCTGGAATTGCCTCTGAGGTCATTTGCAGCCCATGTCGGAGACACGCTCCATCGAGTGGGAGAAACAGTACAGCCGATGCCAGGATTTCAGCCTGCGAAAGCCATGGTGTTTGCAGGTATCTTTCCTGTGGACACGAACGACTTCGTCAAACTTGAGGAATCTATTAAACGTCTAACGTTGACTGATCGAAGCGTGACTGTTCAACGTGAATCCTCCTCTGCTTTGGGACAGGGTTGTCGTCTCGGTTTCCTTGGCACCCTGCATATGGATGTCTTTCGTCAACGTTTGGAGGACGAATATGATGCAAATATCATTGTTACCGCTCCTACTGTGCCGTACAAAGTGATTTATAGAGACAGGACTATACTGATCAGTAATCCTACCGAGTTCCCGGATCTCTCGGATGTATCGACAGGAGTCAAAGAAGTACAGGAACCGATAGTCAAGGCAACGATAATTGTTCCTGAAGACTACCTCGGTGAGATGATGAAATTGTGCTTCGAGCATCGAGCAGAAGACTTAGATCATCGTTATTTGGACGCGGGGGCCCCCTCGTCCGCTCGCGTTATCTTGACTTGCACGATCCCTCTCAGTGAAATTGTAACCGACTTCTTCGATAAGCTCAAGAGCAAGAGTTCAGGATACGCAAGTTTCGAGTATGTTGTTTGAACATTGTTCTCTCTGCAAGAGTTCTAAGCAGAACGCTGCAGTTACGAAACTGTTGGGTACAAAAAGAGCGATTTGTACAAGGTAAGTATCCGCAAAATCTGACAAGTTTCAACCGTTCACGTAAATACAGATGATCTTCCTACTAAACTCGAAACCGGTTGATGCACTTGCAATCATTGTACATCGTTCTGCCCAGGATGAAATCGGCCGAGCGTGGGTGAAGAAGTTGCACAAAGTTATCCCTCGTCAATTGTTCGAGGTACCCATTCAGGCAGCTATTGGAAAGAGGATAATTGCTCGGGAGACGCTCAAAGCTTTGCGCGCGGACGTTACAGCTGGTTTATACGGAGGTCATTACGAGCGCAAAATGAAACACCTCGAAAACCAAAAGGAAAGCAAACGCCGGATGAAGCGAGTTGGCCGCGTAGATCTGCCTCAAGAAGCTTTCTTCGATATTCTAAGCACAAAAAAGAACTCGAAATAACGCTGCAACTCGTCACAAAAAGTGGACTATGGCAAGGGAGCTACGACAGGAAGTGATCACCCGACTAAAGCTCGTAATCCTCATCATCATAAGCTTCCTTGAGGAGTCGGTATACTGATGACGGTGGATGATCACCGCTACGAAAAGCATGAGTATGCATAAATTCAGGATGCATGATGGCACACTCACTCATTTGTAACATATGCGTCGATCATTTCCGGCTGCACGTAATCATAGAATGGATTCATAACATCCACCTTTTCCACCAGGTCCCCTTCCTCGAACCCAAGTACACTACTAGGATCCCCAAAGTCGAGTGCACCGTACTCATGATATAAATTCCATTGAGGGGTAAGCTTGAATTGTCCTGCACAGACCACGACCGGGGTACTGTGCGCCCGAGCAGCAGTGGCAGCCAAAAGAGATCCAGTGATTGCGAACATGCCGCCGTTGGCGAGAATAGCGTGTGCGCCAAGGACCACCTTATTTATTCGGGACATGAGAGCATATATGGATGAGTCGGGAATAAGCATTGTAGATATTCCTGCCGACGAGAGAGATTCGGCCATCTCTCGACCACTAAACGTCGGAGCAGTCTCCGCAACAATCACAGTATACTTCCGATAAGGAGCCGCCGCCTTCAAGAATGCCCCTACTGTGCTTGAGTTTCCTATCGTGAGTATTATTTCACTTCAGATGTGCTGGTCAGTGAAACGTGACCAAAAAGTATAGCAGAAACAGCATACTCTGTATGTATGTGGTCTTTTGCGTTCTTAGAAATATTGTCGTAGACGGTTTCAAGCTCGTCAAAGACGTCTTGAATCGCCTCCATAAGTACCGGTTTTAATGTTCGTGCAAATGCATCCGGGTCAAGAGAGTTGTTTTCCCCTAACGTTCCTCGGGCCTCATGAGAGATCCTTTGAGGGGTAGCTTGTTTGCGGGGTTGTCCTTGCGAAACGAACTTTGCGATAGAAAATGCAGGTTTTGAGGACGAAGACGGCGAATTCCCTCCTAGGGAGGCTGTATGATACTCTTCTCGGATGTGATGAAGTACCTTCCGCACTGTGTTTCCTACCGTATATTCTTTGGGTTGTGCCTCGACCAACTTCCTGCCCACCGAGCGGATAATTTCCACCAACTGGTCGATGTTAGAGAAACGAGCCTTCGAAACAACCTGACGGAGGACAAAGACTGTCTCGAGTGCTGTTTCTCGGGATCCTACAACCTGTCGTCTGCGAAGTCTAGCTGCGAGATTTTCGACTGATCTCTGATTTGCCGCACTTGAAGGTTCTGTAGCCATTTAGATCTGATGAATGGTTTTGGAGCAATGAAGCAAGTTGTACATCTCAGTGAGTCTGCAATACCCGAACCCGCCGACTACGACTTTAGCGATCGAGTCATATCATCAACTTCCTGCCGATCTAAGTAAATTTGTACATTTAATGTTTTCCTCCCAACCACTGGCATGCGGGCTCCACCGCTCAAGTCCGACAGAATACTCAAATATGCCAGTCCAGTCTGTCTGCCCACTTTCCTGGAAGCAACTCGGAGATTTGTTCAACGTCTTTGTCACCCCTGCCAGATAAGCAGATAACCATATCCATCTCCTTTGGGAGTGTCTTTGCTAGGCGGACACCTTCCCAGATGGCGTGCGATGATTCCAGCGCGGGAATAATTCCCTCGAGTTGCGTGATCAGGCGGAACCCCCTCAATGCATCCTCATCAGTGGCGACTACATACTCCGCGCGACCAGAATCCTTGAGCCAAGCATGCTCGGGTCCAACTCCCGGATAGTCCAGGCCTGCGCTCACGGAGTGCGTCTCAATGATTTGCCCGACCCTGGACTGGAGTATATATGTGCGCACACCATGCAACACACCGGGGGTTCCCTTAGAAAGTGTTGCACTATGTCTGTCGCCGTCTAGACCTTCGCCACCAGCTTCCACTCCCACCAAACGCACATTCTTGTCGGGTATAAAGTCGTAGAACGCGCCGATTGCATTGCTGCCACCACCAACACAGGCTACAACGACATCGGGAAGCTTCCCTTTGATTTCTTGAAACTGCGTTTTGATTTCCTTTCCAATCACTTTTTGGAAATCCCGAACAATAGTGGGGAACGGGTGAGGTCCAATGCATGATCCGACGAGGTAGTGGGTGGTTGCTAGGTTGGTTACCCAGTCTCGCAAGGCGTCGTTGACCGCATCCTTGAGTGTTCGAGACCCCGACTCTACTGGAATTACCGTCGCACCGAGCATCTTCATTCGGAATACATTCAAAGCCTGACGTCTTACGTCCTCTGCACCCATGTAAACGACACACTCTAAGCCGAATCTAGCGCACACAGTTGCGGTTGCAACTCCGTGCTGTCCAGCACCAGTCTCTGCAATGATACGTTTCTTACCCAAACGTTTGGCGAGGAGAACCTGTTCGTTGTCAAACTTGCGAGACAAAGATCCAGTTATCCAAGTATCTCACCTGACCGATTGCGTTATTGATCTTGTGTGAACCAGTATGATTTCTACAAGGGGATAAACTGAAGAAGAAAGAAACTGGCAACGGACTTACAGATCTTCTCTTTTCAGCCAAATCCGAGAGCCTCCGACATGCTTCGTAAGAGACTCTGCAAAATACAACTTCGAGGGTCGATTCATATAGCCATAGTAGCTCTCGAACTCTTTCCAGAATTCGGGATCATTAACGGCTGTCTTGTGTGCCTCCTCCAATTCAAGGAGACAATCAAATAACGCTTCTGGAACATACTGTCCTCCAAATTCCCCGAATTTTGCAGGTAAGAATGGTGCTATAGGGGAAGCCTGAGATGTTGTCTTCCCCAAGTCTAAAGGAGCTGTCGGGGATGTATATGATGGAGACCGTACTCGTGGGGGAGACTCTTTGCCTCCAATCTCGCGACAGAAAAATTCCACGGCTTGGGGGACCTTATCTAACGGAGCTTCCTTGATGATTGGGACCAATCGGCTTCCGACGACCACACCATCAGCACCGGCATCCTCGACGTACTGATATTGAGCCCGAGTGGCCACACCGAAACCAACTGCAATGGGAGCTGAAGTGTGCTCTCGCACACGAGCGATAATGTCAGGCAGCATGCTATTGATGGCGCAATCTGCGGACGATCCAGTGGTACCCATTCTGGAGACTACATAGATGAACGAATCGGCGATAGAGGTAAGGAATTTAATGCGGCTAAAGGACGTTGAAGGAGCTATGAGCGGTACATAGGACATGCCGGATTTTCGGCACCTTTCTCTGAAGTTAACGGCCTCTTCGGGTGGGAGATCGACCACTATGAAACCATTTGCTCCTGCTTCCTTGGCATCGTGGATCGCCTTTTCCTCCCCGTAAGCCATCATGGGATTGTAATAGCCCATGAGCAATAAGGGAACGGTAAGACCGCAGGAACGTGCCTCCCTTACCTGGCCTAGTACTGTAGCATAGTCGATACCATTTTGAACGGCAATGGTGTTAGACTCCTGGATGACAGGACCGTCGGCGATGGGGTCAGAGAATGGAACACCTAGTTCTATAATGTCTACCCCTCCTTTTTGCATGGCTAGACATATGGGAACTGTATCGTTCACTTTGGGATATCCTGCGGTAACAAAGGTCACCAGCGCAGAGGTCCCCTGTTTCGTCGGTTGATAATGCTGCGCGCCGCCGATAAAATAGACATACCTCTGCTTTTTTGGATTCGAAAACAGCCTTGATGGCATCCATTATCACGGAAGGATACTAACAGCAAATTTATTTGGTCGCCTCCGAGTCACCACTTGAAGCTTGACCATCTAACCGAAACACGTGACACAGCATGAGTTGGACTCCGGAGCATCTGGCTGCAAGTTGTTGAAAGATTCACTGCATCATGGAGCCCTCGAAAGCTTCAGATGAAGCAAGGGTACTTGTCATTTACACAGGTGGAACAATTGGGATGCTTGTCGGCGCCAGGGGATACGTTCCGGAACCGTATTTTCTAACGGAAACTCTCAGAAGTCAGAAGCGGTTTCACGACCCTCTCCAAGATTCCATGTTTTCGCATGCGGCATCTGTCAAGCACTATAGAGCATGGTCGAGCAGTGGTAGGTCAAGCCCGTCCGCAGGGGAGACTCCCATCTCTCCTAACCAAATCAATTATCTCCATCCAACGCTATTGGTTAAATCTTCGCGACCTATTGGAAGAATACAGACCTTGGCTCCTGCAGGGAGCACGCCGCCCTTTGGTAACCCCCAATGCGAGAAGATCTCTGAAGGCATCTATGAGGCGCGTCTTCCGAGCCTCGTCACCCCCAGGAGCTCTGCCTCGGGACTCAGTGTTGGAAAGCGAATTCGCTACGCTATTCTCGAGGTATGTTCCAAGGTTAAGATCAACGTGACTCGTCACGCGGTGGTGAACGTACATCTCAGTGGGATCCTCTACTTGACAGCAGCAATATCGAGATAAACGGTACTTACGAAATCATTGGTACAAGGCATTGCTGCTTCTGACTAATTTATAGATTGGATTCGGATAGCAACCGAGATAGAACTCAACTATATGGACTTTGACGCCTTCGTAATTCTCCACGGTACCGACACGATGTCGTATTCGTCTAGCGCATTGAGCTTCTTACTCGAAGATCTTGGAAAAACAGTGGCGAGTCTCCTCTTTATCTAACACATCTCAACTTTCAGATAATTTTTTGTCCCTCGATAGATCTTGACTGGCGCCCAGATCCCTCTCTCGCAACTTCGCAATGATGCTGTTGACAATCTTCTCGGAGCACTCACTATCGCAGGACACTACATTATACCAGAATGTAGCCTATACTTCAATCACACCCTGTACCGCGGCAACAGAGTGTCCAAGATGTCGTCATACGATCTTAATGCGTTTCATAGTCCAAACTTTTCACCACTAGTCAACGTTGGGATTGACATTGTGGTCAATTGGAACGATGTCCTGAGACAGACAAACCTGCGTCGCTTCAAAGCCCACAAAGGTTTGCCCATTCATACATTCAATATAGGACCTGGCTGACACTTGATTGTCACCAGAGATGAGTCCCCATGTGGGTATGTAACTATGAAGTCATTTCACCGTGCGATGGTCTCTTATCGACTTGTGGCAACCTTTCGTTTGTTTCCCGGAATGAGCGGTGTCACTGTTCGTGCATTCCTTGCTCCCCCGATTCGTGGTGTAGTACTCGAGACCTTCGGTGCAGGAAACGCACCCCAAAGAATTGATTTGGTAGAAGCTCTCAAACAAGCTTGTGACACGGGAATAGTCATCGTCGCGATTACACAATGCTCGAAGGGATCTGTGTCTGACACATATGAGACTGGCAGAATGCTTCAAAACGTAGGCGTTGTTCCGGGTGGGGATATGACTCCCGAGGTAATGCATCCTCAATGACACTGATGTGACGTTAGGTTTACCTCCAACGCCTAGTGTGCCCTCACGAAACTCGCATACTTGCTTTCTAAGCCCGAACTCAGCATACAACAAGTCAGGGAACTGATCGGGATGCCTCTCCGTGGTGAACTTACTCGGCCCACGGTTTCCGCACCGACGCGCCCACCGACAGATGCACCTCATCTTCCGAGTATCCAGGGGCTCTTGACACAGTTCATACGAATTGCTGGGCTCGGTCCAGCCAAGCAGGCTCCGCACATCACCCTTTCTTCCTCTGTTGGGGACGATGCGCAGCATGCCACCGCACCTTGGTCTGGCACTGCCAGCGAGGCAGCGTCGACCGAAGCAGCTCTTCTTCCTTTCCTCATGCACTCCGCTGCGGCTTGTAATGATGTGGAGAGCTTGAAGTTTTGTCTTGCGACCGCTGCTTCCTGGGAGGCGGAGGACATGACTTTGGTCACTATCCCGGGAGGAATTGTAAACTGTCTTGACGTCGGCTCTGGCCGCTCTCCGTTACATGTAGCAGCCCTCAACGGGAACACTGCTAGCGTAACTTGGCTTCTGGAATCTGGCGCACTCGTACATCTCAGAGATTCCCTTGGACATACTGCATTGTACTATGCGGCTCGTCAAGGGCATGAAGATGTCGTAAGTATACTCGTCAGTGCTGGTGCCAACCTTGGAGGCTTGGAATACGAGGCTGGTTATGCTGAACTTGCATTGAAGAATGCACTCAAGTCTGGTAACCAAGATGCAATGAAGGTTTGGGGAAAAACTGGGATGTGCATGAATACGCCTCCGTGACGCACCGAGACTACAGCTGTAGATATGGATATGCATGAAAGCTGATCAGTACAGGACTGGGGTATATACTGGCGGAATAAACATCAATACAACGCGAGTTAAAGCTAGGTATCTCCGTCTTCAACAGCCATTTCCTCCGTGTCTACCTCGGTTTCTGATGGGTCCTTTGAAGCATCTCTGATCAACTCACGAAGGGAGTTGAGAAAGAGTCCTTGTTGTGCCGACGGAAACGTGAACGACTCTCCCATATATCCCAATCCTTTGACGAAGGATTCCGGTTCCTTGTCAAGATGTAAGGGGGTGTATTTGATCCGACGATGTATGAAATCGTCATCTGATGCCCGCTCGCCGTTGGGTCCTCCGTAGCCATTGTATATACGCATGGTAAAGTCAATACCTATGGCAGCCGATCGTATGAGCTTCGGTGTGGTGAAGGCAAGAAAGAGACCAACTTTTTTCGTCTGTTCTTTCTCCTTCAACCTCATCTGCTCGACGAGTCATCTCGTAATATGAATATATGCAGTGAAAGATGACCTCAGGCTCCTCGGAGTCCAGTGCATTCTCGAACTTGACATTTGTGATCAAAAGGTTCGACATATCTTCATAGAACTTGACCACTTCTATTGTCTTTGGGTCATCCGAACCGAAAGGTCGTTTAGCATGTGAACGTGAGTTAGAGGGAGTACCCTTAGGTGCTGCTCGAGCAAGCAGCTCCCTCGACCTCTCGATCTCAGCATCACGCTCACGAATCGCATCCTGGACTACCATACAGTGCAATTGGTGCTTTGTGACAAAAGGAGATGTAGGAGACCAACCTTGCTGTTCTAAGTCTGCAATGCGCTTCGTATTCTCGACGATCGTGTTGTCCCTTTCCCGGACAACCTCCTGAAGACGTAGAATATCTCGTTCAATAACACGTTTTTCTTCATCTGCTGCCTCTCTCGTAAGGAAATGAAGAGCGACTACTGTCCCCGTGCGGGAAAGTGGATCAAGACGAGAAATTTGTGAAGTAAGCTCCTTGATGAGAGCATCTTGACCTTTGACACGTTCGTCATATTGCGAATGTAATTGCTCGAGCGCCTTCTCAGGCTCTGTTTTGCGCAGTTCGAAGAGCTCCTCCAGCTGTTTCGATAGGGTGTCACATTGAGCCTCCAGCTAAGAGGCAGGTCATTTAACATCAAGAAGTGAACAGAGAGGTGAGAAATAAGCCATAGATCTCTTGCTTTCTGTTTCCATCGCTCCAGCTCCTTTCGGACCTTCGAATCTGAGGAACTGTTGTTTTTGCTCGTGCCAGCGGCGGCAAGATTTGTCTGGGCATTGCCTTCGTTTTCAGCAACGGGAGTTTGGTCTCCTTCTACTGCTTCTTCAGGAGAAGATTGCTTTTTACTCGTTTTTGAGCTGATTGCCTTCTCTCTGCCCTTATGATCCTGTTGTCCGTTGACGGTGGTGGCTTTCGAACGTGGTTTAGACTTGAGTAGAGGCTTCACGGCTGCAGAACCCGTAACGTCTTCAACATTATCTGATTCCTGGTGTGTAGTTGTTGGACGTTTCGAGGAAGGTTTGTCCGGGGTAGAATTGCTTGGTCCTGGCGAGCCTGCTTTAGTTTTCTTACGCGGCCGAGCGCGCGTCTTGGGATTTGGCGGACGCGCGTCTGAGGGATGGTCCCAATTGTCTGCGATACGGCTATTTCAGATGAACGTCCTGTGTTGTATGGCAATCGCGAACGCTCTTACTCATCTCGTCTTCAGAGGACATATTGGCAGTCTGTCAGGAAAGTCGTGTCCAAGTTCAGCTCTTGTTGAGTTGATTGCTGCCACTGACACTGCACGCCTATTCCAGTAACTCAGTGCCGCGGCGCGAGCCTACTAACCATGCGTACACTCACCAACTACCAGGCAGAACGCTATGCACTGATCAGTGCAGATAGGGCTTTTCGTGCAGATCACAATCGCGAACACACCCTGCTAGAGCATCAAGCTGACCAGATTGTTCGCCCATGAAGCCAAGTCGGTGTGGAGCCTAGCCTGACATCAAGACAGTGTTCCTCATCCATTCCTGATCGGTCTGTTCTCTACCCTTGTAAAGCCCACTCACCAATGCATTGCGGGCAACAGAAAACAAAGCTATTCCAGATCATCAGCAAAGTTGTCACACCAGTTTTGTTGAGTCCGCACAGTTGTTCTGACTCTGATGCAGATGCCAAAGGGAGCTCTACTTCATGCACATCTTGATCTGACTGTGGCGGCGAAAACCCGCCTTGATATCGCTTTACAATTCACATCTCCTCCGCAGAGATCATCACCTCAGTAAACATGTCATCTATCCAGCCAAAGATGAGACCACTCCCTCCAAGTTTTGTCTCTTTGCAGATATCCCTCACAGATACCACCTATCATCCAAACGCATGGGTGTCCCTGTCAACAGCACAGGAACACTTCGGCATGACCTTAGGAGGCCCAGACGGATTTGATAGGTGGTTCACTAGCAAGATATCTATCAATCCAGCTGACGCATATGTCACTCACAATAATAATATTAGAGTATGAAAAAGTGGTTGCTCTTCTTGAGATAGGTATTCAATTCCAATCAGATCTGGGATGTATTTGATCTGTATGTGTCATTCTGACCTCGTCCTGGTCAAAAGACCATTTATGCGAGAATGCAGAACATCGTCTAATACTTTCCTATCTGTGAACTGTATATCCGCCATTTCCTCCTAGAAATCTTGGAAGATGGCGTGTCTTATGTTGAGGCACGAATTAATTTCAGGTGAGTACTGTCAGGATGTTGAAGATATCTTTTCCAAATGATGTAATTTTCTTGAGATTGATTATTTCTTGAGATTCATGATTGGCGCAGATGGGGAGGAGAATGTTCCACATATTGAATGGCTGAAAACATTCTCTGCAGCAGCGCTTGCTGAAAAGGCTTGTCTTGCGTAGATTTAGCAGAAGTTTCAAAGCACATTTGTCGCAACCGACGTATCTGAGGAGCAATTCAGCGAGTACTGTATACCTGATAGAAAAGTAGCCCATCATCAGACGTATGCCCATCCAGGAAGCAAACATGCGGGAGTTCATCCTGTCATCGATAGAGGATGGCATCTCCTACCTAGAGTCATGTTATAATTTTAAGTGAGTTGTTAAGTTGCATTCCAGGGACAGAGCCTTATCACTACAGGAATCTCTCTCAGTTACTTGATTGCCGAGGATGGGAAGACCAGATTCACCATTCGTGAAATGTTACTATTAGTCGAGATTTGCTGTTTTGAAGGTCAAACTTACCTTGGCGCTGACATGGGACTCTCACAGATCATGTACACTGCCGAGGACCGTATCTTGCGAACAACTGGACTTCAAATTGAAGCGCTGCATCGAGTCTAAGCTCGAATTCCCTCATCTGATTGTAGGTAGGCCCTCGAGCAACGTTCGTACTGCTCTGGATTAACCGGACCCTTGGACAGGGTTTGATCTTGTGGCACAATAAGATACCTACAAGCCATTAATAGATTACGCGGAACCGCTCCTTCGATTTGTCGAGTAGCAGAAACAGCATGGCGTTGAAATTCCATTCCTCTTCCACGCAGAGGAGACCCTGGGTGGCGGAACAGTGGCAGACATAATTTGTACGACGCCATCCTGCTTGGGACGAAACGCATCAGTTTCTCTCTGGTCAAACGCCCGAAGCTGATGGCTCTATGCCGAGAGCGGAGGATTGCTTTGAAGGTCTGCCCCATTTCGTGATTCGTCTCTACCAGATCTATTGATGTGGATAATTGGACTGTATTTTATCCAGGGAACGAGACGAGACCCTGCGCTTGACATCGTCGATGCCAATGCATCCGCTTCCTGTGATCATGAGTCAAGGTATCCCTGTCGTGCTCGCATGTCCAACAACATGGGTCCGTCCTTTGCTTTTTACCAAGTGTTGGTGGCCTCCGAGTTGACAGGACTCGCGGCGCTGGGCAAAGGGCGCGTGATAGTATTACGGCATTCTATACAGATAGTTGTGCACACATTTGCTTGACTGACCTTCAGTACTCTATGCTCTAAGACGACGAGAAAAGGAGGGGCGATGAATTCATGGGAGAGGCGGAGTCAAGTTCAACGTGAAGTTGTGTAGAGTGCTGAGGCTGTGTTGTGTTGTTGGAGTGTGTTTGTGTAGTGTACTTGGTACTTACTCTCGAGCAAGATCTACGCTCCAACTTGTCCCTTACCACGACTACAAAACCCTCCTCGCCACCTCCGCTGCTATTCAGTTGCTCGCCCATTTTTCTCGCATCCTTTCTCAAGGTATGTCTGTCCTGTCCTCCGGCAACGATTACCCAGCTCGAATCCACCATTTCCTCACCACCTCCCCCCCTTCCCCGTCAGAATTCCGTCTCCCAGACCCCTCAGTACAAACCACATTCTATATCACATCACTATCAAGCCATCATCCCCAAATCCCCATATAACTCACTTTGTCTTTGGCTGAACACGTAATGGCAGAAGTTGACTACAACCGCAAGCGGTCTCGCTCCCCTTCAGACTCGGACGAGCAAAAGCATCACAAACGTGCAAATACAGGCGCTACGGCATCCACGGATGACTCACGAGCTCAAAAGACCCAAGATTCCGCCGCACATTCTCGTTCATCTATAATCCACGACGCGAACACGGTGGAAGGTCCTGCGTCGGTAGCAGATACGACGGCGTCTACCCCCTCTCCCAAACCCTCGTCATCGGATAACAAGGGTGGTGATTCGCGTACAAGTGCCCCTCCTCCTTCAGCCATGATTCACATGCGCTGCTTGATCGTTACTCAAGATGCCTCGATCATCATAGGTAAAGGTGGCACACACGTTAACGAGATTCGCGACAAGAGTGGTGCTCGTGTCGTCGTTTCGGAGAGCATCCCCGGCAACCCAGAGAGGATTCTTAACGTTAGCGGTCCACTCGATGCTGTGTCGAAGGCAAGTGTTACCAAGTCTTCGAACTGTCAATTTCATTAATGGTTCAATCATGGGAAAATTGATGCCACCAGGCGTTCGGACTTATTGTTCGAAGGATTAACGACGAACCATTTGATGTTCCTTCTGTCCCCGGTAGTCGGGCAGTCACTATCAAGTTCATGATTCCAAACTCTCGTATGGGTTCTGTGATAGGCAAGCAAGGTTCCAAAATCAAAGAGATTCAGGATGCCAGCGGCGCCAGATTGAACGCGAGCGAAGGCATGCTCCCTGGTTCGACGGAACGAGTCCTGAGTGTAGCGGGTGTCGCTGACGCTATCCACATTGCGACGTACTACATCGGCAACATACTTATCGAAGCACAAGAACGCATGCCGTTATCTTCTAGCAGTCATTCGAGCTACCGCCCCTCGAGTTATTCTCGACGCCCACAGCATGCTGGGTCATCCTATGTACCAGGTTATACTTCGCATCACCCGTATGCGCCGTCGCAAGGCCCTACTCAACAGCTGCAAACACAACAGATTTACATTCCGAACGACCTCGTCGGATGTATCATCGGAAAGGGCGGCAGCAAAATCAATGAGATCAGGCACATGAGTGCGAGTCAGATCAAAATCATGGAACCTGGAGCTGGCCTGAATGGCGCTCCATCATCCGGGTCAGAAGGAGAAAGGTTGGTTGTGATCACCGGTCAACCCGCTAATATCCAGATGGCGGTTCAACTATTGTACCACCGATTGGAACAAGAGAAACAAAAACAACTCCGGGCTTCAACGTCTTCCTCTTCTTCTTGAGACTGACCATGTACCGGACCCTGCGCACCATGCTCCTTCAGATTTCTTATGCGAGAGAGTGAACCGGTTTGGTTGTCCAGGCTTACTCTCGCATGTTTCAAGCTGCACGTTGATGCGTTGTACTCGTAAGACCAAGTTTTTTTTTGCAGCTACTCCAAGGCGCTTTTCGATATCGTTTTTATTGAGTTTTTGCTCTAGACTAGTTCTGAGCTCGTACGCTTGGAGGACAGGTACTTGAGTCACATATTTATGGTCGCTATGTTTACGTAAGATACTTTGCGAATTGGACGGGTTTTCTGTGCACCGACAGGTCTGAGTTCGAGATGGCGTCCATACTGAAAGCTCAAAAGGCCAATGCAGAAAAAGTTGAAGCCAACGCGAAGAGGAAACGCAAGGCCGACCAACTCGACGTCGACGATGAATCGCCCACTCAGCCAAGGAAGAGAAACAAGCAGCGTGTCCTGCTGCTCTCCTCTCGTGGTATCACCCACCGCATGAGGCACCTTATGAGTGATCTGGAAGCTCTCTTGCCCCATGTCAAGAAAGAATCTAAACTAGATTCCAAATCCCAATTACACCTCCTGCCTGAACTCGCAGATCTCCACAATTGCAACAACGCGCTGTACTTTGAAGCGCGGAGACACGAGGATTTGTACATGTGGGTAGGCAAAACTCCCAACGGCCCCAGCATAAAACTACACGTCCAGAACGTGCATACGATGGACGAGCTCAAAATGACTGGCAACTGTCTAAAAGGGAGCCGAGGGATCCTCAGTTTCGACAAATCATTCGATGACACTGAGTGGGGAAAATTGACAAAAGAAGTTTTCACCCACGTGCGACGTTCGATTTCAGTCCTGCTGGTTAGCTGACTCCTGTTGCATCTCCTAGGTATTCGGCGTCCCTCCTTTAGCTCGAAGAGCAAAGCCCTTCATCGACCATGTTCTAACGTTCTCTGTACTTGATAACAAGATCTGGTTCCGAAATTTTCAGGTCTGTTTCGTGCCTTTGAGTCGTACCGAGCTAGAATGAAACACGTCTGTCAGATCCTCGAGAAGGATCCCACACAACCCAATGGCCCGCCAAGTACAACCTTGGTTGAGATCGGTCCTCGCTTTGTGTTGACACCCATTCGAATATTCGAGGGGGCGTTTGGCGGGGTCACCGTCTATTCCAACCCTGAATTTGTCACGCCAACGGCTATACGTGCCAAGATCAAGCAAAGTAAAGGAAATAAGTATGGTAAACGAAAAGAAGCACAAGAAGAAAACGTGAGGAGAAAAGAACTTCGTCGGAGAGGAGAGGATGCATTGGCAGTATCAAAGGTGTTTGCATGAAAGCTAGGGTTAGATTATTAGCTCGTGTGCACACGCATCGTTGCCTCGATCCAGCCCTAGAAGATAACACGATATAGTTTGTATGTGTGCGCCGTCTGAAAGCTGCATGTAGTAGACTAAGACAATGGCGAAATGATCATGTCAGGGAGTCAGTCAGACAGCTGTCACACCCAGCGTGTCCATATGGGTCCCAGGGTCAACCTCTTGCACTGCCAAAGCAGTTCTTCATTGTTCTCCTGCGACAAACGCTGCATGGGTCCCTTTGTGCGCTCATAAAGGCAACTCGAACTTACGGAACAAAGGCTGCGTATACCAGAAATTATCCTAATTCATGACTCTTAGCCGCGGACCGACAGGACGCACTCAATCGTGTCCCGCGATCGTCTGGTTCGAGACCGACATTTTGGCCTGGCCTGCCTTTGTTGCATCATCCAGATAACCGAGTGGCTCTGGTTCATATATATTGTGCTACACTCGGGATATGCTGCCCCAGCGTGTCCTGTCTGACTCTCCAACCTGGAGTCCACTCCTTACTTCATAAAAATGCCCGTGTCGTTGAGTATACAACCGTTCTCCGATATCTTGGAGATGTATGGGGGTCAGAATCCGTCATCTGCATATTCGCTTGCAGGTCATGTTTCCATCTCCCTCACTTCCCCCTCATCGATCTTCGCACGACAACGAACAACCACGCGCGTTTTATTACATTCCTTGTCTATCACCTTTGAAGGACAATCGGAAATGCTTACGCCACGCATCGGATATGCTCCTCTCCGTCTGTGCTCGATTACGCGGCAACTACTGCCCAATGAGCCCGTGGAATTCTCAAACGAAGGCCACGAGGAATCCGATAAGCCATGTACATGGAATATCGTCTTCGACATCCCGGTGCCCGGTTGGCTGCCCACGACTTCATCGCATGGAAATTCCTTGTCCCGACAAGCTGGGACCTGCTACGCTCTTTACGCTACCGCTACATTCGTGCATCTCGATCTCGACCCTTCTCCTTTCTTTGCAAGCATTTGTGGCCCCCTTCGCACACGAACACGGACTGTCGATGCACCCAGGTGTCCTATTACACTCATGCGCTTCGTGGAGCCACAACTAGGACCATCCTCTACCGCATTCCCCATGTCTATCTATACAGTCGACACCCATCGTGAGTCAGACGTCGATGCTTCGCTGATGACATCTATACCCTCGAGCGTGTTGGATAAGATTCAAGTCGCTGCTAGCATTCCGAATGCAGTAGCAATGCATGAGACCTCCCTTCCCTTTGTCCTACGCATCAGAGGAAAAAACTTGAACGAGTTTGAACGCAAACGATTGAGGATAACACAGTTTTCCATCAACGTGGAACAAATTGAAGTGTATAGGAAAACGGTGACTTCTGATAGCCCCTTCAGAAGTTTTATTCCCCCGGAACAAGCGCAACCTCCACGACTTCAGTTGCGACATCCTCATGACATTCACCGCTTGTATGAGACTGGTGTCATCGGGACACTTGAAACCTTCCATCCGAGTGTAACACGCACATTCTCTCTTCTTCCTCCTACCGAATCAGGCAGATATACGATTTCAGGGGATGGTCGGATTTTCGCGTCAGAGAGCGACGTCGACGATAATTGGTACATTCTGGAAACCAAGGTTCCTATTTTTGCAGAATCATTCGTGTGCGATTGGGCGGGGCCGCAAAGTCGACGGATCACCGAATCTAGTCCTCTTTTCACCGTTGATCATGCGATCCAGATCGCGCTTCGATGTGAATACCTTCCGGATGCTGGAGAAGAGACAATCCAACATCTTCAATTTTCTCTTCCAATGAATCAGGTCTATACGCATCGAGTGGTTCCGCTCAACACTTGCGAGAGTGTAAACTCACAAAAGGGTGTCCCTTTACCATGTGCAAGAACTCTTCCGGCTTATTCGCAACTCTTCCACTCAAATGGCGAGCGGAAGATCGATCATTCGACTCCACTGCCGCTTTACGAGCCTTCGTCAGCGTCGTCGTCGTCAACCGAAGTCGAGGTAGGGCGACAAGAGAACTCGTAATCATCCCTTATTCTATTTATGCGACATTTACTGCATGAGTGACTTACTCTTACTTGTATCTGTCACAGTTGGTATCATCGCTTGCTCGTGATTACTCTTCCTCCGAGGTTGTGGCGGTATCACAGTTTTTTTTTTTCGCTGCTTGGCGGTACTTCATGGTGACCTTGTTGCATGGACTTCGTTCGCATCCACTCCTTCATTTTTTTTAAATTCAATCCTGCAATCAAACGGGTCATTAATGTCGAAAAGACTCGAATCATACTGCAGCATGTACGTTTACATATTGTACGCAATCCCATCAAACTTTCATTGGCAAGCTTCAGCCTGTGGACACACAGTCAGAAACCGCGTAATTCATTCCGCCGAGCTGTGTATGGGTATGTTGAGACGAATCTGAAACAGCCGTGATATAAATTATGAACATAGTGCATTAACCCAGCTGTAGAGACACCCGATATCGATCTCCTGATTATCGAACGTTCCAGTACGAAATCATCCAACAGAGGTGCGAGACATGTCATGTCATGACACAGCGCGTTCCCGTCCTAGGAAAAGTTGGCAAGTTATGTCTGTTCTTGGCAGATGACATTCGCCACTCTTAGGTACATACCCTTTCAACTGGTTTCACCTCATGGTATCATGATGACCATGAGGACTACAAATACGACCTGCACCTCCCAGAGAAGCTACGCTCGCACCTCATGCCTGTCGAAACTTTCCAGCTTCCCAACTTCCTTGCTTTATTGCCCGAGAAACCTGGAGGCGAGATTAGCCCCCACTTCACGGATGCCAACAATGGCTATAACTCATGGGTAAGCTCGAAGCTTGGTCGGCTCTTTGCAATCGAGGTCTACAATGCCGAGATGCCTCTGTTAGCTTCATTGGCATGGCCGCTCGCATCTTGCAAGGAGATAAGAGCGATCCTCGATTACATGACTTCGTCATTTATGCTTGAGGAGTTAACTGACCGTGCATCCAGCGAGAAGACTATCGTCCGTTCACAATTGTGGATGAAGACGTTACAGGGTGACGATGAGGAACTCTCCAAACACCCTTTTTTCAAAACGATGCGCGAGTGAATCGTCCCATCACTCCATTTCTTAAGCAAATGTCGCTATAACAAATCACTCATTTCAGAGAATTAGTTCCCAATATGAAAGCGGCTATCAACCCTTTCCATTGGCCTCAATTCATTGCCGCAAATGAAGCATTTTCCAAGAACACCATCCAAGAAGCTCTTGATCGGGAGGAACATGTCAATAAGAACGCGACCATACAATCATACGTGCTTATGCGACGGGAGACAATTGGAACGCGACCGTGCTTCGTTCTGATGCGATCCATCCGACGCCTCTACATCCCAGACTCTGTATTGGCCAATCCGATTGTGCAGGAGATGGAGAACGTCGCGTTAGATATGGTTTTTATCACCAATGCAAGTGCTTTGTCTCGAGCGATAAGCCCCCTCCTGAACATAGTCTCTTATCCCTTATCCAGGACGTCTATTCTTTCAAGAAAGAATACGGTGATAATGGAGCACTGAACAATATCCTGACAGTGATGCAGGACGATCCATCAACTAGCCATATGGATCTTCAGGAAAGAATTGATTACACCGAGAAGCTGTTCGCGGCGGCCCTCAAGCGCTTCCATGAATGTAGGAGGAAGGTTCCTTCGTTTGGTTGCGACCTAGATCCTCAAGTTGAACAATATGCGGATGGTTTGATCGACTGGGTCGCAGGGAACATCGAGTGGAGTTTGGTCAACCATCGTTACAACACATTCTTGAGCGACAGGGATCGGAAAAACAACATCATGCACATAAACCTAAGGTATCCCCGCTATGTCTTACGACGATACTTGACGATCTTCTCCATCTTCCTGATCATTTCTCTCGGATATTCCTTTATACGATCGAATTACTCATACGCCTTATTCGCTCATTAACCTTCACATTCTGCTGTATGTAATATCTCACATGTACTCCCTGCTGTAATCTCTACGGTACATCACGCATCATGCCAAATTTACAGCTTCGATAGCAGCGCCATTTTCTTTTCAATTCTCCAGCTCTCAACAGGACCATCGCAGATTACCACCCAAACTTGCACACCATCGAAGCCTGATAGACTGACTCCATCGCATTGCAGCGACACGCCCTGTCTGTCTCCTACGCGACTTTCCATTATGACACCGGAAGTTCTCAACGCGTGGGCTGTCTTCTCGCGTTCATTTTCATCTTCCTCTGTGATGTAAGAAACTGACATGTGAGGAAACCTTGGCGCGCTCGGCTGAAGTCCACGACGAGTTAGATTTGCTACGATCTGGCTCTGGAAATCGATGAGTTCCTGGGTGGGTTCGATGTCGATGAACACGGAGCGGAAGTAGTGATCACCGACCGCGAGAGCCTTGAAATGAACAGGGATGGAGTGCTGATTCATGGGAAGGGCGTCGAGTAGTATATCCGGGATGGAGGAGTCCGTGTTGGGGACTGTCGCAAGGGTGATATGTGGTATGATGGCTGGATATGAGTTTGGAGAGACTAGACGATCTGTCGGCTCGCCGGATGGGCCTCTCGGGAGAACAGATCTTATCGCATCTACCTGCTCTCCAGTGCCTACAAGCCAGAGAGAAAGGCCTGTAATAGAAAGGCAAGGATGTCAGCGCAACCGACCCTTGTCCCGCTCGAGTTCACCGGTCCTCACCCATTTTCTTTTCAACGTTTAATTACAGTAAGGAGATGAGTTAACTCGGAGAGTTCACACTACAGAGTCCTTGGTGTACATGAACCAAACGGATCATCATGAGAGTGGACATGACAAGAAATTTACGGAAAACGCAATTCTATCATCCAAGGGCTATCCACAGAGAAAAACATCACGAGTCACCCATGGAGCCTTGCGATGAGAGTATCTTCCTTTTACTCGGAAGACTCGTGTGGCCCTAGACTCACCCAACTGCTTCCCACACCCGTGCTTTCGATGTCTCCATCATTACTTTCAACGTCCGCATCAGAACTCGTCTCGTGTTCATCAATTGGATCCTGCTGTGACTGAGGAGCGACGACTGGCACTTTGAGGACGGGCGACGAAATCCGTTCGACAGATCTTTGCAGGATCAAGGATGAGGTTGCCGGACCCGTGGTAGTCTGAAGGGGAGTGGAACGACCCAAGGGCCTGATAGGCGGGATACGGGGAGATTGCGCTCGGACCGGAGGAACAGGCAGAAGGCGATTCCGAATGTTAATCAGAATGTGAGGGAGTGATAAAAGACCGTCTAAAAGTACAGAAGGAAGGAAGGATGCAACCGTGTATGTGCCGGCTCGTACAGAGAGATCAGTTCGATAGCAGAGCAGTGATAAAGCAACCTGACTGACCTCCTGCACCGACTGAAAACCTGTCACCTCGCATCCAATCTTTGATTTTTTCGTAAAAAACGCCAACATTAACACCAAGAATCAATCTGCCAGAATGCTTGGACTTCGTGCCGCCGCTGACGACCCCAACAAGATTATCAACAAAATGGGAAACGTCCTCTGGTACTCGTGAACCCCGTGTTTCCCTGAGTGCGCTGAATGCTGTACCGTAAGTCGCTTTCTCCGAAGGAGTCCAATCGTCCATGTTAAGGTTTACTGCAGAATTGTATATCGATGGGCCAACAGCGCCAACATCAACAGTAACGACGCGGATAGCGTTCATCCCTTGCGAAGCTGCAACTTCTCGACGAAGAACATCGGCTGCACGGAGAGTAGCAGCAGCGCTCATTGCACTGACACCACCAAAGGGCAGCCCCACACGTGCATCGGCAACCGGCAAGCACAAAATGATGGATTTACGTTCACGTGTATGTTGTCCATCTATACGGAGTAACGGCAAGAGTGCTTGGATAGCTTGCAATGGGGCAATATGCGTAGAAAGTAGATGAGGAAGGTAAGAACTTCGTAACGAGATTTGTTCGAATGGAGCCGGTGTAGAGTGGATGGATGATGTTGGAATGGTCAACAAAGAGATGACTGCGTGCAGGAGTGGGTGCTGAGGAGAGGGTGCGTAGGGGTCGCCTGCGGCAGTGATTGGGAACCTTCGAGATAACGTAGACGCCAAAGACCGGAGAAAGATGGGAATTGTTCCTGGCTCAAGTACACTGTTCAGCGAATATAGATCCTCAAGGGTACGAGAGTGACAATACCTCATTGGGGTCCAAAATGAGAGCTCGAACGTAGCCGTGTCCTTTGCTTTCGATGTCACCCACAGCCTCTGGAGATGAAACACTGGTGATAACAATGTAACCTTGTTTCTCGAATTCCATGATTAGAGGCAAGCCCAATGGATGGTCACCACCAAGTATAACTGGATAAATGTCAATGTCTCGAATGTCACCCCGATGGACAAGTGGGAGGACAAACGTACCGACGACCTGACGCTTATCAGACTGGGGGGACATCACCCTGACTCGTCGCCCCCTTGGAGACCTTGTACGCACTGCGCCATATCCCACCAGCAAGCCAGCTCCGAGAGCTGAGACGAGTACGCCTGAGGTGACCCATGGGTGCCGGGCAATCCAATCACCGGCGTTGTTGATTAGAGATGGTGGTGGTGGTGGGGGTGGTGGTGGGGGAGGTACCTCGAACGCTCCAAGGCCGGGAACACGAAATTCTGGAAGAGGGGGTAGACTAGAGGGCCCAAAGCGAGAAAAGTCCACCCAAAGACGGTTTAGGGCTTCTCGGAGATTTGGAAGATCAGGCGAGGCGGCCGTCAATGCATCCGCGACGGTGCGTTCGACATAGCCAAAATATTGCTCAAGATCGTCGATTGTAGGAACCATAGTCATGTACAAGGGCACGACAGCAAGAATGAGAATGTGGTCGGTGGATGGAGAGTAGTAAATGGTATCGACCTGGTCGTACTACCAATACAGGGAACGGGCCGAGCACAGCATCATCCCTATTCAACACCTGCTGTACTCATGGCTCTGCTGCCATACGACCACTAACTCATCATCCTCACTCTGACCCTGCAGATCTGGACCAAAGCAAAAATTGACCGACGCCAGCAGGATTCGAACCTGCGCACTCAAAGAGTAACAGATCACTCGCTGCCGATTTGGAATCGTAATCGTTCTAATCTGTCGCCGTAACCACTTGGCTATAGCGCCCTGCAGCCCGACCCCATACAGGACATGGAGACATACCCAATTGTCTCAGCAACCCTCAGTAGACAAAGGTATCTGAATATCATTCTTGGCGTCGACACCATGCTCTACGATAACACGAGAATAGAGTAGCATTGCGTCCACAACAACTGGTAGCTATCTAGTTACCACCCATCTCCTTTGCAAGCTGCTCGGCCTTGGCCTTGGCCTCATCAATCGTACCAACCATGTAGAAAGCAGACTCGGGCAAGCTGTCATGTTTACCGGACAAGATCTCCTTAAATGACCGGATAGTGTCCTTCAAGGGAACGAGCTTGCCCTCGTAACCCGTGAAGACTTGTGCCACCTGGAAGGGTTGCGACATGAAACGTTGAATCTTACGGGCACGTTCAACGGTCAGCTTGTCCTCTTCTGACAACTCATCCATACCCAAGATAGCAATGATGTCCTGTAGCGACTTGTAATCCTGGAGGATCTTCTGGACCGCAGTGGCAACCTCGTAGTGCTCCTGACCGACAATTCGAGGGTCAAGCATACGCGATTTCGAGTCGAGGGGGTCTACAGCAGGGTAGATACCAAGCTCGGCAATACTTCGGGACAACACAGTGGTAGCGTCCAAGTGAGCGAAAGTGGTAGCAGGAGCCGGGTCAGTCAAGTCATCAGCGGGGACATAGACGGCTTGTACAGAGGTGATAGAACCCTTCTTGGTAGTCGTAATACGCTCTTGCATGCCACCCATATCGGTCGAGAGAGTAGGTTGGTAACCAACAGCTGAGGGAATACGACCAAGCAAGGCAGACACTTCGGAACCAGCCTGGGTGAAACGGAAGATGTTGTCGATAAAGAGAAGCACATCTTGACCCTCCTCGTCACGGAAATACTCGGCAATCGTCAAACCAGTGAGGGCGACACGAGCTCGAGCACCCGGAGGCTCATTCATTTGACCAAAGACCAGTGCGACCTTGGAGTCACCGTCCAAGTTAATGACACCAGTTTCAATCATTTCGTGGTAGAGATCGTTGCCTTCACGAGTACGTTCACCGACACCACAGAAGATGGAGAAACCACCATGAGCCTTGGCGACGTTGTTAATCAACTCTTGGATCAACACAGTTTTTCCGACACCAGCGCCACCGAAAAGACCAATTTTTCCACCACGGGCATAGGGAGCCAAAAGATCGACGACTTTTATACCGGTCTCGAGAACTTCGGCGGTGGTCGACTGATCAACGAATGGGGGAGGGTCAGCGTGGATGGGGGAAATCTTGACACCCTTGATTGGGCCACGTTCGTCAATAGGTTCACCAATGACATTCATGATACGGCCAAGGGTGGCTGAACCGACAGGGATCTGAATGGGAGCACCGGTGTCGACAACCTTCTGACCGCGCACAAGACCTTCGGTACCATCCATGGCAATGGTGCGGACAGAGTTCTCTCCGAGATGGGATGCAACTTCGAGGACAAGACGACCACCGTGGAAGTCCTGGACCTCGAGAGCGTTGAGAATGGGAGGGAGGTTCTCAGTGTCAAACTGAACGTCGACGACGGCACCAATAACCGTTTTCACGGTACCAATGGTTCCCTTTGCCTCGGTCGCATATTGACGTGCTAAATTCCGAACACCATGGGAACGAAAAGAAAAGAAAAAAAAAGGTTGAATACGATGGAATACTAGTGAATAGGTAAGGAAACGAAGCAGGCTGGAAAGCAGAGATACGTGATGGACGGGAGGACGTGTTTTGTTTTGGGACGGGGGACGGGATGGATGAGCGGGCCAGGAGGGGAGCGGCTGTTTGCAAGAACCTGGAAGAGTTCTTTGAGCTGTTGACGGCTCTCCTGGAGACACGTGTGACGCCGCGGGCGGTAAGCATAGTGAAGGACGACGAAAACAAGAAATTTGAGAAAAGTAACCGCAGAAGAAATACTCGTCTTCGCAGCCACTTTCAAACTCAGATACAATCTCCGAATCACCCGACTTCAGCCGTGCGTGATGTAAATCGACCGCACGACACACACGAGGAATCGTCGCCGACGACTGTCATTCAGGTATCTTACAACCAGCCATGATCATCTCATCCACGTCAAGTCGACGCCTATCACACCCGGGGATGAACTTGATGCACTGACCGACCGACTCCGAGTGAACTGCCACAGACGCGTCGTATTTTCCCACGCAACGCGTTCTGCCCTTGGACGCGAACGACACAGACATGAGCGACAACTTCATACCCACTGGACTGCTCAGCTCCATATCGTCCGCAACTGACTTTGTGTCGAATGGTCTACTGGACGACAGCTCTACACTCACCTCTCACTCAGCGACCGTATCTGCGTCCTTGTCCTCGACACATACCGACTCGCGCATACCCAGCGATCACACACTCGCTCAACCGAGCCCTACCATCGCGTGCTTGGGAGAGAACTGTGCGTCGACACCTAGTCCTCGCTCAACCGTCTCATCGTCATCCGCAGTGCAACATACCACACTTGAATTGACCGACCCGGCGTCACAAGGTGAACGTCCGAGCCCAAGTCAGCAACTCCGTTCTCACCTCTTCAGCAGATGATACGTTCCTTCCAATCTCCGATATCCTTGGTCTCAAGAAAACCTCTCATAATCCTACCTTTTCCACTGGAACATCACACCCACGAGCCCCTCTCCGGGCAGCAACTTTCGACGGCAAAAGTCTTCTCATCTCGCGTAAATCCCGAATACATAGTACCGGCGTACGAAAGCCGTTGACACGACCACCCATGGCGAATCTGCTAGATGTACCTATTCACAGACTAATGGACGAGCTTTCTGTCTTGGCGTCTTCAAAGCCGATTACTCCGTACGCACCAAGGCTCCTTCAGCTGTGATCGTGATTCTCACCCAAGGATAAGAACTTCAAAACAGGATGCCTCACAACCGCTCGAAGATACGCTGTGGGTCGACCAGTATCGCCCTCGTCGCTTCACAGAGCTTCTGGGAAATGAACGAGTTGCTAGGGACGTCATGACTTGGGTAAAACAGTGGGACTGGTGTGTGTTCGGAAAGAGAAGAAACAAGAAGCGGCCCAGAGAAGATGACGAGGCTTGCGATCCTGAAGATGAGTATCACAGACCGAGAGAGAAGCTGCTTTTGATTTCTGGTCCTCCGGGCCTCGGAAAAACTACCCTGGCTCATGTCATCGCTGTACATGCGGGCTACGAAGTAATGGAAATAAATGCCAGCGACACCCGATCTGCACAGGCGATCGATGACCGAATTCGCCCCATACTTGAATCAGGTTCCACAGTCCGCAGCACGAAACCTGTCTTGCTCATTATTGACGAGATTGATGGGGCAACGGGTGGCGGTGGCGACAATTTATGCTACCATTTTGCTCAGCTTATTATAGTGTTGTTTACACGGGTGCCTGCTGACAGTCAAGCGGTTTCATCCAAAAACTCGTCTCGCTAACATTGGAAAAACCGAGAAAGAAACGCAAAGTTGGAGCACAAAAGGATAAACGACCTTTACTGCGACCCATCATATGCATCTGTAATGACCAGAACGCCCCCTCGCTAGCAAAACTGCGTCCCCACGCGAGACAGATACGATTTACGAGACCTGCTGATATCCACATTATCAGACGGCTCCGTCATATTTGTGACCTCGAAGGTCTGAACACGGATACAAGAGCTCTTAGTACATTAGTTAGCGTTGCAAAAGGTGACCTAAGGGGTTGTCTGAATACCTTGCAGTTCATCAAATCTCGCAATGAAAGTGTCACAGAAGACTTGATTCGGCGCGCTACTGTTGGTATGAAAGAAGCAGACGTCACCGCAACAGTGGTATTAAACGAGATATTTGCGTCCCTATCACGGAAGCGAGCCCGAGAACTTGCAATTGGCGAGGAGGAAGAAGCACGATATGTGAATCGCCTCAGTCGAACTATAGAAGGACTTAATAACAATTCCGGCATCGCAAATGGATGTTTTGCACATTATACACATTGTCACTGCCATGAACCCACTATGCATCGACACGAGAAGGCAAACGAGTGGCTAGGAATATTTGATGTCTTCTCTTCAGTCATGTATATTGATGGCGATTTTGGACTCCAAGCATACCTGCCGTATTTCCTCGTCCCATTCCACCCGTTATGTCGAGAGCGTTCTGGACAGCGGGTGGAACGGGACTCTACAGATTGGGATAACCTGTTAGTAACGCGCACCAACGAGGAAATCTTGAAATCACTAGTGGATGGCATCCGCACATCTGGGAGGAATACGGGCGCCAACAGGCACCTCATCACAGGCCAAGTCCTTCAGCTGGAGTTCGTCCCGTATATAAACCGTATAATATCACCTCCTCTCAGACCCGTAAGCGTCCCTCAGCCCTTGCGATATCTGATATCGATTGTTCTCTCCATCTAACAGGTGAATAGTCAAGTGATCAAAGCTGGAGAACGCGCTTTGCTCTCACGCCTTGTTGAGATTATGATCTGCCTGGAGTTGCGATTTGTTCAAGAAAAGGCCGAGGACGGTCAGTTGGTATATAGGCTTGACCCGTTAGTATTGCTTTATGCACTTCGGACGTCACTGATAACGGTGCATACAGACCTGTAGATGTTTTCGTGACATATGACAGGAAGCGCGCGACTGATATCGCTGTCTCAAGATACGCTGTCCGTCACCTTGTTGCTACTGAGATCGATGCTGCGTTGGCCACACGACAGGCTATTGCAGGAGAGAAGATCACCGCTGCAGCCAAACGGAATTTTTTTCGACTCAAGCCTTCTCCAGAAGAGTCTGAAGAGTTCCCTGAAGGACCAGGCCACACAGAAGAGGAAGGTCCCTTGGAGCGAGCTCAAGCACCAGGCTCTCTGCTGGACCCCGTGAACAAAAGAGCTCGTATACAGGGCCCTAATGACATAGTAGAGAAAGTGAGCTATCGCGATGTACAGACCTTGAGCGATCTGAAATTTCTCCTTTACAGCCGCCAGTTGACTTTTTCGGAAGACCCATCACCGTACCCAAGGCTCCAAATTCGTCAGTTTCCAGGACAAAACACCGGGGGACACAAGAGTTTCAGACAACGTATCGATTTTTGGAGGGTAATTCGGCCGCAGTTCGAAAGCCTGTGAAAGTCTCTTCCTTCTTGTAATTTCCCGTGATCGATATGTAGCTGCAAAAGTTGTAATACCTGACTCTGAAGTACATAAGGGCGATGCCAATTGCATGTAACTGATCTCATCCATCCCAGTGGCTGATTCTAGACCTGACCATCAACCGCGTTCCGCACCCTCGTGGCATGCTTCAATGGGTCGACCGCTTTGGTCACCATCGGCAGTAACCGCCACGATGCGTACAGGACATCATAAATGTAAAACAGAGTCCCGGTGACAACCTAGACTTCACCTCGCACTGGTTGCAACTGGCACAGGTGCCACCCAAGTCTCTGTTACCGTCCTTGTGCTAGCCGTAGCCTCGAGTCGTCCAATGTCCCAGCCAGCCTCCCAGAACGATCGCAATTTCTGGCCAGTGCTGGACAAGAACTCAGTCGAGACTTGTTCGCCAGAGCTCAGACGCACGCTGGCTTATGTGCACCATCTTCGTACTTTCTGGCGACCGGAAGAAGGTTCAAAACTTGTCGTCCCAAGTTCGTGGATGGAGTTCATTTCCCCTAACCACACTGGCAGAAAATGTGGGGTGCAATGCACCCGAGCACAAGACTGTCCGTTTCGTCGTGTTCGGTTTGAAAGCAATGTAGAGACGCGGTTTGGTGCGTCAGGCGAAAGAATGACGCGAGAAGCCACGTCGCAGTTGTTCAGTGACCTTGGCAGAAGTAAGAACGCGAAAATACCTTCTCTTGTTGCCCGTGCATTTGATGGTGTTCCTTATTCAAGTTGCAAACTAAGGAGTCAAGGCCCTATAGCCGACTCTCTGTCACAAAACACTCAACCACTTGAGTTTGCACTCGTTCGGAGCCAAGATGGGTATGACACCGAGCAAACGCCCCGGAATGAGAGAACACCAAATTACTTACTCCTCGGCATTCAAGGGCCAGCTCGATCGCAACCGTCTTCACCATCTAAAGCACTCGCGTTGACACCCACCCTTGAGGACCTAGCCCATCACAGTCGTTTCCACCTTTCACTCCTTGCAACGCAAATCAAGCGAGGAGCCTCCCTCACGATCAGGGAATCCTTCCCAGAGTGGCTAGTCCTTTTTGGTTTCATATATGAAGCCGAGCGCCTTCATATCACGGTACATTTGCCTCGTTCGAGCTACGAAGAGCAGAAATCACTGGAGTGCGTCTCGTATGTCGTGGATGAGCTCACACTTTGCTCCCCTGCTACTCACATAGTTGGCTGTGAGCTGCTCCTCGAGCGTTTGCGCGTTATACTGGCTCTGTCAACTCTACGGCGACATGTGTTCCAGCTCACCAAGTCTTTGTTTGGCACACCTGGTCCTTGTCGTACCATCGGACACGAAGACGACCGCCGTTTTCACTCTGACCAATTCCAGCCGGTGCGATGCAATAGCCCCTGTTCGAGTGGGGATTATAGCTCGGATTACTCAACGTGCTATTCAAGTGTCCATGGAGATGACTTTGAATGTACCGTGGAACGATGCAGCTGGCATCACTCATCCTCGCGCAAATCGTCTGTATCTTCGTTCTGCAGCACATGTTCGAGTTTGTCGGGAAGCCTCGGTGCTTCCGATTCTGCATCCTCGGAGCACTCCGAGTGTACCAACTCCGAAGGAAGCAACTTCATGTACATGGAGCCCTCGGCTATGTCCGGGGAGGGAGGAGGGAGAACTGCTTTCTATCCAAAGGAACTCATGGAAACGAGACGGCGCGAGATCATCGCTTGGGCGCAAGGAGTCGTTCCAACTGAACACCCGGTAAAGGATACTTACCGGATGATCATCTGCCACGATTCGCACCCAAGACGTCAGAAACAGGTAGAGTTGAAGTCGATTACGTGGAGATAGTCAAGCCTACAGCGTTACACTGCCCTCTGGGGTATATGGCTTCGCGGAGAAGCTGTACGAATAATTGATTGATCTATGAACTCATAGCACATAACGGAAATCCCGGTTTTGCTTATCGGTGAGGTCAAGGAAAGCCTAATGATGGTTTAGCGCCTCTATCAGCAGGATAGCTGTGATACACTTACCTTGTCCACTTCTTGCTTCTCGCCAGACTCGGTAATGATATATACTGAATCGTACTTGTCATCCCGAGTCTCGAGGTCGCGCCTTTTGTTTTCAAGTGAGTATAGGTAACGCAGCACGAGGAGGGTCACTGCAGCCGCAAAGTTGGTAGCTGTGACAACAGCCCATGGAACGTGGTTCCGTGGTTGATACTGTGCCTTCCACATGAACTGACTGACAGCATTTCCTATGGCATACCCACAGAGTACTATACCATTCGTAGTGATACGTTTGGTGTGACCAGCAGTTATTGAGCTTACCCATGCTAAAAATAGGGTGAACGGCGAGATAGCAAAAATGCAAATCCAATAGGAGAAGAGCAGGCCAACTTTGTTTGAGAACGGGAGTGTGTTGACCAAGATTGCACCGAGGATAGCCGGGACATACATCAGCACTCCGGCATATGCACGGCCGATGAATTTCTGCGACGCAAGGATCACCGCAAGGTAGATTGTCAGGACTGATATAGAAGATGAGGGCGTAGTTCATGTTGAAACTCGGAAAGACGACTCAATTTCGACCACGCCATCAACACAGCCTAGCAGAGTCGTCTGAATATCGTTAAAGCCAAACTGAGCAACGATAAGCTGCCGCTGGTTAGTAAGCTAGAAACAGTAGCAAGCGCCGTTAGGGTGATGGATTTCGCTAGGTGTGGTAATACACGGTCTTACAGAGTTGACGATGTTTGCTACGCCCGCAAAAAACGCCAGAAGCCAAGTCTTGGGATCTTTCACCGTTTCATAGAACCTTGAGAGACAGCGTTGCTAAGGGGGAAGGAACCTTGGGCAGAAATTGGATCAACTAACTGTTCTATCTTGAACGACTTGTTTTCGACACCCGTCTGGTTGACCTGGATTCGCTTTACGGCTGCCACGCGCTCCTCTGGTGTTAGGAACCACGCATTTGTTGGCGAATCAGGGAAGAAGAACCTGGTGTTGAAACGGTTTACGTTAATATATGCGGAAGTGAAGATGACAATCGGACGTTTCCCTACCAAAAGAGAATTGAAGTGACCAAGGTTATGATTCCGGTGATGATCATCAGCCTGAGTGATAGATGAGCTCGGTCCAATTAAGTACTAATGTCGCTGTACTCACCATTGCCAAGGCATGAAGTGGCGCGTGTTGGTATGAAGGACGCCATAGCTGATGAATCCGAGGATGATGACGGCAATACCGTTCATCAGGAACCAATAACCGACGCGGCGCGTTTGCTCGGCGCGCGTGTAAAACATGGAAGTCACGATCATGAATCCAGGGGTGATCGCTCCCTCGCAGATTCCGAGAAGGAAACGGACAGTGAATAGACCACCGAAGGAGGAGCAAGCGGCATGGCAGCAGAGGATCACAGCCCACAGGAAGATGTTGATACTTTGGAGCGATGAGCGAACTGCTCTAGAGCAACGGAGCGACACTATACCTCATCCATTTGCCGACTGGGAAGCGTTGTAAGGCGAGATTCTGAGGGTATTGGAAGACAAGGTAGCTAAAGTAGAAGATGGTGCCCAACCAGTCAAACTGGTTGGTATTTATATCTGCGCTCTCGCTGGGGAACGAACGGGTTCGTGTGGAGAAGACGGGAGTAGTAAAGCAAGACGCACAAGACGCCGAGGACCGCAGCTTCGCTCAGGGTGGTTTTGTCCATGAAAGATATCCTGGGGGGTGAAGTGAGGTAGTCGACTTGGTGACGATGAGATTGACGTACAGGTACATGACTGAGGGAGAAGGGGATCAGACGAGATCTCGAGGGAGAAACGCGGAACATACTGCACATGAGAGGCATGATGTGCCAATCGATCTTGCGCCTGTTTGAAGGACGAAGGATTGAGAAGGGTGTCAGAAGGAGGATGGATGAAGCTATAGATACCTGAGGCGCAATGCCTCCTCTGGGGTGAGCTCGAACAGTTTACCTGCGACGAGATTGGCAGCGACGTCGGCCTGCTGGACATCGTAGGTAGCAGGGGACGCTTTTTCGTCGGTGTGGTTGTCGGTAGAGTCCATGGTGACGGGGGGGATGGAGGACGGGGGAGGGGGGAGGGTATGGAAGGGAGTAAGTTTATAAGGATGGACATGAGGTTACGGCATTCCTGATTGGATGGGAAGCGGAGAGGGGAGATGAAGATTGAAGATGCGAGAGAGTGACATTCGAAGTTGCGAGGGACAGACGGGTAAAACGAACCGAGACAGCGCGAGACCGGCGTAGGACCGCCAAAAATTCGACTCATCCCCGATAGCTGCTGCTCTGCGCATCCTCCGTGTCAAGCGCGAGAACGAGATACTCGTTCACTGCAGATCTCAGCGGATTTTGGCTGTGTAAAACTTACAAATCGTATTCGTCGCGACGTGGTCGATTGTTGTACATGAAACGCATCGCACTGCCAGCACAAGGACGCAGCCGCTCAAGCTCAGGATCTCTCACATATGTCTGATTATCAGCAACTCGACTCCAGAGAATGGGTACTCCTGCCGGAGACAGAGTACCGCTTCGAGCTCGATCCCGCTACTTCCCTTGCTATCAAGCTCTTGCGCGGTCACGCCGAGATATTCGGCGCAGAGCTTGCAGAAGGTAAAACATATCTCTTCGGTTCAGAATGCAAGGCTGCAGTCTTCACCTGGCAGGGTTGCACCATCGAGGTGAGTACTCTCTAAACGCCCATCCGCCTCATGCAAAGCTTATCGCCAGCGTTAGCACGTTACGGGCCATCCTTCTACCGAATATGTCTCCGAAGAGACCCCAATGTCTGCGTATGCAAACCTGCACATCGCGTTCGAACAAATGCGTGTCCGCGCACTCCGTGCTCTACACGGATCCCCAGCTTCCGATGAAGATCAAAATGCTAATGCCGAACCACCCAGGGTCCTTATTTTAGGCCCAGAGAATTCCGGAAAGACAACGATCTGTAAGATTCTCACCAATTATGCCGTCCGCGTGGGTCAGAACTGGTCCCCACTCCTTGTAAACGTGGATCCGAGCCAGGGCGCATGGACAATTCCTGGAACAATCTCCGCAGCCGCGGTCACAAGCCCAATCGGAACAGCCTCCCCAGCTAATCCTCTTGGCTCTTCCGCTACATCGGCTCCTACAGCCCTCGCTTCAAATGCGCTCGTTCCATTGACTTATTGGTACGGCCACGCAGAGTCGAGAAGAAATCCCCGGCTACTTGATCGTTTGATCCGGAACCTAGGAATGAATGTCATGGAGCGACACGATGCAGACCCTGAAGCGCGAGTCTCCGGTCTGGTAGTCGATACCCCTTCTTCGTTCGCATCTGGACCTAGTTCTGGGTCTGGCGCAGATAGCCGCCACACTCTCATCAAAGCATGCGTGGACGCTTTCAGAATAAATGTGATCCTCGTGGTCGGTCACGAGAAGCTAAACGTCGAAATGCAGCGTCTCCATGGCAGCCAACTTACTGTCGTCAAAATACCAAAGTCTGGAGGGGTTGTCGAACTTGATCATGGTTACCGTGAACGAGTGAAAAACTATCAGTTACATGCGTATATGTATGGCCAGAAGATCGACCCGCCTCGGGGAGTAACGTCTGGTATCGTGGGAGGGGAAGCAGCCTCAGAACTCATCCTTTCACCCTCTTCAACCATTATGAGCTTCGGCGACCTTACGATCTACCGCATCGGCGAAGGTGAATCACCCTTCATTGCTTCTCCTTCTCATGATCTTTCAGTCGTGCCATTGATCTCTGACGTTTGGTCCCGAAGAAACGATGGCACCTTCGTCGGCGTTACCTATCGGGGCTACACGCACTTTATCGGAGATGCAGCCCACCTTGATAGATCCAGCATCAAGTGGTTCAAGACTTTTGAACAATGTCCTTGCCCTCCTTGCGCCATTCAACGCAGACGAAAATGAGCGGTACGATGAGGAAATCCTTGATCTGAATGTTTTAGGATTCCTTGTCATGTGAGTTTATGCAGTTTCCCTTGTTGACAGAGTCGACTGACGATACAACATGCATTCGACTGGCTCCTGCCAACATCACGATTCATATCATTGGATCACCCAAGAACCAACTTGGATGCTACAAACAAGAAGATGACTGTACTTGCACCAAACCAAGAGACATTTGTAGGTGGGACAGCTGTTATCGGTTCCTTCGAGTGGACAGAATAGTTGTTTGAACACTGACCGCTGGCCAATGAGCGGAGCGAATTGCACACTACATACATGGGTGACTGAGCGAAATTTGCAAGCATCGTGGTACCGCATTCATAAATAAGGCCTACAATCAGTCAACTTTGAATAATAAGCATGTTCTCTAGCTAGGGGACCATCATAGTCGAGAGAGGTCTCGTCCCCAAATACCCCTAATGATCCAATCAATCATGAGCAACGCTCTGGTTCTCAGTGACACCTGTTCACTCCAGTATACGCTTCTCCAAGCATACATTGCAATCAGACCACCCGTGACTGAGAGCTGCCCTAAATCAAAAACAGCAGCATTACCGATATATGCTAGGCTGCCAAGGTGGCTATATCGGAAAGGAGGTGAAACGGCTTCATCTAGATCCTGGACGTTGTTGGCTGCCAGAACCTCGCGCTTCGCAGCGAGCTTTACAAGTTTCTTCCCAAGGTATTTACCTTGTTGAGAAGCAACTTGTGCTGTTGCAGGCAATGCCGTAATTTTGTTCCCTATTTCCTCCAGCAGTTTGCAGAGCTCGTTCAACGTTAAGCTGTTGTCCGCATCTGAGTCATACAAATCAAACAGCTTGCGGACCTTGGAGCGCCATAGTTAGTAACGAAGAGTCACGTCGATGGGTAAGACGGACCTTTTGCAGATGGGTCTCGGCCATTGGGATTCTTTGCTTAATCCTAGAGACTGTCTTCTTGTGAGTGCGAACAAGAGCACAGCTGGTGAATATATACCCATGAAGTCGAATTCATCGAAATCTATCTTCCCGTTCTTGTCCTTGTCGGCTTCATCTACAAGCTCGAGGAGGTGGCTAACAAGGGAAGTTTCGATAGTAGCACAATCACCGATAGCATACACCTCGCCTAAAGGTGCACCCTTTACACGAAGATGTGAGTCGACCTCAATGGCTTTCTTATGAACTTGATTGGGTAAAAGGTCCGAAACCCTCTTGGTGAAAGGATTCATGGAGATTCCCGTAGACCACAGAACAAACTTAGTTGGGATCTCGTGTTCAGTGATCTTCCCATCAGGGGACCGCAAGGTATATACGACGTGATTGTCATGTACTGAGCCGACACGCGCCGATGTGATAAGATCCACCTTGTCACGCTTGAATTTCTCCTGAGACATGATCAGACACCCTTATAAATACCGCCCGCAGTTGGGACTTACTTCGGCGTATTTGGATATTGCATCAGAGTATTGTAAAACATGAGCACATTGTCCTAGAATCAATACCACTCAAACCTACTGTGTTCAAGATATGTTCGCGTGACTGAATGACGTGTATTGAGACTTCCTCTCGACATATTTTCGGAAACTAGTGACGACACGGAGATAAGTGAGAGAAGAACGCGCACCGATGAGGGGAAAAAACGCACATAGTTCATAATGTCTTCTTGGCAGAGGTCGTATATCTCCTGGAAAGGTAGTTGAAGATGTTTCGATCGGAATAGACCGAAAAACATACAGCAGCTGTCTCAACACCTGTCGGGCCCCCTCCACAGACGACGAAACTTAACAGGCGCTTCCTCTCCTCTGGAGTAGTAGTTGGTAGACTTGCAATCTCGAAATTGTCCATTATACGGCGCCGAATGGCACGAGCATCTGAGACGGATTTCAACTGGAAGCAATGCTCCAATCCGGGAACACCATGTGTGCTTGAGACGGAGCCGACAGCGACAACTAGTTTATCATACGGAACATATATCCTTCGCGTCTGGCCATCTGGCCCGACTGTTTCGACCTCGAGCAACCGTTCAGACATGACGAGATCAGTTGCCTTCCCGGAAATCATCTGACCACGAAGTCGAGCAATGATCTTGCGCATGGGTTCAACAAGACTGCGAATTTGCACGGTGCCCACAGCAGCAGCTTGCGAGGAGAAGGTGAACAGAGGTGAACAGGTGAACACCATATGACCTACAGGGTAGTAGAGGTGTGAACGTAGTGAATGTTTCCGCGCTGACTACGGTCACATGGTAATCACTCGGAGACAAGTGCTGCAAGACCGAGACAGCCCCCCATCCCCCGCCAACAATAACGAGTTTGGGCTTTTCCTTTAGCTTCTTGTATTCTTCGTCTTCTTCGTCCGCCAGAAGGACATTTACTATAGGCAGGTTTTTGGGTCCACCTCGTTGGGGATGCAAGGCTAGTGGCGACACGGGCACACGTTCAACGTGTCTATCCGTGTAGGTGAAAGCGTCATGTATAAATATGGCTGTTCCGAGGGCTAACAGACCACCTGCGGCTGATAACACGAGGTATGAGGTGTATTTCGCGACTAGGAAGGAACGGCGAAAGAAATGAGATCTAGGTTGTGAATCTAGGGAATTGGCGGGTCTTTGAGATGGTGCATCGGCAAACGAGCGGGTTAGATACGAAGGGTAGCGAGATATGGACCATGTTTTGACTAGACTAGAGCGGTAACAGGACGCGATACCAGTTCTGCGAGGTTGTACGGTCCGTCTTAGCATGTTGGAAAAGTGAAGCTGGTCTCCGATGTTCAGATATGCAGCGGATGGCAATGGAGCAGCGGCTCAGTGGGAATGGCGTCACGGTTGCAGTCTCAGGTTCAACCTCGAACGTTTCAACCTTCAAGTTGTGCTCTTGTTAGTGTTCGAGTCAACATTCACAGTTGGAATGATTGATGAAAAGTCGTTCGCCCCGGAAATATCGTTGGATTGGCCCTTCAAGGCTGGTGGTAGACGACTTGCCAGTGTCTGAATAGATAGCTACGGTGAAACCGGGTAGTAGAAGCAACACACATATGCTAGTCTTGGAAATGGATTGCTATGCTAGGGTACAATGCAGGATATAACTTGCTAAAAAATAACGAAGATACTGTATGGTCTGCTACCTATCAATAAGAGAAACCAATAGTCCAATGCACCTCGAACCTCAACTATGGTTTTACAGTATAACACTCACGCATGCTCCCACGCAGGCGTCGCCTCGCCACCTCATAGACAGGTCGAGGGCTCCACACCTTTCCGATTAAAGGTAGGGGGTCACCGATAAGCTGAGACCAGTTCTTCAAGTTGTTGGACAACTTCGGTCATCGTCGGTCGCTCCGCAGGATCGTGAGCCCACATACGTTCGACGAGTTCAACTATTTCTGGACAGTATTGTTTCCGCAGGCCATTCATAGAGGGTCGAACAAACATTGTCAGGACCTCGTTAGACAGTCCAGCCTAATCAACTCACCGTTGTCGCTTGGCTCCAACTGTCTCGTAGATAGCGTGTTCATTCATACCCTCCACAAAAGCTTCAGCTGACGATTCGTTTGAAAAGCAAAACTACCTACCTCCCACGGAAATTTCTTCACCGGTACATGCCATTGGAGCATCTCCCAGAAGACCATTGCGCAGGAAAATACGTCAACTTTATGATTGTATTTAGGATGTGCATGCCAAAGTTCTGGGGCTTGCCAATTAACCGTGCCGACGACGCTTCGTACCATAGATCGTGTTGATTGCTTGACTTTCGCTAAGCCAAAATCCGCGATTTTTGCAGCTCCACGCGATGTGATGAGAATGTTAGAAGATTTACAGTCACGGTGGATGATGGAAGGCTTGCGTGTGTGCAAGTATTCCAGTCCACGGGCGATATCGAGCATAATGCTAAGCATCTTGTACAGTGATGGTACCGGGACGTTCCGAATATAGTCGAACAGGTCACCGTTCGAGCACAGTTCGCTCACTATCATTACTGGCGTTTCGCGCGTGTTCTCTGGTATGCTGACACCGAGGTAGATACGTGGCTCTTGAGGTTGGAAATGCTGACTCATAAGATATAAACTTACGAATCGGACGATATTCGGGTGGTCAAACGCCCCAAGCAATTTGAGCTCTTTGATGTCCACTACAAGAATGATTAGCTCGTTTGCACTTGTGCGAGGAAAGAGAGCCCAATTGAACTAAGCTGATCTCTGAATTCAGCAATTGCAACTCGTCGGCCTTTGAACTTCCCAATGTAGACATCCTTGAAACCACCACTACCAATCTTCTCTAACTTGGTCAGTTTATCTGGGGGTATCTCGCGATCTTCGAGTCCTAGGCTTTCGAGGTCAAGTTCCAATTCAGGCTCCGGTTGTTTTTGTCCACTTGATAATGGGGGTGTACGTGGGTCATCTTGGTGGGCACGTTGAGAGCGCATAAGAACAGGCGGGGTGCTACTATTGCTACGACTCTTTGTCCTGCGTCGACCTCCGCGAACACGGATTGTCGATGGAGGACGCACAGTGCCTGTGGAAGAAGGCGAAGAGAAGCCATTGGCATGACGATCGCGCCACAGGAGGAGAGATTGTGCAAGTTGAGGTTTTGTACCTGCCACATCCAAGTCTCGAGTCTCGCAAAGGCGCACAAGGTCATCACGACGGAGCCGGACAAGGGTCTTCTTCGTAGCAAGTGTGAGGTCAAAGTCATCTTCTTCCATGGCTTCGTCAGTATGCTCTTCTTCTACTTCCTCGCCCTCGGCGTCCACGTCGACGGACTCGACTTCCAAGTCAATTTCTTGATCATCCTCATCTTGTTCTTGGTCCTCTGACGCGTCACGTTCCTCACAACCAACCACTCTCCCACTCCGTAGCTTGCGAGGCGTCGTTTCCATGAAAGTTGTCGCATTGTCCACGTACACATCCTCATCGTCATGAAGACTCTCTGCATCCTCGTCTACTTCTTCAGCCACATCCTCTTCGACTTGGTCTTCTTCCTCCTCCTCATCATCCCCTTCGCTGCCATCGTCCCTTGGTGGAGTATGAGTCTGTATCCTCCGTGGTCTCAACCGGCGCTTAACAGGTGTCCGTCGTCCGTTTCCAGGAGGCGGTGAAGGAGAGGGTGACGAAATTAATTCATCAACTTCTTCTTCGTCATCTATCGACTGGTTTCCCTCCTCCTCAGGTTCACTTTGCTCTATCAAGCCCTTTCGTCTTGCTGCTAGTCTCGGTGTGACGTCCTGGTCTGCATTATCATCGATCTTGTCTCGACTGCGAAGCCGACGACAACTACGAGACGGGGCTGCGATCTTAGCTTCCAGCTCTGCAAGGTCAGTAAGCTCGCTCTCATCTCCAGATGGCGCGGGGGACCGTGTTTGAACATCGTCGCTGAATTCGACTTGCTTAGCTTTGCCCTTACTCTTCAACAAAACGGTTTGTGATGAGGGACTGTCACCAGAAGCCTTCCGCGCACGGAGACGTGTGGCAGGCGGTGACGGAAGAGGATTTGTCGAGCTCAATGTCGGAGAAGATTGGCCGGATGTCGAACGGGTATGGCGCCGTCTGATCGCGACTTCAGGTTCATCCTTTTTCTCCGAGATGCTGTCTAGTTCATTGGAATAGAACTGACCAAGGGACAAACTACGCGTTTTCAAAGTGCGAGTAGGAACGGAGCCGATACCATTGACCGTAACACGTCTCCGAAGGCCATAAGCTGACACGCACTTGGTCCCAAAATCGGTCTCCTCATCACCAGCAATGTTACCGTCATCCGACGAAAAATCGCTAGAATTCCCATCGATACGGGCTGGGGGAGAAGAAGGCGGAAGAGAAGCGACTTCGTCGCGTGAAGAAATGATTGCGTCAACTAACTCTGGTTTTGTGAGGGACTCCGTATCTTCCGAAAGGCCAACTGAGAGATAAAGGCGCGCGAGTTGATCCTTTCGGAGACGCAAAAGTTGTCTCGAGGATGCTTCGTTAATAAGAAATTCATCCGAGGACTCCTCTTGATCACTATCCGCATCAAAGTCACCCCATGAGCGACGCACGTCAACATCCATGAAAGCAGCGTCATCGTTAGTGTCAGAATTATCAGAGCTTGCTCTCCGCCGTTTGGATCTACCCGACCCTCGCATAGGTCGACCGTTCGCGTGATTGTTCTCATTAGGAGAAATCACGCGTTTTCTCTTTGAACCAACCGGTACATTGAGATCGTGGCTATCCTCGGGCATTCTACTATCTTGGAGAAGGTACTGGCGGCTTGGTAAGCGACGCAAGTTGGGCTGTAGAGTTGCAAGGACGGGCCGAACGGAAATTGTGTCTGAAGAGGATGGCGCGGACGCGCGCGAAGCGTGGGAAGTAACAGTTGAGCGTTGAAATCTATTAACGAAAGCAAAAGCGCGTTTTGCCGCGGACGAAGGTCGGAGAGAGTGCTTCGCTCTCCGATGATGATTGTTAGAAGGAGAAGAAGGCAATCTATGTGGTGACCGACGTTGAGCCATGCCAGTGATGAAGACAATAGTTGACTGTTGAACCAGTTCACGGTCAACTTCGCGACCTTTGAACAACTCCTATCTGAGACGAATAGACCGAAGAAGCGGGTAATGCGTGCTGGTCCTCGTCACGGACGTCGAGGAGGACGTTGTCAAGTCTTGTCCTGATGGTCGTTGTCACTGTAGACTCCAGTGTTCGGTTTATTTGGCACTTGTTTGTCCCTCCTTTATTGCCACACCAAAAACAAGCACAATCAAGAGATTATTTCGTCCAAAGTTCCCACGCCAAATTTTGGCCAGACAGTACGTAATGGCTGTCATGTCGAGATCAAATCTGACGTCTCCACAGACCGACCGCGCCGTACTTAAAGCCTACCACAGAATAATCCTGGGCTCATCCTCCTTCTTCTCCCCCTGCCCCTCCTGTCCGTCCCAATGTTGTTCAAGTTCTCGAAGTCCGATATTTTGAACTCATCTCTTGTACATCCTGAAACTAGCTCACTTGGCTATACTATTCTTACCCGCCCCCACTATATCCATCCAAGCGATAAGGATTCAGACCTCGAGAGCGAGGAGGAAAGGATTACAGTCACCCGTCTGACGACTGTATTGGACAAGCGTGGCGCTACTGTCGCGGAAATCCGGTGGGATAGAGAGCGACCGCTGGAGATCTCCATCGGAAAGGAAAAACTTTCTGTCAAAGCAATGTTTGGGTGCCAAAGCGCTATTTTGTCATAAGTGAACTTATCGTCGTCTCCTGTGTTGACATGAGTCCGACCTCAGACTTTTTTCCCTTCACACGGAATGTGCTTGGACTTCCAGCACGCTTCGACACCGAATTCTTCTGGATGGCTGAGTCGGACGGACTGACGCTTCTGGACTATGATTCGAAACAAGTCAAGGGTCAATTTCACCTCAACAGTCTTCATGTCGGTGATCGCTTTATCACGGCGCCAATCTCAGGCATCGGTCAAAACTACCTAGAATTTGAACCCCATCCTTTGTCGTCAACGGCCGAATTGATAGTCACGTTCATCCTGATGGAGGTACTACGACGGGAGAAATTCAATAAGCATCCAGATACCTTACATCGACCTAAGCTGTTTCAGCTGGCCGGTTTCAATAGACGACAACTCCGCAGTCCAATATGACGGCGACCTTCGAATCTACCTTCTAGAGCAGAGTGGGTATATGGATAGATGAGACCGACACTCATTCCCTTGGGGCTGTGCTTTTGTTTTATAACTTCATTCTCTTTGCTAGCTTGTGTCTGTCCATATGTATAAGTAGCATGCCACACTCCTTCGTAGTCAGAAATCAATAGTCATATTCAGAAACGATTGGGGGGACTGGTGGACTCTAGTTGACTCCTTTCGCCTGTCTGCTAGACTGTATGTATCCTGCGCTCAGCTGACGAGTCCAAACCCCGCATGAGTTACCAAAAAGGGTGTTCCCTTTGTCTCAATGATGGGGGTGGAACGCGCGCGTGGAACCATCGACCAAGCGAAGTTCCTCCGGAGATGTACGTGACAAGCTGTAACCACCTACTGTAATGTACCCACGTCAAAGTCACAGGTTGAACGAGCCCGATCCCGCGTTGTGTTGCAGTTAAGTGCCAGGCCATGGTAATGGGTAGGGTTCCGTAAGTATACTCTATGCGTAAACGTTGTCTACCTTGTACATTTTGCTGCTCGTTACAGGTAATACTGCATCTTCCCCATACACTCGATCGACCTCATACATGCTCGAAGTGGCACCTGCTAGGGGCGTCGCAGTACCAGGTGTCTCAACCCCTGTGCCCTTGCCTGCCTTGCTCGCCAATCCTGCAGCACGACCATCAGGGATTCTGATAAACTCGAGTCTCCCGTCAACAGTCCCATCGTAGATGAAGTATCCCTTCCTTTCGAACTGAATTATGTCGCCTTGTTTCAACGTCTTTACATTCGCGTCGGCCAGTGCCTCCTCGCGGAACTCGGTCACTGGAGGGACGAAATCCTTGACATCGTCTTCTTCCTCGAGCTTCTTTTTCGTGATCAAGTAGTCGTAATCGAGAAGAATGACATCGATCATCGGGTGACTATCCGTGGGTTCAGACAGCCAAGTGATCTTCTTTTTAGTCTTGCGGAAGTCACCTTCGAGGTTCAACTCCATAACAAGCGAGGTTACTTCACCATTGGGTCCAACCGTCTTCGAGCGGACGAAGGCGTTGCCCCAGTCCATCAAAGTAATCTCTTCCTGATCTTCGAACGAAGCAGCATCTTCTTGCTCCACCAATATTGTGGACGAGTAAACTGTTTGTTTCTCACCAACCTCTGGATTCTTCTTGTGACGAGGCAGCGTCTTCACCTCGGGTTTCGAAGGGCCGCCACTGAGTGTGACTGGGACGCTTTTGTCCTTGAGGAGTGCCCAAAATCGCGGAGCGATGGGATCAATGACTTTCTTGTTCAGAGCCCAAATCGAGTCCCACTCGAGGGAAACAAGGGACTGGGACGGACCCTGTGAAAGCATAAATTGCTTGAGTGCTTCCACAGTCATCCCGCGGCGACGAATACCTCGCACAGTAGGGAATCGAGGATCATCCCAGCCTTTGACAATTTTGTTATCAACAAACCAATGCAGTTTCCGCTTGGATAATAGGGTGTATATGAAGTTTAAGCGGCTGAAATCCCATATCAGGACTTGACGGAGGCCTAAAGCTTCAAGCATCCAATAATATTGTGCGTTCCTCTCGCGATATTCCATAGTCCGCAGTGCGTGAGTAACTCCTTCGAGTGCGTCGACAATTGGACAGGCAAAATCGTAAGTTGGGTATATCTTCCATTTTTCTCCTGTACGGTGATGGGGGGTGACGTTGCACCGATAAATGACTGGATCACGAAGGGTTTTGTTTTGGTCGTCCACACTAATCTTAGCACGGAGACACCATCTGAGACCTTCAGGTGTACCTGCTTTCATTTCCGCAAAATGCTTCAGGTTATCGTCGACGGAGTCGTCTCGGTGCTTGGAGGCAATTCCCTTGCCACGTTCCTCGCGCATCTGTGCTTGCTCCGTGTCGTCAGTATATCCTTTTCCGGTTTCAATCATCTTGATGGCCAGCTCGTAGATCTGATCAAAGTAATCCGAAGTGTGGGTTATGGTATCCGAGGTGATACCCATCAGCTGTAAATCCTCGAGAATCGTCTCTTCGAACTCGGTTCTCTCCTTGGTCGGATTGGTGTCATCGAAACGAATTATCATCTTTCCTCTGTACATCTGGGCGAAATACTGATTTAATATCGCTGCCTTAGCATGTCCGATGTGTAAATAGCCGCTGGGTTCAGGAGGGAATCGCGTCACGACCTGGCCTTCCTTGGCGTTTTGCAAGCCCAGAGCGAAACTAGCTGCTGTCTTTGTATTCCGTGCCTTATTCGCCTTAGCTGCCACGATACTAGCGAGAGCAGTTTGGGTCGATTCGAGGCTTTCCAAATGAGAGAACCATCGCAGGGCATGAACGTGTTGTGCATTTTTGAGTAAACCCAAAATTTTGATGGAAGCTCTGACAGATCCCCAGAGCATCCAATCTGCTCCAGTAATGTCATGACCAACGAGGAAAGTGCGATATGCAAGGTGATTGTCTAGTGAGTCAAGAGCGGCGAGGATGTCGGGAACCGCCGTGATTGTCGACCAGGTCTTCGCCAACAAAAGGTACGTTGTTGTCTTTGAACTTTCTCCAGCGATCCCAGCGATCCCAGCGAGAGCAGAAACTACATCTTCTTCGGTAGAGTATTGACTACCATCTAGGTCGAGCGAAACTCCTGCAGCCGTTTCATCAAAGTTGAGCTCGGCCTTTTGAGTATACGTCGCGATTGCAAGGGCAGCGTAAGGGAATGGAGATGTCTTCGTAGACAATGTCAACGACATTCTGACACCCAGAGTACTGTGAGAAGCGGATCGTTCGTGGTAGTAGACACTTGATGATAAGGATCTTATCTCGAATCAGCCTTGACTCGTATCTGTAGTACATCACGGATCGAGAGATGGAGTATGTGCACCCACCACGACAGCTCGAGATGTCCTTGGACTGAGAGAGTTCGGTTAGTAGTTGATACTAGGTGGGGCCAGATGAGAGCCAGTGGAGTGAGTATTTCGGCAAAGTGCATGATCAGTTAATTGTGATTGACTTTGACTCGATTCGATAATTTTCAAGTAGTACTAAAACCGTGGACTGTGTCTAGTCTTCATACTTCAAGTCTCCTCCTCAACTTCCCCCAACCATGGGTTGTATGCTCATCGATCCTTCTCAAAAGTACAGGCCGTACACCCCTCTCAAGCTCGACGACCGTACATGGCCAACAAAAACTTTCACCAAAGCCCCCATCTGGCTGTCCACCGATCTCCGTGATGGAAATCAGGCCCTCGCGAACCCTATGACTGGCGATCAGAAGCTCACCTTTTTCAGACTACTGGTGAAGTGCGGTTTTAAGGAAATAGAGATCGCATACCCGGCTGCCAGTGACACTGACTTCTCGTTCGTCCGGTATCTGATCGAGCATGATGAAATCCCGGATGATGTATGGATCCAGGTCTTGACGCCAGCCCGTGCAGACCTCATTAAACGAACTTTTGACGCAGTCGCGGGTGCAAAAAAAGTCATCATACACATGTACAACGCAACCTGCCCCACTTTCAGAGACGTCGTTTTCAAGAACTCGAAGGAGCAGACAATTGATCTTGCGGTTCACCACACAAAATTAGTTCGCGACCTCACCAATCAATACGCAGCCTCTCATGGCACCTCTTTTCGATATGAATATAGTCCGGAGACATTTTCCCAGACAGAAGTTGAGTTCTCGGTAGCTATCTGCGATGCTGTGAAGAAGGCTTGGGGCAAGGCTGGGAACGGCGATCAGCGGATCATCTTCAACCTACCAGCGACCGTCGAAGTCGGGCCTCCTAATCACTACGCGGACCAGATTGAATACTTCTGCACTCACATCTCAGAGCGCGAAAAGATAGTTGTCAGTCTGCATCCTCACAATGATCGAGGAACCGGTATCGCTGCTGCTGAACTTGCCGTTCTTGCAGGCGCAGATCGGATAGAGGGCTGCTTATTCGGTAATGGCGAGCGCACAGGGAACGTCGATCTAGTCAACCTCGCGCTGAATCTATACACGCAAGGTATCCCTCCGAATTTGGATTTCAGCGATATTCAGAACATCATTGATATCGTTACGCAATGCAACGACCTTCCCGTCCATCCTCGACACCCTTATGCTGGAGAGTTGGTTTTTACCGCGTTCTCTGGTTCACACCAAGATGCTATCAAAAAAGGATTCGAGGATCAAGCAGAACGTCATTCCAGAAATATCGCAAATGGCGAATCACAAATATGGGACATGCCTTACCTTCCGCTCGACCCTGCCGACTTGGGTTGCAGCTACGAGGCTGTCATTCGTGTTAATTCACAATCCGGAAAGGGTGGTATCGCTTACCTCGTCAAAAAACACCTCCAGCTCGACCTACCCCGCAAAATGCAGATCGCCTTTTACCAAGTCATACAGGCCATCTCGGATCGTGAGGCAAGAGAGATGACCGTGGAAGATATCACAAGTGCTTTCCGCAGCACCTACCATTTTGGTTCCAAACACGAGGGCAGATTGGCGCTAAGGTCCTTCTCTATCACCATAGATCCGTCTGCGGAGTCCTCGGATGGTGACGAAGCGGTAGATCAGCGTCGTCTCTTTGAGGGCACCTTGCTTGTTGATGGTGCACCTCGCATCGTACGTGGAGAGGGGAACGGGCCAATCTCTGCTTTGCTTAACGCCCTCCACACACACCTCGGCATTGATCTGGCTTTACGTGACTACTCTGAGCACACCATGGGTGAAAGTCAAACATCGAAAGCAGCCTCCTACATCGAGCTCATCCAGCCCACAAGCTCCCAGGAGATACGGGGTGTCCCGCCATCTTGGTGGGGAGTTGGTGTTGATTCTGATATAGCGGCGGCTGGCCTACGCGCTGTCCTTAGCGCTGTGAACTCTGGCATTGGTGACCGCCCCTTGCTAACGGTGGCTAACGGACATTAAATAGTCGTGGAAAGGTTTGTGTAAAAGAAAGAGTACCAGAGAAGGTACTGGCAAGTGTAAAATTGTAATTTTTGTGTATGCACAGTATTTGGTGGATCTGAATTGAAAGCCCCTGAACTCGACCTCAGCTTACGAGGCTGTCACAACTGTCACACTACTCCGAGATAGCGCCTACGTCCTTGACGAACTCAGAGCTCGCGAGCCCAGTGACACATAACCGTGACCGCGTTCCAATGTCCTCCTCAACTTCACGCTCCCCGAACCCCTCCTCCTCGCGCCATACTCACCAACACACGTACAACTCTAGCACCCTTTCAGGCTCACAACCTTTTCTCAATATACTAAACCCAATGAGCAAAACCTACCAAGGTTACACGCAGGCCAATCAGTCTCCCGTCATGGAAGAAGACGAAGACGCGGAAGACATCGAGGCTGGCCGCAACATTTGGTTGTCTACTTCTGGTGCTAGGAACACTCGAACGAATGCACATGGCAGACGCAAGGTATCATGGGGGGCCGGCGACGTCTCGGAGATGAGCCCTATACGACCTAACATTCGCCGAGAAGACAGAACATATGAACAAGATTCCGACGACGAAGTCCCCCAGAGCTTCATGATCGAAGCGTCCCGGGACCCAGGAAGGCCATCACCACCAAATCCAAGCAGTTCAAACAAAGGAAAGCGCCGCTCACAACCATTACACTCGACGACCTCTCCATCCTTTCCGAGAGAAAGCAATCCTGTGTCACCCATATCCATTCCTCCCCGACCTTCAGAACTCGATGTCGATGTCCCCCCGCCGCAGACTCCTCCAAGCAAGCCGATGTCACCAAAACCTCTCCGTGGTTTAGATACTTACGAACGCGCCCTGTGGAATTGGGTCAACGTATATAATCTCGATGCATTTCTGCAAGAGGTCTATTTCTACTATGAGGGCAAGGGGATTTATTCCATAGCCCTTGCACGGGGACTCAACCTTCTCACATTCGGCTTCGTCATTGGGTTCTCAACGTTTTTGTTGGGTTGTATTGATTATACCCGCATAACCCGCGATAAGGTTACCCACCTTTCTGAGGCTGTAGTGGAACGTTGCATCGCTAGGTCTGTGTCCAATTCATATGGTCATGCTCGACAATTCTGATCTAATCATTCAGGTTCTCTGGTACCACCTTGCTATTTTTTCTGCTTTTCATTGCCTTTTACGTCTGGCAAATTATATCTTTTGCGTTCGAAATCATGCGCCTTGTGGATATGTACCACTTCTATACTTATCTACTGCGCATCCCAGACGTGATTACTTTCAATTTCTCATACCGCCCCTTCGCGCTCAATGCATTATCACCTCTGCAGGCCGATATTCAAACGATTTCATGGCCCGAAGTAGTTCGTCGGATAGAAGCTATCCGCGAAGAAAATCCCATCACTGCAATTTCTTCTGCATCAAACAACAATGCGGCGACGCCTGCCACTGCGGTCCTTGATGCACATGACATTGCCAACCGCATCATGAGGCAGGAAAACTATCTGATCGCGCTTTTCAACAAAGAATTGCTTGATCTCCGTGTGCCGTTGCCTCCGTCATTGAAGAGGATCCTACAAAGGGCAGGTGACGAAGGCAAAGGAAGAACGCTGACGAAGGTATTGGAATGGAATCTTCGATTTTGCTTGATGGAGTACCTGTTTGACCCACAAGGACGAGTCCGGAAAGTGTTTCTGAAGAACAAAAATCGTGCTGTGCTGATCGCGGGGTGAGTGTCTCATGGCTCATGGTTTTTGTCGCTCAGTTTTCGATATATTCAGTCTCCGTCGACGTTTCGTCTTTATGGGTATACTCAACGCTATCTTCGCGCCATCTATCGTGCTGTATATGATCATGTATTCCTTTTTCCGATACTTTGACGTACGTGTTCATTGTCTTTGCTATTGCAAGACTTGACTTTATTTCTTACTACGAATACCACAAGAATCCTTCCTCTATTGGCAGTCGACGTTACACGCCCTTTGCACAATGGAAGTTTCGCGAGTTCAACGAGCTTTCACACATATTCGTTCGCAGGCTCGACGAGTCGTATCCACTGGCGAATATATACATCGGACAGTTTCCGAACGAGAAGATGGCTATTTTAATGCGCTTCGTCGCATTTATTGCTGGGTCGTTTGCGGCTGTGCTTGTGCTGGTATCCGCTCTTGATACTGACCTGGCACTTCGCTTCGAAGTTACGCCACATCGAACAATCTTCTTCTACATGACAGTGTTCGCATCCATACTCGGGGTCGCGCGAGGTATGATACCGGAGGAAAATAGAGTTTTTGACCCAGACCTCCTCATGACGGAAGTGATTCAGTACACACATTACATGCCAGACGAGTGGAAGGATCAGCTACACTCGAAACAGGTTGGTCGAGTGAAATCTCGGAAATCTCGCTCAGAACATTGAACGAGTTGGGTGTCATAGGTACACCAAGAATTTGGAGAACTATTTGCATTGAAGGTTGTCATCTTTTTGCAAGAGATTGTTTCTGTCGTAACGACGCCTTTCGTGCTATGGTTCTCACTTCCACCATGTGCTCCAGCTATTATCGATTTCTTCCACGACTTCACGGTGTGGGTTCCTGGTCGTGGATATATTTGCAGTTTCGCAGAGTTTGACTTCAAGAGACATGGCAATGTCAAGTTCGGCGCACCTACCAAGATTCAGGATGAACGGATGCTTTCTCGCGAGGGGAAGATGGAGAAGAGCTTCCTGAACTTCAAAGCCGCTAATCCAGATTGGAATCCAACCGATCCCACTGGTTCTCTCTTCCTCAGCAGGATCGCAGACATGAGTGCCCGTCGCCGTGCACTCACTGCCTCCCGAACCGGCTTGGACAACACGGTCTTGCTGAACGATGGAAAGAGGGACCTCACAGAGCGCGCACAAGAATATGATCGAGCTCTCCGACAAAGTCAACACGCCGCTTTCCGGCGGAGACACCAGTTTGGCGGAGGCAGCGTTCTTGCAGGGGGAGGAGCATCGACTGTCTGGGAGTCTGCAGCGGCCGCCTCTTCTGTGGGAGGTCAGGGTATTAGTATGGCTCAGACGGCAGTCCTTGGGGACTCGCAAGGGAGTGTCCTTCCTCTGCCTCCAACCTTATCTCTTATCCGAGATGAAGGTCGTGCCACCGATGGGGTGGACAGCGCGCTTGGAGACTCGTATGCAGACGGCGGTACCGATGGAATGAAACAGTATGACTCGCAGCAGGAGGGTATTAACGACGAGGACGTATTAGAAGATGGAGGTGTTCTCGCGCTATTGGCTCAGATCTATGCGACAAAAGGTCCCAAGAGACCCGTCCCTGCGATGTAGAAGTACATAACATTCCCTTAGTATTTGATAGAATAATTCTCAGTAAACCTTGGCTTCCTCTCTCGCCAAAATTTCTTGTACGCACTGAAGTTTACCTGTGTTTCCTTCACCAGGGACAGTCTCTCGATCAACGCGAGTGCCAATACGGATGTCTGTTGCGACACGAGGAACTCCATTGGCGTGAACGGCCGCATGGCAATCGTATATGGCCTTGGAGACCTGGGACCACGGACCCCCTGAATCATAGTCAGGAGCGTGTCGTTTGTAAGAAGCTTGTGAATAACCTAGGTTAGTCCCATACCCACTGGCAGAGCGTAGGGACCCTTTAGTAGCAACACACACACAAAGGAGTAGAAAGGATGCTTACTGCATCTGTCCAAGAGTCAGTCATTATAATTTTTATTGCCTCGAGATCTGACGAAAACGAATCTCAAACTTGAGCCCAGAATGTTGAAGAATTTTGTGGCACACTGCAATGTGTTCGGCGACCTGATCAGCGGGATCTGGTTAACGATTGATTGTCACTATGGAAGTAGAGGAAGTATATCATACAGAAGGTTCCCCAGTTCCCATCGGGATGAGGCAGAAATCTAGTCATGCTCAACAACGCGCAAACATACGTTGCCAGTGTGTAAATGATTCCATACCTGCGACGGCGTAGAGTTCTTGAGTATTAGTAGTAGACATTGTTCGTCGGCGAGATGGCGTTGAAGTCAGCGACCCCTTTGATCCAGTGTAACTAGCGAGGCCGAGAGGGCGCCCAATTTGGGACGATCGACCAGCCAAAGTCGTTCAGGCGTGTCTCGTCCGCAGGTCGTCGTCCGCCATGCCGTCCGCGTCTCTCCAATCAAGAATTCGCGCTTTTGAGGCCCTTTCGTCGTCGACGACGACGACGGTAGCAACAACGTTCCCGCCTTCACCATCGACGCCAACGCCAATCTCAGATCCCCCCGCTTCTTCCCCCAATCTTCTCGAGTCCCCGATCTCGCCCTCCGCCAGCGCACTCCGTCCAATCGTCCCGTTTACAGCCTCAATTTCATCCAGCAGTCCCACTTCTCCATCTTCGTCGTCCACGGACATCACTCACAAGACTTCTTTGATAGACTTGAAGGACTGGATCATCGATGATGGTCCAGTTGAACGGCCTTCCACGCTTCATCACACGCTCAGTGCTGGAACTGGCAAATTAAGTGCTATGCGTCAGTCGAGTAGAACTCCACCTCCCCCAAGGAGATCCCTTCCATCTGATAATGCTCCAAATCCTTCAATCCCTCTCATCAACTTTGAATCACCCCCAAAGTCACGTCCTCCCCTCCCACCGCGCAAACCGCCACATCTTGCTACAGATCGTGCCCACACGCAACGTTCCATGTCCGCTGGCATAGAGACTGCTGTTTCTTTGCGTCCTTTAGGTCATTCCGACTCGTTGACGATTGAACACACCTATCCACCTGGAGCACACAAATTTGGCGCAGCTCGTCTAGGTCACGCGCCTACCTCATCCATCTCCTCTTTTCATTCTGTCTCGCTTTCGTCAGACGGGAGCAACGCTGAAATCCCTACTAAGCCACCCTCGTTTATATTCGATGAGGATACAAGTAGCGTCCCCGACGGTGACACAGCGAGCGTCGCGGAATCATTTGAGAATGTATCGGCGTCTGCCATCAGCCCATCGACGACCATTCCTTACGACTGGGAGAAAGCCATGGCCAAGCCGAAAGCATCCCCTAAACTTGAGCCACCTCAGCTGCCCCAGCGCCCGACTCCGAAGGTTCCGCCGGCTCTACCACCTAAACCACTTACTCGCTCGGCATCAGCATCATCATCCTCGACAGCCACTAGTTCGAAAGCACGCCGCCCACCCCCACCGCCGCCTGTACCCCCTTACCAGCCGCGCTCACGACCATCCTCTTCACGCACATCCGTCATATCCACCTCTGCATCCACATCCGACCGTTCGTCTGTCATCAGTCATGCAACGACTACATCGTTGACTAGCATCAGCACGCGCAACAGCGCGCAGTTTGGAAGTACCATTAAGCCTCCGTCTCTCCTCCGCCCTACACCTGTCCCTCCCGCCGCTCGAGCTCGGTACGAGTCCCTTTTCATTATGGCTGTGCTGGGCCGACGAAGAGCAGAGAAGAGACAGAAAATAAAATTCTATGCACCGCCTCCTCCCTCAACCAAAAAAGGTAGACAGGCAGCTGGGTGGCGGGGCTTGTCAGTCGACTTGATTGCCGATCCAGAGCAAAACCCGGTCTTCGCTACCGGAAAAGAGCCCGCCGAGAACGACAGCGAAAACCAGGATACGCCCCCAGTGGGTCCTGAGGAAAGGTTGAGTGGACGAATCGTCAAGTACATATGGAGCACTGCCCGCCTCGATCGTAAAAAACTGCGCAGTATATGGAACGATTGTGATCCCAAAGGCACTGGGTTTGTTGACCAAACTGCGTTCGTTAAAGGCATGTGGCGTATCGACGAGGAACTTCGGAGAGCACAACTGGCCAGGCATGCTTCAGCACTCAGTGCCGCTTCATCACAACGCATGCCACATCGCCCACTCCCTCCGAGATCACAGGGCTCACCACGATTGTTGATGTAAGATGCACCATGTTCTGTTTGTCGTTCTCATATGATTGTGATACCCAGCTGTTAAATACCCTCCACTTCCAATGTGACCATCTCCTGCTCTTAAATAATTTATTCCTACCTTCATGTAAAGTAATTGGTAATAACTCAAACTTCACTGTGGGTAAAATACAGCCAAAACGTCTAAGTCGAAGTACCTCTTGGGTTTACGGTGATATCAGACCTCTGGACTTCCTTCCCTGTATTCCTTGTCCCACATCTTCAGCAATGCCTTCCCAAGTGATTTTCCCAACGCGTAAGCCAAAGGAACAGGGACAGCGTTACCAATTTGGCGAAGTTGATCTGCCACAATTTTATTCGGTACATCGTTTCCAGACAAGAATTCATAATAATCAGGAAATCCTTGAGCTCGGGCGCATTCTTGGACGGTGATGATGCGTTTTTGCTAAGGGTGGCGGTCAACATATTGTATTTCCGTTGCTTGGTCAAACAAATACTCACTGATGGGTGTAGGACGGTGCCCCCCTTATGATTTGGCGCAACAGTGGTCAAGGCAGTCGCAAACAGACTGTCAGCATCGAGGCGCTTGTAAAGGGCTGAGTGACGGAAAGGTGGTAGTCAAGTCTTGGCTACAAAAAAGGCAACGAAAACAGGTAACACATACATGCATACTTCAGTTCTGCGTGCTTCTTCTTCGTAAGTTCCATACGCAACTTGGCAGGTAGACCTTAAACATTGACGTAAACATGCTCCTGGGGGGACATATATATCAACCTACTAAATTGATTTGCTCCCGCAACAAGTGGAACGGCACAGACCCTGAAGGATGGATTAATCTGATCAGTGATCGACGTAACCAGAGGGTTAAATCGGGTCTTCACCGCTCCGCAACATTGTGACGGAATCGTCTTGAGTAATGATACTTTAGCTTCTCACTGAGAGTTCCATCTGGCTTTCGGCGCATCCACTTCTGATATCTGGTCAGAGGCCCGGAGCTGTATTTGTATGGTCGAGAGAAGCCGACGAAAGGAGGCTTGGCTACTTCCAGCGGGCAAAAAGCCGAGATCTTCAATTTCTCTTTCCGCTCACGGGCCTGTCTTTTGTCTTCTGCTGTAGCCTTCATAGTGGTATGTGGATTGATCCTAACCAATAGATTAACAGTCAGATGTATAGTCAAACGGGACTCAAAATACGCACCAGTCAAACGGAGGCTAGCAGAAATGTCAAACAATAAGGACAAGCTACAAATGCATTGTATGAAAACGCGCCAAGTCACTGATGGCTTCGTCAATGGAAACAAAATGAAGCGGAGCCGATCGATCGTCGTCTAGACCGTCCTGGTGCTTGTTCCGTATGATGGCAGGTAACGCAGCATTAGTGGGTAGTGTCGCACGAATCAATTTTACTTTTTCTGGAGGACAGTGGGTAGGAAGTGGCCATTCTGGCATGGTTACATCGCGGCGAGTTCCCCAGAAAATGACTCGCTTTCGACCTTGAGGGACACCATATTGGGCAGCCTGCAGGACGGCAAATTTACATTGATACCCTATGGAGGCCAACGCTCGCTGGATAAACTTGACCACTGCAAATTCAATGCTATTCTGTCTGGCAGATGTCTTCTGTTTGTGACAAAGTATTCCAAAGACGTTCTCGAGGAGCATGTACATCGGGCGGTAAAACTCGACATAGGACAGCATGCCACAAACAAGTGTACTCCTAAATGGTGGACATAAGAAGGCATTGTTCGGAAATGGAAGGAGCTTGCCGTATATCATCTTCTTTCTGTTGAAGGAGTTGCTAGGGATGAACAACGAGGACTGAATCTAAGTCTAATCTCACCTTGTTGTGATTCATCATAGAAAAGCTCTGGCATGGGGGACCTATAATTCTCTTAACACTAGAATGAGAGCGAAGGAGGCCGAGAGCGCACCTCCATATATGAAATCTACTTCTCCAGGCTTCGGCATAGGAGGTAGTGGCTTCCCATCATCTAGCGATAATAAAGGTTTGGGATTCCGTTTTTCTTGGGTATCAATGGCATGCTGCAAACATAAGTTAGTGCATTGATTGTAAACAACTGTATCGGGATGATTGCGTCTGCAACAAAACTGTGGGGTCAAGATGGGTTCGAGGCATATCGCCAAAAAAAACCCCACTGATAAGTCCGTGCTGCACTTGGCGAGAATTCGACCGCCCATCTAGTCTCTACAAACCCTGATAACCCGAAACCAGTACCAAGACCCCCAGCTCCACTGAACAATTCTAGACCATGAAGACGACCGTGCCTTTCAAGAAGTAGGGTCTCTTGTTCAAGAAGTTCTCTCCTTGCTGCAAGGCACTTTTCGCAACGTTGGAAATAAGTTTCTGGCCAATCTTTGAGGTCATCGAGCGACCTGACATTGAGTGACGCAGCTTGTTGACTGACGTAGTAGTGGTCGTCATGTTTGACCCAATCATCTATGGTGTCACTGTCCTGTTCGTAGAGAACGAAACATTGGCCTTGTAGGTCTTCGTCGTGCACAACCATCACTTCGCTTGTTCTGAAAAGCCTGCGATCATCGGACGACACTATCCCGTGTCGATTTTGTTTCCTCACCTCCCTGACTACATCGTCGTACCTTCCATATAACCGGACGGTCACTTCTACTGGAGTCTCCATTGGCTTCAGTTTTATGATCTGACCAATGATATAAACCGAGTGAGGTTCTTTGCGTTTGACATAGACGAACTCATGGCGATGATACACGAACTCGTGTTGCGCAAAACCCCCACCAGGAAGAGGTCGAGGGTGGGCGATACTTCTTTTTACCTCTTGCAAACCACAAGAGAGACACTGCTGATGAGAGTCGCAGTGGGCCAGAGCGCGCATCTTTTGCTCCTCGGAGATTGACGTAAGAGAAGCGTCCGCACTGTTGTACATCAGACCAGTGAAGAAGTCGTTTTCTTCTGTGACATTTCCTTCGATGGGTTCAGGGACATCCGAACTGAGCTCTCGGACATTGCATTTTTGTGTGATGGCGTTGATGCTGATATCTTCACAATCTGTTGCCATGAGGTACAAGGCTTGGGAGTGACCAAGTTCTTGGAGAAGGGTCTTCGAGCTGTGAGTAAGCCACTGGCCATGGAACATCTTGTTGCCTCGCTCATCCTGGAAGAGATAACATATACGGCAGAACCAATATGCGTTGGCTAGTTTGTTGGCAGACTGAGATGGTTCGTAGGTGTAGTTTTTAGCGCGTGCTCTGTTTTCGTCAACACCAGGCTGCACCATGACGGTATCACCCACGTAATAGACCACACCGTCGACGCAAACGGACTTATAGTATCCTGGATGATCTGCGACAAGTCCCCACTTGACTGAGCTGGGATTCGCGAGATGGACGTGAGAGGGGTGGACCGAATGCGAATTGTCCATCTCACTGTCCTCTTCGGCGGTAAAAGAAGCGACCTTTATGTTTTGGTCCCAGAGGAGTTTAGTGACCCGAGAAACGACTGGAGTAACCACTGTTTTGTTGCGGTGTTCGAGAACTTGAAGTTCTACATTAGCATTCAAAATAGAAGCGCGTGAGCGACGTTGGCGCGACGAGCTCGCCGGTGCGGAGCTTTCGTGTAACTCATAAGATGTCTGGTGCCCAAAGAGGTGGCGAAAGAGAGGTGTACGGCGTAAGTTAATATTTTCGGTCGTATACAAGTCTTCCAGAGTGGCGAGGAGGTACGACATTACATCATCCGACTGAATGTCTTGCTCGTTGATACTTCTGCCGAGGATCTTGAGAGCAGACGCAATGTCATCAGGGGAGGTGGGAGTGATGTCAAGAGCGTGGACGAAGTCATCGTAAGACAATCTTGGATTGGAGGTGGCAGAAGAGACAATGAGGTGTAGGATGCGATGCTTGAGCCAAAAACTGGTATATAACGGTGTGTAATGGGGTGACGGGACGTCGAGGATGTACCATGCGTGTTGTGTGAGGATGTATATGTTGCTGTCAAGACGGCGGTCGCGTTTGAGGTCGTGAAATGAGATCCTCTTGATTGGGGTTAACCTGAGGCGCTGTATGCGGTCCGAATCGCTGGTGTCATCGCTGGTGTGGTCTTTGACCTCATCGTCGTCATCGTTGTCCTCCTCCTCCTCCTCCTCCTCCTCCTCATCATCATCATCATCATCGTCGCGGTCTACCCATGCCTTTACGCAACCCGAAGCAGAATATGAGAGACGTGGGTTGAGGGTGAGTTCGAGTAGGTATTCGATTGGAATGAGTTGAAGAGTTGTGGTATCGTAAATGACAAAGTCAGTCAGGATACGGACAGGTACGTCCTCTTCTCTGTCGTTGTCTAGTGGATCGGTCTCGCCAATGATCTGTACGCTGGGTCCTTCAACAAATTCGTCAGCTAAGTGGACGTGAAACACGGGTCCGTCGCTGTGGTCGTTGTCGATGAGAGTTGGTGACGCTCGCGACGATGATCGACGTCGTCGCGGACGGTCGTCGTCGCTGTCTGGCACAGCGGAGGGAGACCGTACGCGTTTCTTTGCCATGGAGGGAGCCCACTTGTCACAGAGCAGGGAGCGTGGCGCGGTGTAGGGAACGTCTGGGTGGATCTCACGTGATCGTTCCTCGTTTCACCGTAACTTCGACGACGACAACGACGATGACTCGCTGGTCATTCGTAGTTGCTGCTGTCCTCGTCGCCGTCGTCGCTGCTCATCATCACCCCGCAAAGAGAGATCACGCCTCCTTCGACTACTTCCTCATTGACCTCAACTCATCCCCTTCTGCCCTCTCCCTTGAAGACTGCATCGCAGAGCTCGGTCATGGTCTCGAATTCGTCGATCGTGTCGGCGAACTACAACACTCTTACATCCTCCGCTCACCACGACACTCAACCACAGGCATGCACCCTGTCTTGGACAGATACAACTCTCTCCGTGCCCATTCTGCCATTCAACATCGCGATGAACGTACCACCCATTTGCTTGCTTCCATCCTCCACCTCGACCGACAAGTACCACGGCAGCGTATAAAACGTGCCCCACCCCCTGCAACGCTAGAAGATTCCGCAGCCGTCGCAGCTCGCTTAGGTTTCTCTGATCCTCTATTCACAAAACAATGGCACGTCTTCAACGACGAGTCTCCAGGACATGACATGAACGTCACAGGTGTTTGGGAAATGGGCATCACAGGCCGTGGTGTCATTACTTCTCTGTTAGATGATGGTCTAGACTTTAGCAGCAAGGACCTTGCAGACAACTTTGATGCAGAACACTCTTACGACTTTAACGAACATTCTCCTCTCCCCAAACCACTCCTATCGGATGATCGTCATGGTACTCGTTGTGCTGGTCAGATCGCTGCCGTGAAAAATGACGTTTGCGGTGTCGGCCTTGCTTACGAGGCAAGGGTTGCAGGCGTACGCATCCTTTCCCGTCCCATCACGGACGTAGACGAAGCCGCTGCTCTCAATTACGGTTACGACGATGTCGCCATCTATTCATGCAGCTGGGGTCCACCGGACGATGGAAGATCCATGGAAGCTCCCAGCTATATCATACACAAGGCATTCGTCAATGGCATTCAAAACGGAAGACATGGAAAAGGTTCTATATTTGTGTTTGCTAGCGGAAATGGTGCATCTTCCGGTGACCAATGCAACTTTGATGGTTACACAAACAGCATCTACTCCGTTACCGTTGCTGCTATAGACTACAAGGCTCTACATCCATACTACTCAGAGTCATGTGCGGCAAACATGGTAGTTGCTTACAGCTCGGGGGGTGGAAAGAATATCGTTACTACAGACGTGGGCGAGAATGCATGTTCATCCAGCCACGGTGGTACATCCGCAGCGGCCCCAAACGCCGCAGGTGTCTTCACCCTCGCTCTCCAAGTTCGTCCCGATCTCACCTGGCGTGACATTCAGCATCTCTGCGTTCAATCAGCCCAAATGATCAACGCTGATGACCCCGACTGGGAGAAGACGGCTTCTGGAAGACCTTTCAGTTACAAGTACGGATATGGACAACTCGACGCGTACGCTTTTATCACCGCTGCTCGGGAATGGGAACTTGTCAAACCCCAAGCTTGGTACCACCCTTCCGCCATCCAGCTTAATAATGGTTCTCTATCCGATCCAGATGGGGAGATGACTGGAGGCGTACCCATCCCATCTGGTGGCGTCAGTAGCACATTCATGGTCACCAATGACATGCTCGCAGACCATAACCTTGAGTCGATCGAACACATGACAGTCGCGGTCTGGATTTCCCACAGAAAGCGAGGTGACGTAGAAGTCGAAATTGTCAGTCCCAACGCCGTCAGGAGCGTTCTTGCCGCTGCACGCCCACAGGATCGTGCAACTGATGGCTTCAAGGGTTGGCGTTTCATGACACTGAAGCATTGGTATGTCTCCTCCCTCTCTCAACTTTTGTACCACTGTCATTCATCATCGACAAAGGGGAGAGAACCCTGTCGGCAACTGGACCATCAGAGTTTCAGATCAATCAGACCCTAACAATAATGGAACATTCCACGGTTGGCGACTCATGTTCTGGGGTTCTACCATCGATCCTGCCAAGGCCAAAATATATGTCCTTCCTACCAACGATTTCTTACTACCTTCCCCCGAAGAATCAGAATCAGAGGACATTCTCCCGACACCCTCAGCCACTAAGTCCTATCCCAAACCCACTTCAGCCCTTCCAAGTGATCACGACACTGCGGAGGGCGAAGCCGACCGTCCTGCCTTCCCAGGGTCTTCCTCGACACCCAGTACAATACCTACCGCCGATGAAGGTTGGTTCTCCGACCTGTCCAATCTCCTCCACAACAACGCGTGGTTCTTCGTCGCCATTGGTGCTGTTTTTCTATTTGCCGTCGGTGCTGGAACTTTCTTCTGGAGGAGACGGAAAAATCGACGCACTGCATACTCCGCTCTCGCGGGTGGAGACCTTCCCATGAACACCGTCTCGGGGGGCAGTGTGCGTCCGCGGCCGAGGGCAAAGGAATTGTATGATGCATTTGGAGAGGTCTCGGATGATGACGAGGACGCGGACGAAGAGACAATGCTTCATCCCGGTCGATCGCTTGAAGATCATCAGTCTGCAGGCCTAGGATTCCATTCTGGATTCTTGGATGACGATGACCCAGCCTCGGCAGGGCCCGCGCCCAAATATCGAGATAATCCTCAACTGCAGGAGGGCGAACACCCACAGATGGTGTCCCATGAGAGACCCTCAAGTCCTGGGAGTGGAAGCGGGAGTGGGTCCAGTTGGGATCACGCTTCTCAAGCACAGTCCGCATAGACTTTGTTGTATAATTTATAGATATATACGTAGGTAATATCTTCGACGTCACCGGATCTTGCTGAAGAGATTTACTTGAGTTACACGAATTCTCATACATCAATTGCAGGCGATTGTCTTATAAACAAGAAGTCTTTAAACGTCACTCTATGGACCTACAATGACAACAGCTACACAGGCAACATAAAGCAGAATAACGTACGCAAGGCTGCAGCGATTACAGAGTAACTTCAGACATTGATGAAACGTAGTTTTGAACCATTCGCAACGCGTGCCCAGATGTCCATGGTTTCGTACTATGCAAGTGAAAGTGTCGAGTACTGTGCCATGCGGAATCGAACAAGATAGCTTACCTCGGCGATGGTATCATTGAGCTGCGCCTCTGTATAGCCAGCGGCCAGCACTCGAGAGCGGACGTCAATCAGAGCCAACTCCCCATCCTCCTCGTCGGAATCTACGTCCATGTCTCGTTCACCCGCAGGTCCCCTCCCGAACCTGCGCTGTCTTTTTCTTCGCCCGCTGCTTCCTTCTCCAGCCATGTTTCTGATAAGTCGGAAGATTTGGCTGATGACCGACCGATCGGGTTCGTACTCTCTCTCTTCGTCGTCTTCAAGACTTTCTTTGCTACACTCCATCAAGCGCAATGCTTCGTCTACATCACTACGTTCCACGATATCGGCGAACCGAAGACGTGCGAGAGCTTGCGCGAGACGAAGGACGCCTAGTAGCGTACGTGCTGACGTATATGTGTGTGATTTCTTCCGTGCAGTCTCGTCTTTGGAAAGCTTCCGCAAACGAACATAAGAGTCGACGATGTAACTTGAGATCGCAGTGGGAACGACAGGTCTCCTAAGGCGTGCTTTTGCAATATAGAGCCTGTTTTCAAGAGCGTCGTGGTCAGCACGATCGGCAGAACCATATCAGCAAATTTTGACCTCATCAAAGAAGGATCGATAACATCGTATTCAAGCTTGGGATGAGCATTGTGCATGTGGACGTGGGTAACGTGTTGAGCTAGCCGCTCGTCGTCCTCGCGTGTCGGTTTATCAAGGATCAAAAAAAGAAGGTCAAAGCGAGACAAAAGTGCAGCTGGTAAATTAATGTTTTCTACTGGTGATACTTTGGGATTGTAGCGTCCATAGAGGGGATTGGCAGCGGCGAGGATGGATGTTCGAGCGTTCAGGGTGGTTGAGATGCCAGCTTTCGAGATCGAAATCGTTTGTTGTTCCATAACTTCGTGGATGGCAGTACGATCACTTTCCTCCATTTTATCAAACTCGTCAATGCAGCAAATGCCATTATCAGCCAACACGAGAGCGCCACCCTCTAGGACCATTTCGTCTGTGACAGGGTCCCGCATAACAGCCGCAGTGAGACCCACTCCAGAGGAACCCTTTCCGGTGGTATATACACCGCGCGGGGCGACCTTGGAAATGTACTTCAACAACTGGGACTTAGCAACACCAGGATCACCCATGAGACATATGTTGATATCGCCACGAATCCTCATCCCGTCTCCCATGGTTTTCGTCACTCCACCCACTAACAACAGGAGGAGTGCTTTCTTCACATCCTGGTGCCCATAAATCTCTGGGGCAATGCTTTGAGCGAGCTTCTGGTATAATGCAGGATCGCGCTGCATTTCAGCAATTTGTAATTCCATCTCTGGCGTCGTCTGCATGTCGCTGTACTGCTTCTTCAGCTGATAGATCCACTGTGCTTCCAGGTAGGTATCGGTAAGCAGTCCTGCCCGAATGGCTTGGTATCCTGTGTAAGGTATAGGTAGGAGAATGCCTCCAATGTGAACGACATCTCCAGGATTCATCATACGGACGAGGTTTCCGTTGACATGGATTGTCATTGATCTCGGAATATGACCCACTGGGACTTGGTCTGCCTGCAGAAATTTGAGCAAAGATGAGAAACGAGGATGTCAAGAATGGAAACACAACCATCTCCTGGATCTTGACTTCCTGGAACGGACTGAAGCGACAAGCTCGTGTCTGCATGTGCAACGACCCGCGGATGCCGTTCTTTTTACATTCATTTTCGTTCTGGCAGTCGGTAATGGGTGAAAACGTTTTGCTTGATATTTGTTGGAACGTTTCTGAGCCACAAACGTCGCAGGTATAGGCATTCACTAGAAGAAGTGGTTTCACTTCCGAAACACGAATGACTACTCCGCGAACGGTGATCAGTCGCCCCAAGTGAATGCTCTTGACATCACGAACTGCCATTGCAATATCTGAGCAGAGGGGTTGGAAGTAAAGATTGTACCGCCGCAAGAGATGGTCAGGAAATCCTTCCTGTGCACCATCAGTTTGCTCATTGCGCTCTCGTCGCTGGTGAAGAATGACGTCAATAACTTCATCATGTTCACTTATGTCTTTCGTTGGGGTTGGCATTAGTTTATCGATAGCTTCACTGAAAAGCTGTATATAGCGCCGAGCATTGTTTTGGATACGCGCTACCAGCTCTGAAACGATTTTCTCGTGCTATATAGGGAAATAGAATGATAAATAGGTATTGTTTCAAAAGGAGTGTTCTTAGCCGATGGATATCCTCCAAATCAATGATGAGCATCTGTTGCTCGCGGTTAGCTATTCGTTGTAGCTGTTGCATGTATTTGAGCCCCTTGTATCTAGTCTCACCGTGTCCCTGGTCTTCGTCCTCGTCATCGCTTAGTGCGATGTTAGCGAAATCTCGGTCTAGGTCCTTCTCGTGGCTAGTATATGTCGAAAGGAAGCTTTGAATCTTGTCTAGTTCATCGTCGTAGTTAACGTTTATCTTTACGACAGGTAGGGCCATGATTGAGGATGGTAATAACGAGTCGACGTCGCGTCCTGTGCCACCATAAACGCGTCTGTCACGAATAGTCACAGTCACACGCTTCTCTCGTTCACGTGATCGCTTACTACCACGCGCGTTATTTTATTTCAATAATAGTTTGCATTACTGCTGTACCACGCCTTCGTTTTCTGAACTTGACATTCTTGCGTTCGCCATCTAGCCATTGCTATCCACGCTGCACGATGACCGCGACAGAGGTAAACAGCTTGCCTACCTTCTCCAACCTTGTCAGTGGTACGGATGTGTCCCTTGTGGTCAGGGAATGCGTCCAGAACCAGGTAGGCCAGGTGTTGAAGGAGATGGAAATGTTGGAGTGGTCCGACTGGTCGCACACTCACTTGGAGAGCAGCACTAGTCAGCCGTGAGAGCCTTTGGGCGGCAGGTCAGAATGGTAGAGGATTTCTGACCGCTACTCAGTTCTTCCAACATGTAATCGAGAAAATGCGACAGGCGTTGCCTTCTGATATGACCACCTCATTTGGTATCTCTTTCCGAGTTGGCCACAATATTGGTGAAGTATGCAGAGAGGCAACAAAATGTCCCTCTTGCCCGTCGCTAGTTGTGGTCAGTCTCGATGAACTCTTTCCCTTCACCCCCTCCGAACTATAAGCGAAGAGATGTAAGTATTGATCCCAGCTTTCAAGAGACTTGACTGCTAACCACCTGTAGCGTTAACTGACCGAGATGCTGCTATGGAAACTGCCTCCATGTCAAGAAGACGGATGATGTACAATCTGTCTAGACCCAAAGCCACGACAAAACGCGAGAATGAAGTTCCCCAGGGTCTCTTCCGCGAGCAGTCGATGGTCAGTGCCGATGAGGTTTCCATCCACATCATTGAACTCCCTGGTGATGTCACTCCTGAGGTCATGTTTCGCGGAACCTTGGGATTATACAAGCCTTCCAATCTGTGGAAGATCCCTAACGCTCTTTTCGAGTTCTTCAAGACCCCTACAAATCTCCCCCTCTTTTATCATCGCGGCCAGCTTATGTCTTCCGCCCGTTCAAGCCTAGCCCAGATTTGTGTCAACTACCTTGGAACCTTGGAAAATTGTCCCTAGAGTAGTGAAGTGAAGAAGGATCACGTCCTCTATCAGCGATATCAGCATCTCCTTCGGGAGGCGATTCAGTATGCTTTTTGCCATCTGCCCGAGCTTGCCACTGAGTTTGCATGCGACATGATATGATCATCCACTGCATCGGACCCCGGGGCTTTTGACCTGTTTACTCCAAAATTAGGGCACGATACTGCATACAGATCTGCGTTTTACGCTGCTTGGAAACGTGTCCGCCCTGGTTCCACAGGACAAGCGACTTTATCCTTGCCACGAATCTGCGCTCGAGGATCTCCGCTTGATTGATGAATTCGGCATGGATGGTCAACCTGTACCTGACAAAGTTATGGATGAAGTCATCATCCTTTCTAGAGCACTCATTAGTATCAAGGACCATGGCGAGGGTGTTTTCCTCCATCGACATGGAGTTGGGAGCGGTTTTGTGGGGTTTGCCCAATTCCGCCGCCCCATACTCCGTGTGTTCTCATGGGCATCGAACTCGGACATTGTCATGGTGGACTATACGAATTCATATCCGAGAATCTTATGGGATGATGAAACGAAACAATCTGTTCTCGGAATCCCCAGCTGCAACTTGCATCCAGAGGAGGAGTGTTCGTGCTGGGTTGCGCCCTACTTGCTCGAAGCCAAGGACTCGTACTGCAAGCGTTCAACTAACAAAGACAAGGACGAAATTGCCAAACTATCATGCGGAGTTCTCTTTCGTGCATATGCTCTGGCGATGGACGCGGATCCAAGTCAAGTTGCCGCTAAGCTCAAAGGTGCTGGGTGAAGGATTCCTTGCTCGATTATAGGTACCTCTAACCGTTAACAGGTCAGCTCGCGAAGAAGCGAAAAACACCACCAATATCCAAACCTTCTGGTCGACAAGAATCTGCGAAGCGACAACGATCGGAGGCTCAAAACGATGAACCGTCCTTGTGAGATGTTCGAGACGAGAGCGACATGGATACGGACAGCTCACCCGATCCACCGAGTCCTCCCCACCCGTCACGAGCTGAGACGATCTCAGGATCCGAATCTAGAGATTCTGTAGTTGTAGAACCCACCCGTAAGCGCTTTCACGTGACCCACTGCTGCTATTCATATTACCCCTTGCAGTCGCTGTTGCCGCGAGTACGAACCCATCAGATATATTTTCACATCCGCTGGCCAAATTCTTCGAGCCTATCATGCATACCTATGACAGAAATTCAAACGCGCTGTCTGCACAAGCTGCCCGCTTTGAGCTACAACGTCAGCGCTTTGTTGCAGATAATGTCCGGAAAGAAGAGCAGATCTCGGCGTTACGTGCTCAAGTAGCTGAAGAGCGGTCGAAGTCGCAGTGTTCTAGGGCGCAGCTGCAAGTTGTTCAAGCAGAGCGCGACCAGACAAGAGACTTACTCGTAACAAAGTGGAGGCAAAGTAAGCCTTAGCCTGCATTTTTTTCAACCTTCGCCGCAATACCCCGGTATTACAATCTGGACTACTCGCCATTGTTACATTACAGTACTAGCGTTAAGATGTATTGCATTACACTTAGCTCACAGAGGTAAAAGGAGACTCTTATTCAGAAACGCAATCAAGGAGACTATACCCTCTTTCCTCGCCCATCATCCAACTTTCCAGGGTGAATCTCATCCACGGTGACTCGATGACTTTGTCCTCGTTGTTCGACCAAGCAAGATGAACATATCCTAGGTTGCCCATAATCGGCTTAACTTTCTGTAGGAATTTATGGAAAGCCTCGGGATCGCACCGAAAGTCTGCTGGTTCGGTGGCTTGCAATAAGGCACATTCTTTCCCAGATAGGGACACATTGTATTCGGCTCCCGTGTCGTCTTGAAGACGAAGATAGAAGCAATATACCCACTTGCAATGAGATTCCATCAGATCATCACATCGAGGGCATCGCTTGTAGGAAGGCGGGGGACTGGAGGGAAATGGAGTAAAACCCAGGTTCACCCAGAGCTAAGGAGCATGATCATCACCTCGTTTCACACTTGGTACATCGCAAGATGCACGCGTCTTCGAGAGAAAACGGGAAGAAATCTACAACACGAGCTAGGAGGTTAAACTGGTTCCCGGGGAGCTTCGATGAATTAGTATTGTTATTCAAAGGATGCGACTCGTCAGGCAGAGAATCTGGTGAAGTAGTTGAATGGTGGAGTGCAATTTCTCGCTGCCACTTTTCTCTACTTCGGAGTAACATTTGGACGCGCTGATCCGATGAATCATGGAGAGGCATGATAAGCCTATCCTCTCCACCCAAGCGCCCTTGTAAATCGCCAGATGGGTTGGCGTGCCTAAGGCGCAAATTGCAGATAGTGTACATGCCCCCGACCTTGAGATCGTCGACTACATCGCTGATCTGTGCATCGTCCAACTTTATTTTGACAACGCGATGATCAAGATCTCGTGCCCAGTTGGCAGTTGATATTCTGTCTGGCAAGTTGGGATTGTACGTGTAGTCGGTGACATAGATGAAGTGTCCATTTCGTGAGTGGACATCTACATGAAGTAGCTCGACTGTACAGCTGATGAAGTTCGTCCCTTCCTCTGCATCTTGAAGAAGCACGTCTGGGAAGATGTGCGACGACCCTGATGCTATGGGGGAACCGAGTGAATCCCTCCCAAAGGCTTTTTTCCTCGCTAAAAGGGCTGCGAGGCACGGCTGCAATTCCAGCTTTGCCTCATCTAGACGCACAACCTTTTCCGCCAACTGCATTGTGCCTTCCATAAAATGGCTAGGGCTCCACTTTGCGCGAACGTTATGGAAGTACCAGCATTCTCCGGGTTTCATTAGCCTCGCCAAGTCTTTGGCAGCATCCCACATATCGCACTGAAGCACATACTCGGATAGCTCAGATGGACACCAGGTGGATTGGACTGGGTAAAGCAAAGGATTGCTAGTGTAGTCCGTCACATAAACAGTGGTTGCCCCGACAGGGTTATCGAATTTTTGTAGAACTTCAACAGTACAGTCGAAAAAACCTCGTGGCGGACGATCGGGTGAAGCATCAGATATCAAGAGATGCTGTTTTCGAGTGGGAGCGTTGTATTCTACCGTAACCACGTTCTGTAGTTTGAGTTCCTGTGAGGCTTTCCACCACTCCGTGATCCGACGACAATAATCCAGTTCAACACTATCTTGGAAGGGCTCCCAGTACGGCGAAAACTCATAGCCCATTCCATCGTCGACTACCTCTTTCTCGGGAGCGCCACCTTTGGCAGGAGGACGTATCGCGTGTTTTGACGATTCATAAACAGCCCAACGCAGTTTGTCGTGAAACCCAGTGGCTCTGACCATTCCCTTGTACTCGGTCACCTAATGTCCAAGGTCAGAGTATTACAGCACTCCGAACTGCAAATTACTGTGATTGACCCACCCGTAGCCTACGCAGGATAACGACATCATCCTTTTCTACTTGTGGGAGCCACTCGACATACTTCTTCTGGAAACAGTTCACCTTGACGCCATCTCGTTCTGGGTCTGAAATCGATGAATCGACGATGGTAAATGAACGCGACCATTCAAGAATCATAATAAGTCTTTTTTGGATAATTAGAGAGCCAGCGGCCGGCTAACCATTAGACCTCGTCTTCTTCTCTGGAGAGACAGAAACAACGACACCAATGACGTTTACTAGCATACCCTTCTTTATGGTGTCAAGAGCATCAAAAACATCACCCTGTCATTTGGAACAAGATGAACACCTGTTTGAAACTCAAAGAATATCAGGTGATCAGAATGACTAACACTTTGAGTACGAACGCCAGCCCGTAGAGCAGGGACAGCGACCGTTGCCTTTCCGTTGATATGCAGAACGTCAATGGAATTATTCTCCCGCGACAAGCCGTTTGAAATATTCTCAGAGGATGGTGCCTGACCGCGAACGTCGTCAATCAGTTGAGACACTGGTTTGAGCGCCACGGGGAAAACCTCCGATGAAATGGCAACTGGTGCTTCTGACTGCGAGTGGGGTAGTGGGGAGACCTCAGCAGGACGTTCTCCTTTTGCTGCCTGAAGTGCTATCTCTCTCTCCTTCTGCATCTGACGCTTCCTTTTTCGTGACTTTGCCCCTGAACGACTTGACTTTTCCTCTTTTACCTTTTGAGCATTTCCGACGGATCGGGCAGATTGAACGGTGGGTATATCCTCCTGAGGTACGTGGGTTCCGTTGGTTTCGTCGTTCGGTAGGACGGAGCGAGGTACCTCGAGGGATGATCCACCAAAAACTTCGGACGTATCGTGTATGACCGCCTCTGAGACCGTATGCACCTTTCCTGGGTCGTACCATTCATCCGTATTTTCTATACACTATGATCAGAAATGTGAAATGCATTTCGATTTGGTATAGGTCGCGCATTCGTATACACACTCACCTCTCCAAGTGTCGACCACTTTACCCGTGTTAACGCCACTTAGATATTTGAGGACTACGCCGACCGGGTATCTGAGAACGATAGGAAAATAATGCGGAGAACTAGAGTCCTTTCTTCGCTCGACTTGCATTCCCTTGAGTGCAAGGAAAATGCGGTCGTGCGGTCGAAACGCGATCCCTTCTCTGTGAGGGATTTCCACCTCGAAGCGGTAGATAGATGGGTCTTCCACGACCTCGAGATTAATGCGGTGTGTTCTGTTTCTGGGCGGCCATATCATGAAGACTTTGCCCTCGATGTGACCATCATCGCGGTCTCCGAGCAGGAGGAGCTCCTCCACTTTACGTTTAGGCGAGTCTCGGATGGAGTCCAGAGGAGTTGAGAGATGTTTCTTCGAGGTATTTTCAATGTCTTGGTCGGTTGCTCGCTTCATGTCCGGCCCTTGCACGTCGTCCGCGTACAACTTCCACGCTCTGAAACTGCCTCCAAGCCTGAGACGCGGGTACATGGGCCCCCAGATACCGTTCACTACGGAATTGGAAGGCTCGCTAGGCTTACCACTGCAACCACTAACTGGATACAATCCTTGCATCATGTTCACGACGCCATCAGTGTCGCTCCCAGCTCTATACGCGAGTGCTTTAGACAAAGCCTCAAGAGCGTCAAGTCTACCTACCATCAACGATGAAACCCAAGATCTCATTCAAACAGCACTGACGGACCTCATTGAACTGAGCTCCCGGATTGTCCATCTATCACTGTTTAGTCCAAACGAGACTCTCGAGGACATCTCCACGACAGATCTCTTGTATTTGTCCGTCCCCTTTGTCTGTGCAGAGGTACAAAACCGGGTCAAAGCAACCGAGAGGGATGATCGCATGCGCATCCTGGCATCGGTTCGGCATCATCTCAATTTGTATGTCTCCAGCTTGGACACCTACGAGTTAGTGCCGGAGTCTGAACGCGTATTGTATGGCCAGCAAACCTCATCGATCGGAGACGCGGCAAAGCGCAGAGAGGTCAAAATTAAACAGTATAAAGCCGAAAGGGACCTTCGTACACACATCGAGACACTGAGGAAACGTCGGCGACAGTCCATGGTTGAAAATCGTCCGTCCAGTGACCTCGACCTTGTAGCGTCGCTGCTTCTGCCCTCCGAAAATGACAACACGGAAGATGACGAGACTGACAGTATCCTCAGAGAGGCTACAGTCTTACTTCTTAGACTTTACTACGCCCAGGCACTCGCACAACGTGAAAGTGTGGATCAAGAAATTGAACTGTTACGCAATGCTCTGCCCACGCCCCCACTGACCGAGCCACCAGCGAAAGATCAGGAAGACATGTGGAAGCTCGATTCAGCTCCGGCACATCTTAGCAGAAGACCTTTGTTAGACCCATCTGGAAAACCATTGCGACCTTTCACTATCTTGCCAGCGGGTGCGTCAGACCGTGCTCGCGTACAGGCGAATGTCTTCGGACCGAGTCACCGTCTACCAACTATGTCCGTCGACGAATACTTGGAAATCGAACGTCAGCGCGGGGGTATCATATCCGGTGGAGGGTAAGTTACGTGATGCTGCTACCTGACTCACGCTTGGGTGACCTATGTGTGCAGGCCTCAGCTCGAAGCCGAACCTAATTCCTCGGAGCAGTTGGCTATGAACGCAGAGATGGACGGGTCAGCCTTTGGAGAATTGAAGGCGGAAGAGAAGCGTCAGAAAGATGAACAATGGGTTCGGTACAAAGAAGCTAACCCGAGAGGCGCAGGTAACACCATGAACCGTGGTTAGTAACTATTTCAAGCAACAGCAATTGTCTGGGATGAATCGTAGAAACCGATGTGTCTCAACAATTGCGGTATATAATGACACAAGAGCGAAATGAGGTAGGTGGTGAAACGCGTTAACAATTGCATTGCGAAGCCTCCGGAACAGCAGGGGTTTGAGAAGTTGTAACATCGATTTTGGCGTTCTGTGCATCTCCCTGTGCGCTGCTGTCCATGCCGGGCAGCGACATAGCTATCTTCTTGAATAATGACTTGACGTTGTGGCCGGCTTTAGCTGATGTTTCCATAAACATGATGTTCATATTTGTCGCCTTCAGCGTTGCTTCTTCTACGGTGACTTGGCTAGATGAAGGAGAAAAAAGAAATCCAGCCTCTTGGGCGCATGCGGACAGACGTTTCAGAACTGACCGTTTCTCCGAGAGGTCAGCCTTGTTACCAACTAGAACAATGATGACATCGTTTCCACGCTCCGAGCGTACGTCGTCAATCCATTTAGATGTAGAGAGATACGATTGTCGGTTGGTGATGTCGTACACGACGATTGCCACGGAGGAATCGCGAATGTATGATGGTATGAGGGAACGGAACCGTTCCTAACAGCATAAATACCATTCCTTGAGAGTGAAATGAATCAAGAGTGCATCGGGTGCAAGCTCACCTGCCCAGCAGTGTCCCATAGTTGTAACCGAACAGTTCGATCCTCCAGATACATGGTCTTACTCAAGAAGTCAATGCCAATCGTGGCTTGATAGGTATTGTCGAATGTGTCATACATAAATCTGTGTGTAAATTATTATGAATGCAAGCTCTCTGGTCACCAGAGTCGCGTCCGGAGCTCATCTTGTGATGAGACTGGTCTTCCCGACGCTCTGGTCGCCAAGGAGCACGATTTTTGTACGCTTCGGGGGTGTCGACGAGAAATCGGCTGTCGCAGGTGTCGATGGAGCGTCCATTTTGTCAATCTTTTGTAGCAGAGTGTCGTGAAAGTGAGTCGTAGAGGGGGGAGTCGCTAATACTGTGTCAATCCAGGTCAATATGCGTGTCTGCTAGGGAGTGGTTTACCCTTGTTTGGAAACACACCCTCAGCAAGTCACGTGACGACTACAAGGGAAGCACCACCATCATCATCATGGAGAGACGAGTTCGAGATTTTATTCATGTCACGCCATGAAATCTTGATGACCAGCCCCACGACATATAGTTCAATACCATGTCAGACGGTCGACGTAGAGCAGGAGCTGAAGTGTTACATATTCATAGCGAAGTCGCAAGAGCGAAGCGAGAGGGGAACTATAACCATAGGGCTATAATGAATAGGATAAAAATTTGAAATTGTAAGGCCAACGATATTGTACTGGCGAGCTAGGTACCGAAGTACTCAACAAGTGATTGGTCGAACGAAATCCCTAATCACGAGACAAGTTCATCGCCGTTCAGTTTCTAGAGCACCGAGTCAACTGGACCCAGATATCACACTAACAAAAGCTTCGTGATATAATCATGTCGTACCGTCTATGCACTAAATGAGTAACTCGATGGGTAGGGCAGAGGTAGTGTCTGAAGAATTCAGAACACCAGAACCCCTGGTGATGGGGCTGCTGATATGCCATCCGGAGTCGCCTTGGGCAGAAAACGGGCCAGACTTGTTGTCCTAGGGGTTAATATTCCGTTCCTAGACCTCTGGATTTCCTTGTCCTTGAAGTAGTGACGGGGGTAGGAGAAGATGTTGCTGGCACAGCCAGTGGTCAGGTTGTGGTATTCATCCGCATGAGACATGGCACGCCGTTCTGGTCAAGAATGGTCAGAGGGCGCATCTCAGCGATTAAAGTACTATCCTGAAGCGTCAGGAGGCGGTCAGACGGATACGTGAAGCTCTTGGGATTTGTAGGATGGGGCGTAGCATGACATTGAAGTCTGCGTAATGTGGGTGCCAAGGTCAATGACCCCCTTAAATAAGTTTCGCGTGTCGATCTTGGTGGGCGTGATGATGGCGAAACCCTCGGTGTCTTGGTTAGTGGTGATACCGCCCTCGATGAAAGGAGCAAAGGGGACATAGCCTACGATGCGGCGCGCTGCAGAGCCCCATTTATTTGATACATCCTGGCAGCAGGCTCCATGTTCCTCCATTGCCCTATCCACGAAGCCTGTGCCCTCTCGCGCTCCCTTGCAATCGCCGCCGTACTATCCTTCATCCCTTCCTTTAAGAAGTCCGTCATTATACTTGACCGTCATAGTTGTGTTCTCAATCCCCAACTGAATAGAGTGAAGAAGCTTCTTGAACGCACCGTCGCAGGACTTCATCGCGGCATTGACTGGGGTTCCTCTGCTCGTACCTGTTGTTGCCAGTGTTGTTCGACAATGGAACAACATGACGAGAAGTAATGAGGAAGGTCCTCCACCCCCCACAATACAGAAGACTCCAGCGTCCCAAGATACAGATGCTAAGACTGATAGTGGGGGTAAGAGGCCTAGCACCTCCACAGTGGGTCGAAAGAGAAGGAAAACTAGAAGAACCTAGGACCGATCGATCAGGTAATCATGGACTAACGCAACTCGACATAAACGTCAATGATGTCGTTCTTCTCGAAAGCCCTTTCCACTGGAAGGTCACGTTGAGACCGTCGACGAGAAAGAGAGATGCAGGTGTGAGACCAGCCCACAAGACGACTGTGGCTGAGGGCTCTCCGACGACACCAATCTGCACGACATCGACGCTCGCTCGCTTCGCCCCCTCTGGTTCTAGGAGGTCGAGAACACGAGGAGCCAACACATCCTCCCAGACATCATTGAGTGTATAGTTGCCGACGCTCCTCGTCTCCTTGCGCTGGAGGTGCGCCTCCGGACCGGTGGGCCCTGTCCACGGAGTAGAAGACCAAGCGCGACTGGGAGACAACGCACGATAATCGGTTAAATACGACAAGGCTGTGGTAGAACGAATGGACTAGCTCGAGATAACCTATAGCAAGTGAGTGGGGGCTGAAGTACGACTCGCGAGTAGCGTTCGAAGAGAGACGAGAGAGCATCATGGTATGAGTAGTAAGGTGACTGGTGACCACCTGGTCACACGTCACAGCGCGTCACCCTTTCGCCTCGATCTCGATTCTCGATTTCAGTAGTCTGGTTGGTGAAAGTTGGCAATGAAATTGACTGACAAAATCGCTGCCTACAGCTCTGGTCAACCTTTCTATACGTTCGAGTTTTTCCCCCCTCGGACAGATCAGGGTTTCGAAAACTTGATCGCTCGTATATCTCGTCTTTCTACCCTTAGACCCATCGCAATTAGTGTAACATGGGGAGCAGGCGGATCAACAAAGGACAGAAGTCTTGATCTAGCTGGATTGACCCAGTCCGAATATGGCATCGACACTATTCTGCATCTGACATGCACAAACATGGTTCCGGGCTTGCTTGATGATGTCTTGCGCGAATGTTAGTCGCAATTTTCGCGGTTGTCCCTAATGTATCACCAGGAAGCGAAAGCAAAAGGTATACATAACATCTTAGCACTTCGTGGTGGTCAGTTATTTCTATACCGAATGAACGCGGTCATGCTCATCCCCAAAAGACCCTCCTCGTGGACAAGAACACTGGACAGCCACTGATTCACGCTTCAAGTCTGGATTAGACCTGGTCCAATATATATGCACTTCCCCGGAATATTCATCTCATTTTTGTGTAGGTGTCGCAGGTAATCGATTTCAGTTGGGAGGAAAACAAGCGATCGCGCTGATGTCCTGCCATTTATCCCAGCTTATCCAGAGGGGTATCCTGACAGTGACGTAGACGAAGAAGCAACATTCGACACCCTCAAACAGAAAGTGGATGCTGGTGCAGAATTCATAGTGACACAATTATTCTACGACTCTGACCGTTTCATACGATGGGCCAGGAAGGTTCGGAGCAAAGGAATAAGAGTTCCCATTTTACCCGGAGTAATGCCAATACAAACATATGCATCCTTCCTCAGAGTCATCAAGCTATGTGGAGCACAGGTGCCAGCCAGAATTATGACAGATTTGGATAAGATACGGCATGATGACCAACTTGTTAAAGACTACGGCGTTCATCTTGCCATTGAGATAATTCAAAGCATTGCTGAGGCCGGCTTTGTTTCTGGTATTCACTTCTGCACGCTTAATCTTGAAAAAAGTGTCCAGCTTGTTCTCGAAAACCTGCAGTGGGCTGGAGCTAGCCCAGCGATCAGAAACAAACTTATTGCTGACTCGCCCTGCCCATCTGCACATCCTCTGCCTCCTCGTTCTGAATTGGTAGTGACTCCAAGTCTTGCCACCACCACCGCCGCAATCGCATTAACTAGCAAACCAACAGCAGAGGTTGAACCTCCCGGACGTGGAGAACTGAATAACGCTGCGACATGGGACGATTTCCCAAACGGACGCTTCGGAGACTACAAAAGTCCTGCTTTCGGTGCGCAAGATCACTGGGGTGGTCTCGGGCTCAATATCTATGCGGTTCAGTCTCAGTGGGGAGATCCGAGTGACCTAGCTGACTTGACTCGCCTTTTTCGCGACTACCTTGACTCCAAGATCTCGACAACACCCTTTTCTTCTTCGCCATTGTCCTCCGAATCAGAAACTATTCTTGACCATCTGAGGGAACTTACTTCCAAGGGGCTTTGGACCGTCTGTTCTCAGCCCGCCATCGACAGTGTCAGTTCCACTGATGAGGTCTTTGGCTGGGGCCCAAGAGGGGGCTATGTCTCGCAGAAAGGGTTTGTGGAATTCTTCGCGGAAGAGAGTGCTGTATCTCGGATCGAGCAAAGAATCCGAGAGAAAGGGTATGGTTGGGTTCATTACCTCGCGGCAAACCTACAGGGAGAATGTAGAACGAACGTTCCCGAAGACGGACGAAATGTGGTGACGTGGGGCGTGTTCCCTGGCCAAGAGATAATTCAGACTACAATCGTCGATCGGCAATCATTTTTAACCTGGAAGGTACGCACTTGTCAATCTGGCTTGAAACGACCCTTCGTATTTACCACCTTGATGCATTATAGGACGAAGCCTTCTCTATATGGATGGAATGGGCGTCATTCTATCCTCCCGATTCGGCCCAGAGAACGTTACTTGATGCGGTGCGGCGAGAGCGCTGGTTAGTGAATATAGTGCATCATGATTTCAAGCGATCGGATGCTCTGTGGTCGTTTCTGCTTGACGACACATGTTTCTAAGTCGATCCCCGCTTGTATATAGTCTGCAGTTGACAACTTCTTACAAACGGGCGATGTAAGGGACACGCTTAAGACTGAACTTGAATAGTAACCGCTTGATCTGCCACGCACGTGAGTGCTTGACCCGATTTTCAAGCTTTTCGATCACACTGGCAACGGGACTGAGTGACTAAGCAAACGCATGCCCAACTCATGTCAATTGCATCGCCTACACTCGTACCCCGACCTCCAGTTGTACCTCTTGTCCTCCCGAAGCCACCTCATGTTGGCCCAATCCCGCTCCCCAAACTCGATCGCTATCAAGGACGGATTAACCACCGGAGAGATCTGCAGCGAGAGGCTGACGACTTGTCGGACGAAGAAAATGACTTAGAAGACTGTAATCTTCATGTCCGAAATCGCGGCTTCGTGTGGTATATTCCTATAGGGCGTCCCACCACACTGCTTGAAGAAAAGAACGATGTTAGCGCCTTCAACGTCAACAATTAACGACCTTGTTGGTCCGCTGACTTGAATTTGTAGGCAGATGATGACTCTGAGGACTCATCGAGCCGTCATACGGACGAAGGCACGCCTCCCCACGAAGAGAACGATGACTCTGGACCAGACCTGGACGCTGGACTTGAAGATATGGATGAGGAACAACCCTCAGATGAACTTGAAGAGGGCGTGACTGAAGATTTCGAGGAAGAGCAGTCAGATACGTGATTCACCGTACGCATGCGCCACAGCAGCACACTCAGCTCTTTCTTGCGCGTGTTCGATGGTACATGAAATGTATTTACTATGGCTGTGCGTGGATCTTAGTCTAGTGAATCCGAGTCTCGACCAAGTTGGCCCATCGTCCCATCGTCTCCTGTAGCGGGCTCCCGACACACTTAATAAGTCAGAGTCTCGATGATGCCATCCAGAACCCTGATTGCATCTGGCATGTTGAACTTTTCGTACTGCAATGCAGCGGGTACATTGCCATTACGAGCATCAGCAGACAGGTTCAGAGGGCAGAGATAAGAATACTTACTCCCAGCCAGTAACTCGTTTCACGGGTGCCTCCAGCCTCAAAAATGCTCGTTTCTGAACTTCCGCAGCAATTTCGCCCCCAACGCCACCAGTATAACCAGCTTCGTGGACAACTACCAATCGCCGCGTCCTTGACACACTCTCTACCACGGTCTCTACATCCCAAGGTAATATGGTGCGTAGATCGATAAGTTCTATTCTGGCGGTCCGTAGCGACGCAGGAATGAGCGATTCTAAGGATTGTGGCGGAGAACGAAGGATTGAAAGGGCAGTTTCACAGTGGTAAATTGGTGTTCCCCAAGACAGAAGGGTAAGATCTGTCCCTGGGATTAGGATCTCCGCACGCGAGAGGGGGAGTGTATAATCATCAATCGGGACTTGCTCAACTGCAGAGCGATAGAGAATTTTCGGTTCCATGAAAATGACCGGGTTGGGGTCTCGAATGGACGCGAGCAGGAGACCTTTGCACTGCAGAGGTGATCTGGGAATAACAATCTTAAGCCCCGATGCACCAATAAAGAATCCCTCAGGGCTTTGTGAGTGGTATAGACCCCCATGCCCGACAGCCATGGTGGGTGTACGAATTGTTAATCCACCGATGGAGAACTGCCCACCCGCACGATACCTGTACTTAGCAGCTTCATTGACTATCTGATCGAAAGCAGGAAATATATAGTCCGCGAATTGTATCTCTGCGATAGAAGTGTGCCCCATTGATGCGACCCCGACTGCGAAACCAGCGATGCCTTGCTCCGTCAGGGGCGTGTTGAACACACGCTCGCGACCTGCAAATACAATGAGGGTACAAGAACAATTAAGTCGTTCCCGATCCTACCAAACTCTTCTGCGAGTCCCTGTAGAACATTCTTAAGAGCGACAAACTGACCGCGCGGTTGTGAACCGTACCATCGTGCAGCGGAAAACGCCTCCGAACGCGACATCCTCGCCGAAAACAACAGCGGTATCGTCTTTCCCAAGTGCGATGCTAAGTGCATCCCTCACGGCTTGATACACGTTCATCTTCCTTGTTTCACGACCTCCTACTATGGTTCGCATAGGACCAGAGTCGTCCTCGCTAGTCCACAGCAGACCTGGCGTGCGTAAAGCTGCTTCTCTGGTTGAGCGAAGGAGCTGTGACGAGGCTACTGAGGTGAGATGACCGCCGGGTGGGGGTGGTTCCACCGAAGCTGTTGACTGCCAGCGTCGAGAACAGCGCACCACTGTTGACAAACGGCTGACGGGACGGAGGCCAGAAGGACTGGAGATGAACATGGTCAAACGACAAGCTGAATATGCAAGATCCGTGTGCGGGAATGAAATGATAGGGTCATCAGCTATTTCGTTAGCGAATTGCTAGCCGGACACTGCCGTCCAACCTAAGGCCAAGTGTCGGATCCAGAAACCTTGCCAGTCGCTAGCTAGTCGCTGTTGTCGACGTCGAGCAGAGATCGTATGCCCAGCGTTGCCTAGTGGCACGGTGGCACCTCGGAGTCGCGGTTGCTGTGCTACATAGTTTCCTCGCGACTCGTATCTCATACTCATCCTCGCCCTGTTCATCAGTCTTCGGAAAAGCCGCCTTCAGCAGTCACATCGACAAAATCGTAGAGATGGAGAGCGACAGCGCATTTGTTGCTCCAGAAGGGGTTTACTCCGTTACTGAAGAGCACAAGCCACCGCTCCTACCAGCACCGACAAGCACTTCACAGTTATACCCCACACGTCTCTCCACCGTGATAGTTTACTTTGGTCAACCGAAGCATGCGAGCGCGCCAGGTCTGGCGCAGCTACTCGGTGGGAATCTTACTAAGGATTCGCGCAAGGAGAAAGAGCGAGACAGAGACAAAGAGAAGGAGAAAACCTTGGCCGATGATCGTAGTTTGTCCTCTACAGAAACACCGGACGACAATCTGACTTCACCAGACATCACTTCCCCTCCTGCACAAGATGTGGCATTATCCCCAGAACCCCAGCACAAGCTCTTTGCGCAACCACCCATTTCAGGGAAGAAGAAAGCAACCGCCAAGCCGAAGCATAATATGCGTACTACCTCCTCGACCTTTATCACGCGCATGCAAAGTGCCGAGGGCCTCAGCAAGATCCTCGCTAGTAGGCAGGGCGAAGTAACATTCATGTTCTACAATAACAGCAAGACTTTTCTCTGGTATGAGGTTGGAACCAAAGCCAAGGAACCACTAATGAGAATCAGTTTTTCAGCGTTTCCGACATGTCACGATGTAAATAGTCACACAGCTTCACCGGAAAGACTCGACGTCATCATTGGTTTCAATACTGGGGATCTTGTATGGTTTGGTGTGTCTTCAGATCCAACGTGTAAGTCTTTGCTGAGGGACTTTCGTAGATCCCATATCTAGTCGGTATGGTCGTCTCAACAAACAGGTGTGATCTTTCCCGACAATTGGACTGCACCATCCCTCGCTTACGATTCGTGGAGGGCTCCCTCTCTTCGTCTCCTTGCACCGCAGTCCGCTGGGTTCCTGCTTCTTCAACCCTTTTTCTCGTCTCCCATATGGATGGAACCATAATTGTTTACGATAAGGAGCGCGACGATGGGGTATTTAGCGTGACTATGCCCACTATTCAATCACCATCACCATGTTCCCCCCATTCTAGTACGGCGTCATCCCAGAACCAACTGCAATTGGAAGGAGAATGGGATCCGTTGACAAGTATCTACGTAACTGTCCCACCATGGCATCCTGAGGCTGGGGTAAGTGGGGGTGCAAAGATGGATAAAGGGGTTGCCAAAAACCCCGTGAGCCATTGGAGATTGAGTCAACGCGCAGTTCTAGGTATGTACTAAATTCTTATGGGTACCAGCCTCTGGACTTTTATAACACTCAGATTTTGTATTCTCACCCGACGTCAAGCATGTCGCTGTGATCGCAGAAGACGGTTACTTGAGGGTGATTGATGCGTTCGCTGAACAGTCAGTGAAATTTTTACAGCAATTCATGATCCTTATTCTTCACGATATTTCAGACTCGTTGATTGTTACGCATCGTACTTCGGCGCTTTTACGTCTGTCGCGTGGTCGCCTGATGGGCGACTCATCCTGGTATATTTATTCGTCTCCATAGTGGTATTGCTTGTTTTCTCAGACACTTTTTTGGCAGACGGGCGGCCAAGATGACCTCTTGACCATATTCTCCCCTTGGGAACAACGGGTAGTTGCAAGGTGTCAAGGACATTCATCCTTCGTGTCTGCTGTAGCATTCGATGAACTTCGGTGCGATGGACGGACATACAGATTTGGCAGCGTCGGAGAGGACAATAAATTGATTCTGGTCTAGTTTTTGTGCACTGACATCGAGAATCCCACTGATTTTCGCATTATTTTAGTGGGACTTTTCCAGCGGTGCCCTCCATAGACCGAAACTTCAACACGGCCATCATCCGCGTGTCTCAATGGCATCGACCGTGTCGCTAGCGGCAGCATATCGTCGCGGAACTGCATCGACCACTCAGCTGTCTGTGTGTCGATATCATCCTGCTCCCTCCAGAAATGAAGTGTCGGTAGTCCAACCAGTTCTGGTCAAACAAGTTGATGCCGACTTACTCACCTCCTTAACATTCCTCTCTCGCGCATTGCTCACGGCGACGAAGGGTGGCCATGTGAGGATGTGGGTTCGCCCGCTTGCAACACCTGGGCGATCACGCCGACGAACTCATGGGAGACAAGTGCTCTCAATATCGGACTTGCAGGATGTTGTTGCCTAAGGTTCGCTTGTAAGAAGGCAAAAACCCTTCCGAATGTCCCTGCTAATTTACGAATATACTGTGCACTCAAGGTGCTCCAAACGCTGTATAGAGTGCTTGATCTACATATACCCGTAACGAACTATGTAACATGTAACGATAGCGATTTCCTTTAACATAAGTACGTGTGCTTTGTATTGTGTGGACTTGGAGGAAAGTGTGTTGAGAAAGTGTTTGGGACAGGAAGAGGGCAGAGACATTGCTTTCACTTGATAGTGATCTGAACAACCCATCTCTCAATCCAACCTCGACGCACAAGTGCAGCTTCGAGGGCCAGCAGGAACACATCTTGACGCCATCCCTTGCGACCGAAAGCCTTCACGTCAGCGTGGTGTGTCTTCTGTTCTTCAGAAAGACGGTCGAGCAAATGATGCAACCCAGTTTCGTAATCGGCCGATATGTTCGTTAAAGAGTCGACAACCAGATCGGGACCGTAAGAAGCTGAAAGCTGTTTGAGAACGGAGACGGGTGATCGAGGCCAGCGAGGGCGAGCATGAGGATGAATGAACGGAATGGCAGAGATAACTTGTGGGGTACTTAGCCTCCGAAACGAGGAAGAAAAGGCCGTGAACTCTAGCGAAAGCTTGCAACCTGCGATAAGGGAGGGAAGCGAACCGGAGGGCAGATAATCGAGAGAGATCACGGCAGTAGAATCCAGTGACTTTGAAACAAGTGGGCGTAGGAAGGGACTGCAATAGATTGTGCACATTTGGCGTCGAGCTTGCAATGGGTGGGTGCATCTCAGACAATGCTGCTGACATACCTGAAAGTAGGCGGTTTCGGTAAAAGAGAATCTAACCTACCGTCAGGTGTATCGTGACATGCAGGGCCTAGCGCATATACACACCTGGCTTTTGCTTGATAACTGTCCAAGACTGACATTCGTCGATCCACCATTTCCACCCAATACTAATGGATATGGTACACCCATACGCGGTTGCCCCTGGACCAACGAGATCTGCTAAATCATCCACAGGGTTTCGAAGCTCAATTTTTCCCTTCAATAAATCTTCGATGACCCACTCGAGCGGGATGGAAATGTGTGAGCAAGAGGCGCGTGCAAGCTGGGTGTAGCGACTAGGCCAGAGAGAGCATGTTGGAACTATGACCGTCATGAGAGCTTGGAGAGAAGTCCTCCTGGCGGCGTGATCTTCTTTTCGAGATCGAGGAAGGGCGAAAAGGACGGGAAGGAGAAGGATAGTGAAGTACCCAAGGACTCTTGCATCGTGGTTGGCGAGGACGGCGAGGACGGTTTCACACAGCGTAGCCCAAAGCGCATTGCACCACATGAGGAGAATTTCGTTTCTGCAGTTGCTCATTGTGGTCTTCCGGATACGTTGGGGTAGCAAAAAGCGACGCCAGCAGGATTCGAACCTGCGCACTCAAAGAGTAACAGATATCGCGTGTACATTCGAATCTGTCGCCGTAACCACTTGGCTATAGCGCCTCAAGAGAGTTCGGGAGAATGTGTTTATGTAAGCTGGTCAGTAAACCCCCGTTTTGGCTTTCATTGAGCTAACCACATCCCTGCTTTGAACGAACGAGCTCAAGTACTGCAGCCGCGATGGATTGGTGCGTTTCTCCATGGCTAGTCTGTGTCCTCTGACCTAGTAAACACGATCTACAGCCTTGAACTTAATATCCAGCAGCGAATTCTCTCTGACTTGGCCAACCTTGAACCAGACACCCCAGATGTCCTCACCGTTCAGCATCTCATCCACTCTAAAGCCCAGACACCTTCGCAGGATGAGGATAGGCCAAGCACTGAAAGTTTCAACAGCGATGTGACTCACAGAATTTACATGTCGGAGTCACGAGCCCAATGTAACATTGCATTCGGCGAAATGGTCATCAACCTCTCAGCAGAGAACATTCAAAACCAAGTTTACACATTAATATCCATTCTTGTCGGTATCTTGGACGATGCCCCTCATATCGACTACGACCAGTGTTTGTCTTGGGATGGTGAGCAAGTCCACTTTTGCCTCATCTTTGTCTGGGCTGACTTTTTTTTTATAGAATGGGCGTTTCCGGATCAGCTCGTTTTTTCGACTGTATCTGCTATCTTGCAGATCTGCTCTACCCACCTGGATGTCGTGGGTCAAGCTATTGACGCAATCCTGCGTTTCATTACACAGGTAGAATGTGAACTCACAACTGCAACTCCGATTAAGGTCCTAACCCAGTTAACACCATCGGTGCATGGTCTCTACCGTGCAATCACCTCAACACCCTTTTCCTGGACGACTACACAATGGTGTGTTATATCGAATGCTTTGGCTGGCTTGGTCCGGGATCCTGTTCTGGAGCGTATCAATCGGTTTCTTCTTGACATAAATCAAGAAGCAGAAGCGGACTCAAACTCAGACTCAGCTGAGATTTCTCTCTTCTGTCACACCTTCATCTCGCGTTACATAAGCTACGGGAGACCCTTGAGTGGGTATTTTATCGTATGTTGTGTGGTAGAGATGCAGTGGACTATGTTGGCTCAAGTCCTTGTCTCGACCACTGGGGAGGGTTCACAGCACCGGGTCCCGTCAAAAGAAGCTGCCGCTGCTAATAAAGCATGGTCGAATCTCATGAAGAGAGCTGCGAAGAAGTTGAATGTAGAAGATGGAGACATTAAAGAGGCATTAAAATCCACCCTCAAGGGGTCTCTCCAGTGTTACAAGGACCTACTGGCGCAAATACAGGAAATGGAGAGCGAACCCCCTTTTGATACATATGCATGGGAGACCATGTCCGAAAGTCTGAAATTGGCATCCATATGTTCAGTTGCCTTGGATGAGCTTGACCCTGACCTTTATGCCAGCCTTGGTCTACTTTTGAGCGATAAGACTCCGATAATGGATAACCTGGTCCAGGAGGCGGCTCTCAAGGCGATGACTGTTCTTGTCCAGAGTTTTCCGCATATTGCAAAGGAGTTGGTGGTCCATCTCCGCCGCTTCGTTACTTCACCCCTGCCAATTTTCGAATTTGCTTTCAATACCGAAAAGCGTGCTCCACCCCCACTGACAGCCGCTGCGAAGAGCTTCGGTCTGTGCATTAAGCTGGCACCAGGGGAAGATTCCATCATGTCGAACATGTATTCCCTCTTAAATTATATTGCAGCAACAAGCCAAGAGATTTTCGAGTCTTCTTCACAGCAACTTCTGCGCAATCCGCTTTACAATGCAGCCCTGACTCCATCCACCGATCAGTTGACATTCCAGGGTGAAGACGGAGGTATTCGTGGGCATTCGGACGACGAAAAACGTCTGATTGGGATAACTACGATATCTATTGTAACCCGACTTGCCCTGGAATTCGGCAGGGAAGAGGTGACGAAGCTGACGATATCCATGCTATTGCAAAGACTTCGTACGGCTGAACCGACGGTCGAGGCTGCAATTGCATATAACTTGGTGGACTTAGCACTGGTTGCGCCCGAGGATTCATTTGCGGATATTATACGTTCATTTTCATCTATCAACTGTTCTGCAAATCCAGAGGATCCCAGATTTTCGAACAATATGATATTAGCAGCGCAGACAAGGCTTGCACGAGAAATTGACAAGAGGCCGGATCTGTACGACATATACCTGGAGGAACTTCTGAGCCTATTCTCCGATAAAGGTGTTGCGATACAAAACGCTGCTGCATCAGGGCATAATGGAAAGACAGAAGAGATGACGGAGCAGCTTGCCTCACTTCTTCTACCCATTGAAGCGCTCCTTGACCATGCTGACTTTACACCCCACCTCCATCCTACCTCTGAGCTGACTAACCTATTTAGAAATATGTGGTTCTTATGCGTTCTTTTTCATTTTACTGCTTCGGGCGAGGAGGAGGGGGAGAAGAGCGCCATGACATGGCTGCTGCCCGCTCTCGCAAGGATCGCGACGAAAACCCCATGTTTGGTGCTTGAGAACGTATCAGATGCGCCTAGTGATCTTGAGTATCGCACAGTCGTAAGACATGAATATGCACACTTGGTGCGCTTCCCAGTGCCATGATTTAGGGAGAGTATTGATTATCTGAAAAGGTTCTGGCAAGGCATCGCACACATCTTACACGCCGTATTTCTTCGAGGACCAGTGAAATACGATCGTTGACAACTGGTCAAGTTATCTTCGTGTTAACAATGCATGATGTCGAGACCATGCGATCTGCGTCCGGTTTACCCTCGTCCTTGGTTTCGTACTTCACGAACACTAGTCTCAACAAACACCTCGCGTTGAATTCATGCATGGAGGCGGTTGCTGAGAAAGTTATGCGAGGGTGTACTTCAGACTTAAACAGTCAAGCTACAGAGCAAGCACTTCCCTGCCATTTGTCTTCTGAGCTGTGCAGCTTGCTTGTAGCTAGCACCCACCGCATTGAGCGAGCTCGCGAGATTGCATCCAATTATCTCAATCGCTTGATAAACTCTTTCCCGTCGCTCATGTGTGACCCAACATTCGTTTATGCTATCCTGGAGTGCCTTACGCTCTTGAGACGCGCTTGTGAGAATGAGTATATTGACGAATATAACCCTATATATGAGTTCTACTCTGAACGCACTGGTATTCGCTTGCAATTGACGGACGACTACAAAATTAGGAATGAGATACTCGGTCGGTTACAGCGACGCGCAGATGGTTGGTTTCACCTTGCTCTGAGTCGCGCACCCCTCGAGCTACATTCCACTCTTCAGGTATTTCATTAATATATACTTCATGATTGTAGAGTTTATGTCCGAAACAGAAATATCTTGCTACCACGCAATCGCTTACTGGCTCAGATGCGTCTGAGTTAGGAGTGTCTATGGCAGAAAAGTTTGCCAAAGCCTTCGGGCCGACATATCGCCAGCTAACTTCCCTTCGCTCTTTATCTGACCGAGAATACGATGGTGCAAGAGTCCTCTCGAGCCAGCTTGCTGGTAAAAGCTATTTTTCAGGCGAGGCTGCAGGTCTACGACTGGCCAGCCAGAAGGTACAAGATGTCCTGGACAAGACTCCTCCTCAAAATGCGGCATTCACAGACATTTTGGCATTGAAGGAGAAGATGGCGGATACCTGGACAGCTATTCGCGCCAAGGCCAGTTCGTTAACCGTCCAGGACCTCAAACGTCTCTTGTTTCGCTGTGCTGCGATTCTTATTGCGTCAAATGAGTGCGAGTTTACTTTGTTGCATTACCTCGTCACTTTGCCCTTCGAAGTCTTTACTCCGAGTGCCATCGCCGCAGGTATCGAAGTTTGGACTTGGGTGATAGCGGAGAAGCCGACAGCTGAGGTCGCCCTGATAGGAGAGATTCTGTCTGCTTGGCTTGGCACTGTCAGAGACAGGAAGGGAGTCTTCTCGCAATCCCTAAAGTCAGTTTTCCTCAATGATATCTCCATCGCGATTCTTTTCACATCTCACGTATCCGAAGTTACGACGATCCTTTCTATCACCCAATCAGTTATAGTCCCACCGACAGACAAGAAATCGACCGTACTACTTCCCATGCACGACGTCTCTTCCTCCCTCACACACTGGTATTGCAAATGCTGTTTAGTCGGTTGCAAGCTGCTCGTTATCGTCGATCAACCGTTGTATTTCTCATGCAGTACCTTGTTCTGCGGACCTCTTGTGCCCACAAACTGTTCAGGTAAGCTCCGAGACTGAGCAAATACTGAAGTATTGAACAGTACCTGCTTCAGTACTCATCCACTTGCCCGTGAACTACGCTATTCATTCCTTCTCTTTGGGTTCGAAACGTTGAAGAGTTCACATCTTGATGTTTTCTCGGAATATGGGGTACGTGAGAGCCTTTATCGTACAGCATACGCATGGTTTGCGGTTCGACCTCAGTGGTCTTTTGGAGCGAATCGAGTCCAAGTTGATGCTGACACCAGAGTGCTCACGGAGTTCCTGGTGCATCTGCAGAGTGACTCGATTCGAAGTGCTACCCCATTGTCCAGTCTATCACCAACACAGTCTCTCCCAAAAATTTCGCTTTACACCAACCGTCTCAAGAACATCAATCATCCGCTGCGACTTCTAGTGGAAAATGAAATCTATCGGCTGACAATATGGGCAAATCCTAGCAATGACCTCAAGAGGGGAAATGATTACCAAAGCACTGCTGAAAGAAGTATTACAGAGGTGAGACTAAACCCAAACTGGTGTGTTAAACATTTCTGGATTCTTGTTTGGCAGGGTGATTGGCCAACTATCATACAGACTGTTTTGGATGTAGATCCGGCCATAGCAGTTCATATGATGGAACGCTTCAGAAGTCATGCGGCGCATGTCGAAATTCAAAGGCTTGTTCGAGCAAATCCTGCAGTTGTGATGCATGTACCTGAAGGACTAGGTTATCTCCTTGATGATGTCACCCGGACGACTCAGAGGAGGGAACTCAAGCATATTCTTGTTTGGGAATGTGTCCCACCAGTCATCGCCGCCACGTTCTTCGAGAAGAAACACAACAATGACCCTTACTTGCTTCAATATGCTCACCGTGTCCTCAAACAGCACCCGGTGGACCTGACATTTTTCTTCGTCCCCCAGGTTGTCCAAGCATTACGGTTTGATGACCTTGGTTATATCGCAAGATTTATACTTGAGACTACAATAATATCCCAATTGTTCTGTCATCAAATCGTCTGGAACATGAGGGCCAATTGCTACAAGGACGATGCAGCAGAAATCGAGGATCCAATGAAACCGGTCCTCGACAAGATGACCAACCTGGTGGTCGAATCACTCTCGGGGGAAGCAAGGTCATTTTATGACCGGGAGTTCAAATTCTTCCAGGAGGTGACATCAATCTCGGGGAAGTTAAAGCCGTACATCAAGAAATCGAAGCCTGAAAAGAAGGCCAAAATAGACGAAGAAATGGCTAAGATCAATGTTGATGTGGGCGTATACCTTCCTAGTAACCCCGATGGAAAAGTTGTGGACATTGACAAGCTATCCGGTCGCCCGTTACAGAGCCACGCGAAGGCCCCTTTTATGGCAACCTTCAAAGTGAGGAGGGAACGTGTTGTAGTAGAGACAGATCCCGAGGCCTTGCTGGATGGGTCTGGTACTGAGAAACGCCAGGAGTTTGACGTCTGGCAGCAAGCCATATTCAAAGTCGGTGATGACTGTCGCCAAGACGTCCTGGCGCTCCAGATCATCGCGATGTTCAAGAATGTTTTCACTAGCGTCGGTTTGACTCTGTATCTCAATCCGTACAGGGTTACAGCAACGGCACCTGGCTGTGGAGTCATTGACGTGGTACCTAATGCGACGTCACGCGATGAAATGGGTCGCGCCAAAGTCAATGACCTCCTCGATTTTTTCATCTCCAAGTACGGAGCAGAAGAAACTGTTGCTTTTCAAAAGGCTCGCCTCAACTTCATACAATCCATGGCTGCGTACTCCGTGGCTTGTTACATCTTGCAGATTAAGGACCGACACAACGGCAACATCATGATAGACGGCGAAGGCCATATTGTCCACATCGGTTAGCCTTCCCTGATGTTTTCTGTTCTCATCGCTGAAGTTTCTGGTTTTCTAAAGATTTTGGGTTCCTCTTCGATATAGATGAGTTCTTAAGCTTTTGATCATACTGAAAATATTGACACTTGGACCCGTCCTTACGGCCAGGAGGTGTCAAGTTTGAACCGAACTCTTTCAAGCTCAATCATGAGATGGTTTTGTTGATGGGCGGTCGACACTCTCAAGGATACGAACTGTTCCAGCGCCTTACAGTCAAGGCTTTCCTTGCGCTGCGACCGCACGCGGACCAACTAGTTAGCACAGTGCAACTCATGTTAGGAACTGGGCTGCCTTCTTTCAAGGGGGAAGCAACGATCAAGCGTCTGAGAGATCGGTTTGCTCTTGGACTGAACGAACGCCAGGCCGCAGACTGGATGATGAGCGTTATACGTAACGCCCATGAGAACATCAGAAGCACTGCGTATGACGAATTCCAACGAGTGAGTTTCCTCTCCATGCGTGACCATACCTGTCTGACCCAATCCATAGCTTCAAAATGGTTCGCACTTTCACGAGATAGCCATATTTCAAGCTGCTCACCTTTTCTTCTGGTTTCACAGGCATACCCTACAAGTGATCCTGTTCAGATGTGCGAGTTGGTCGACTGAAAGCAGTCATTTTTACTTCGATAGATGGGCTTGCTACTAACCCTCTGCAATATCTTTGTATCTAGACTGTCTTAGTTTGACGTTGGTTGCTGTTCGATTACGATCATAGCTTGATAGAGGGCCGTGGGATCTCCTTCGCCACAAGCCACTAGACGCGGCCAGTGTCACTCTTGCTGATCATCATCTTCAAGTTGATATTGCATACCACCATTGCAGTCATTCTTCAAACGCTTCATAATAAGCTCTTTGAAATCCATTTCCATTGCCTGTTGAATGGAGTTCTATATCAGAAATATCGACTTCAAAGCCGATCAGTGGGAGGTAACGAAGGCCATCGCGAGTCAAGCCCTACATGTTTGCCCTGGACCATTCGTCGCCGATCCCCAGGACCGTTTGCCAAACTTCAAGGTTACTCTTAACACGAGCAAAGCTGGAGGCGTGCAAAATGATGGATCTGGCATACTCTCACTAACAAAACTCTTGGGCAAGACATTCAAGCGTTTAAATGAGAAGGACCAAATTAAGGTGGAGGTAAAGGAGAAGAGGCTCAAGTTTAAACTTAACCCAAACCCGACAATTGGAAAAGCACTATCGCTTGAGCTCGAAAAGGCTCCCTTCATAGATCCGGACATCGTGAAAGACCGTCAGACGAAGATCAACGCCCTCACCGAACCGTTCTTGGTGTTGAATATTCAAGTTGGGGTATTCTATCAGCCCAAAGGCGCACGAGCTGGGGACCCGCGTGCGTTTTCCGTCGAATGGGATCAAGATCTTCGTAAGCGGAGCATGGGGTGGCTTTTCTTCGAATACGAACACAAATCCCTCCGCGTTCAGATTGGCGATCAGGTGCAAGAGGAAACGTTCTACAATGTCATCATTCAATTCGCCAGTATCAATAAAATGGCAATGGAATATGACTTCGGGAATCCTTACATCTGCTTTGATTTGATCAGACCTCCAGTGATCCGGAAAGAGGAGATCTTCCGATCTCTCCCAGAAGATGGTTCAAAAGATGAAAAGTACCAGCATCGTGTGGGAGCTTTGAACCCTGGTCACGCGGTCATTGCACCTTACGCGCATCAGTTCCGCGTCATCCTCTACGATAATAACGACTACTTCTTAGGAGACAGTTTGAAGAGATTCGAGGATTACTGTCGCCTGTCAATGCTACCTCCCCCCAAACGAATACGCATCGATGCAAACGGAGGGCAAAGGTTTTTCCGCAGCAAGAACCTGAACGAGGTCGCTACATGGTTGAGGTCTCCGATGCTTGCTTCGAACTGGCGGGTGGCTTTTCAGCTTGAAGCTCTTCTGCGCAATGGTGCTGCAAACACTGTGGAGCTGCTGGAACTTCGATCTCGAGTTGAGGATCTCATTCGTGATCACAGACATTCTGCTGGTGACATCATGCGACACTTTGCGGAACTCGCAGCCCATCGTCCCCTCAGACAACGTCTGTATGATTGCTTCGAAAGTGTCCTCCAGAAAAAATCTCGTCGTACACGGTCATCTCCCCCCAGAGGTCGCTTCTTCTGTCATCATGTCACATTCACGCCAACCCGGCTACTTCTAGAGGGTCCCAACGTCATGCAGTCCAATAGAGTCATACGGGAATACGAACATTACGAGGACCATTTCATCCGGGTTGACTTTCGTGACGAGGATCGCCTTCAGTATCGGTGGGATCGTGATGTTGACGGTGCATCCTATCTGCAAGAACGGGTAGGTACAGTGCTGAAAACAGGATTTGATCTCGCTGGGAGACATTTCGATTTCTTGGGATATTCATCGTCGGGATTAAGAGAACATGCTGTCTGGTTTTTCCATGCATTCCACCATCCAGAGAAGGGTTTGGTTACAGTTCAAAGCATCCGTGCTTCCCTAGGAGACTTCAGTGGGGTCATAATGAGCCCATCCAAGTACGGAGCTCGGATGGCGCAAGCGTTTTCTGCAACTGACCCTTCCGTCCGAATTAGTCGGAATCAGTGGTCTCTTATACCCGATATCGAAGAAAATGGGATTAACTTCACGGATGGAGTTGGCACAATATCACCAGAATTAGGAACGATGATCTGGGAGGCTCTATGCAATGACAACCCTGCGCTCATGGACAACATGATCAAACCCTCGGCGTATCAGATCCGTTTCCTTGGATGCAAGGGTGTCGTATCCGTTGATAACAGACTCACGGGCATCCATATGTGTGTTCGACCATCAATGAACAAATTCGAGGTGCCTGGCGAGGAGTATGGCACAATTGAGATATCCTATGCCTTCGGCAGACCCAACTCTCCTCATTTAAATAGACCTATGGTGATGGTGCTCGAAGATCGTGGCGCACCTAGGGAAGTCTTCTTGAAACTCCAGGATGAAGCTGTGGCGGCAGTGCGAATGGCACACGACTCTGCTGCACTCTTCGTAACTTTGCTTGAATCCCATCATTTGTGTTATAACTACAGACTTGCCGACATCCTCAAGAAACTGAACACACTGGGATTAGAGTTGAAACCGAATCATTTGCAGGAACCATTGGATACCCCGTTTCTCGCTCGGCTTCGCAGCTGCGCAATCAACCATGTTTTACGTGCTGCGAAACATGAAGCTCGTATTCCAATTCCAAATAGCTACAGGTTAGTTGGAGTTGCGGATGAGGGCCCAGCTTATGCGAAGAAGGGTCTCAATAACGTCTATTGCCTACCACACGGGAAAATATTTGGTGGGTAACCCGTGTATCAACAAAGCTACTAATAGTGAATCACCCCATTCGCTTCACCTTCTTAGCCTGTGTACAACACCCAGGAGACAAAGAACCCACATACCTCAAAGGGATGTGTCTCATTTCGCGTAGCCCCGTGATTCATCCCGGAGATGTTCAGCGGGTGTATGCTATTGGACGACCCCCTGCGGATCAAGAAAGCTTGTTTGGGCATCTGAAGAACGTTGTTGTATTCCCAAGTACGGGTAGGTAGTAATTGCAGTGGATGAACCGATCCACGGAAACATGGTATTCCTACTAGGGCATTGGTCACTACCGAACGGCCTGGCAGGCGGGGATTTAGATGGGTAAGGCGCTAGTATTTCCTTCCGAACTAGATGTCATCACTCTTTTTCTGCAGTGATATGTACGAAATTATTCAATACGGAGAGCTCTTAGTGCCGGAACATCACGACCCTGCTTCTTACCCGCCAGTGCCCCTCCGGAAACTTGACAGACCTAGCACTATTGATGATATCTGCGATTTCATCGTAGAATACATCAACTCAGACGTCGTGGGACGAGAGCAATCATGCGAACGTCAGTTGTCAACTCACTGGAATCTGGCAGGGTTTGATCGCCAGTAAACACATTGTGATTGCTGGTGAGTTCTAGTCAACCCTCAGAATAAAGAGTACAGCCTGACGTGTTACCACGAATAGACCAGTCTCAAGTATGCCGCACTTCTTTCACTGTCTCTAACCTGACATACTGCGCCACAGCACGGAACACTCGACCCGAGTTGTCTGATACTTGCGGAGCTCCATAGCCAGGCCGTAGATTATCCAAAAAATGGCAACAAGGTGGACATCAAAAACTTGCCAAGGAAAATCATTAGGTTCAACCCCGACTGGCATCAGGCTGAAGAAGACAGACCTCGCTCTTCAGATTACTACGAATCTACTCGTGCTCTTGGTTACCTCTTCCGCAACATCACACTAGAAGATATCCCAATTCCACCATCCGAACCACAAAGGAGAGTAGAGGACCAACCAATCTTCAAAGTCCTGTGGCCACATGTCCATCGCCACCTACATGGGTTATCGGCTCAGCCAGCAACAATACCGATAAATGCACTGTACATGGCTTATCGCGAGGAACTGTCGTATTTGGCCAGCACATACTCATTATCCCCAGTGCCTGGATCTCGACTGCGCGAAGAAGAGCTTGTCGTCGGAACCATCCTGGCTAAGTGCACAAACAAGCGGTACCGTTCTGGCCGGTTGCAAGCAATGAAGGACAGTATGGCGTTTCTTGTTCAGGACATCAAGACTCAGCTTGTTGGCAGGTTGGAGGAGCTGATGGACAGCGGCGCTCTGAAGGAAAAGTTAGCGATTGCATGGGCGGCATGGGTTTTTAGTTTGGAACAAACCACTAGCACACCTCCCGGGAAAGAGTTTGGGACAGAGAGCTTTGGCTTGATTGGACTGGAGTTGGTATTGAGATGTTTGGACATCCTTGGGAGCCTGCCACCTTTGTGATATTGTGGTCTCCTTATTGTGGTACATACATTCTGTAAATCCATGAGGTCATCAAAATATATCACGTGCGCCCTGTAGTTCTGGAGTCTGGAGAGTGGACTCACGAAACTCAGTTTGGACGGAAGTACGACCCATCGAAACTATGGCACATGGTAAATATTGGTTTCCTTTCTTTATACAGACCAGTCCGAATTACTTTTATCATACCGTTTTCTGTAGATCGCGGAGGTACGTTCCTTTCCATATCCTCTTGGACGCTTGAGCCTTGTAGAATGAAGTCTCCTTGACAGGAAACCCTCAGCCAACTGGACAACGGTATAGCTTCGAGATTCGTTCAAAACGTTGAGGCGCTTTCTGATCCCTCCACTGTACATATGCACTACAGAACAGAAACTGGTGAGTTGGTCAAAGCTATTATCTTTGGCTGCAGAATGCGCACTACTACTACTACCTACAAGATCATACATTGGGGGCAGAGCAAGTCTTTGAAGGGAAGATAAGATTTGTTTACAACGCCATACACGATGATTCGGTGAAAATCGTAAAGGAGACACACGCCTACACGTAAATTTTCTTTCTGATTAACAGACTAAGAGACGAATGAGGAACCTCTCAAGGGGCGCAATCCAAGGTATACTGCGACAGCTCGAAGACTGCCAGCTTCGGCAACGTGCGACCTTCCAAATAATGAAGAATCAACCAAACCAACACAAGGTTGTGTTATCATCTCGCCACGAGTACAGACCGTTGACGGCGCGTCGTAGAAGTTCGAAACTCTGTACTCCAATTATTCCAACCTCCTGGATGAACTCTCCCCCTGGCGAATACAGATGATCAGAGCAGGGGAAGACATGAGTGAGTTCAGACTATATCGAAGGACCGCATGTATGCTGCCTTATAGAACAGCAAAAGACCACTCGGCACGGATGCGAAAGTCGCGCAAGGATATGTTGGACACAGCGAAACGTCGTCTGGAGGAAGGTCGAGAGAAACAACAGTTCGCTGCGGATGCCACTGAGTTGATCAAGCATTACAAGGCCCTCATGATGACGATATGAATATTCCGAAAAGCTTGAGTACCTTACTGTTCAACCCATGTAGTCGACATCCTGTAGGCTTTCGATGCGTCTATATCTTGCTACCACTAGTGCATCAGATTACAAACGAGCTTTCGTAATCGCTCCTTGATACCTATCAATCTACTGATTGATTAAGAGTTGAATCACATGGAAAACCACACTACGAGAATACTCATACCAGTTCACTCTCAGAGCGCTGGATGTACTTGGACGTCATTGATGGCGTATGCTTCTCTGGTCGTAGGCTCAGATATTCAGACATGAACACCCTCAATATGAGGTTCCAACGGCGCATAGTTGGTATATCGAGAGCAGTTGCGTCATCTTGTAGTGTGTGCCATACATCAGGAAACGGATACGGAATCACGTGAAGGATGTTGACGCCCTTTTGGATAAATGGTACGTGATCATCGGCTATGTATCCATGGCTGAACTCGTGGCCACTGCGAGGAATGAAAAAACTTCGGAAATCTGAGAGATCTTCCGATGCCATGAGTACTCCCAATTCGTACAGACGCCGTTCTGCGGAAACCAACGCGTCAAACAACCACGCAGTATCAGCGAAATACGAGCGGATCGAAGGATTAGAAGCTCCCAACAGGTCCAAGAGGATCAGATGTTCGATCGCTCCTATTTCGGTAAGGGAATGGCTGAACAGCCGTCGCTTCGTTTGAGGAGCTATATAAGTTGAAGCCCATTTATCTGCGAGGTGCCTTGCTCCGTAAACTGAATCCGTATTCGTCCAATCTCTGAATGCTTCTTCCCCGTCGAAAAACACAAGCTGTAGTGTGGTATCTGTAATGTTATCATCATCAACCAGATCTTCTGTGAGCCACTTCTTCCTCTCGTCCAATAAAGGATTCAAAGCCTCAGCAAGATCGAGCATCATGGCACATGGTGCCGCCGAATCTGTGGCACCTACGAACTGATTTTGAGGGTAGGTAGGAAAGAACTTGCTGTCATAGTGAGCAGAAACGATGACTCTTCGAAGGGCTGTCTGATCTTTCGTCGCAATGATGTTTGTGAATGAGTGTTGGCCGTACGGCGTATTATCTATGAAGCTGTCTTCTTCGACGTGCCAACTCAAGGCTCTCAGTACAGAGATGATATATTCACGAACGAAAGTGTTGTTATCACTCCCAACAGGTCGCGGGATGAGGAGCTTGGATAAATGGGAGTCCGGACTTTGGGTATCAACATTCTTGGCTGGATCCGAAGAACTGACTAGCATTGTTATTTCTTCGGCAGAGAGGCGCATAAAATCCCGCTGTCCGAGCTTTCCGAACTGACTTGACGGTGTTATCCATGTCAGAAAGGTCAAGACGCTGATTCCTACAGACTGAAGGGGGGCAAGTCTCATGCTCGGTGCTGCGATGTAAACAGACGTGCGAATAAGTCAAACTAAGCTGGCGGTAGTTGCGCGGAGTTGGTTGTGCACTGACTGATTCAGAACAAATGATCACTTCAGCGAACACTACACTCGGATGCGAACTTGAAAGTTGACACTCTCTTCGACGGCTTCAGTCATGGCTGTCTTTGGTCTCTGGGTAAGATTGAATCGAATGTTTCCAGCACGCATTTGAACTGAGGTTCTGGCCTTTGGGTGATCAATAAAGCTGGTGGCTTGGTGTATCAGCGCAGCTTCGCAGGTACGGGTCTCTACGCTTTATTGCTTCACATACATTGCGCCGACTGTAGAGTCTTAGATGGCCTTGCGCAACTTACTTCTAACGAATATCTCGTACTGGCTGGAACATTACACGGTATTCATGCTATCACCAGTCGCCTCTCGCCTATCGGGGCCTCATCCGGGGCTCAAGTTATTGAAGGGGAATCCTTTAAAATGACAATTCTCCTCACGGCAACTGGAACGAAGTTCGTGCTACTCACTTCCTTGACGGAGACAAATGTAGAGTCCATCTTGCAAAAGGTCTACGAAGTTTATGCGGATGCGGTGATGAAGAACCCTTTTTATACTCCTGAAATGCCCATCCGCAGTGATGGTTTCGACACACGAATAGCCGCGTTGATGGGTCAATCGTAACGGATGTATTCCTGGACCTATTTACGAGGCCGTCTCCATGTCATGCAGTATGTAACTTTCCTATCCGACTTCAATTCTCTAGGGACACGCATCAAGACTTGTCGTTTTATCCTCTATGAACTCTGACGCTCTGCCTTGTACTTTGTACTTGAACTTGACGCGTGAAGATAGCGACACTCCATCGGATCGATATCGTTGCTTGTTCGTTGGCAACTTCTAGTCTGGCCATTTTGAGTAACACTACTGCCAGATTCCCCTAACCCGTCCACGTGATTGAGACACCAACCAGTTTTTAACGCGAGCGCGGTCCAGTAGTTGGGTTGTCCTGATTTTATATCTTACCTGGTACCATCATTCTGTTGCATATTCCACATGCAGGCCCAGTCCATATCTACCAATACAGAAGGCCAGACTGTCAGCAAGTGCTCGAGCTTGCAGTGCATCGAAACACTTCTCAAGGCAGGTTTGGGATGCATTGCTTACTTGAGGTATTTAGTAACCATCACGCCTCCGCTGATTAACATGGTCCTCAGGGGTCTCTTGCCTTACGAGAACTTTTCTGAATGTAGGCTTTGATGCTACCCGCGAAGAATGAAGCTGACTAGCGACTAATCCCCAGGCCATTTATCCGCCCAAGCTAATTATAATTCACCGATCTTTCCAGCCGGCTCGTTTGATAACCACACAAAGCCTAGTGGTGTGACCATCATGACCCTCAGGCGCGGTTTCACAAACGAGGGCGACAGGATTCTGGACTATCTGGAAAAGGGCATATTCGAAGCTATCGAGAAGCAGTACCTTCGCCGTTTTGTCTTCGCCGTTTATTTGGTAAGTCAGTCACTGTGACACGGTCTTCAAGTTACACTACCAAACTCGGATCCAGGACAATAAGGACCCTAACAAGTAGAGTCACTGTATTTCGACTCTTCTATCACTCACTACAATTACATAGCATCGTGGAAGCCTATACATTTAATTTCCAGGCAAGCCGAAAGCGTATTCCTCTTTCTTGTGCTAACAAGGTGGCAGTATCATCGAGTACCAGGTGTCGATACCGTTGTTCCTATCATGACTTTGGGGGAACAAATGTCTAAGATGTCGCTATGCCATATGGACGGGGATCCTATGGTCGATGCACTGAAACGAGGGAAGTTGCCTACCCTTGGCGATGTAAAGCGTAGCTTGAAGGTGATTCTCCTCCCATTTGAGTGCATACAGGGTCTCACCCATGATTTTTTCAGGTCATGATCAAGACTCTGATTACAACTATCTCCCAGATGGAGGCACTGCCAAAGTCGCGGTACGGGAACTTCAAATTGTTCTTCAATGAGAATACGCCGGATGATTATCAACCTCCATACTTCCGAGCGGGCGATGCCAATTCAAATCGATGGTATTTCACCACCCATAGAACGGTCGAGGTCCCGGAAAGTACAATGATTGGCAGGCTAGAAAGTGGTTGGCATGGTGTGAGCATGAAAGTAGTTTCCGTTTCATCTTTTCTGCCGTCTTCTACAGAGGATAATAATGCCCCTTTCACTGGTGTGACTACTCGTTGCCCTCCGAAGCTCACTCCGATTGAAGCAGAACGCCTTCGGATCGAAGACTCAGAGCTTCAGAAAAGTGATGCACTAAATCGGAATGTTGTATGGGACGCAGATGCTGATGACGATGCCGAGGGTGAAGAGGCTTGCGACGAAGGTATCGTTTTGGCCAGGTACAATGGTGGTGGGGGGTTAGCAATGGTGCCGATCGGCGTCCGAGGAGAAGACGGGACGATACTTCCCATCCCGCTGCGTGACGATGGAGGTGTACGTCCTGGGTGGATTGAGTATGGAGGTCATTCGGAGCCGACGCCAACCCGCGTTGGACACCTCCAGATGGTTTCTCGGTCCATGAGAGAAACCCAAGCGATTCCTGAGACCCAGGAGATCAGTATGCGTTCACCCTCACCCATGCCGAGTCCACGTTGTGTTTCCACTTTACCCCCTTCAGATTTCCAGGACTCTACAAAATCCGTTATCTCGACCCAGCAAGTTGATACTTTGATCCTTCGAGAAAAGCTCCAACGTAATATGAGAGGCAGACCCACCGAGGCCTCCGAGATATCAGGTAATCTTACTCTCAATCGGGCACTGAGCACTACTGATCCAACACAAGGCAAAAACAGTCGTATTCACTTGGGACATAAACTATCAGAGAGCGGTATCAGAACACTGGGTACAAGAGCTGACGAGGTGGGAGGTGAAAGTGAATTGGATTGCGAATGTGGAACAGCGGTAGATCATGATGACGCCTTGATTTTTTGTGAAGGCGATTGCAAAAAATGGCGCCATGTCTGGTCCGGCATCTTTATTGTGTTCAACTACGCTTTCATACTAATTTGTTGTCTCTGCAGGTGCATGGGGTAAGGGTGTGTCACAGAGGACGGGACTTCTAGACTGACGAATTTACAGTTATCATGGTCCGCAAGACAAATATCTTCCATTACAATTTATATGTTTTGGTTGTCGTCTGCAGCGATCGCGTGAATGGGACATCATAGCAGAAGAGGTCCGTCTTGACATCATCCGCCGGTACAAGGATCTGGCATTGTTCAGGTACTCTGGGCGTCAACCCTAGACGAAAATGAGCTCACCACTCACCTCCAAGACGTGCGATTAAAATCTTTGAAGTTCACAGACCCCCAACAGCACTACGGTTCAGAGAGCTTATTGGTTTGTCCTTCCGATGATAGTCGACCGTTTCTTATTGTTTGCTTTCTTGGACAGGTTGCACTGCTGCTCTAGTCAGTCAGTTACTCGTACGATTAGAAGACGAAGGTCGCGCATCTTTAGTTCCACTCCTAGGATTGCTAACCTTCTGGACCATTAGGATTCATAACCACAGAGAACGCCTTGTCCGGAGATGCGCCGAAGAGGGGGAAGAAAACATCAAGGGGTAAGGGCAGGAAAGCTCAAAAAGAGTTGCATAAAACGAAATTCGTATTCTTGTTGTCATCCAAGAGGGGCAAGTTATACATCGATTACTTTCATGCGGATGCAGACGTTGAGAATCGTCTCTTGGGATTGTCGAATATGGTTTGTGTTGCATCTGACACGGAAGTGAAAGCGAAGTTGACCTCTCAATTAGCAGATTGCTGTCCTGGAGGACGGAAATACGTGAGTTTAGTGTTGAACACGCCACACGCCTAACATTTCTCTGTGTTTATTCTACCAGAGCCAAGAACGGGACAGAGAACCAAACCTCCAATTCGAACACAAAAGCTAGATTATCAAATGATACGTTAGAAATCGACTCACAAACTCAGGAACCTAGCCAGAGTATCGTCACATCTGCTTTTGCCCCTCAGACAGAAGCAAGCATGAAACGAAAAGCCAAGGGTGACTGCAGCAGAACGACAAAGAAATTCAAAGTCTCTATCGGAACGGCAGTCGATCTCTGTGACTAACGATTAGCACTTTCCACCTTAAGACTTTGCGTAGCTGGGCTATGTTCTCGCGTTGTAAGATATCTTTGTAGAAGGTGTACCCTCGACAGTGTGAATGGATAGTGGGACAAATGCATACTATAGCAGTACAATTTTGGCTACAATTAGCCTAGATACTACAGTGTGACCTCTTTTGCGAGTGGACTTGGTGTGCAGTACAGAAGGACCAATGCTAATTCACCCAACGGGAAACGCTCACCCTAAGGGAGGTCCTTGCTGGCCGCCTAGTGCACCAACGGAAGCTATAAACGACACCGAGTGTCTGCCCTAAACGGTCTACTGGCTGGCTTATTTTGCCACCGAGTAGTGTACTTCATCTCAGAACCCCTCACGATTTGGCAACTCGTCGTGGTCGAATTTCTACACGCGATGATATGCATCGGGAGGCCCTCGCAGGAGATGAAGTAATGGTGCACGGCATAGTTTGCACCTCCGTATCTCCTTACTGCTTTGTTGCTGGCTGTAGGGTCGTAAGTGTGGTGTACATTCTCGCAGTCTTCGTTATGTACAGTATATCATGGTGCTTGCGCGAATGTCGAGACGTTGACGGAGTGCTCTGGCTTTCGGTGCAATGCTAATTACAACATATACAGTTAAGATATCTCATTGGATTACTAGATTCATGGAGGCAATTATCATCCATCATGTTGGAACGTGACGGTCTGGCGAACGGATCCAGAGGAGTTCTGAACACACAAGCGCATAACTAACAGTGTGACAATATACTGAATGATAAACCCAATATTATACCCATTGACGCGAGGTCCTTCGTAGGTCAGAGGTGCTGCTATAGTTGATCTGTAGTTTTGAAGTCTTTTCGGTTTTACCGCTACGCATACTAATTTTTTTGCGTACTAAGACTGTAACGTTGAATGGGTACGTGAGAATAGAATAAGGCTATCGTGGCACCTACTACTACGAGGACGCTACTACCTCAGGTCTACGTAGAGCTACAGGTATCTACTTGGCATTCCTTGATACCTTCAGTAAATAATTGATTAATCCCCGCATCCAACAGCGCAGCAACGTGCTCGAATTATCCAAGACTTCGTACAGTGCTAACACATACTCGATTATTAGCCGACACTTACCATCTAAAGTCTCCATCGCTGGTACTAGTTCAAGATCACCATGCCCTACAAATTGTCAGCAACGTTATCGAGACATTCGTCAGACGTATGTGGACCTTCTTCCGCACTACATTTCCTGGATCCAACGCGATCGCTGTCTATAGGTCCGGGGAGTGGTATCGCCGACGAACGATCTGGTCTTGTCCGTTTCGCGTGATTCAACTGCTATATCTTGGCAGAGAGAATCAACTTCTTCATTCCAACCCACTTCAATTCTTCAATCAGGCTCTAGGTTCGTCAATGCAGTAGGATATCTCCCCCCATCCACAGAGGCCCCATTAGGTAACGGTTGTACTATCCCCCACGGAAAAGTGATAAAGTAACGGAATTGCTCTGCGGGGTCGTCCAGGATACGCCGTTGTTGGGGGCCAAGACATGGTAGTCAACATCTTTATTATAGGTCCTTCAAGTCAAGAAGACCCCACTTATTCTCTCGTCGGGCACGCTGACAATATCTGTGCCATTCATGTTGGACCAAATGGCGTCATCATTTCCGGTTCATGGGACAAGACTGCCAAGGTTTGGAAGGACTTCACGCTTCAGTTTGACCTCCAAGGTCACCAACAATCTGTCTGGGCGGTGCTCGCTCTGGATGGCTCGCAGTTTTTGACAGCATCTGCGGACAGGAGCATCAAACTTTGGTCAAAAAATAAGGCAATGCGGACATATGAAGGCCACCGCGATGCTGTGCGCGGTCTAGCAATAGTACCTGATATTGGCTTCGCATCGTGTTCTAATGACAGTGAAGTCCGAATATGGACGATGGAAGGCGATCTGGTTCATACATTGTCTGGACATACATCGTTCGTATATAGTTTGGCGGTCTTGCCCACTGGTGACCTCGTGTCTGCTGGCGAGGATCGCTCAGTACGAATTTGGCGTGATATGGTACCCTTCCCTTTATCCCCATCGACTTAACACGTTGACCCCTATGACATCCACAGACGGGGAGTGCGCGCAAGTTATAGTTCATCCTGCGATTTCCGTGTGGTCCGTGTCCACTATGCCGAACGGTGATATTGTCAGTGGATGCAGCGACGGCATCGTTCGAGTGTTTAGCAACTTAGAAGAGCGTTGGGCCAGGGAAGCCGACCGCAAAGTGTTCGAGGATCAAGTTTCCAACCAAGCACTCCCATCTCAACAAATTGGAGATATGAGAAAATCCGACCTGCCCGGTCCCGAATCCCTCAATGTTCCAGGTGATCTATATCATTATTCACATACCTACCTTACTTACGGCAAAAAATATCAGGCAGACAGGCTGGAGAAGTAAAGATGGTTCGAATTGGGGATGTCGTTGAGGCTCACCAGTGGGATAGTGCTTTGTCCAGTTGGCAGAAGATCGGCGAAGTCGTTGACGCAGTTGGTTCCGGGCGTAAACAACTCTTCAGCGGGAAAGAATATGATTATGTCTTTGACGTAGACGTGCAAGAAGGCGCTCCTCCGTTGAAGCTTCCTTACAACGTCTCCGGTGAGTCTCGATCATGTATTTTGAATCAACCTGCGTTAAGGTAGCCATAGAGAACCCCTATGCAGCAGCCCAGCGCTTCTTACAGCAAAACGACATCTCGATGAATTATATTGATGAAGTCGTGAGGTTCATCGAGAAAAACACTACTGGCGTCAAGTTGGGCGGTGACGACGCATACGTAGACCCATTCACAGGAGCCTCGAGGTATCAGCCTACATCGATGTCGAGCCATCCGTCCACATCTGCATTTGCAGACCCCTTTACAGGCACATCCCGTTATTCTGGGGCATCTCCTTCCATTACTCGGGCTGCTTCAATTCCCCAGACGAAGATTCTCCCATACGTATGTTGTGTCATAATTTTTTTTAGCTATGAATCTGACTATTCGCCCCTTTTCAGTCAACCTTTGTGTCCTTCAAACAAGCTAATATCTCAGCCATGCAGGCCAAATTGTATCAATTCGATGACGCGCTCCGTCACGAAATTGTGAGCATTCCGGCTTGCTTTTTCCTTAACAGACGTGACATACCACTTTACGCGCTCGACTTAGACAACTACGTCTTGCGCAATGTATCCGGAAGAACAGGCCTTGATTGAAGAGGCATTCACGTTCCTTTCCCAAGTCACTTCAAAGCCGAATTCTGCTCCATCTGTCAGTCTAGGCGGATCACACGTCGACGCAATCATATCAATTTTAGATCGTTGGCCAGCTACCCAGAGGTTTCCTGTGATGGACCTAGGTCGCTTAGTCGTTGTATATTGTGCTGACGTCCCTGCAGCCCCTGGTGGTCGCGAGAGATTCTTTGATTGTCTCTTCAAGGCTTCCGACTGGTCCTCAGTACAATTTGGCAAGAGCCAGATATCAAAAGCGCAGGAAACTAATGTCATACTTCTATTACGCACCATCGCGAATTGTTTCCAAGAGGGAGCTCCTATCAATGAAGGACAATGGGTCCAAGTGGTGTTTGATTCATTAGCTCGGGCTCCATGTCAGCTCCTTTCCAAGCCTCAGCGGGTAGCCCTAGCATCAATCTTATTCAACTTCTCATGCATTCACTTGAAGACCCCTGCTTTCGAAGCAAACATAGATCGATTTATCTCGCTTATTCTGCAGATGCTGAGGTGCGAAAGGGAAGATTCAGAGGTGGTTTACCGAGTCTCGGTAGCCCTTGGGAACATTGTAAGTATCATTTTCTGCTATGATGATGGTAACATTGTACACCAACTACCGAACAGCTCTATAAAGGCCGAGCAGAAGGTATACCGCCAAATCTCAAGTCCCAGCAAGTGGCGGAACTAAAGGATGTCCGTGTCTTACTCCAATCTAACTTCAGTGATGAGAGGATTGGGGATGTTTACCGGGAAATCGACTTGCTCTCTTGAAGCTTGATGGACCTACAATTCAATATTTGCGTTTCTCCAGTAGCTACTTACCACGTAGTGCATAAACAATACTTCGAATCTCTCTTGTTGAACAAGTTAAGCAAACGCATCTAGGTCTGGGGGCGGAAGTACTGTGGTGGGATAGAGAAGCAGTGCATGAAGGTATTCAGTAACTCTCTCACACACTTCAGTGTTTGGGCTCTGCAGCGTCTTTGCCACCGACCCCACCCCATAATCAATCTACTTCGATGCCAGTCCTGTTCCGCATCTACATAGTGCGACACGGCGAAACAGAATGGAACAAAACGCGAAGAATACAAGGTCAAATAGACGTTCCTCTGAATGAAGCGGGAATGAGGCAAGCAGAACTAGTGGCAGAAGCTCTGAAAGACGTTCCCTTTGTGAGAGCATTTAGTAGCGATCTCCAAAGAGCATCCAAGACTGCAGAGTGCATCCTCCAATACCACCCTCACATAACTCTAGAGATGGACAAGCTGATCCGGGAGAGGCGAACCCTTCTCTGTGCGATTGGCACGGTAGTATATGGGTGAATTGCAAGGCGAGTTGGGCAGATCTAGCAAGCCGGCACCATCAATCGAAACGGCCCCCGAATTTATAGGACGGTGTCAAGCCTGGTTCACCACGGCGATCGCGGACCACATATTCTCGAAGATTAGCGACAACCTCGTTCAGGAGCCTCAGAACCTCCTCATTGTCTCTCATGGAGCTTGGATCACCGCTTTCCTTACCATGCTGCACGCAAATGCGTGGATGATACGCGATCCAGAAGTGGATATCAGACATTGTTTGAACACCGGGGTGTCTATTGTCGAATGGGAAACGACATCTGATGGTTCCTTGTCGGGGACTTTGGTTCAGTACTCGAATATAGAACATCTTCTACGTCAAGACTTGAATATCCTGCAGGAGAATGTAGACGAATTGGTAGATCGAGGGGAGAAACCTTGACTAGATTAGGACAAGAGTCGATACCCTGTACAGTTTGTCATCAAACATTTCAACATCTCAGCGCTCCTCGAACCCATGTCGCGGACCGCTTGACGGGCAAAGCCTGGAAATGATCTTGTTCTACGCGAGAGAAGGTTGCGACTCCATAGAGGTGTCTACTCATCTTCGAGCTCCGTCTAACGCGCAGAAATAGTACGATCAACAACGTCATCTGCAAGGCAATCCGAACGCAGCAAAATGTGATTGTCTACATACCAGAAACTACGACGTCAAATTATCTCCTTGTAACTCTTCGAATTTCTTTCGTGCTACACGGATGTTCATCTTAATTGCTGCTGTTTCGACAACTGGATTATGAACCACGACCAAAACATACGTGTTCTTCGTCATTTCATCCAACACTGCAGTAAATTCGGCCAGCTCCATCTCCAACGAATAAAATTCTTCGCGCAGACGCGAACATGATTGTTTAAAGGCTTTAATCAGCTCTGAAGTTCGCTCATAGCGTTTCGGATCTAACGATTGGGTGGCTGCATTATCAGATGGATTAGAGGATGATGAGGTCGCAATGACTAAGAAGGTTGCACGCTCAAAGAGAATGACTTCCGTTGCACTGCAGACTTCTGCAAATATTTTCAGGTGTTTGGAGAGGTTTTGAGCGTTTGGTATCAACGTATTGACAATACCGGACCAAGCTTTTGATGTGCATCATGAGATGCGCTCAGGGAGAGAGAAAAGAGCCGTCTGCACGTGCTTTGTACAATGTCTCGTCATAGATGCTTGTCCCAAGCACCCTCACAGGAAAATCCCCGCTTGCCTTCTCGAGCTCAGCGGCTTTTCGCTGGAAAAGAGCGGCACGGTCGCCCTCACGAACTAGATCCATCTTGTGTACCAGTAGAAATACGTTCGCGTCTTTGCTGAACTGTGACAAACCATCAAGACAGTCCCGGTAGTACTCCAGGTCCTTGTCCATCTCGCGACTCTCCACATCGAAGACGTAGATCATGACGCCCACATGGGAGAATATGGTGGAACGTTGAGTGGAAAGATATGAGTCCATGAACGCGTCCTGTCCGCCGCAGTCCCATAGGTTCAGGATGAGGTCACCAAGAAACCGAACATGATTTTGTTCGACATCAATGGTTGCCCCCAGCCGAGAGGTTAAAGATGCTGGGTTGTTGGAGCTGATTCAGAAACCACTTGAGACGATTATATGGGTGAACGATTCACTGTATCGACCCACAAGATCATAGACCGCATGGAGGTCTTACCACTCCCTGACGCGCCCATCAAGAGAACCTTCGTGACAGCAATGATGCGTTGGTCAGGTCTTTTGCATGAAACCACGCTACACACCTTCTTCTTCATGTTGTGTTGTAAAGCTTGGGAGACCGGACAGACTGCAAAGTAACGGTACTAAGAGGAACGCGGATGTTACGTTTCGAGGTTTGCCAACCAATTTCTTTAACTTTGACAACGACAGTGGTAGTGACGATGAACACATATAATGTACGGTACGTTTGCTTTTTGGTGCATCGTCGTATGAGACAGATAATACAAGTTATTTTTTTTCTTTCCGCTTTCCACTGTTCGTCGTCTATGGCTTTGTCTATGGCCTACACATTCGCGCGTCTATGAGAAGGACCCTGCTGCCCATCGTTTGCAGTGAGTCGCCATCTCAACAGCCGCGAGTCCCCAATCCTCCCCATGATTATGATTTTTCTTCTCCTCTCTACCGATCCCTGCCCGTTCTAATGCCTGATCATCCGTCAGGGCAGTCAGAACACCGAAAATGATAGGAACGCCTGTATCGAGTTGAACCTTCATCAGCGCATGGGAAACGCTCTCGCTGATATATTCGAAATGCATAGTTGCCCCCTTGATGAGAACGCCGATAGCGATGACCGCATCGAACGGCGCAGTGGTCTGCCCAGCAGGAGCACTCCCAGTGGAAGTTTTGTTGGCCAAGTTGGTGGATGACCCCCCAAAACTAAGTCCGATCAGATCTCCAGCGGACGATCCGGTTTGAACATATGATCCAGCAATAACTTTGGAACACGCGAGTGGAAGCTCAAAGCTACCTGGCACGGACTGCACGACGATGTTGATATCTTTAACACCGCATTCCTTGAGTTTCGCAATTGCGCCAGAGACGAGGGCCTCGATGACAACGTTATTCCATCTGGCGTGAACGATTGCGATGCGGAGGGGTGAGCCATCGTGCTGACTGGCAGAGGGTCCTTTGATTGAACTCATCGGGACTGGTGCTTGATACCGTATGGGCCTGGTGCAGACTTGGACAGTGCTATGTCTTGCAATTGTGGGAACTAACTTTGGTCTAGAGTGGACACAATTTTTTTGGTGCTCATGTATCGGTCTTCTTCACAGTCTACGAAATTTTCGATTTGCTAGACAGTCATTCGTGACGGTTATCGCTCATTTAGTTACGCTAGAACAAGCCTCACGACGATATCGAGACCCAAGTTCAGTCCGATGGAGGGAAACATCGGTGGTACGCTGGCATCCAGGTCGCCGCGAGTTCACAGCTGAGCTATCAGTCATGCAGCAACCTATACGCTAATATACCAATTTTTGAAGCATCAGTCCCAGGATAAAGCAGCAGAGGTCATCAAAAGGGCTGCGAAGTCCTTTGTAGTTCTACGTGATGACATAGAACAAGAAGGACCATCCTTGGAGGAGATCATAAAAGAATGGAAGATGTCACGAAAAGTTACTTCGTAGGTTCATCTCAACAGTTTATCTTTCTTGGATGTAGAATGACGAATGTCTCAGTAAAGCAGAATGTATGCACACTAATACTATTCTGTCCCAGCGATTCACATTATTATCAGCATCTTCCGAGGACTCTGACTCTTCGACTTCGGATGGTGGGTGACTTTTTTGCAGTCATTGTGTCGAGCAGATTCGGACCGTGAAGCTAGGTTCTTCTGATTCAGAATCCAGCTCTGATTCCAGCCAAGTAATCCTCTGTGATCATCGCATGCGTGTAGCATACTGACAGCCCAACTAGCTCAGAAGACGACGCAAGTCAGTTGCTTAGCATGCAGTGATACATCTTCATCATTAATTTTACTATAGGTTCGGAAAGCAATGATTCTAGCGATAGTGACGATAGTAGCGAAAGCTCTGTCGAGGAGGCAAAAGCAAAAGTAACACCTAAACAGCATGCCGAGCGTGATACCAGCGCAACTCTATCATCAGCTGAAGAAACTGGTAAGGGGAAATCACAGAAAGCTGAGAAGAAACCCATCAAGGAACAGGAGGATAAGGGAAAGGGTTCCGAGTCAGATTCGGATTCAGAAAGCTCGGATTCAAACGATTCTGACTCAGAAAACTCGATTGATGAGTCATCCTCTAGCGACTCTGGTTCTTCCAACGCCTCGGATTCAAGTGACGAAGAGGTTTCAAGGTCGAAAGACGCATCCCAGCCCAACAAGAGACATCCCAAAACGTTCGAGAGCTCGAGTTCTGGATCGTCCTCGTCCTCTTCGGAGTCAGAAAATGAGTCGGAACCAGAACCACAGCTGAAGGAGGACACGCAAGTCGCGAAGAAGCGTAAAACCTCTGAGAGCGGAGCAGCTGTGACCACTGCTGTGATCGACGTGTCGCAACAGAGCTTCAACACCTTCAAAAAGGAAAAACCGCCTCCGAAGGTCAGAGAACGTTTCCAACGGGTAAAAGTCCAAAATTTGCCATCTGAGCTTCTCCTGAACAATGGTTACGAGGCGAAGGGAGGGGCGACGAATGACTATGGCTCGCATGCGCATCGAGATCTTATTATCACCCGTGGTGCAGGGTTTCGAAAGGAGAAAAATAAGAAGAAGAGAGGTTCGTATCGTGGTGGGGAAATCACTGTAGGTGGTATTTTGCTTTAACGTCTGGCCTCACGAGTGTTGTTGCCCTACAGATGGAGAACCATAGCATCAGGTTCAACTTTTAACAGCTTACTAGCTTGTAGTGTATGAAGGAGCTCATGCAGTTAATAGCGTTCGTTGTTACTACGCTTGCGTGCCTCAATCGTCGAGCCATTCAAAGATAGTCTATATTGGTTGCATTAATGTGACATGGTTATGGCGCGTCCAATAAGCGAACCCATTCCATAGAGATCCACGAGGTTTCCTTCTCTTCGGCGCTGTCTGCCTCGGAGAGGGTTGCCAGGACTTCATCCGAATGAGGCTCGTGCTGTAAAACGACTTTTGGCCAATAGTACGACGTGACGGGTGAGACCTTAACTGATACATGCTCGCTGTCTCCAGCCAAAGCGGACTTAACGTGAGATGGCATTTTTGTCGGATGAATGCGGAGAAGAAATCGACAGTCATAGAGAACTTCGAAAATACTGGAAGAACAGCCAGGAATTAACGCAGCTCTCAATCGCTCTGTGAGGTCGATAACTAGTCTTGATGACGAGCCTGAACTTGCCTGAGGGTTTTTGAAGAAGGGAGGAAGCCGCGAAGCTAGCCAACAAAAAGAGTCGCCATCTTGAAGAGGCAAGTGTAGACATTGACTTCCAACCTTGAGGCGTTTGCTTGGGTTGAAAATAGCAGGAGTCCATAGTACGCCTCCGCCGGCTGTGAATGGCTTGAGTTCTGCCGCCCGTGGATGTGGAGTCCATAAAGAGTTGACAATACGATGTATACTTCTCTGACGCCGATTCCCGTCTGCGCGGAATGAACCCCAGGGATGGAAAGAGACATATCTAACTAATCGTAAGACGATTGCAAAGCGGACCAGGGGGTCGGTAATATCTTGCAATTTGGAGGATGAAAGGAGGAGGGTACCAATTGGAGAAGGCAGTAAGCATTTCCCAAGATGTAAAGTCACTTGCTGGTCAACGTGTTGGGCTTCAGCAGCGAGACTCTTGACTGCGCAGCGCAAGCGGTCCCGGAAATCCGGAATTTGCGGGACAGAGAGCAACAAACGAGAGGACGCCTCTCGTATTCTTTCGAGTGGGAGTAGAGAGTTTTGGGGCATCAAGGTATCCTCGGAGGAACTATGCTGGATGATATGGCGCACGGCGTTACGGATAGTGAGATCCGGTTGAAAGTTGGTTGGGTCGGTGACATAATTTAAGCGATGAAATTCACAGGTTGCCAGAATCCTGTCCTGGAATAGAACGCAGTAAGCCCGAGAATAGCAAGGCAAAAGAAGCAAGGAAGGACCTTTGGAAAGTCAAGGAGTGGTCTGATGATGAATTTATTGAGACCGTGATGGCCAAACCATCCAAGGGCAGATTCAGAGCCCATTCCCCATCTGCGGTAGGGGCGCATACCGGCAGCACCTAGGGAGGTAGAACCACGTGCGAGACGCATGAGACACGTTTCGACTTGGTCGTCGGCGTGGTGAGCGAAAGCGATGATGGATGTGTCTGTACGAGACATGGCGTCGAACAAGACATGGTAACGCGCGTCACGAGCGAGCTGTTCGATCGGACCTGTGGTGGGTTTCGGAGGAAAAGGAGGCACACCCCAACAGAGACGTAAGAGCCGATGATCGACACCAAGCTGCTCGGAGTTAGCAGCTGCGCAGGCGGCCATACGAAACGACGCAGGTTGAAGGTTGTGGTCGACATGTAACGAAACCAGAGAGCGGACCAAGCTGTGCAAGAGGTAAAGCAAGCAGGTGGAATCAGGACCACCCGAGTTTGCGACTGCTGAAGAAAGAGTGAGCGGACATGGGATTGGTAGAGTGGAGAGACGCACCGATTGTTGACCAGGATGAGGAGGGGAGCGAGCGAGCGAGCGCCGAGGAAAACTCGGTGATTGAGATTGGCAGTGGTGACATTGACCAGAAACTTGAAGGTGCCGGTGATGGTTGTCTCGGATCCGTCAGGACCTGTCAGTGTCAGAAGACGGGCCCTCTGTGAGTCGAAATTTGCACGACAGACTCATCTACACTCCTTCAAAGTTCAAACGTTCATGTACCGAAAGAAAAAAAAAAAAAAAAAAAACAGATCAGCAAAAAGAATGAAATGCCAGCTGCAGTGCTGTGATTGACAAGCTGGAGTGGGTCTCGTCTGTCATCCCCTGTCAGTGTCACATCAAACTGTCAGGGCTTCCGCAAATCTCATTGTCTTCCCCGACTGCCCGAGTAAATGGATCTAGCCAGCTGCGTTGCTATTTCGAGATGATCTGGGTCTCATCCCAACTTGAATGGGCGCCAGGCTGCACAGCAACTGATACACACCCAACATCCCAGATGTCAGGGTCGTCACCTGAGGCGATACGCACGGATCGTGTCGTGCCCCGCTGGCAACAGACTAAAACAATAGAACTGTGCTTCTGTGAATTATAAAAGCCGATCCGCCTCTTTGGTTTGTCCATCTTTTCCCCTCCTTCCGCGATGGCTAACAGTCCTGATTATGCCACTTACATTGGCCTGAAGTCTTTGGCGGGTGCAATTGTCTTTGCGATCGTCTATTTCCCTCTCTTTGCCTTTTACTTCGCCCGGGCAATCTCACGTCCAACTTATGTTTTCATCATCCTCTCGCTCTTCTGTGCAATTCGGTTCGTCTCGTTTGTGCTGCGTGCATCGCTCATCAACATTCCCTCCGATGGCAACAACTTGAACCTCATCATCGCTTACGAAATTCTCTACAACATCGGCTTCTTTGGTATCCTCTACTCTGCTTACACCCTTGTCGCTGACCGTGCCGTCTTCGTCCAGAATCCACCCAATAACCCCATCTTCCGTCTTCTACGCATTCGCTTCCTCTTCCGTATTGCATTGACTGCAGCTGTCGCACTCGGCATCACTGGTGCAATAAATTCCACTCTCGGAACTGGTTCTACTGCCACGACTGGGAATACTCTCCGCGAAGTTGCCATTTACATCTTCTTCGTCTGCTCAGTCTTCGTGCTCTTCTACTCCTTGCTCCTTGCTTATTTGGAGTTCTCAGAGGGTGGTTATCGTGGCCCAGGCGAAAAGATCGGTGCCACTCATGGAATTTATATTCTCTTACTTATCGCCATCCTCCTCGTCGCCCGTGAGGCTTTCTTTACTGCAACGGCGAAGAAGTCCTCGGAGCAGGATAACGAAAAGTTATGGTATCCCCTTGCAGCGCTTACAGAGCTCATTGCTGTCATTTTGTTCACGGCGCCTGGCCTGGTGCCCGCGCGTTCCGAGTTACCAAAGGAAACCTCTTTCGCATGATCGGGTTGTTGTGCTCGCACGGTTACCCCCCTCGATCGTACTATATCACTACTAATACACATACGTTGACTTTTGACCCGATGTATATACTTGATTCTGCACCTTGTAATGTGGGACCGATTTTCCACAATGTCCGGTTCCGATGTGGCGAAGGGTGCGAATTGTTTGGCACGCGCCCTCCTCTATCCCACATACTCACTGTCTCAACGACTTTTTCGAAAATTTCCTGCTCGTTTCTGTCTGACCTTCTCGTTGGCCTACAGGCCATTTTGACATCTAATCTATCTTTCTTCTAACACAAAAAGACCTGGATTTAATATCGATGGCCTCCCAAACCCCACATAATATTTCCCCTCCTCCTGTTCCGGTTTCTCCACCTTCTACTGGTGTACGCCGTCATCATACGATCACTGCCGCGTCTCGCACAGCCAGGGCTGGTGCACGCACAACCATATCAGAAGAAGTTCAAGACCAACAGTTTTGGAACGACGATGAGCCCGTCGATGAGGACTGGGTTGGGGGTGTTGGTGCTGTCGGAGAGAAGACATCTCTCCATAGACAGAGCTCCCTTCCAACCAGTTCCAAGCGAGGTTCGTATCTCTAAACTCACCGTTATGTTCTCTACATCTTTATCTTGCCTGTTCCTCAGCATTCCGAGGCCAAAGCTCAAAGAAATCTGGGAACCTAACCCCGCGGACTATGAATAGTTTATCGGCCATCGCTGGACACGAAGGTGATGAAGAGGACTGGGAACGGGAAATGAGAGGGTTTAACGACGACGAGGAGGTGAGTTTTGGCTTAAATATACATCTTCGATTCTTCGCAAGCATCCGCGCCATCTTGTGACCATCTATACTTGGCCGCTCGTATTCCCTGACAACGAATTGTGCTCACACCTTGCTTTCAGCACGACATGTCCAGCTCGGAGCAAGCCCAGCATCAGCAGGTTACGGAAGCTCAGTCGCAATCGTCTACCAGCAATCCATCCCCGCTTTCTCCTCATTTCGCATCGTCCCATGTTCCGTCTCCCCCTCCGGCTTCTTCTGGGGTGCGTCGCCACCAGAGCTTGACATACGGGGCTCAGAAACAGCAGTCGATACCTGCTGTTGGTCTCAAGCGTGCAGGCACTTTGCAGCAGACAGGTTCCCGACATGCTCATGCCGTTGGACAATCACCTAGCCCACCCGATGCCGAAGAAGAATATAACGAAGAACAGGAGCTTATCAATCCATACGAAGACGAATCTTATTTTACCTCCCGCTCCTCTCCTCCTAATCAACAACAGTATGGTAATCAGCTACAGTCTCAGTATCCCACAAGCCCTATCGGACGCTCCTCTCCATGGGCAACCCCTGGGAGTGGCGATTGGCGCGCACCCGGAAACATATTTTCTGGTGTGGGAAATGTCGACGATGTTGCCCGTGCATTATCAGCTATGGAACTCAATAACGCCTCTCAGTTATACTCTAACATGGCTACGTTCCAAGGTGGTCAGACCTCGGCGCCTCGCTTTAGCCCCTCCCACCCCGCGCCACTTTCACCCGGAAGCATGCGCCAAAGCACTACTCAGAGTGGGAACGGAGGTTCTCGAAAGCTACAGTTGAATACTGACCTAGAGGGTCGGAAAACACCAACTGGACAATCGAGAGCGAACGATAGCGAACGAGCTGTGACCGCCACGGGTGTCACAAATTGGGATCAAAGAGACAAACTTCTTACTGAGCGTACTTCTAATTCGAACTTGGGTTATGGTAATCAACCGGGCCCGAAAGGGAACGTCCCCAGTGCCCCGGCCATCCCAGCACAGTATCTCAATCAACTAGGTGCGATGCAAGCACCTCGGTTAGGTTTTACACAAGGTCAAGTACAACAGCCGTCTCAGAGTGATAACAATTCGCAATCGCTTGCTGGATACCTGAGTTCGCCTGTTGACATGCCAACATTGATTGCGACCAAAGGGTATAATCCACAACACTTCGATGTTCGCCCACACTTTGCACGTTACTTTGTCATCAAGTCGTACACCGAAGATGATGTACACAAGTCGCTGAAGTATGAGATCTGGAGCTCCACGGACCCAGGAAATAAACGTCTCGACAAAGCATTCAAGGAGAGCTCCGGCAGAGGCCCGATTTACCTATTCTTTAGTGTTAATGCCAGGTTGGTACCTCCGTACTAGCCATTTTCTGTGTTCTGAGACGCATTTCCAGTGGCCACTTTTGTGGGATGGCGGAGATGCTGACGCCCGTGCGGTGGTTTTCCTTGAACTTTACGTGTAGATTGACGAATTCCTCTAGGTCGACTATACACGGAGTAGTACAGTTTGGGCATCTGACAAGTGGAAAGGTGTCTTCAAAGTTCGATGGATCTTTGTGCGTGACATTCCCAATGCCAATCTTCGCCACATACGTTTAAACAACACCGCTGAGCGCAAGCCTGTCACCAACTCTCGTGACACGCAGGAACTTATGCCAGATGCTGGGCAAGAGATGCTCCGTATCTTTCACACCCATCCCGCAAGGACATCCCTCTTACAAGATTTTGCATTTTACGAGCTTCAGGCCATACAAAAAGTCCAGGCTCAGCAACAGACGGGATCTGGTAGTGGATCTGACGCGTCAACTCCTCAATCACAATCCCCGACCCCACAGCAACAACAACAAGCCATGTACACCATGGCGAATATAGCAAACCCAGCGGCACTATACAATACTATGTCACCCGGCATGGCAGCTACGATGACCCCCACTATGCTACAGATGCAGATGCAAATGGGTATGATGAGTCCACCCTTTGGGATTCCGCCGACCCAGGCCATGCACCAGAGCGTCATGCGACACCCAAGCCCCGGACCCGCTGGCGGCCAAAATTACATGAACATGGGTGGAGTGCCTTTCTAGACCTAAACGATTCCGCGAATCAACGTGAAAAGTACTAACGATTCTGGATATAGACTTCGTTCTATTCATCCTCCTATCCATTTCTTTGGTTCTGGTCTGTCTCACCCATTTACATTTTCCTCTGATTTCCAGTGCTCCATTCTATTGGCTTTACATCATCGTTTGACGCGTTACCCATAGTTTCTTTGCTCAGTCTTACACCGCCAGCCATGGACATGGACAAATGGGCATGGATATCCGTTTGCTATTGCGTTGTAATTTTCTCTCGATCTTTTCATGTTCCATTACTATCCGTAACACCTATGATGACCTTGGCTATTGGCTACTGACGATACTATGCGACCAAGGATCAGATACTTAGTCGTACATCAGGTTCGGTATATTTTCAATGTTTGTAACAAATCTAGTCACGTCAAAGAAGTGATATTGAAGAAAGAGAACGAGAACTGTTCCTCATTGTCTCCCACATTGAATCAATTTGTGGAGTGCTGATGCAGCAGCACCTGCAAAGGACGGATTATTGATGTGCACATCCAGCACCTCAACCGGACATTCCAACCCTCCGGAGCGTATAGCCTGCAGCAGTGCCTCATCTGCTGCTACATCTCGGAACGGACCTCCGTCCGTATCAATTCCCGAGAAACCTTGAAGAGGGAGGAAGACATGCGCTCGGTCGGGGGACGCTTTCTTGAGTTTGCGAACGATGATATCCCCCAATTCCCTGCACTCCTCGATGGTTGTCCGCATCAGAGTAACTGATGCGTTATGGCTGACAAACCGTCTTCTAGAGAACTTTGCTGGCACGGTCGACGCTGGACCGAAGTTGACCATATCCAGTGCGCCCACGGAGACCACTTGAGGGATGCCCGTCTCTGCCGCTGCCTCAAGGCGGTTAGGCCCTGCAGTGAGTACACCGCCGACAAGCTCGTCCGCGAGCTCAGTCGTGGTTAGGTCCAGAACGCCAACAAAGTATTTCTCCCGTATCAGACGCTCCATGGAAAGACCCCCTGAGCCCGTCGCATGGAAGGTTACAACTGCGTAGCCGAGCTCTTCGAGCGTCCGTGTGGCTGCTTGCACACATGGTGTAGTAAGACCGAACATGGTGACTGCGATGTTTGGCTTGGATGCACCATCACCGATACCCTTCCGGAGACACCATCGAGATGCCATGCCAGCGATGGCATCGGCAGCATTGCCGAGTACAGTCTGGAGTAAAGGGTTCATTCCCGCGATGTCAGCGACGGAGTACATCATTGTCATGTCGGTCTCCCCAACGTAGTAAGAAGTGTTTCCCGATGCCATGGTAGAAACCAGGAGCTTGGGGAATCCAATTGGAAATGCCTCGCGGAATGCGGCAGCGCAGACGCTAGTATTGCCAGAGCCACCAGCACTCACGACCCCTGCGATAGCGCCATCGACATATAGTCGGGAGAGTGTTGTTGTGAGTGCACGAGTCATGACTTCGAGGGCAGCACCACGGGAGGTTGTGTGTTGGGCATCATAATAAAGCGTGCCCAACACCTGAGATCGAGGAATGTCAATGTAATCATGATCAGGGGGGTCGTAACTGCCAATGTCAATAAGAAGGGCTCTACACAAGGTCCCGGTATCGATTGTACGTTTTAGATAGCAGAGGGCCTCGTACTTGGTATCGCAGGTCCCAACGACAGCTACGACAGGCAGGGCAGCCATCTTGGTCGCGAAGAAGTGAGTAGCTCGGGTACTCCTTGGACCCTCCTGACTCGATTATGTCAGCCACGGAGACTAATATAAATGATTGAAGACAAGGTCAAGCGGTCGCCGATAATCCTCTAGACGATAACCTTGCAACCATGTCGAAACGCCAGGTAACGCTTGAGAGGCTCCGAAGCTTGATAGGCCGAGGAGAAGCGATCGTAGGCGGTGGGGCAGGGGTGGGGCTAAGCGCAAAGACACAAGAAGCTGGAGGGGTTGACCTGATTATCCTGTATAACTCGGGTCGTTATCGCATGGCGGGTAGAGGGTCCCTGGCTGGTCTAATGCCTTATGGAGATGCCAATGCCATCATGCTGGAGATGGCGCGCGAAACCCTAACCGTGGTGAAGAAGACTCCTGTGCTCGCGGGGATTTGTGGCACAGACCCTTTCCGTGATATGTCGCGCCTGTTGAGGGAGGTCAAAGATTTGGGCTTCACTGGTGTTCAGAATTTCCCAACGGTGGGATTGATTGACGGTGTCTTTCGCCAAAACCTTGAAGAGACAGGGATGGACTATGGGAAAGAAGTGGAAATGATTCGCCTTGCGCATGAGATGGATCTATTAACGACACCATACGTTTTCAATGTGGACGAGGCAGAGCGGATGACCCGAGCTGGAGCGGACATCATCGTAGCCCACATGGGCCTCACGACGAGTGGGACGATCGGAGCCCACACGGCACTTACTCTTGACGATTGCGTCGCGAGAGTTCAGGAAATCACGGATGCTGCGAAAAAAATCAATCCGAACGTTATCGTTCTCTGTCACGGAGGGCCAATCGCAAAACCTGCAGATGCACGGTACGTGATAGAAAGAGTCAAGGGGATCCATGGATTCTTTGGAGCAAGCTCGTTGGAGAGACTGCCCGTCGAGGTTGCGATGAAGGAGGTCACGGAGGACTTCAAGTCGATTCGGTTGAGCAAATAACTGCTGGTCATTGTCTCGGACGATGTCAAGGTAGTAGTAGTGTTACCGAGTAGTAGGGGTACTCCAGTAGTTGGTTAAGGCAACAATAAGACACAACAAGATCTCCACAGGTCGCGCGTTGCAAACAACAGTGACAAGATCATTCACGCGTCGTCTGGTCCCGTTTCGCCGCAAGTCCAAACGGTCAAACCAAAGACGCTGGAATCACCATGGCCCTCCTTTCAGACCGACAAAGAGAAGAATTGCATAAGTCCATGTTGGAGTATCTTCATGCCAACAACTTCACCGCGGCATATAACGCGCTGAAAGACGACTCAGGGTTGGAATATACTCCAGATCCAAAGGCTAAATACGCAGGGCTTTTGGAGAAGAAGTGGACGAGTGTTATTCGTTTGCAGAAGAAGATCATGGACCTTGAGACACGGAATGCCTCCCTACAAGAAGAATTATCTCTCGCGCCGTCGAAACGTGCTGCAATGCAAGCCGATTGGGTTCCGCGCGCGCCAGCTGCACATGTCCTAACCGGGCACAGGCAGAGCATAGCACGTGTAGCTTTCCATCCTCAATACTCACTTCTTGCCTCTGCCAGCGAAGATGCCACCGTTAAAATTTGGGATTGGGAAACAGGTGAATTCGAGAGGACACTCAAGGGCCATCAAAAAGGGGTGAATGATGTTGAATTTGATCACAAGGGTCATTTGTTAGTTACATGCTCGTCAGATTTGTTCATCAAAATATGGGATTCCCAGAATGAATGGAAGAACATCAAGACTCTGACAGGGCACGATCATGCAGTCTCGTCTGCACGATTTATGCCTGGCGACCTGCAGATTGTCAGTGCCAGTTGGGACCATACCATCAGGATCTTTGACGTTGCCTCGGCCCACCTCGTGAGGACTATTTTTGGTCACACGGACTGGGTACGTTTCGCTATTCCTTGTGACGATGGGCGATTGTTGGCCAGTGCCTCTAAGGATCAGGTGATTCCTCATTCTTGATAGCTTGTCGCTAATGCTTAGCGAAGACGACAGTCTGCTAGGATTTGGGATCCTCTCACAGGCGAACTGAAGACGGAGCTTCGCGGGCACGAAAATCAAGTCGAAATTGTCGTTTTTGCTCCGACTGCGTCTTACAACGCTATCCGAGAACTTGCGGGTGTTCCAGTTAGTTCACTGAAATCTTTGATGCTTCGTCAATATAGCTCACTGATGCTGACCAAAATACCGATCGTGTCAAGAAGCCAGGTGCATACGTCGCGACAGGATCGAGAGACAAGACGATCAAACTATGGGACACCCAAAGTGGACAAATGTTGAAAAATCTTGCCGGGCACGATAACTGGGTTCGAGCACTCGTCTTTCATCCCTCTGGGAAGCTTCTACTCTCGGCGTCTGACGACAAGACGATACGCATATGGGAGCTGTCGACGGGCAGATGTATGAAGACTGTGGAAGCGCACACGCATTTCGTTGCCACTATTGCTTGGGGACGACAGAGAGTGTCTGTGGGTAAGGCAAATGGGACGGATGGGGCCGACTCAAAGTCTGGCGAGTCGGAGAAGCTGGTCAACGTATTGGCATCGGCTGGAGTTGACCAATTCGTGAAAATCTGGCTTCCATGATGCACGCCGGGCGCTGAGTGGTACAGGATCCCATCCCCGCCGTACATGAAGATATGTGAGTCGTCCTCCTGTCGTGAAATGGATCAGACAGAGAACGTTCTTTACGACACGCTATATGCGTCTACAGATATTCACGATCGTTGTTCGCAGTTCAGCTTTCTCGGTTGTTTGTCTAATTTCAGCATACCCTTACTACAACTACATATATATTTTCCAGCAGAGTGATGTCTGATTTTCAATACTTACCTTGGCGACGTCGACATGCATTATTGACAGGGTTGATTGGAGTTGAATGGACCCGTCGTGAGATACGTTTCAACCGCGGACGCGAGCCCTTCCCAGACTAGCTCGGCAAGCCCCGTTTTCATCCCCCCCCTTCCAACAACTGTCCAAGTACAGTCTGAGGACCGTCAGTCACAGCGATGGCGCCCCAGTCATCGTCGTCGCCGACCTCTGGTGCAACGACATCTGTACAAGTCGGCGAGTCTCTTTTGTTCCTTTTATTTTGTCGAACAAGTCTCACGATGACCACTTGCAGCTCTGCGCATTCGACCCACTACTTCAGCAGACCTTGCGTCCATCCCCGCTCGCTTCCAGAGAACTGTCATTCATGCGACCTCCTCTACCACCGTCACCGTCGATGCCGCCTCTGCTGTACCCGCCGCTTCCGGTTCCGCCACTGCCCTCTCCACCCCACCGCCCAATACCACGAAAAAACAGGTGTTCGCCTTTGACCAGGTTCATTCTCCCGATACCACACAGCATGCACTCTTCACCTCCACCGCACAACCTCTCATCTCTCGCTTTCTTGAAGGCTTCAACTGTACCATTCTCGCTTATGGGCAAACCAGTAGTGGAAAGACGTTTACAATGACAGGTGTCGACCTAGATGCCAATCCTTCCGACCCAAACAACAGCATGGGCATCATACCGCGCGCTGTATCAACAATATTTGCTCAGGCCAAGAAGCTAAGGGAGGAACGTGCTGGTTCTTGGAACTTCAGTGTTAAGGGCTCATTCATAGAAGTGTACAACGAAGATTTGATTGACCTTCTGAGTACGGATGAAGCAACTGGTGTACGGCGCGAGGTTCAAATAAGGGAAGGGAAGGATGGTTCTATAATTTGGGGTGGCCTTCGAGAGGTCAGTGTGCGCAACCCCAGCGAGGTCATGAACCTTATTCGACAGGGGACTTCTATTAGACGCACGAATGAGACTGATATGAATGCCCAATCTTCCCGTTCGCATGCCATATTCTCCCTCACCTTGACTCAAAAGAAGTTCACTGGTTCTGGTGCTCCTCCTCGGTCTTCATCCCCGTTACCTCCCAATGGTCGTTCCCCTTCGCGTCTCGCCCGTCCAGGGTCATTGTACACTGGCTCACCGACCGCCGCAAGAGTCTCATCTCCTACAAATGGACGACCGCCTACTCCAAGTTTTCACTCCGCGATCGGTAGAGGCGGTGGCTTAAGGCCAGCTAGTTCCCTCGGTTTGCGACCACCAGATCGGATCGCTGACAATGATGACGATGGCGGTGAATGGACGACGATTGTGTCTAAATTCCACTTCGTGGACTTGGCTGGCTCAGAAAGGCTTAAACGAACCGCCGCTGCGGGCGAACGTATCAAGGAGGGCATCTCCATTAACAGCGGCCTGCTGGCCCTCGGGAACGTTATCTCAGCCCTTGGCGACCCTGCCCGTGCAAAGTCGCATACCAACTCTCACGTTCCCTACCGTGATTCGAAACTTACTCGTCTCCTTCAAGACTCGTTGGGAGGCAACGCTCATACTCTCATGATTGCCTGTGTCAGTCCAACGGAATGGAACGCTGGCGAGACGGTGAACACCCTCAAGTATGCAAACCGCGCCAGGAACATCAAGAATCGAGCCGTTGTCAACGAAAAGGAAGATGGATGGGACGACGTTGAATGGTTGCAAGGCACTGTTACTCGTTTGCGAAAGGAGCTCAAGCAGATCAAGGAGAACGGTGGAGTCATTACCGCAGCTTCTGAGTCGGCAGCCGTCCCCGCCGTCGAGCCCGTGGACAGCTCTAACAAGAAGATCCTCGCTCAGATGACCGAACTGCAGAACAACTATGAGGATTTAAGAGAGAAGTACGTCGACCGCACGGAGGAACTTGCGAGGCTTCGCCGCGAACTTGGCGAGCGACATCGTACATCCACTGGTGGAAGCATTGGTGGAACTGCAAAATATGAAGAGATCGTTGGACCAGTTATCGAAGAGTATGAGAAAACAATCAGTGCTATGGAAGCGGAGTTGGGCTTAAACCGGGCCGCCTTACGCCTGACGAACGAAATGGTGGAAGAGAAGGAAGAAGAATTCGCGCAAATGACGGAACGCCACAACGCTACTGAGCTCTACGTAGAGGAGCTGAGGTCTCGGCTGGCTAAGCTGACCGAGCGTGAGTCATCTACTGAAGCCTACGTCCGCGATCTCGAGGAGAAGTTGAAGTCGTACGACGAGACCTCTACATCTTCCAGCGAGTCCATGTCTGATCTCAGACGGGAACTCACTCGTTACAAAGAAGCCGAATCCTATTCCTCCTCGTACATCTCCGAGCTCGAAGCTCGCCTTACCAAGTCAGACGAGTGCATCCTCTCACTCCAACGGACCATTGAACGTCTCGAAAACGAGTCTGAGAGACGAAATGATGAGGTCACGGCGCTTCAAGCTCGGTTGGAGAATTTGCAGCAAGATGGGGCTAGCTGGCGCACGGATCTGGAGGAGAGGGAAAGAAAAGTAAAAGATCTCGAACTTAAGATGGAGGAGTGGGAAAGGAAGAAGAAAGAAGCGAATGAGGACCGTGCGCGCTTAAGTGATATGGTTGGCGAGGTCGAGCAGGCGAAACGGAGCCTTGAGGACCTCAACAAGAAGGTCAATGGTTCTTCTCCTAGTTCTTCGGGTGTCAGCACGCCTGCTGGAGGAGATCTCTCAGTAGAGAACCAATTGGTTGCGTTGCAACAGACGCACGCTGCAACTCTTGCCGATCTCTCATCGGTCACTGTGAAGTATCGCAATGCTTTGCGAGAGATAGCCGACCTAGCTGCTCAGATTCAAGAGGCTAAACTAGCTGGTCCAACGATTCCTGAGACCTCCGTCCTGGAGAGCACGGAACCACCTACATTCCGCAGGAAGATGCCCAGCCCGAGGATCGAACAATACGATGCAACTGGGCGGAAACCTTTTTTTCGCCAGGCAATTTCATTGGAATCTTTGCATGGAAGGTATTATTATATATTACATTTTTTGTTTGTCGTTACTTACTTTGACTCGTTCGCTTGTCAAGGTCGTCTTCTCAATCGTTGTCGCCATCGTTGTCGCTGTCGCAGGAACTTTCATCAGCGCGATCACGCAAAATGTCTGGTTCCAGCCATGGGACCTCTAGTTCATTATCTCACTCGCCTTCTCGTAATCATAATCTTTCCATTTCACTGTCAAGCATCAGCGGCAACATAACGCCCACCGAGACACGCTCAGCATCCAGTATGGAGAAAGAGATCATGCGCTTACAGGAGGTTTTGAAGGAGCGTGAAGCAGAGATCACCGCTCTGGAAGCTAGTTTGAAAGAGAAGGAACAGGCGGCACTAACTCTCTCCGTAAATGAAGCAACCAAGGCAACTGACGATACCACGCATCTGTCCCCTATGACTATCGAGAAGTTCAACGCAGTCCGGAAGAGCATGCAACTCCATCACGGTGTGGCGTCTATTGTCAGCAATCTCGACACAGATGCCGATGTGAACGAGTCACTTGACCGTCTGAATGAACTTATGTCGTAAGGCTCTTTGACCGTTGGCTATCGTCTCTGTCGCTGAACGGCCTGATTTACAGCTATGGCTCAAAAAGAGTCTCAGCACTCTGAAGTGGTCAACTCCTTGAACGACCAGTTGACTCAAGTTCGTCGCGCTCATGATGAACTTGTTACCCTGTCCAGAGATCAGGTGCTGAACATGTCAACTGAGCTCGAGGGTTTGCGCGCCAAGTATGATGGTACAGCCGCCGAGCTCGAGTCCGTTCGTCAACGCGAGCAGGAATTGATTGCATCTATCAAACAAGCGGAAGATGATCACGCTGCGGCTATTGATGCCTTGCGTTCTACTCATGAAGAGGCTCTAAGTGCAAAAGGCGTGGAAATCGATGAGCTAGTCGCTAAACTCAAGGACGAACATGAAGTCGCGCTAGGAAATCTTCAAAAGCAACTATCCGCGGCTACTATGACCCTCGAGCAAGCCATTAAAGACCACGAAGAAGCCTTTGGAAAACTAGAGGCTGATCATGGCGAAGAGCTCCAGCGTTCGCAGCGAGAAGCAAAGGCAGCCCTTGATCACCTAGCTCAGGAGCACCGAGAAGCACTTTCCGTGGCCGCAGCCGAACATGCTGAGGCTATGAAACGTAAGGAAGACGATGCTGCCGCTGACCTCTCTCGGACTGAGGAAGAGTACTACAATGCTCTGACAAAACTCCGCAACGATCATGCTGAGGCCTTGCGCAAGCAGTGCGAAGATGCAGCTGCAGCACTCGACCGTCTTCGTGAAGACCATGCCAGCGAGATGCGCATGGTTGAAAAGGCCCGAGAGTGTTCGCTCTCTGAATCGGAGTCGACTCGCGACCAGGTACTCCGCGAACTTCAAGAAGAGCACTCTGCTGCTATCGCTAGGAGAGACGCTATGTATACCGAGGACATGGAGAAGCTCAAGTTCGAGCATGCTCAAGTTCTTGTAAATAAGGAGGAGGACTACAGGTCGCGGCGGGAGAACATGAAACGGGATCATTCCACTGCGATGGCTCTGCTCAGGGAGCAATCGGAAGCGCAAATTGAAGACCTTACCAAAACAGTCACGCGACTAGAACACGAAGCAATTGCTGCTGCAGCGAAAGCGCGCGAGGAACAGGAGTCGTCGATCCAAGCACTGAAAGAACAGCAGGCCTCGTTGCTCCAGGAGATCACTCGCGGATACGAAGAAGAGGTCGCGCAGCTCAGGGAATCACATGCCGCAGCACTGGATGCTCTGAAATTGCAACAGGACGAGACCCATCATGCATTTGTGAAGAAGAATGATGAGGCTGTCAACCGACTCATAGCCGAACACGAGATGGTCTTGGCTGACTTGAAATCTGCGCTCCAGACCGCGCGGGACCAACATGCTGCCTCTCTTGAGGAGGCTCGAGCAGCAGCAGAGCGTGCTCTGGCAGAAGAACGCAGTAACTCGGTCAATGCTCTTGTCGAAGTAGAACGGCGCCTTACAGAAAACCGTGACAAGCTCCTGCAGGACCACCAGTCTCTGCAAGGAGAGCTTGAGGCTGCTCGCGCTGATATCAAGGCTGCCCGGGAGCAACACGACAAGGCGTTGGAGCAGGAGCGTCAACGCTCCGCGTCGAGCTTGATTGAGGTAGAGGAGAAACATGCGAACGAACGTGAGGCTATTCTGAAGGACCTCGACGATCTTCGGGAACAGGTCGAATCGCATCGCGTCGCGTCTAGCGAACTGGCTGCGGCACAGGCGTCTCAGAGTCAGACTATCAAAGAAAAGACACACGCCGTCACGTCTCTTGAGGGGGAAGTCAAGAGCGTCCGCTCAGAAAATGACGAACTTCGCGGAGAGCTCGCAAAGCTGAAAGCCGAGCTTGAGAACGCTGCCGCAGAGCAGACCAAGCTCGTCCAAGAGGTATCCCAGCGAGAGTCTATTGCTGAGGAGCTAGAAAAGCACCGCTCTCTGATTGCCGAGATGCAAGAAAACATTCAGCGCGTCAAGGACGAGAATGACAATCTACAAGCAGAGAAGAGCAAACAGGAGAACACGTTACGTGATCTGCAGGCTCAGGTAGCACGCAACTCGCTCATCCAAGACATCCCAGCATCGCGCGCTACGCCTGACCGCAACCTCGCATTCTCTCGAGTAAACGGTTTGAATGGTAAACTCCCACCACCAACTCCACCACCGTCCATTCCTCCGCCACCCGCGCCAAAGACTCAGGAATCACACTCCAGCATGTCCACACAGTCGTCGATTATGTCACCTTCAACCTCCAAGGATTCACAATTAGATTCACCTGCTACTTCGGTTATCTCGATTAGCGCCAACGGCATGCCTCTGGATGCCAAAACGGCAGCCTCCAAGATTGAGGACCAAGCCAAGCACATCAACGAACAGGAAGTTATGATCAAGACTCTGAACAAACAGTTGTCTCACTGTGAGAGTGATCTTGCCACTCACATGGATCTTGTGAACACCCTGGAGACATCGCTTGGTGACTCTGAGAAGAACTTGAGGAAGGCCCGAATGCAGGCGACGGAGCTTGCGAAGGAACGAGATACCCTCAATGCGCAACTAGACGCTCTTCGTAACGAGCTTCAGGAAGCTCGTCGTGAGGTCGCCACCGTTCGGAGGTCCATTGTAGAAGAGAAGCAATCTCTTGAATCCCGACTAGACGAGGAACGCCGGGCGAAGGAACGGGCGCGTGCCCAACTTGATTCTCGGATGGAGGAGCTGCAGCGACGGAAGTCTAAATTTGCCTGTCTTTGATCGTATTCGACCCATGCATGTCTTCACATTTATATGCCCTACCACCGCACCCACTTTGTTCAACCTTTACCTAATTCCTTCGCTGCTTGTGTTATCGTACCTTGTTTGTGGAGCTAATGAGCTCGAATTCTTGTTTTGCAGATACCCTTACAGCCCTTCCATTCGTTTCTTGCTAGCTTATATGGTCTACTATGAGGTACCAGTAGTTATGTGTTCTCCGATACTGGATGTGCACTTCGCATAGGATGCATCCCGGAACTTGAAAGGCTTGAGTTTAGAATTCTGCAACTACTGCCGTGCGGGGATGCTGCGGATGTCGTAAGTCTCCTTCGGACCGCAATTAGGCTTGCCAGACCGATGTCTGGACTGTGGACCCATGTAAAACTGTCATGTAACCGGGATGACTTAAATGGGAGCTCCATTCAATTTCACGCCCAGCACTTTTACACCCTACCTCCAGCTCACCATCCTAGAATGAGTTTTTCAGTCTTTGCTCGTGTCACCCCCTTCTCCTCGCGCTCCCCATTCTTGTCTCGTGCTGTGGTCTGTCAAGCCAGGCTCCAAAGCACGGCTGCCTCACGGAAAATTCCACGTGTTCTTCCATCCTTTTCCCTTGAGAACAAGGTGAGTCAGGCTTATTTTCGAGTACAATGTGATGCCCAAAACTTGAGCCATTAGGTCTGTGTTGTCACTGGGGCTGCGCGGGGTTTGGGTAACGAGTTTTGCAATGCTTTTGTGCAATCAGGATGCACGCAAATAGCGATGATAGATCTAAAGGAAAATGAGGCTAAACAAGCTGCAGAAGAGCTAGTTCTGAATGCATGCGTTAACAGCGACATGAAACCGGAGGACTTCAAAGCGATTGGGGTTGGATGTGACGTGTCATCTGAGCTCTCTGTTCAAAAAGCGTTCGGAGTGGTGATGGACACGTTCGGGCGAGTTGATTCAGTAGTTGCATCCGCTGGTACGTGAAGAACGCGTTAATGGGCTCCTTGAACATTATCTCAACTTGATTGATTAGGTATTGTGGAGAACTACTCGGCATTCGAGTTAGTGACCCTGCATGTTGCACGTGACTTTTATTGATGATTTGATCTGCAGCTACCCCTTTGACCGCATCAAGAGGTTGTACGATATCAATGTTCATGGAGCGTTCTTTACGGCTCGTGAGGCTGCTCGGAACATGATACCACAGGGCGGAGGTTCCATTGTTCTGGTAGCAAGTATGAGTGCATCGGTGGGGTTCAATGTTTCTGTGAACCTGGCAAACACCCGCTCACTTGGCGCGTTTGCAGATCATCAATATTCCGCAGGTAAGGCTGTTAATCGTTGGGCAGCTCGGACGACTCTGATGAAGAACAGCCGCAAACGCCCTATAATGCGTCCAAAGCGGGTGAGTGACATGGGATATTCGGACAGACATGGTAATAATATTTGGGGTGCTCGATAGCGGTTAGACACATGGCGTCTAGTTTGGCCGTGGAGTGGGCCAAAAAGGGTGTTCGTGTTAACACGCTGAGTCCTGGATACATGCTGACGAAGCTGACGAAGACAATCCTGGCTCATGATGCTGAGCTGAAGGTGCGTTATCAGGGCCAGTGAGGAAACCAGTGCTGAGTGACGATATTTTGGAACAGAAAACCTGGGAGAGCCTCACACCGATGGGGAAGGTGAGTTTGATGTGATGATGGCAGATAACAGGTGCTGATTACACGGGGATAGATGGGTGAACCTGAGGACCTTGCGGTGAGTGGATGGCTGTGGAATGGGTGATGATATGCTGACACGGGGGGGGGGGGACGGTGCAGGGTGCGATCGTGTATTTGGCGAGCGATGCGTCGCGCTTCATGACCGGAGCCGAACTGCGTGTGGACGGTGGGTATTGCATCATCTAGATTTGGGCAAATGTTGGGAGTATCCATCGCGATTTTGGGGGTTCATCGGGTAATTTACGTCCATTTTTCGTAATATTTGTGGGTTGCTGTGAATAGAATTTGTTTATTTTATTTCAATGATTAAATGTTCGATATTGGCTCGTCCACGACGTCATAGCTCTCTCCAAGTTCAACTCATCTTCGACCCGTCTGCAGTCCCATGTCGTCCTCAAAGCCTCACACAAACAATCCCGTATCCTCCTCCTCCTCCTCCTCCTCTCCTGCAGCGTTCGAATTCACAAAACGCAAGCGTTGGGCAGATCTCCTCATACACGAACTCTCCGAAGCAATCATCTTCGTTCTCTCAAACAACGCAAAGATATGGTTTTGCGGTAAAGCTGTATCAGAACTACTCGGATGGGCCGACTCTGAGCTCATCGATCGCGCCTTCACGGAGCTTATCAACCGTATGCGGACCCTCTCTTTCCATCCTATTCCCCCCTCCCTCACTTGCTATACCACACAGCCGAAGACCAGCGAGCATTCCTCGCCGCATTTGACGAGTCTCTTCGCAGTCGCTCTGAGATGAATTCTTATGTTCGTCTGAAAGCCAGGTCTCCCATCACTCCTCAAAATATCCCCCAATCTGAGATCCTCTTCGAGGTCAAGGGCTATCCACACTTCGTCGAGAACGAATTAACAGCACGATGTTTTTTCGCCGTGGCAAAGCCCTACCCCAGCCGTAATGTCGCTATGCTCAATACGTTTTTGGAACTCAAGATTGAGAACGAACGTCTGCAGAAACGACTTGCAGAGCTTCGAGTACGCGCCCCTTCCCCCACTGCACCCGTAGCAGCCCCTTCATCCGCCCCTTCTTACACTCAATCATCATCAATAGCGCGTCCCTCTGCCCCATCAGTCTCCCTTCATGTCTCCGACCCCCCAAATTCGCTTTATGCCCTACATCAACCGAGTATCTCTTCCTACGACGAATTTGTCTCCTCAAGCTCTCATGCACGCAGCGCTGGATTTGACTCGCTTGGCCTACACCCATATAGAGGGCAGTATCCATCCGCTGTTGCCACACCTGCTGACGACGACCTTGGTGATGAAACTTCGAGGCGGAAGAAGATGCGCAAATCGCATAACGGTGAACAATATGTTTGTGTCACTTGCGGAAGAACTGACTCTCCCGAGTGGCGAAAGGGGCCACAAGGTCCGAAGACGTTATGCAATGCATGTGGTTTACGATGGGCGAAGGAGGTTCGGAACAAGGTCGACGAGAACTCTTCCCCAGGAACGAACGCCACGGCTAATACCGCCTAAATCTTCTTTGAACCTTGAGAGTCGAGACCGCCGTTCTCAGCTGGATGTTACCACACTTTATCCGCATATCCCCAACGCGCAGTGTGAACTTCCAACAATGACCATCGGTTGCTCATACTGGGACATTCATCCATGCGTTATGTGTTCTATTTTCCACACATTTGGGTTTTTGACAATTATTTACACACACATTGGGGCTTTGATCAAGCAATTCTACCGTATTGAATTACATAGATCGAGTTATGCCTTTGTTTCTTGTACGACGGACGACGCTCGCTGCCCGAAGAACCAGGCTACCGGTGTGAACGCTGTGAAGACTTGTGCATGACTTGAACTTCAGCGTAGCGGACGGTGAGGTAGATGCATGTCCTACGACGCACGGGATCGGATCTTGTTGCATAACCACCCAAGGGACAATCCTGGAGGACATCTGGGTTACTCTTGCTGGGTCATTCGGTTCCCCCTGTTCGTCCATGTGGCGATCGAGAACGTTCTGATAGAAACAGACGAGTATAATATCGATTAGTACGGTAAATCGAGTTCGGTCAAGGCTCTCATCTGGCATCTCCTCACTCTCTAATCCCCTCCGGAGGTTGGCCCCCGTATAGCGAGTCTGTGTTTCCCCATGACAAGATTACGAAAATAGGGCCCTTCCTCACAAACAGCATGAACGATGGTGCATTTTACCGTACAACTCAGTAACCCAACTGTCACTGGTTTGTAACCCCGTGTCAGTGATAGTACCTGCCCCATACTAGTGTTGAGGTTCCATCGAGTAGCTCTAAAAGATAATGATGTGTGATAACGTTATTGATTTGCGTACCTTGCTAGATGGGGAGAAGTGAGCCAGAAATCAATCGCGAGAAGACAGGCTCTGGTATAACGGGATAACCATTTGGCGAGAGATGGTTCCCCTGGGTAACTGCCTTCAAGTTCCCGTTTGCCTAGTGTGACACCCGGATGTAAAAGCTAACATTCTTCGCTACCACGAGTACTAGGTAATCTGATTTTCGTGCTGCGATGAGTGACAGTCGATGAGACGAGTGGACGTCCTTGGACGAGTTTACACCCTGCGCAGCCCGAGGGACGTGGCTATGCATGACCACTTGAAGGGAGTTCACCACGTCGCCACACGCTCACCACCATGTCTTCGCCGGAAATCAATTCAATCTCCCAATCGCCAATTACTTGCCACGCGTTTAATGCAGACCGCAGCCAGGTCGCACTCAGCCTGAACGATAACAAGGCACAAATATATGTCAGGCAAGGTAAAGAGTGGGTGGCTACAGAGACCCTTGCGGAGGTATGTCATGTCGTCGTTGCACTGCTGATGCAGCCATAGCATAACTTGGGTGTCTACCCGTAGCACGATAAAGTGATCACGTCCATTGACTGGGCTCCGAATTCAAACCGCATCGTGACTGCATCGCAAGACCGTAATGCCTACGTTTGGTCCCAATCGCCGGACCCGGTTACAGGTCAAATGCTTTGGAAGCCAACGCTTGTTCTTCTCCGCGTGAATAGGGCTGCGACCTTTGTCCGATGGAGTCCAAACGAAGACAAGTTCGCAGTCGCGAGCGGAGCTAGGGCCATTGCTGTATGTTCGTTCGATCCCGAGAATAATTGGTGGGTCGCAAGGCAACTGAAGAGGCCGATCCGGTCTACCGTTCTCTCCGTCGACTGGCATCCCAATAATGTGTTGCTCGCTGCTGGCAGCGCTGACATGAAAGCTTGCGTCCTCTCGGCTTACATCAAAGATGTAGATAAGAGACCAGCTCCGACGGTATGGGGTGAAAAACTTCCTTTCAACACGGTCTGCGGCGAGTATTCCAGCCCCGCCGGTGGATGGGTGCATGCAGTCAGCTTTTCACCCTCTGGTGATGTTTTAGCTTTTGCTAGTCACGACAGTTCGATCAGCATCGTCTACCCTGGGGGTCCAACTGTGCAATGCATCCGATTCAGTTCCCTGCCTTACGTCACGCTTTCCTGGACGTCCGAGGACACGCTTGTCGCTGCTGGTCATGATTGCCAACCCATGGTTTACTCAGGATCTGAGGCCGGATGGGCGCTCGTTGGCTCACTGGACGATATCAGTTCTGGTGGATCAAAGGCCGCCTCGAAAATCGGCGGTGTAGGTCGACTGAACAGCAGCGCATTCAATACGTTCAGAAACGCGGATACGCGTGGACACACTGGGGGCACCGATGTCTCGACCGACACCGAGCTTCTCACTGTACACCAAAATACGATTACGAGCGTGAGGCCCTACCAGTGGGGTGCTGATGGGACAGTCAGCCAAGTTAGCACGAGTGGCGTGGATGGGAAGCTTGTTATCTGGAATGTGGTACCAGTGTCCGTAGCGGGAATCACAGGGAGACTCGGAGGTATGAATGTGTAGTATCGAAGGGTCATGTCATGTAACATTAGCGCATTCGTGACGCCAACTCCGAGATCTTGATGCATCTGTGCTATGTAGTCATATCTGCACCCTGTCCTGAGATTTCGGTCGCAGCTTGCTCATTGATGACACCCCATACGGACGCTTTGAACAAAGTCAAGACGAGACTCATTTTCCTTTCGAGTACGCGGAGACGTACAAGGAGATTCTGGTCTGGCTGCTCGCTCAGTTCTTTCGTTCTGGCAGTCAGATCTTTGACATGTTGAGCGAGTTTGGCGTACTCCCATAAAACCTCTGCTTCAGTTGTGGTCAAGGCAGGATGAGAGTCGTACGGGTTTATATCAAAGACATCGTGAGCGGTCGTGGAGACAGACATTGGCTGGTGCGGTTGAAGTGCGACTCATTTCAATGTTGATGCGGTACAAATTGATCGTGTCACGTATGAATAGACTGTTCGCAACCCGGATGATATCTCTGAGGCGAACCTGTCACGAAACGTATCTATGTGAGTGGGTTCAAGTTGGAGCCAATATCAAGATCATCTGAATCATGTCGTGTTAACGAGTGAATCGACAGGTCCGTCAACTGGAATATGTATATGAGACATTGTACAGCAGCGCGACATATTTATGCATGAGGGCTCTGCCCTGAATCTGGTCAGTGAACACTAAAATGGCTCGCTTCGCCGCCGGACGAGATACGGTTTATTGTGACCGGTGGCAAGTGGGGGCCAAAGGGTAGTATGGAACCGAGGTGGCTCGGTGAGTCCCTGTGTGAGGATTCGCAGAATCGGGCAAGGACAAACAATAACGGGACGGGTGAAGACAAGGTGGTATTTCCGAGGCATTGTATGCATCCATCATATCACAATCTTGATCGTTGACGTCTACACGTCAACCCTATCGGTGGAATGGACACCTGCGGACCGAGTGATGCAGCAGATCTGAAACAAAAATGCTGGAGTTATGGAGTTGTCAAGCAGGAGCGGAAACAATTCCAAGGATTGAAGGTGGACGTTACGGAATGCGCGCAAAGAGTGCTCGAGGGAGACAATAGGGTGGATCGTTGAAGGGTTGGACGGGGTTAGACTTGGTTACGACAACGGTGGGTTTCGTTGAAACAAAAAGGAGAACCACGCGCGCCGGGTCAGACAGCGTCCGAACAGTTGACAACGCCTCGTCAAAACGTCACAACGGCATCCATTCCCAACCCAGTTCCGTTCTACCTTGTCCCCGTCGTATCCGTGAAAGACACGCTGTACTCTGTCTTGTCAAACTAATCTTTCATCCCATAAAATGCCCCTCCCCCATCATCATCTTCCATCTTCCTCGGTTCACGAGTACACACCCTTATTGTCGAACAACAACGTTCCTATCCCACCTCTCGGGCTCTCAATACCTTATTCGGTCCTCGACATCCCCCACCAAGATACAATAACTCTCTCAGTTCGCTGCACCTTAAAGTCGTAACACCGAGGTGTCCATCCCCCACCATGGATTCCACAAACCACCCCTCTCTTCCTCCCTTGGGCACCTCCCTTCCCGTCAGGCCCTTTCCCCCACCCGCACTCGTCGACATCCCCGTCGAATATATCCTCGATCAACTTCATAGTCTCGCCCCGCATTACTGGAATAAGCCAGAGACCGCAGATTGCACAATTTTGGTGCCATTGCCTCGCCCTTCTTCATCAGTGAACGTAGCCCCCGTCGATGTCAAGGAGTCCGTCAACCCTTCATCCACGAAAAGACCCGCAATCGACCCAAGTTCTACCAGTCATCGTCCTACTGTCCCGGACGTCGACGCAGCTCCCCGCCTAACTCTCCGATTGCACATGGACTACTTGTCCGCCAAGTCCGTACTCCTCAGGGGTCTATTCAACGGTGCCTCCCCCCTCGACCTCATTCAGAGTATGTGTTCTCCTAAACAGCCACCATCTCCCTCTTTTCAAATTCCCCGAAACCGTTTGCCTCGTCTCCTACCCTCCACACCATCACATCCGGTCATCTACCTTCCTGTCCCCGACCCATCGTCCATCCATCTTCTTTTTCATTGGGTGTACTTCGGGAACACCGATCACATCGAGTCCTATCTCGATCGAGGCGACGCTCGGTGGGAAGGTCTCGCTCGCAACGTCGAGTATCTTGGATTGCCCTCGGATATCAAAGTCTTCTTGGGACGGTGGTACGGCAAATGGTGTCTACCATCGAGGTATCACCCTGGATCCACGCCTATGGATGGCGAGAGCGACGAGTCAGATGTGGAATCAGATTGCGATGATCAGGACGAGTCGGATCGACCCCACTACTCCTCCTCTTCTAGCCCAGTCTCTGATGAAGAATTACAAGCTGATGGCGAATGCAATCGTGGGCGGACAAGAGCTGTCAGACCTTTGACACGACTATGTGCACAAAAGCTCACCACGTGACAATCTGCATCATGACCAGCCAGGACGCTGGTCACCTGTGTTTTACATTTAACTTAGATTTAACACTATTAATCTTATTCTTCCCGTCCGATCCCCACTTGTCGCGTTCCTTTCGCGTCCAGGATGCTGACCCGACAGCGAGCGCACACATCACCATCTCAAACCTTTTTCACATCGCTTTATTTAGTGTTAAGGTACATTTTATTCTATACCCGAGTGGCAAACGAAACAATAATCCAACCCCACACGGGATCTCTCTGGATCTCCATCAAAGTCTCATGCCGTGTCTATAGAAATACAACCTCATCCGCTCAGATCTGTACATTCATAGCATCTTGAGGTGGCGCATGCTCAGCGGCGGGTTCCTTCTTTTTCTTGACTTGGGGTAACCGATGGTCATTTCTCAACCATTCGGGCGGATCAACAACGTAAAGTTCAGGTATTCTTCCCTGCGACGGAAGTCGCCTGTCCTGCCATGTCTCAGTAAGGTGGACGTCACCAGGAATCCATGGTGCCTACGAGATGACTTGTCAGACGTAAACCAAGGAACAAGATTGCAACAAACGAACGATGTAGTGATGGGAATTCATCTTTTTCCAGTCGATACCACTCAACCAAGGGTGATCCACGACTGGTTTAGCAACACCTAACCGATCCTCAGGATTATGGGCGAGGAGACCTGCCACAATCGATTTGAGAGACTTCCCGACACGAACATCTTTGGGCCAGGTATACTTGTGAGCTGCGACCTTGAGATAGGTATGTTCCTCGTCTTTTCCATAATATGGCATTTGTTTGGTCATCATTTCATACAGGATTATGCCACATGAAAACCAATCCACTCCAACACCAAATGATTCCCCGCCCAGGTACAATTCAGGTGCCATATAAAAAGGTGTGCCGACAAGCATCCAGGAATGGTCGCTCGAAGTAGACGTGATGAGACCAAAGTCGACCAAGCTGATGTATCCATCTGGCTTGATGAGGATATTCGAGGGTTTGAGATCGCGATGTATATAACCTAGACCGTGAAGGAAGTTCACGGCGCAAACGATGTTCGCAAAGTAAAAACGAGCGACTGATGCATCCATAGTTCCCCGACCATAGATAAGATCGTGCAACACAGCAGCTGGGATGCATTCGAGCATAAGATAGAGGTTAACCGGATCATGAAATGCGCCGACGATGCCATTGACCCAGGTGTTCCACGGGAGCTTGCAAAGAGTTTCTCTTTCCGCGTCTGTTTCGCCCGAATGGTGTTTGTCAAATACCTGCATATCAACCTTACGCAAAACCTTCATGGCGAATAAAGAGCCCGGGCGATCTTGCGGATGAAGGCCTTGCCTGGGACGCACGCGGACAAGTAAGACGCTACCATAAGAACCACTTCCTAGTCTGCGAACACATTCAAGATCCCGCAATTCTAGTGGGGGCGGGCGAACTTGGAAAGGTTCTTCGACCCTTTGTCCTTTATAGTACCCATAAAACCCGTGGATCTTGATGCGCTCTAGTTTGGACAAGGGTGACTGCTTGACGGAGTGCTTGATGGCGTTCGCGTTTTTTGATGTGGCAACTCTTGTGGCTTCGCGAGCAGAATGTTTCTTGGAGCTGGGTCGTTTATAGGAGTGTTTGGTCTGAGCGGGAGTCAGCAAGCGCATAGCTGCAGAAGATAGTAGCAGTTGTGAGTGGCCAAGAGGTATGGTCGATCCACCACAGTACGCGGTCCTATATCATGGGCGGATGTGCTTTGGCCCCCACAAAGTGACCTAATCTCCCATTGTTCGTCGGATCTGAGCATAGCCCATCGACGATGTGGTTGCTTTGACCTACGGAACTGTAAAACAAGATGGGTAGAATTCGGTAAAGCTTGCACACGAATGTCACATCGATCAAAGCGACTGCCATGGACGGCGTCGCGGTTTTGTGTTTACTAACTGACTGCGTTGCTGTGAACCCCGAGATCTCTAACATTGTTCAACCCTCGCGTTTCACGAGAACTGCACATGGTTGTGAACGTTGATCAAACTCTGCCATCGCATTGGGTCTATCTTTCTGAAGGTGGTGCGAGTATTGTATTTTCTTACACAGGTCCTCCGAATGCCCATTTCACTGGTAAAATTCTCCGTCTGCGAAAGGTCGAGTTCGAGGATGCTTTAAAGCCAAGAACGCCAGACCAGGAAGAACCAGACGATCCGGTAATCGTTTTCCAGTACACTGTGATTAATTCATTGGTACCATCAGAATATCTTCCAGACCTTGAGGTCGTTCTCGTAGATGCTCAATGGTTAACCGCACTCGAAGAGTTGTGCAACGACGACCGACCCGCTGAGCGACGGAAGAAGGATCGCATTGACAAAACAAGACAGAAGGGCATACTGGCTACGGACCTCATTAACGCTGTAGATACCTTGGCGGTTGAGATCAAGGTACGCCTTCAAATCATCCTGTCTGGATAACAGGGCCATAATGGGTTGGATTTCGTTTAGCCCAAGTGGGGTTTCTTGCCCAATCTCACCCATCTGTCAGAGGAGACCGCGAGGATCAAGGCGTCAACATGCAGGTTCTGTATGCACACCAGTCTCAAGGCTAGAGACCAGGGCGTTCATTCAATTCTCACTCAATATTGTCCATTGGATCTTTACTCTGGCGACGATCTACGGATGAAGAAAGCCATTTGCCACCTGTGGCAAGGTTGGGTGCAGAGCAACGGAGCACTAAACAACATGAGGATATTTGTTTCGGGGAAAATGATAAAACCCGCTGAGTCGTACTCTGTTCTCGAAGATTTCTTTTCGCGAACCCCTGATATCCAAGAAGCATTCTCTGATGCATTGCTCCCGTTTCTTCGCTCTCCTGTGTTAAGGGCGATTTCCGATCTCCAGCGCTCGCTGGACGCGCTTGACATCGAAGGACTTGCCAAGCTCTACGCCCTGGCATCTCCAAATGCGAGTGGCTTTAGTTCCGTTAGCTGGACACCTCAACCTGAAGATTGGCAGAATTTTGTCGCTTCCTACCACTCTGTTTACTGCTCTTTGGACCACGACATGCCCTCTCCTGAAAATATCAATACATATCTCATGGCGTACTTGCTTTCCGCAACTTTCAAGGATTGTTCCATAATATGCAAGCTGCCGCGGATCACTTCTCTGGGGAATCCCATTGTTGATAATCCACATGCGATTTCTATCATTGATCTCGATATAAAGCACCCAGACCGACTGGAAAAATGGGCTGATCTCGACAGAAGGATTGTGGAGAACTATCGGAATGTAAAACCACGCAAGCGCTGCCTTGAAGTTGTATAATTAGTTTCTAGCGTTATATATGTGAACAAGGGAACCAAGTGCTGTCTGGATGATATTCCACGTGACCTCGCATACCCCGCACTCTGCGGCTATGGTCCGTCACTACTTGGGACTATATAACAGACCGTAGGTTGTTTCCTTACCATAGTCTCGCCTGTCTTTCTTCAGCCACGATGTCCTTGCTGTCTTCCGCTAGGTGTGCGTACCGTCGAGTACCGTTCATTCATTCCCTGCGTTCGGGTCCAAGACATGCCTCAACGTACAATCTAGAAATAGCCGGTCTCAACGAGGAACAAGTTGAAGTACGTGTCGCGTTGTGGGCAATCATTGCCATTCCTTATCCTCATGTAGTTTAGGAGTGCGGTAGCAGATTTTGCGAAGCGAGAGATTGCACCCAGAGCGTCAGAAATTGACAAAACCAATACCTTTCCAGTTGATGTTTGGGAGAAACTTGGAGAAATGGGTTTGCTTGGAATCACGGTCTCCTCTAAGTATGGCGGTCTGGGAATGGGATACTTCCTCCATACGTTGGCGATGGAAGAGCTTTCGCGGGCGTCCGGCTCGGTCGCACTGTCTTACGGTGCACATTCAAATCTCTGCGTCAACCAGATCCATCGACATGGCACTGAAGCCCAGAAGGAGAAATATCTCCCAGATCTCATCTCTGGCAGGAAAGTTGGCAGCCTTGCCATGAGTGAACCAGGAAGCGGGAGTGATGTGGTCAGCATGAGTTTGCGAGCAGACAAGATCGACGGGGGATGGAGGTTGAATGGCAACAAGTTCTGGATCACCAACGGTCCTGCGGCATCTACGCTTGTTGTTTATGCCAAAACTTCTCCCGAGAAGGGTTCCAAAGGCATAACTGCTTTCATCATAGAGAAAGATTTCAAAGGTTTCTCGACGCACCAAAAGCTAGACAAATTCGGTATGCGAGGCAGTGATACCTGCGAGTTAGTCTTCGACAACTGTGAGGTACCAGAAGAGAATGTCCTGGGTCAAGTCAACAAAGGTGTCGGTGTGTTGATGTCGGGGCTCGATCTCGAGCGTCTGGTGCTAAGCGGAGGTCCTCTGGGGTTAATGCAGGCGTCCTTCGATTATGCGGTCGAGTACGTTCACCAGCGCAAGCAGTTTGGCCAGCCCATTGGAACATTTCAATTGATGCAGGGTAAAATTGCCGACATGTACACGAAGATCAATGCAAGCAGATCATACGTGTATGCGGTGGCGAGGGCGTGCGATCAGGGTCATGTCAGTCGCCGGGATTGTGCTGGTGCGATATTATATAGTACCGACAGAGCAATAGAAGTTGCAATGGAAGGTATGCAGTGCCTCGGTGGTAATGGATATATCAACGAATACCCGATGGGCAGAATACTGAGGGATGCAAGACTCTACGCAGTTGGTGCTGGCACTCAGGAAATTAGGCGGATGCTGATTGGGAGGGAGTTCAACGAGCAGTTCAAATCATAGTGGCTACTGCTGGTTTGGGACTGAGCGGTCTGATCATACTCATGAGCAAGATTACTTTTCATATGATGACTATCCCTGACATAGCTACATGTGGATAACATGATGTACATAAAACATGACGGTAGGCATACCAGCTAGATTAAGAGGTGTAGGGTGGGCTAAAATGAATACAGAATGTCAGTACAACAGGAATATCAAGGTGTCCGAGTCGACAGAATAGAGTGTCATATAGGTATTTGGGTATCAGAGAGGGGGAGAGAAAACTGAAATATTGTAATGAGCGTGAGCTTCAGGAAAACCCAAAAAAAAAACTGGTGGGTGAATCTTGTGTTTTTGTGCTTTTTTTTTGGTTCTAAGAATCAATCGTGAAATGGTCCATTATACTTGGAGCGACGGCGGAGATCGTAGAAAATGCCAGCGACTGAGATCCTCGCCCACGATCTTCGGGCTGAGAAGATGCTTGTGTATCTCCCATATGGGCCCGTACCGCCTCTGATGGCGGTGGATCATGTGACGCTTCAACGAATCCTTTCGCGCATGTCTGAGTAGGTCGATATCAGTGAATACATCCCGAGCAGGAAGGGTGTGAAAGCTACTCACCCTGGATGCTCGATACCAAGAACCAGGCATATACGACAAGAAAACATAGTAACTCCGGTGTGTTTTTTGCTTTGTTCGTGAATTTTTCGCCTATTCTTTGCAACCTTGACCGAACATTTGTTACACCAATAGTACCGTGACAGATCATCGTCAGCTTTTAAAGCTGTACATCGTCGTTTGTCAGTAGGTTTTTCCGAATGCTCTGTTTCTAACACGCGTTTCTTACCCTTGCGGGTAGACGTGGTCTGTGTCGATGGCGCGGCTGAGAATACTCCCAACTGAGGTGGAAGAGGGTCCGGAAGGGAGGGCGAGTTTATCTTCGAGGATAATCCAGCAGAGAAGGTTGAGAACAAAGTCGAGCCCGACATCTGCGTCTTAGCACTGGACGTGGAAGGTGCGGGAGAAGGAGAGGCAGATACGTGTGGAACACCAGAGGTTTTGAGGTCGTTCGCTACCGCGCCTTGATGTTCGTCAGGAGTTGTAATGACAGACACAACCAATTGAGCAGCGGCCTGGTCTTCCAAAGAGGGTTCCTCTGAGTGATAAATCGAGTTCACGAAGTTCTGGAATAATAAATCATCTGAAGCTATATCGCTAGCGTCCTGAGCGAGTGCCGAAGAGATTAGGCTCGATTCGGCCTCGAGAATGTCTTCAGGAATATTAAGAGCTTGACTGAGGGGAACTTCGCCGGGTTGTAGGGAACAGCATTGATGAGAGTTAATATGCGGGGAACACTCGAAAGTGAAATCGAAAGTGGTGGGTAGTTTTGGAAGGCTGGAAAGCTGGTCGCGACAATCAACGTCTTCTCCCGATGGAGGGGGGATGGTAGAAGTTTCGGGGGCACCTGAAGCATGGTGACTGGTAGCGGGGAGATGGTTCACGACGCCGCTGCTGAGGGGTTGCGATGCCGGAGCATAGACGTTAGACTGGCCCTGGAAGTTTTGCGGATAGTGATATCCACCGTACATTTGATACCATTGCTGCAGAGATACGGGGGGATAAATGCTACCGGTGTATGCTTGGTCCCAGGACGCGGAGGGCGCACTAGGATTTGGTGCTGAGGGGGTATATGGGGGCGCCTGGGCTGCTGCATTTTCAGCGGGGGGATAAGAGAAAGGGGGAGATTGCTGTGGGGTGTGTACCGATCCCATAGCGGTGGCATGGCCGGTCGCACTAAGGGACGATGCTTGAGAGGTGGACAGCGGTGCAGACATCGGATAGCCGGACGGCGGAGGGTACATGCTAAAAGGCCAAACAGGTGGGAAGGGGTGTCCGACCTGGATATTGTTAATTGCCTCGATATACGCCTGGATGGTCCAATCGGCGGGAGGCTGTATGTTCTGGGGGGGCTCGGTGTTCATGAGGTCTAAGACAGGAACGAGAACAGATAGTGTGTGCAAAAGAGGACTGAGGAGTTGGAGTGTATGGTAAGGTGCGTGTTGAAGAGGGGAAATCTCAGTAGGCCAAATTTATAGATGCGCGATGACCACAGACGCTTTGAATCAACATCTGTTGTTGTTGTATGACGGAACAAATCTTTGGTTGTTTGCCAAAGCGGTAAGACACTCATATGTGATTTCGTGAACATCAGAGAGTGGGCAACAGGCCGACATAGGAATGTTCCATCGAGCACGCGTTCTGTCAGCGGTCGCCTAGCAGCGATGTCACAGAAGCTTGGCGTATTTGGCAAGTCAATTAAAACATATGCTCACCTTCGTGGACCAACAATGGGCTTCTACAACTAACACAGCATCGGAGCCGCTTTGACTGTCATGACCTGGAATTTTCCGCTGGCACGTTGCATGCCGATCCTTGATCTCTCTCAGTTCTTTCTCAACAGTTGAAAAACCACCGGTTTGTCGCGGTGAAATTTATTTGCCAGGCCGGTATTACATTAAATGCGAAGCATGTGCATGCCTATTGATCGGTAGGGAAGGTGATCTACAATAGAGTTTCGCCTAGCGCTGATCGCACTAAAGAGCAACCGACAGTCACGGTCTGTCGGACGCTTTCCGAGTCAGCCAAGAACGGGTTCACCTCCATAAGATCTAGAGCTACAAGGAGACCAGTTTCATGAATTGCCTCGCAGATATAGTGACCTTCCCTGAACGTTAGACCCCCACGAACTGGTGTGCCAGTAGATGGGGCTACAGATGGGTCCAGTGCATCAACGTCGAAGCTCAGGTGAATAGGCCGGTCCCGATTTGGGTTTACATGGTCAAGTGCCATCTCCACTACTTTGCCAATACCATACCTGTCTATTTCGTGCATAGTGAATACCTTGATCCTATTCTCCCTGAGGATACGCTTCTCCGCAGCATCAATGTCACGCAAGCCGATGTAGACGATGGATTCTGGCCTTAACACGGGTTTCACCCACGAAAATTCGGGGATGCTTTCTCCGAGTCCAAGCAGGAAGGATACTGGCATGCCATGTATATTCCCACTCTCAGTTGTTTCGGAGGTATTGATGTCAGCATGAGCATCAACCCAGATGACACATGCCTCCGGATAGGAGCTGGAGATATAAGGTCAGTGGGTCGCCGAACTTGAATTACTGACACTGACTCTAAAGTCCCGGATATAGTGCCCATGGCCTATCAAACTTGGTGAGGGAAGAAAGAAAAGACGACACACACTACTAGCGAGGGAGTGGTCGCCGCCCAACGTGACTGGAAGACGACCGTTCTTGGCATGCCCGCCCACGACCTTTGCGACGGACTGGCAGACGCTGGAGACCAGTCTCGGGTTCTTTAGTTTACCGATTGGCGGGTCTGAGGCTAGTGCAGCTTGAACTCCCTCGAATTGGTGATGCCCGTCAAAGTCAACATGCCAACCAATCTCTTGAAGCTGCTCAATAAGACCAGCTTCCACGAGGTGGATGGGACCCTTGTCAACACCAGGCTTGGGCTGTCACAGCACGAGATGAGAGAGACCCGGTGTTCGGCGACTGTTACACACCTGGCCGCCACTTGAGACGTTTATTGTCGTCAGGACAAGTGCTCCGGAGGGTATCCCTTGGTGCTCACCTAAAAGGACATCCCACGATCTAAGGTAAGGGTTTCGATGAGGAAGTATGTGCGTAGAACCACAAAGCGGCTCACCGCGACGGTCTTTGGGCTCGGAAGGAAGTTGTTGAGGATAGTCGACATGATAAGCAAGATTGCTTGCTTTTAGGTGTCGCGGAGCAAGCTGTGGAAAAGACTGGCCAGAGTCTTAGATCCGAGTCTCGTCGTAGCGGGACTTGCCGATCTTGCACGAAGACTACGATCTAACGGTCAGACTGTATAATTTAATCCAGTGAATGGCACACGTCTCTGAATCTGACCGGTGAGGATAGCAAAGCGCATTCCATCGACGCATTGGCAGGACGGTACTCTCTGAATGGAGTATAACACGGAGACACGGTGTGGCTGAGTCTGTTGGCATGGACAAGCGACGAGTGTATAAATACGCAGATCGATCCTATCATCCCTCCTCTGCTAAATCATGTCCCTCCCCACCAGCAGGCAGCCGTCCCGAAGCGCCACGCCCCTCGGCCATTTAAGAGAGATGGTACGAACTCTCTGAACTCACTTTCTTTCGCATGCATCTTCATTTGCCTCGCATCCCCTCCGTGGCTAACTTGACTCACCAGGTCCAGGAAGTCATGAAATCCTTCAGGCACGAGAAGGAGTCTGAGGCGCACCAGGTATCTCCGCCACCCCTCCTTCCCTCCCCCCGCTCTCTCATTCATCTCCCCAGATCTTCCGTCAACAAGCCGGGCATCAGCCCAAGGGTTTCCTCCCCCAGACCGTCAACCCTGATGAAGAAACCGTGCCAGGTATCGAGCACCCCGGTAGCACCGGAGTAATCTACTGCTCTGATCGCGCCATCGCGAATGGCTTCTCTTATGCCAATTCTCACCACTGGGCTAATCTTGGCCAGGGTGCTCCCGAAGTCGGGCCAATCCCCAATGCACCTTCTCGTCCTGAATCAATCCCTTTACCCGTCGATGCGTTGGAATACGCCCCTACAACCGGTGTCAAAGGTCTGTGTCCGTTCCGTTACCGCTGTCTACTTGCTCCTCACCTCTGTCAAAGCTCTCCGCGAGGCAGTCGCCGACCTATACAACCACACCTATCGCCAAGGCAAGGCCAGCCAGTACACATACGAAAACGTTTGTATTGTACCAGGTGGTCGTGCCGGGCTGTCTCGCGTCGCTGCTGTCGTCGGCGATGTCTACTGCTCCTACCAAATCCCGGACTACACCGCATACGATCAGGTATTGAGCGCCTTTAAACGCCTTGTCCCTGTTCCGACAGCGTGAGTTCATCCATATCCCCAATTGTTGCCCTTCTGATTTATGTGCAGTCTCGATCCTGAGGTCTGATTAGTATGATATGTGTTCTTCGTCAATGCTCATACTCCGGCAGTGTAAATACCGCCTCGACATTGAACAGACCAAGGTGAGGTCATCATCCCTGGTATTTCCCGATCTTATTGACTCTCCACTCGTGACAAGAAAGACATTCGCACTCAAGGTCTGACGGTCATCATCGCGTCGAACCCGCGAAATCCCACTGGACAAGTTATTGCCGGGAAAGATCTCAAAGAGCTCGTTGCCCTTAGCAGGGAAGGAACGACCCTGATTCTTGACGAGGTTCATTGTTCCACATCTTGTCATGCATCGTATACAAGGCTGACCCCGCACTACTCCGCTACCAGTTTTACTCCTGGTATATATATCCTGAGAGCGAACGAGACTTTGGCAAATCAGTCTCCTCCGCAGAGTACATACAAGATGTCAACACTGATTCAGTCGTTATCATTGATGGACTCACAAAGAACTGGCGTCTTCCGGGCTGGCGTATATGTTGGGTCGTCGGACCCAAGAACCTCATCACCGCGCTTTCTCAATCAGGTCGGTGGTTTGGATGAATATACTCTATTACTTGCTGAATCTAAGACAGGTTCCTTCTTGGATGGTGGAGCGAATCATCCCTACGCTCATCCTTTCCTCGTCATCCCCGACTCCGTGTATTGACCTTAATGAACTTTACCATGCAGCTTGCCGCTATATCGTTGTTAGAGCCAAGTCGTGTGAAGGAAGAGAAGGTGCGAGTCTGTGGACACCCAGGTCGCATTTGTTTACTCACACGCTCTGCGTATCAGATTGCACTGCAGAAACATTTCAAGGCGAAGCGTGATCACGTGTTGAAACGGCTTCACAATATTAAGCTCGATGTAAGCGTACCGCCTACGTCCACTTTCTACATCTGGCTCTCGTTGGAGAATCTTCCTCCGCCTCTGAACAATGGCTTGACCTTCTTCGAAGAACTCCTGAAGGAAAAGACCATTGTAATTCCTGGTATTTTCTTCGATATCAACCCAGCCCATCGTAGAAATCTGTTCAACTCTCCCTGTCACCACTTTGTTCGCCTCTCCTTCGGCCCTCCTTTGGAGGACCTCGACAAAGGTCTTGATGCCATCGAGCGAGTTGTAAAGGCTGCCCGGAAAGAAGGTACCAAGAAATTTGGCCACAGTTACAAGAAGAGCTTAGAAGAAGGATCACCCATTCAAGTCTAGAGGGTCGGATAACCTCGGACGAAGTTGTCACATCACGGAAGTTTAGTATTTTTTCACTGTACGTATTAGTATCGGTATCCATATTTCTCATAGACGATGTGTCATGCGTGATCCGAGAAAAGTCGAGGGGGTACCTTGTCCAAGATCATAACGATGGGTCGAAAGGCACGAAAGCCTTCTTGAACAATTCTACGTCAGCCTTTTCGTCGCTCTCAGGAAGCATGCAAGCCTTCCAGTCAAGCCTAGATGGGATCTTCAATAGGGAAACCAGCACTTGCCTGCCAAATTGAACACTGAAGGGCACATTATCTTTCATTAGATGGATCAACTTGCGCCCGTCTGGAAGATCGACACGGAAGTAGTCTCTTTTACCACCAGCAGAGGCTTCGAGTGCTCCGTCAGCATCCTTCTCAAAGTCTATACCCATGGCTTGGCCCTCCTGAATGAAAGCATTTTCAACCTTGTTCTGCAGTGCATTCGGGATAGGGATAACTTGGACATGAGCGTGACCACCTTTAGCGCTCAGCCGAGCAACCTCATAAAATACAGGTACAGCACCGTGCTTGGCGAACAGAGCTCGGAGAGCGGATTTGTACCTTTCTGTTTCGTCAAGGATGGGTGACGCGATATCTGCAGGAATTGCGTTGTACGTAGGTTGGTGGGCGATCGGGACGATCAATACATGGCCGCCTCCTGGGACAAGGGAAACGTTTCCACCATCGGAAGACGACTCTGTTGGAATTATCTGTCCTTTTGGGAGTGTCAAATAACATTCCGTGCCGATCGAAACAATCAGATGTTTCCTGTAAAGAAATGGGATTCATAAAGAAAGAGGTCCAACTGACGACCACATACGTTAAGTTAGGGTTAGACAGGCAGAACCAACACTCCTCCGCTGGCAAGATAGTCCGATCTCTTTTGGCGGCTTTCGTTTACCGCCTTCGTCGTGAGGCCCGCGTTGGTTCGCGACAGGACAATCGCCTATATAATGCAGTTCACTTCCACAAGCACGACACACGTATCCTTCGCGTGGTTTACGCCCTCCGGTATCACCCACAGCATTCTTGGTTGGACAGTCACGAACCAGGTGCCCAGGAGTGTTACAGATTCTGCACACATAGCCTTCTGGAGGCTTTGTGCGTTCAGGACAATCACTGATGAAGTGCTCCGTAGATTCGCACCGCTTACATTTATAGCCAGTCGGAGGTTTGTTCGAGTGCGTGTCCTGCATCGCTGTCCTTGCGCGTTTTCCGGACCGATGGGCATCCCCAAAGATGAAGTTTTGCCCTTCCGCTGTATCATGACTGCGTTTTTGTAGACGCGATGAGATTTCGACGAAAGGATTTTTGGTGATGTTGCCTGGTCGTTGCGTTGTGGTTGCGGATGGAGTGATGGAGAATGCGTAGAACCACCGTTGTTTCTTTCCAGTGCCTTGTTCTCCACCGAACGAACCAAGGCTGACAAAACGGGATATTCTCCCGGATTCGTCATCCCAGACATATGGTTCACGCTCCCAAAACTTCGGAGAGGAACCAGCGCAACCAGCGAGATGGTATCTAGGCTTAATCTTGCGAATAATCTCATCCAGAGGCGCGGAACCAGATGCTTCAAGTTCAGGTAAAGGGAGAGGTACCAAACTATGAGACGAGACACAAGACGGCCAGTCATTGGTAATAAATATATCGATAAGTTGTGAAGAGGATGCAGCGTCACGGATAGCAGCAAGAGAGCCGTACCCCGCGCCTTTGATCGTAGAGTTATTCAATGTATTCGAGAGAAGTCTTTCCACGGTGTGCGTCGTATAGAAGGGCGAACCAAACCCCTAAGAAGGTCTACATCAGCGCAACAAGATACGTAGAGCTATGAATGCATACAGGAGGACCGTCTGAAGAGTCGTAGACACCAGGGTGATAGATACCACCCAGACATGCAATTCTAAGACCATTCGCTGTCGACAAGACACCAGACTTGTTGAAGAGAAATACATCTTTACACAACTCTCCGCCAGTTCTTGCATATTTCTCTATAACAGCCTGTGGGAGGGGATTCTCTCCTTGCATGATATAACACATTAGGGGAGCTGAGAAATCTAGACTGAGCTCACACAATGTGCAGACGAGTACCAAAGCCTGCCTTCAATACGTCCGTCCAGTAGCTCCGCGGTCTGACTAACTCTTTCTTCACCATCTCCTTGCAGTGGGCCGAAGAAGTCGCCCAGACATAGGACGCAATCGAATTTGCCATGTTTTGCGTCGATGCCTCGTATCTTGGCGAATAGGTCGCGTATTGAACCCACAGCAGAGCCAACAGTCAGTCTAAACAGCAAATCCTGTTATCATCTTACAATGTGACGCGCGACGGAGGCAGGCTCACATTTTCACGGACTGAGAAGTTTCGCGGTTCATTATGGACGCCATGGAAAGAAATACCGATGTGGTCAATTAGTGGCACAGTAGTGGCTGTCTTGTGGCGATGCACTTCATTAAAGGGCCTGACCTTCATCTACATAAGAGACAGAAGAACCCAAGATTAAAGAATTGCTGATACCATCATGGCAGATACCATCGAAAACTCATCGGATGCATACCACTCTACAACAGCATCAGCAGAGGTGTGTCAGCGCATTAACTGCTGTCTCTTGGTCCAGCTCAACTTGATAACGACGTGGTTAGGTCAACATTGGCAGTGATCAAGGTCCAGAGGAGACTTGGTTAAGCCTTTCATTCACTTGGTCAGGCAAAAGCTTCGACTTGCAACTGGCAAAGTCAGATAGGTGATTCGATGTTCATCAACCTTTCTGATCAAAGGTCGACTGAATGTAATGTAGAGTTTATGACCTGAAAGCTTACTTGATGAGCCTCACAGGTGTCCCGCCTGAGAGACAAAAAATTCTTGGACTCGTAAAAGGGAAGCTCCCTCCAGATCAGGGCAGAATGTAAGCTTGACAGTATGGAGACCCGCTACAACTTCAATCCTCTTTCGATCAGCTCAGAACTCAGTATTACCACCGGAAAGAAATTCACTCTCGTCGGAACACCGGCAGGGAACGAAATCAAGGATCCATCCGAGCTCGAATCATTGCCTGACGTGATCAATGATCTTGACGTCGATTTCACGGAAAATCCACTGGCTGCAGCGGCACACAAGAACGACCAGAGAAATATACGTAAGGTAAAGGAAATGACGGCGAAACTTCAGATTAGCATGATACATCCACTACGCTCTGAGAAGCATCTACTTGTGCTTGACATTGATTACACAATATTGGATACCAAACCACTCTCTTCAGGTGCTCTCCCCCCTGCAGAGTGTGCCAGACCTTACTTGCATCAGTTTCTGGAAGCTGTATACCCGTACTATGACATATGTATCTGGTCGCAAACAAGTTGGGTATGGTTGGAGACAAAGCTGGTCGAACTCGGTATGGTGGGGACAACGCAGAATTATCAGGTTGGTTCAGATTCGTTCCCGGAAGTATGAATTGACAAGTCCTAGATCTCGTTTGGTGATAATGTCCAAATCAACGATATTCAAACTTAATACTCAACGATCACATCTAGTGCTGGACAAAACTTGTATGTTCACCGTATTCACGGAGCGACACGGACAACCGTACACTCATTCCGTGAAGGCTTTGCAAATAATATGGAACCACTTCCCTCAATTCTAAGCATACAATTCGCCCGCATCGATTCCTGATTTACAATTTTCCTCCCAACAGCAGTGCCAAGAACACTATCCATATTGATGACTTAGTGGGTGGTGGCACATGCCTCCATATATATATCTAGAAATGACAACTCTTACAGAGCCGGAATTTTGCACTCAATCCTAACGAAGGATTGAAGATCCATGCCTTCAAGAACGCTCACACAGAACAAGCACGTGCAGACCGGGAACTGGAACAGCTTTCACTGTACTTGATCCACATTGCCCCAGTTAGTGACTTCAGGACGCTGAAACACAAGAACTGGAAACATGTTTTGAGGGGACTGCGGCATCCATGAAGGTTTCTGCGGATGTCGTCTTTCATCTCGAATCGACCGCCTCCTCCCACCGCTTTGGTTTCTTGGACAATACCCCGTACAATACTAGTGTGTCTATTATGGAAGAAAATTAACCTGCTACAGGACCTGTATCGTATGTTGACTGTCTGCGCCGTGCTTTGAGCCCTGTTACAGATTTGGTTCGCTAGCAAGAACAGCAAAATTGTAGATTCCAAGCGGGGTCTATATGACAATGCGTGACAGCTCGTACTATGGGCTGAAACGTTGGAACGAACCCGTGTCGCATTGAGTTTGAGTACAACATACCCTATGACATAAGCAGACCCTTTTTACTTCTTCCACCATAGTGACCCATACTGTACTACAATGGACGCGCTGGACGACGAGATTGTATCCATCTTGTATATTGCCCGAGAAATTTCAGTGTACAAAATTCCTCCGTTGAAGGCGAACGAAGGTCATCGAGCCAACGATTGGGGAGATCTTGCGGATCCCCTTTGGAAGGGAAGACTGCGTATCGTTGAGAAATCTGGAAAAGCTTCTTTACTTTTTGAAGATGCAACAACCGGTGAGCTAGTCATCGAATTTGATCATTGTGACGAGTTCATATTTCGGCCCTGCCAGGCGAACGTGAGTACACAGCAGGTCGATGAATATTCCGACTTCTAAGTCTTCCGCAGTATTCGCTCGTGCTGAATACGATCCATCGAAGCCATGCGTCGATGCTGTGTTGGATTCATCCCGTTATTTTGTGGTCAGGATCGAGGATGCTGGACGAAAAGCCTACATCGGCATGGGATTTGCGGAGCGTACAGATAGCTTTGATTTCAGTGAGTATCGATTGTTACGCCTTCATCTCCGTACGTTAAGTGAGACTCTTTGCGTTAGATGTCGCTTTGCAGGATTTTACCAAGTAAGTGATACAGGAACGACTTTTTTGCATAGCTTACCGACAGTCCAAGACGTGCTAAGGCAGCACTAAATCCACCCAGTCCTACAACCGAGACGCCATCCCCTCACCTCCCTTCAGGTCCAAAGAAGGACTATTCTCTGAAGGAAGGGCAGACCTTCTCGATCACGATTCCAGGGAAGAGTAGCAAGTCAGGAGGCACGTCCAGTCTTTTGTCGTCTGGAACTGGAAGTTCGGCCGGCACTGGTGGTGTTCCGCTCTTGCCTCCTCCCCCCGGTAAACGGTAACCTACTACATACTAAGTAGTATTGCCAGTAACTTGTAGTAGCTGCTCGATGCATGGTTAGCATGGGCCTACCTGTACTGTGCATCTGATTGGCTTGTAAATTTGGAGGGGAAGGTCGTGAACTGCAAGCTTAAGTAATCGATTACTTACTAATGTGCAAGTCATTACGGCGGCGTACTTGCATAACTACTCTGCATCGGACCAACTCCTGCTACTCCACGGTAGTCCGTCTATCCGATAATCTTTCGTCGTTTAAATGCTGGCTCGAGTACCAGCTGGCAAGACCAAAAATTTGGTCGGACGCTCTCTTAGGCGGGCGTTCGTTGGCGCACAAAGAGGTCTCGTCCAACCTTCGGGTGCGGAGAGAGCTAGCGTCGTCGATGTCCCTCCTTCTTACAAGGAAGACCACTTTACCCCTCGCCCTGATATGCTTGGTTTCAAGCTTGCAAACCCTGCTCGTGAGAACTCGGTTTCGCAGAAGACCCGTCCCATCTATCTAGACATGCAGGCTACGACACCTGTCGATCCACGTGTTCTTGATGCGATGTTGCCCTATCTAACCGACCAGTATGGTAATCCTCACAGTCGTACCCATGCGTATGGCTGGGAAGCAGAGCAAGCTGTCGAGATTGCTCGCAAGCACGTTGCTGATCTCATTGGTGCAGAGCAAAAAGACATCGTTTTCACCTCTGGGGCCACGGAGTGTAACAACATGTGCATCAAAGGAGTTGCCCGGTTCAACAAGGAGAAGAAAAAACACATAATTACTACTCAAACTGAGCACAAATGCGTGTTGGATTCGTGCAGGAAACTTGGCGAGGAAGGATTCGACATAACGTATCTACCTGTTCAGTCCAACGGTATTGTTGATCTTCCGACTCTCGAGGCAGCCATTCGACCAGACACTTCTCTTGTGTCCATCATGACTGTGAACAATGAGACCGGCGTCATTCAACCAATGAAGGAGATCGGCGCTATAGTTAGGAAGCATCGGGGCGTATACCTCCACACAGATGCAGCACAGGCTGTCGGGAAAGTTCCCATTGATGTCAACGAAGCCAACGTTGACCTCATGAGCATCTCCGGCCACAAAATCTACGGACCAAAAGGTATTGGTGCTGCATATGTCCGACGGAGACCACGAGTCAGGCTGGAACCCATACTTAGCGGGGGTGGTCAAGAGCGCGGGTTGCGCAGCGGTACCTTGCCTGCAGCACTTGCTGTTGGGATGGGTGAGGCGGCGCGGATAGCGAAACTGGAGATGACGGTGAGCATCCCTCTTTTTCTTCAAATGATGACAAGCAGCACACTTGCTATTGGGCGCAATCAAGCGGCTATGCTCAGCTCAATTGACTTTTTGAGTTTGACTGCTGGCTTGATGATGATTTTGTGTGCAGGGGTACTGATCAAGTTCTACATTTTTTTTTTCTATTACTGTTTCGTTTTTTGGTTCTTATTCTCACATTCTGCTTCAGAGAGACCATGCCCGAATCAAACAACTGGCGGATCGCTTGTTGAACGGGATAAATTCCCAAGTCGAGCACGTCGTTCGAAATGGAGATGTTGACGGATATCCTGGTTGTGTCAATCTGTCCTTCTCCTATGTCGAGGGTGAGAGCCTCCTAATGGCTCTGAAAGATATTGCGTTGTCATCCGGTAGTGCTTGTACCTCGGCTTCGTTGGAACCATCTTATGTGCTTCGCGCGCTTGGCGCCGCGGAGGACATGGCACACTCCTCATTGCGTTTTGGAATCGGGAGGTTTACCACAGAAGCGGAGATAGACTTCGTGGTCAACCACATTGTGCGTGTTGTAAATCGCCTTCGTGATATGAGGTCCGTAGTTATCCACTGCTGTTTGTTCATCCCTGACGTGATTGGATTACTAGTCCATTGTGGGAGATGGTGCAGGAGGGAATTGATTTGAATTCCATCAATTGGTCGCAACATTGATTGAGCCGAGGGTGATGAGACAGCTTGGTTTTCGCTTGCGGACGCGTTCCTAAATTTTCATATTATTCTACGCGTGTACAATTGGTCCGTTCCTCCACTGAGAGACCTCTGCTCTTAACCTACCGAATGCAATCAGCTTCTGAGGCTTGATTCATGCGCATGATCAATGATGAAAGTAGGTTCAAAGTACTAGTCCGTAGTCCATATAATGGTGTGCGGGGGACCGACACCTCGTGCACGGACCCTAAGGATGAGTTGATTAATTCGAACTCAGCCAAATCTCAACTCGTCTCTCTTGACTGTTACCACCATGGCCAGACGTCTCTACCTTGGCAGTATGTCTGTTGACAATCCCTTGTAATTACAAGTATTGACCTGGTTTTTGCTTGATAAGACTCCCTCCTGATGCTCGCTCAGAAGATGTAGCCAAGTTTTTCGATGGCTATGGCCGCATCGTCGATTGCCGTGTCATGACTGGTAAATCCTGTGTCTTGCAAACTGTACTTCGGGTTGTTTATAGTCCTTTAGGATTTGGTTTCGTCGAGTTTGAAAATTCAAAGGTTCGCTCCCCCCATGGGAGTCATTTTTTTTGTACATCTACTCAAATTTTCCTAAGGACGCTGAAGATGCTGTGCACCATTTCAATGGCAAAGTATTCATGGGTGCCAAGTGCGTAAATTTTCATATCCTATTACGCATTGTGCTTCACACGAAAAGCAGCATTGTCGTCGAGTTTGCTAAAGAGAGCCGGCCCCGTCGGGATGTATATGAAAGTGAACGTGGCCATGGTGCTCGTACTCGGAGGCCCCCTGGCATTAGATTGATAGTTTCTGGTATTTCTCGCGACACTAGCTGGCAGGTAAGTGTCAACTGAATCCCTCCCTTCCTTGATCTGCGTGCGGGTAGCCCGTGGTTTATCATCCGATGATGGTTTCATCTTTGTGGTGCATCTTGACAATCATGGCTTCTTAGGACCTCAAAGATTTTGGTCGAGAGGCAGGTAGTGTTTCCTTTGCGGACATTGATCGCGAATCCCCTGGCCAAGGAGTTCTCGAGTACCTATCTAGAGATGACGCAGATCGTGCTGTGAAAGACCTGGACGGGAAAGATCTCCGCGGGAGACCCGTCCGTGTAGCCTATGATGACATGCGTGGAGGGCCTGATAATTATCGACGGGATGATCGTCGCGATGAGCGCCCTGTCCGTGATGATCGCTACAGGGAAGAACGCCCAATGAGAGAAGAACGACCTCACCGTCGCGAACGTTCGAGGTCACCTCCTCGTCGCGCAGATCATGAAGATCGTCGCCCCAGGTCTCCACCTCCTGGTCGGAGGGATTATGAAGAGAGAAAACCTGCAGGGTACGATGATTACCGGCGGGGAGGCTATGATGATGACCGCAGAGTCCCTGATTACTATTATGATCGTCGCAGGGATGACCTCGACAACAGGCGACGTGACGATCGTGCGAGCAGACGCGATGAAAGGGACGATCGGTACGACGATAGGGCGATGAGGCATGCCAATGGCGACGGTGGATGGGCGCGTTAAAGGATTTATGGACGTCGGTCGTGGGCTACCCCGAGCGACATTCGTCGTGCATTATGGTCTCGCAATTTCGTTTAGGAAATGGTCACCTCGAGCATGGGCTTTGGCGTATTTTGGAGCGAACCGAACAACTGTACATACTGGTCGAAACCCCGTTGGTCCATAATGTCCCGCCGTTAGGATAAGGTCGTCCGGATTTGGGACGCTTCCTGCTGGGCCACGAAACTGCACTGAGTTTCCAAACGCGCGGTCTTGGTGTTTATGGCCGCCATCAAGACCCGACTTCACGGAACGCCACAGGTGAAGAACGGGACGCTCGAAGAATTAAATTCTGGCCTATTTTTGTACTCACCAGCCAGCTCGCTTTCCGACTACATCGTGAATTTTTGATGGTAACCAGGGTACGTATACTCCGGCATATATCTCTTCAGATGCTGTGGAAATGCCTGTGCTCGAGGGCTTAGTCCAACAAGGTATAGCAAGTACTTATTTCTGTCCCTGCATATACACTAGCAAATGGGTTCCGTTTTCGATACCGTACCACTGCAAATTTTGTTCGTCCTTGTCCAATAAGACATAGCCATCGTGCAATTTGAGCCACACTTGTACAGCCTCACGCCCTCGGGGGAAAGACATTTTGAGGGTCTTGATCAACTTGAGCCGGAAGAGACTTATCTTCATGGTTGACAACACCTTGAGTGATAAAGAGGGACCAGCAACGTTCCCCGAGTTAGTCAGGCTGACAGGAGCTTCATAGCATTCTTGGACAATCACGTCTATCAAATGGTTGCTGAGTTTGTCGTCTCGCTCGCTAAATACCGACGGCCCAGCTGGGCGACCATGTTCTGCGTTGATAATCCATCAACACCAATGACTCATAATGCGATCAGCGGGGAAACTCACTGCTGCATAATGCATTCCATTGAGGGTGTTCCTGTGCTTTCTCACTATCATCCCCAGGGACGTGTTTTGAGATAAAAGAAAGATAGAACAATTCGCAATCCGTACGTTCCCGAGCGGAGATCTGAGGTACTGAGTGCCTGAGCAACTATGAACCAACGCGGAATGGAATCATACCGCAGCCGAATCTAAATTCAGCAAGGAAGGGATTTTGGCGACAATGAATTGATGCGCACGAGTGGCGAATTGATCAAGATCTTCAGTCAGTGGATTGCCTATCATTCTCAATGACTCGAGGTTTGGGCACCAATCATACAAGACATCTATCTGTTTCCATTCTTTGATGTCGTTGTTCGATAGGACCAGGTGCCGGATCCCTTGAAGCGGAGACGGTTTCAAACGAAGAGGGGGGATGAAATTGATGCTGTTAGCGGAGAGTATTAACCGCTGTAAGGCAGTGTATTCGGCGAGTGATGTCGCGGTCTGAACCCAGTCATTGAGTTGATTGCCCTCGAAATTGAGAGACTGAAGTGGCGGGATGGTCCAAGTTGACGGAGGCGTACTTAATGATGCGAGACGGTTGTGACCCAGTTCCACTGAGCACAAACACTGCATAAACCTAGTAACATTCCTGAACTCTACCCAGGAGATAAGGGTGTTGTTCAATTGAAGTTCGGAAAGATGAATAAATGCTGAGGTCGGTAGTTCAGCGGCCAATGGAAAGAAACGGTTATGATTCAGTGCCAACCTTTGCAAGTAAGGTAGCTCGGCAGTTATGCTCGATATATCGTACCAAGTAGCAAGCAGGGTAGAAGACAAGTCGAGACCGCGGATGTTTGGACATGTCCTCTGGATTTCCCCGACGGGGTTCCCAGTTGCGACAAGTTCATTGTCAAGACTCACTTCTCGAAGGCGATCAAGGGCGCCGAGATTGCGTCTAATCCTATCTAACCCGACAGCCTCCACCTCGATCGCGCCATTGGAGGATCCAAGAAGGACTTTTTCGAGCGTTTGGCCACCATGTTCGGCCTCGATGTATTTCGCAGAAAGCGCGGCCAAGAACGAGCGGCCCAAAGACATATGGACTGACGGGCGTATGAAAGAGCCAGCATTCGGCACGCTTCCGACAGGTGAGATTTATCGCGCTGATACGCCAACATCCCGATGGGAAACGGAGCTTACCAGCAATCAAAGTAGCGTATCCCGTCCTTGACGCCGTCGTGTCTTCCACGGGCAGGGTCATCCCATTCCACACCGTACCAAGTGCCATCGGTACCAGCGACACGACCGATGTATTTGATGGTACCGAAATGACCTGTAGATAGGCGAAATCTTGTTCCGACGTGCACAGTGTCCTGGTCGGTCATCAGTGGTAAGAATGATGCGTGCGTGTTATTTTTCTTTTTACGTAAAGTGAGCAGTAGTCAAAATTTGCGGAACCCCGCACTCGGTTCGTTGAATTCCGACCGGTGCAAGTGTCCAACGTCTCTGTTCTGAAAATGCTAACTGCCACTGTCATCGCCAGGATGTCCCGCAACGGATTAGCTGCTGCTGCTACTGCTCGGACCCGTGCAATCGCTGCACAGGTGTCAACCAGTGCGGCTTCGCTCGACCAGCCAGTCCTCTTCCAGTCCAACGGACATGCTCGCATATACGTGCTCAACAGAGCAAACAAGCTCAATGCACTGAACGGTGAAATGATCAACCAGTTGCGACCCCAGCTAGAAGTGTGGTCAAATTCAGATCTCTGTAAACTGATAATTGGAACTGGATTGGGTCGAGCTTTTTGCGCAGGTGGAGATGTGGCGACTGTCTTGCAGCACTCAAAAGAGGAGGAAACTCGCCCGCAGGCAATTCAGTTTTTCAAGGATGAGTTTGAGTTGGATTACTTGCTGTCTCAGCTGCCGAAGCCGTACGTAGCTATACTTGATGGCATCACAATGGGCGGTGGTGTTGGTCTTTCTGTTGGTGCGCCATTCAGGGTAGCAACGGAGAAGACTATTTTTGCTATGCCCGAAGCCAAGATTGGATACTGTCCAGATGTGGGAGCAAGCTTCTTCCTCTCGAGACTGGATGGCGAATTGGGCACTTATCTTGCGTTAACGTCGGAATCAGTTGTGGGCCGAGAGGTCTTTGAACTCGGTCTTGCAACACATTATGTTCACTCCAGGACGGTTCCCAGTCTCATCACTCATTTGGCAGAATTTGAAGACCCATCTTTCACGCAAATTAATCGCACTATTGAGGAACTACACGCTGAACGTCTACCTGATGAACCAGCTGGGAAATTGATGGGTACTGTCCGTCAGGCCTTGGACTCCGCTTTCCGACACGACTCCGTGGAAGAGATACTTGGGAGTCTGGCGGAGCTCTCAAGTTCCCCAGACACCCTTGTCAGTAATTGGGCAAAGCAAACCTTGGAAACCCTTCACATGCGCAGTCCCACCAGCCTCAAAGTAGCACTTGCAGCAGTCCGTCTTGGTAAGAATATGGACTTGCGGGCTGCATTACAGATGGAGATGGGGATTGCAACAGCCTACTGTAGCGGTGCAAGCCCGGATTTTGCCTCCGGCATAAGCGCCGTACTCGTAGACAAGATCAAAGGACGGCCGTCGTGGTCCCCCGACAAAGTGGATCAAGTATCTTCTGAGATTCTAGATCGTTTCTTCTCAGAAGCTTCCACTTACCGTTCCTCAATGCCTCAACTATCCTTCCCTCAGGTTTCCCAAGATCGTTCTGTCAGAACGACACTTTATGCGCTTCCATCTGAAACCCAGATCCTGGAATTGATCAGAGAGACGTGCAAGGACGGTCCGATCGCACTCCCCTCACTGCTCTCTGATATGGAGAGTTTCATCAAACAGAAACTTGGTACTGCAGAGAAAGTTGTTGACGTAGTGCACCGGAGATGCCATCTCGTTAATGACCAAGGGACGACGGTTGTGACCGGGATAGGGAAGTAATGTGGTGCAGACTGGACAGGATATACCAGGTATTTTACTATACAGATATCGTTGTTGCTGTGTGCCATCCAAAACTATGTCTTTGATGGTCTTAGCATCAGTCATATTTGCGACAACTTGCGGCGGAAATCTAGAGCCGCCGTTAAGATCTGGCTGGTTAAAGGAGTGCGCTGGTCCATCTGATATTATCATGTCAGATTGTTCGTTTCAGTGAGCACAGAATGCGGCGGAGTGACAAAGTTGGTACAAGGTTGCAGTGTTAACAGCCCAACCTCATTGACACACGAATGGTGGCTGTGCAATAAATGAGAGGCTGAGCATATTTACCGGCTGCAAGTTTCATCCATCACATCTTGCAAGTATCAGCCAGAGGAAAGTGAACCCAATGGTATACACGTAATAACTATTGTATGAGTTCTCATGGCTAATAACCTTGCCTTCATTGCAACTCCACGGATTGGTATATTACAGAGTAACTCTGTCATTCGCACAGCATAGGCCGGGACTGAGGCCGGAGCACAAACCGTGGGCGGCGAGAATCAGATTCCATGTGAAAAGTAGACAGGGCTACCCAAAAGCAATTGTCGGATCCGGCGGCACAGCAAATACGTCCATCCTGCGCTGAAATCAAGATTAATGGACCTGTATCTCATACAGCCATGACAGCTAAAGGAGCGTGGTCAGCCGTGATCTCGATCTCCGACCAAAAACGCACGGAGAGGTGGCGCTGTATCTGTATCATCATGTCTGATGGCAAGGATCAGCGGTGGAAACAGTCATAGCGTTCTGAATCATGGGCGCTTGGTTTACGCACTGTCGAGTTCCAAAAATAATGTACGAGCGCAGCTCCACACCGGATGCGTATATTGTGCGATACGGTGATGGATTCGACCAATGGCTCTGTAACAGAACGGAGTCAGTAATGCATCGTTCCTGGTGACCTGGTTCGGGCTCGTAACGTATGAGTCAGATTTCCATGTCAATGTACAGACCCGGACCTTTGCACGGCCAATGGTCAATTAGTGATCGAAGGAAAACGTCGGTGTGAGATGTACCTGATTCGGATCTGGCGGAAGTAATTCGAAACGAGACGAAACGAGTATGTAGTGATGCCGTTTGAGCAGCAAGATACCAGCCACTGCACCTCTGTGACTAGGTTACCTTGCTGATGTGATTCACTGGACTTGCATTGGCAAGTGCTGTATAAAAAGGTGCCGACACGACAGTGAGTCAGACACATAAATTCATTCCCCATCCCATTTCTTCTTTCTTCATCTCATTCATCAACTTACTTATGTATCCAATTGACCTTCTACCATTACCCCTCCACATATTTAATGACGCACTATGGGCCCTTCAGTCGCTTCAGGCAAGCAGACGTGTATCGCTGAACAACCAACCCGTCCCCTCGGACTTTGATGTAAACCTGCAAACAAATACTGGTTTCTTCCCTTCACAACCGCTCCCTAGGCTACAAGAACCTTTTGGTACATGGGAGGAGCTGCTGTCACAAGCGCAGGATGTCCTGAAGCTTGGTGAAGACCTAAGCGAGGGTGCTTCTCGGGAACGAGCTGAAGGTGAACTGTGGAGACATCGAGTACGATCCGTGAGTTCATTCGTCACGGAATCACTACATCATGACCCCCAACTTCTTCGTCGAGCGCACAAGGTGCTGGCTTTCCTTGTGCACTTCTACGTCCATTCACTCCCACCTGATACAATCGAGGGACCAATAGTCGTTCCCCGATCCCTTGTTGCTCCACTCATGGCCGTTTCGCAGGAACTCAAGATGGCACCTGTTCTTACGTTTGCAGACACTGTCCTCTGGAACTGGGAGCTTATCGATCCCAAGCTTCCTGTCACTATAGAAAATATGCGCTTCGGTCAGGAATTATTCTCCGGCACAGAAGACGAACGGAACTTTTACCTCGGCTCTGCGAGAGCGGAGATGATTGGAGTGGAAATGCTTCATATCTTCAACGACTACCACAACCTCCCGAACGTCACAGACACGGCTTCTATATGCAAGGTCAACCGACTTCTCTCTCGACTGACTTCCACCATCCAGGAGTTAGACGAGAGCGTGCAATCCGTGCGTCAAATAGTTGACCCTCACATGTTCTACTGGGAGGTTCGACCCTGGTTCAATGGGAGCGGGAGCGGGTCAGATCCAGCGTGGATCTACGAGGGTGTCGACGATATGTCGGCACTTGATCTCAGCGGACCTTCTGCTGGACAGAGCAGTGTCATGCACGCTCTTGATCTCTTCCTCGACATTGATCACAAGCTTCAACAGCGGCGATACCCTGCGCCCTCGGCGGCGAATAAGCGAGCGGACCACGGCTTCATGGAACGCATGCGGCGCTATATGCCAGGGAAGCACCGGGATTATCTGGCGTACATTGCTGGATATCGTCACCCTGTCAGGGAAGTCGCTCAACGAACTCCAGCGACGAGAGAAGCGTACAATGGCGCGGTCACAGCGCTCAAGAAACTCAGGGACTCTCACATGCGTATCGCATGCTTGTATATCGTCACGATGTCGCGATCTACCAAGCCACCTGAAGGCTGCCCAATGTTTGCCATGGCACAACGAATGGAGAGACAAGCAGCGAATTCTGGGCCTGTGAGGGGAACGGGAGGCAACGAACTTTCATTGTTGCTCAAGGCTGGGAGAGATGCGACTGCACGGGCAGTCGTGAGGAATTAGTTCATTTTGTGAGAAGATTAGGTTAACGGATGAACACTTACCACTCATTTACATTTACTGACTATTTATTGACCGATTCTTGTGTAGCGATTAGCACCGTACTTACATTGTAGTGTTACCTGGCGCGTACCCAGCGACTAATTATTCGTGTAGCAAATTTGCCAACATAATTCTCTAATCGTATTCGTTATGTTGCTGTCTTCATCTTCGAATCTGTTGAGTCGAACAAGTGTTCAGTGAGGGGGGAAAGATGAAACTTGGAACTCCGCCGACCGTCTCTCCAGCAACGAATCTGTCACAAGTCCGAGTTGATTTGACATCGACTAGTAAAAGTCTCATCTGTACAGCTCGCATTTGCTCGGTACAGGCTATGCTTGCTGTACACGTCAGGAAACCTGAAATTTAATCCAGGTACTATGCTGCGGACACGTCCGCAAGAGATCTTTTTGGGTAGATAACTCATTAATGGCGGTGGCCGACTGTCAGATCCCAATAAAACATTTTATGTACAGAAGAATACTCATGGCTGGGCAATGGCAAGGACAGAGCCTCTGCTTCGGCTGCCGGGCCATGGACGATAGCTCTAAATGTTATGATTGTCCAAAGTTCATGAGCGTTCGCCGCTTGGATACGAGATTGGATTCGTGTGAGTCGCAATCGATAGAAACAAGGGTCTAATTCCCTCCAGATGTGCGTATCTATCCCTCTGGTCGTTCCCAAGCGTGTTGAATCACCCCTGGGTCCGACCAAAGTAGCTTTTACAGTTCCAGTACAAGCTTACAGCGATATCTATTCAAAACAATGATAGCTTCATGCGTGATTGCTGGTACATGCTACGGGGGATCTAGTGGGTAATGGTAAGCTTTTCTGAACAACTGCCAGACGGCACCCAAGCCCCCTAAAACCCTATCAACAGTTTGCCAGGCAGCCGGAGACAATTCTATTCGCATATTCGACCAATCAAATGGCAATATGGGGGTCGGTAAAAGTGAATTCTCACTGGGACGCGGGGATGAAGAAAGTGTGGGTGTTGATGTGAACGTGGATGTGGTCGTGTCACTCTCAGATCGATCAAAGAAAGATGATCTAGAGGAGGAAGGCGTCGGATGAGTGGGCGGCGTCGGGCCAGTTGACACAGTGGGTGTGAGTGACACAGTCGTTGAGTGCATGATCGGAGTTCCGGAATCTGATGAACTAGGTGATGATGAAAAGATGGTAGTCGTGACGAGTACAGTCTCAATCGAGGGCTCCAGAACCTTGCTATGATCGAAGCTGTTCTCTGCCTCGAGACGGTCGAGAGACTGCCGCATATGCTTGAACTCGGTGCCGAGATTGATCAGAAGCACGAGAAGGACCAGAGCAGGCAAACTCCAAATCAGTAAGAGAAGAGGTCTGAATAGTTGACCAAATCTCGTGCCGTTCAGAGGAGGTTGTCTGGCCGCGAGAGTGAGAGTGGGGGTAAAGAATTGATCCAGCGAGTAATGCAAAAGTCTATGTCCGTTTGGTGACTGTAGTTGGTGAGCAAAATTTGACCGTAATAACTCCATATCTAGATTGATGGGGCTCAGTGAACCCTGCTTCAGTATATGATGCTAGCGAAACGCTTATCTGAAGATGCTTCCACGGTCACCTCCAGCCGACCGACCACAAGTGCGAACGTAGGAATCAATATATCAAATGTACTCTTTTCTAGCCCTTTGGTGTCCTTGGTAGGATGTTGGACGTTGATCTTGTTGACCATATAATCCATTGTAACGATGCCACCTTGGTCGCCAACATGGATTTTGACCCATGTGATCCAGTCACTGCGGGGTTTCTCGTTGTAAGAAGGTCCGAGGTCAATCATGGAATTTTTGGCTTGCTTAGCAAACGCGCTGCTCTCAAATTGCACCGGGACGCCGTCAACATTGACATTGACAAAGTCAACTTGATATGTTCGGCTGTCTCCCTCGGGTGACGTAGAAGGCGAAGCGAGACCAAGCTCGAGCCAGTCCGAGTCAGCTTCGGGTGGGGTTTGCACAAGCACACGAACGGCGTGTGCATTGGGGTACTTGTCACCCTTAAGGAGAAGGGGAGTCACGACGGCGTGAACAGACGGAATCATTAAGGGTCCGTCACGTCTTCGCCTTATCAACCCCACCGGAATGGGTGTCAAGGAAAGGGGGCTGAACATACCCCTGTTCATATTTGATGGGGTTGATCTGGGAGTAAACGGTGAATTTTCGGTTACCTGTTCGACCACACCCCGTGATGGGATCGCTGAACGGGAAATAGGACGCAGGGCAATCCGTCCGCCATCGTTGCCGCACCTGGTCTTTCCATGGCGTTGTAACACCGTCTTCATTGTGTGAGCATCATGTAAGTCACCAGTACTGTTGTAGACCTGGACGGTAGCCCCATCACTTTCGTTTTTGATAATCGTAGCATTTACTTCTGAGTCTGCGGCGAGGACGGAAAAGCGCGGCAGCGCTATCGGAGTATCGGATTCACCATCTAACGCTTGCCCGTTTGTGAGGTCAGCATGAGGACGCGGAAGGACCAGAATTGTGCCTTTGATGGAAAACGTGAAGGTGTTTTTTGAGGTAGGAACGAGATCGTTCATATTGATGTGGATTGTGATGGGAACCGCCGGGGATCTCGTAGAAGTAGCATCCGAAGAAGCACGACTGCGTCCCTCAGAAGTCAGAGGGAGGGAGCTGACGGAAGATAGTGTCCCAGATGGTGTGAGAGAAGTAGGGGAAGCTTCAAAGGAGTAGTCAGGGATATGATCACCAGGCAGGGGTGCGCGCAGCAAGGAAGAAGTAGAGGCAGAAGAATCACGTCGATTAGACATGGAAGGAGCATACAGCATGCTATTAGTAGACATGCCATCCGGAAATTCGAGCGATGGTTGTCTTGACATGGGCGTAGTAGGACCAACATCAAACCCTGTGTAGCCAGCGCCACCAGAGATGGTCCAGCCAGGATCTGAGTCAGATGACCATATGGCATCGGCAGCCCCGATCTCAAGCCTAACATCCATGCCCAACATTGTCGCTACTCCAGGGAACCAGACCCCCTTGCAGGTCCCCTTATGTTCCAATTGCATGAGAGTACCCTGACGTCCGCTGGACGGATCGCAAGCTTTGCCCAAGACTACGATGGTCATGTCACCTTTAACGTCCTTCACCCCAACGCGCCGTCGACCATCTGTGTTATTTGCAATGGCTTTAGTTGGTTGTGCCCAGCGTATGCGTATGCGATCAGTCGACGGAAATGTACCATGGACAGGAATTCCCCCCGAGGCTCCGTCTGTATATGAAGACGAGTCGGAGGATTCATCATCTGCCATGTCGGCATATGAGCCGGAGCGGGACATAGTGCGTGTGACGTGCGGCTCAGAAGCCAACTCCCAAGCACCTGCATCTTCGTCTGCAGACGAGAGAGAAGCCATCGAGGACGACGTGTTGGCGGTAGTTGGAGGGTATATTCGTAATTTGATGCTGTTTGAAAGGCATCGCGGGACAGGAATGGAAAGCAGAAACGGTGCCCTCGGAGGATGCGATGTATATGGAGCCCAGAGCTCGATGGCGGCAATGAAATGCATGTTGTTTCGTTCTCCAATAGACCCTCGTCTCAGTTGGGCGGCAGAAAATGGAGAAACGCGCAGAGAATCATCACCATTGTTGAAGCGCGGAGGAAAGTCCTTTGGGAGGATGTAGGAGATGTTGTATCCGCTGACTATTATATGGCCTGTGTATCTCTCGTCCAATGGAGGGACAGACGAGGCAGGAGATGATGTAGAAGAGGACGCACGACTAGAGTGCATTGCAGTTAAAGCGGGGGTCAGAACACCAAACATAGAGATATAGGATTTTTGTGAGTGTGCAGGTAGGTGAAGAGCACGAATCGCATTGCCGAGTATGGGGAAAGCAGCCAAAGAAAAGTTATATGGAGTAGAGTTGTTGTCAATAGGATGGATAACGGCGGACAGCAACTTCAAGTCTTCTTCCGGAAATAGAGGTAACGTGGATCCAGGAGAAACCATGTCCATCGGGATAGAAAGCTTGAGGTACATCCTGATGGTAGCACCGTCATGGCCCTGTTTCGCCTTTCCCTCGATGGCAAGACGGGTAACGACATTGAGTTTTGGCTGCTGGGTGGTTGTGACTTGTGATGAGCCAGCGACAGAGAGTGGGGGACTGGAAGCGCGTCTGCTGCGCGAGTGACCGCGGTTGTGCATAGGTATGTGATGTGAATGAGAGGCGCGTTGTAATATGACAGCGCGGCGTATAGGTGAAGGGCGACGACGGCGAGGACAGAACTACGCTGATGTGACTACTAGGGGCTTCGAGAACGTTGTTGACAAAATGTGGGTTTACGCGTTTGCCAGTGGAAAACGCGCGGGATACACAAACATACACAGCTACCGAGTCAGCTGCAGCAGTGGCAGAACTGGAGCCTTTGAGTACCATCCAATGGCTGCCTGGATTGCACACCCGATTGCTACCACTCGTCCGTACTTTCAAGGGTGACTTGACTTTCATCGGGCTGGTCCCATTCGAGACTCTAAAACTCTGTAGCACGTGATAGTACTACGACTTTAATACCAGTACAATGATAATTTCAAGTCTCTGACATGCGGCCATCTCCCGCTCGGGTCTGCCGCGTTCGACCTGCAAACATCCATAGAGTCCGTTCCTTTCCTATATCGAAACTAGTACTACCACGCATCCAACATCGCAATCTCACAATGACTGCTTCGGACTGGGTCAACATTTCCCAGCGTGGCTCCGTCCCACCTTACTCCGTCTTCACGAAGCAGATAGAGAAATCCAAGGTCGATCAGAGAAATTACAGAATCATACGTCTTCAGAATGGTCTCACGGCTATGTTGATACATGATCCGAGTACAGAAAATGCTGCAGCGAGTCTAGATGTTGCTGTTGGTCATCTGTCCGATCCCGTGAGTGCCCCCTTCTTACTCTTGCCTCAGCCGACATAAATAATATTCAATATCACTCTCTTTATCATAGGACGATATGCCTGGCTTGGCTCACTTTTGCGAACATCTGTTATTTATGGGACGTCGCGCGAACTATCTTGTGCAGCATAACTTAGGAAAGCTTAGGGTACCCAACAATTTCCGAAGGAGAATGAGTACTCCGAAGTACGTTCCTTTACCCCGTGAAACTCACCTGCTGATGTTGACATCCTTCAGTACCTTTCCAAGAATAATGGCGGTTCGAATGCGTACACTTCTTCCTCGAATACCAACTACCATTTTCGTGTTTCTCCCCCTGCCTTCTTGGGTGCTATCCAAAGATTTTCTGCCTTCTTTCACTCTCCACTCTTTTCTCCATCTTGTACCACTCGAGAGCTCAACGCCGTAGACTCGGAACACAAGAAAAATCACCAGACAGATCTCTGGAGAATTTTTCAGCTCAACAAGACTTTAACGAAGCACGGCCACCCTTGGAACAAATTTGGTACCGGAAATCGTCAGACTTTGAGTGCAGCAGGGAAAGAAGTAGCCAAAGGAAATTTACTTGCAGTTGGCACAGTCAATGGGCGTTCCGCTTCCTCTACCCCAACATCGTCTCGAGTACCTTCCCCCGGTCCATCGTCTGCGTCTACACCGATTGAGGCTGATGCGGATGGCGGCGCAGTCGGTCACGAGACCCGCCGTAGGTTAGTTGAGTGGTGGCGTAAGGAGTATTCTGCAAGTCGAATGAATGTTTGTGTTATCGGTAGAGAATCGCTGGATGAGCTTGCCGACATGGTTTCTGAACATTTCTCGCCGGTGCCGAATGGTGACCAAAACCCTCTTACGATCATTGATGATCACCCATTTGGTCCCAATGAAATGGGTACCCTAGTGCGCGTCCAGACAATTATGTCTTTCCAAGCAGTGGAGATATCTTTTCCTCTTGCTTGGCAGCCCCCACTCTGGAAATACAAGCCTGGTCATTTCCTATCTCACTTCCTTGGACACGAGGGCCCTGGCTCTTTACACTCGTATCTCACGGCCAAAGGTTGGATTACGTCTCTCAGCGCCGGTCCTCAAGCTCTTGGGCGTGGGTTTGCTATGTTCAGAACCACCATCCACCTCACGGAAGAAGGCTTTGATAATTATCGTTCCGTTGTTCTTGCCGCTTTCAAGTATCTTTCTCTGCTGCGATCCTCCGACATTGCCCCTTGGCACCAGACAGAAGTGGCAAAGATAGCGAGGACACACTTTGAGTTCGCAGAAAAACGTGCAGCAGAAGGATACACAGTTTCCATCGCAGAGAAAATGTTTTGGCCTGTTCCTCCAGAGAAGCTACTTTCTGCACCCGTGCTAATATCCGAGTGGGAGGATGGTGAAGGGTTGAAGCAAGTGCGAGAAACACTCAATGGTTTCCGAATACACACAGGTCGAGTCGTATTAATGGCTAAGAAGGAAGAGCACGAGCGTGTCGCAGGAGGCGAACTGCCGTGGCAGAGTGAGAGATGGTATGGCACTGGCTACACTGTCGAAAAGTGGGACAATAAATTCTTAGACGAGGCACAAGGTCCTAATGATATCCAAGACCTCCACCTACCTCACAAAAATGAGTTCATACCAACTGATTTGGACGTGGATAAATGTGAAGTTGCTGAGCCTCAAAGACGTCCCCATCTAATCCACGAAACTGATATGTCGACTGTCTGGCACAAGAAGGACGACCAGTTTGGGCTACCTAAGGCCAGCGTGGTCGTGGAAATTCGCAGGTAGGATCAGGATGTTCACATCGTTCTGCGTTAATCGATCGTCCTCTCTGGGCTAGTCCTATTGCAGATAGTAGTCCGCGCGCTGCTCTATTGACTCGATAGGATGGTTCAACCTCCTTCTGATGATACCTCACGTTTCACCAAGTTTATTTGCAGACCTTGTCAACGACTCGCTCACTGAATATACCTACGATGCAGACCTGGCGGGCCTTTCCTACAATTTTGGCGCTTACAGCCTCGGGGTTGCGATATCTGTCAAAGGGTATAATGACAAGCTACCCGAACTGACAAGGCGTATCGTGGAAGGAGTCAGGAATCTGCGGGTCCAGCAAGACCGATTGGATGTTATGAAGGAAAAGCTCAGGCGACACTGGGACAATTTCTTCATGTCCCAAAGTTACCAACTCTCGGACTACTATGCTCGATATTTGCTTACACACGGTGCCTGGACTGTGGAAGAGAAGTTGCAAGAACTTTCAGGTATGTCCGCCCTCTAATGACAAACAATGGGCATTCAAGATTTTTGATTCAGTAGGAGTAACCATGGAAGAATTGCAGTCCCATGCCACTCAACTCCTCGAAATAGTCAATATTCGAATGCTCGTGTTGGGTAACCTTTTCAAAGACCAAGCTATCTTATTGTCGAAGGATGTGGAGCGCATCCTTCGTTCGAACGCACTCGCATCAGTTCCAGCAGACTTGTCCCTCATACTTCCGGAAGGATCTAACTACGCGTGGATATCCCCTGTCCCAAACCCGAATGAAGCAAACTCCGCATTGTCTTATTACGTTCATTTGGGAAAGTTGACGGATGCGCGCCAACGGGTAGTTGGCCTGCTTCTTTCGCAAATAATGTCCGAGCCAGCTTTTAATGTTCTCCGGACCAAGGAGCAGCTGGGGTACATTGTTTCTTCTTCTTCTTGGTCCCTTTCCGGGGATTCGGAGTTTGGTCTTCGCATTGTGGTGCAGAGCGAGCGTGGATCGGGCTATCTTGAACAACGTGTAGAAGCCTTCCTGGATGGAATGGACGCGAAATTTTCGGAAATGGAAACCAATGAGTTCGTGGACTTCAAGAGTGGTTTGCAGCAGCGATGGAGGGAGCCCCCCAAGAACCTCGCAGAAGAATCTTCAAGGTTCTGGTCCCACATTGATTCGGGCTATCTTGATTTCCTGCGACGTTACGGAGACGCTGATCTGCTTGAGAAAGTAGCGAAGCAGGAGGTCTTGGATCTGTTTCGAGAGCGCGTACATCCTAGGGCAAAGAAGCGGTCAAAACTTTCCGTTCACTTGCAATCTCAGAAACCGCGGACCCCTCGGGCTAGCGTCCAAGCGATGGAAGCCTTTGAAAACCTTGTCAAAGAAGCTAACGTTGCCGCCGACTTTGCAGCGGTGAGGGGGGAATTCGATGAAGAGACAGTAACAGTAACAGACTTCGTCAAAGCATGGCAAGGTGCCTTGACGCAAGATGTGGTGTCCGCCGAAGAAGCTCGTGGTCTGATAGAGCAGATCCCTTTTCTGGTCAAACAGTACCCTGCGCAAGCTGACGATGACGACGCACTACCAGTCGGCGTGGTGCGTATTCAAGATATGAAAATTTTCAAGGCAGCATTGCAAATTTCAGATCCCCCCCGACCTCTTGTACTGTGGAACGACTTACCCGTTCCCCACCTCTAGTAAACACAAGGGGCTGTGATTTATGGTCGTTTCTAGCTTTATGAACTTTTCGCAAATTTCCGCAACCCGATAGGCCTATATCATACTGGATGAATATGAATAGGTGACAGTCTTCTCGTGTACCTGAAATTGGTTCATTCAACGTGGCCACCCACCCTGAGTGAGGAAATAGCGCTTGGTGGAAGTTAGGGTGTAAGTCCGATTGGTGTACGAGGAGTCACTGTCAGTCGTAGATTCAGATTCCGGAACGTAACAGTAATTGAAGGACTTCCCTAGTAGGGCTTTGACTCGAACGAAGTTGGCTTTAGTTTGCCAAGTCGGATCTGTGGGGTGAGAAACAATTTACTGCCAAATGACCACACGGTCCTCAAGAATTTACACTTTCACACTGTTACGGTCGTCAGACTCCCATCTCTCAACCTTTGGCGCTGGATTATAATAGTATGTACCTGCGAACGTAACAGACTTCATTGGGTTTCTCATCACCGCTGAAAATCCAGACTCAGCCCGAGGCTCATCTAGTTCCCTGACTTTGGTAGCAACCGGGAAAGTCCACTACGGTGGCGTACGGAACCCAAATCCAAGTCGCCTTCCCACTACGTCAGCGTCGCAAGAGCTGCGTATGAATGATCCGGATGAGAGACAGCAGTCCTTCACAACCCTGAGAGCGTCCGCCACGGCCTTTCACTCGCCAGCTATAGACGAAATCAATTGTTTGCTTGGCTCTGGTCTCGGCGTTATGCAGCTTGCCACTGACATGATATCTGACTATGGTCGACTGTCTCCCAATCCGACTCTTGCGCGATGTCAACATACCCAAGGACCAATACATTCTACTTCTATTCGCATTTTCGAGCAGCTTGTTAGTTTCACTGGTGAGCGTAGCTCACGCCGTATTCGTTCTGAACACGGACGTTAGCTTCAACCTGATCACCGGTCAGCTGGAGGTTAGTCGACGATTCCTTGTCAATCTTATGTCAACAATGAGTGGAATTTAGCTTGCGCTTTTGTTGATCGTTTGCAGCCTGCTTATCGTCGTCAAATGCTTATACCGGGCCTTGCAAGGGCGGAATCCTCCTGTGGACAGTTCACCTCAGTCGTCGACACTCACGGCCCTTTTTACTACGGCACTTCCCTCAAGTGATACTGCTACGACTGTGGCATTGGAAGACGCCCGAGTGGAAGACTTGATTTGTACGGTCAAGACCAACCCCGTCGATCGGACGGGCCTATAGGCAGAACTTATACCTCTGCATTTCACAGTGGAGCAAGACGGTTTCTCGGAGTTTCTCACTCGGTCGGATTTCAGTAGGTAGCGCGTTTCCCAGGGACTGCTGTATCTGGTAAACTGTCCCCAGCAAGTATTTGTGTGCAGCACGCCCACAAAGTTCGACCTCCGATGATCGGTCAAAATCTTTCCATCCAGCATGGAGCCCTGAACTGCCCTAGGCTCATCTTTCTGTGATCTATGATTGATTTGTTACGCCGTCGCAATCGGCCTGAAACCTATCCCAATAAGTCAGTCTGGGGCCGGTAACACCGGTTCCACACGGAAGGCTGAGGTTGTAGATTGTGTGATAATGGGGAACCGGACATCACTACGCCCGTAGACACTCGCAATACTAGTACTCCAAGCTGTTGTGCGATTAGTAGTAGGGTTTCCCTAACTCTAGTAAACTTACCTACTACTACATACGCTTGATTTTACTTGACTAGCTACATTTCAGCGGAAATCACGTCAACTGAAGTCAGCGATTACAATATGTGCCACTTAGTAACTTGCAAGCGTAATATTATGTAGGTTCGCAGAGCCATGTGAGTTAGTGACCTCACATTCAAGTTGAACGATGAGGAAACGGTAGTCAGTCGAGATGTTACTTTCCCAGAACTTCCCCTGATGCCTCAGGCTCGGTACAGTGACCCATCACAGTTCCAACCATAATGATAAAAATTCCATAGTTCTACACGAACCTCTACGAACAAACTACCCCCACTGAAAGTGTCAGCCACTTCCGATCGTCCTGGGCAACACTCAAGTTAGTTGAAGTACGGCTGAACTTGTGGCACCCTTCGGGCCCCCATGGTAATTCAAAGTGACCCAGGTTCAGAAATAATACTGAGAGGTATTCGGTCAGTTCGTGTATGGGATCTACTGGTATTTACTATCCGATTCTAGCTGTTGTGTCCACTTTTCACGTATTTGCCATCTTGTTGACGTGTTTTCGGTTGTGGTACCGGGCGTGGAAGCTTCAGTTGTGGTGGGAGGACACCTGGGCTAGTATAGCATTAATAGCAGAGATCATCAGTCTGGTATGTTCGTGCAACAGTCAGCGTACTGTGATGGCGAGTTCAAGCTGCTAGTAGACTGACGCTGAGTTGTCTTTCAAATTTCTGGTTTCCATATGGTTTATATTACCCCCTGCCAGTAAGCGTCTGGACAGAGACTGAAGAGCCGGGTGTGAATCTGTGACTTTAGGTAGTTCAGGACGTATAATCGCGTATTGGAATGTGATGGTCACATTCACTCTATGCCTTTGGTCAGCGCGTTTGAGTGTCATCTGCTCCATTGTCCGACTCGCACCTAGAGGCTGGAAGCTGCGAAAGCTGGCAATGATTTCCACTGCAACATTCAGTATCATGCTCTTGTCTCTCCTTGCCCAAAAGATATATTACTGTGCGCACGACACGTCGTGGTATGCTCTCGAGCCAATCACCTGTCGTCTAGACAAAGGCACCAGTGCTGCTCAGCTAGCTAGTAAGTTTTTCTCCCGTAGAGTGTACCGAAACCGCCTGATTTATTCGACCACCTTCCAAGCTGATTCAATCTCAGACCTCGTTCTCGTAATACTGCCCATCCAGCTTGTGCGCGAAGGCAGCGTACCTCGGGACCAGCGAATTATCTTATTCTCGGTGTTCTCAAGTAGTATCTTGATCTCATTGATCAGTGTCATACACTTCAGTTTCATGATCGAGTCAGATATATATTCCCAATTGATCTCAGGACAAGTCGAAATTGCGCTATCTGTTATTGTCTGCAACCTACTCGTTATTGTCACTTGTGTCTACAAGCTCTTCCGTCGAAACGGTTCAGAGGGAGACGTTGCTCAAGGACACAATATGGCTACGAGGACTATATTTTTTACAACAGTACTTGACACGAACGAGCTAGCAGGTCGGAGGGATTTTTCTTCTGTGGAGAGCACGGGTAAACTGACGTTTAGGACGGAGGGGGGAACTACGACTAATTGAAGAGTCTAGTCATAGAACTTATGTGCTTGGTGTCACCTTGTGTTGTATAATCTGTATGTTTATGTCTTGACTTGTAATTGCAACTCCGTTACACACAGACGGAGTAAAGGCATCTGAAGTAGCTCACCGAAAGCAAGTCATTATGGAAGCTCCAAGTGAAGATATTTGGATGAGACCAGGGACGAAAAAGAACTTACATGGGGTGGATCGATCTGAGAGTGACAAGGGGAGTTGAAACGGGTAGTGGGTACGAGATACATGCCAATCCTATTGTGGGAAGATAAACGAGTGATTCACTGCAACAAGGATAATGAGACAAGTTATCGGTTGAAAGGGAAACGAGCGAAAAAGGCAAGGAGCAATGAAAATGACTGCGATAACAAGACAACGGATGAGTGATGATTACATGCAGAGTGACTTCTAAGAACGTTAGCTTCACTTCTTTCTGAGGTTAGCTTTAGTATTCGTTGGTTGAGGTTGTGAAGGTGCGACATAGTTTTTAGGACGGCGGAAGAGGAGGACGTGGGGTTCCGGAGCGTGAACCTCGTAGTGCTGCCACCCTAAGCTTTGAGTGATGCCTATTCCCCTCCATTCTGCCTCCGTGAGGAGGCGGAGTGTACCCTCTTTCTCATCAAAGAACTCCTTTGGAATAAGCTTGAGAAGGGGTTTGGGTAGAATAACGTGGCGATATTCGTAATGATCGTCCGAATATCTGTCGGAATAGTGGATCTTTTCGATATACTCCTCGAGTTTGTTATTAGCTACACGGTCAGCCATCTAATCTTTACGAATGAGAAAGGTGTCGGAAGCTGCAATATCTGGATCAACCAATGTTCTGCGAGTTGCCCGAGGGACTCAGCGTGTCCGAGTACAATCTGTGCAGATTGGATTATGGGGAGTACCCAACCACTGCAAGCCTGAATTTAACCCACGCCGGTCCACGTGACCGCGCGTCTGTGACATTGTCACGATACATAAGTTGCTTAGATCGCGTCAATACGCGTTTTGTTCCCCACCATCATGGATCTCAATCCCCGCTGGAACTCCGGTGACGGGGATACAAGCTGTCATGAATCCAGTTTTCCCGGAGAACTGTACGATGTACAGCTTTTTCAATCTCCATCCCCGCCTTCGGTGCACGGTAGTGCTCACTGGGATTACTTTGATTCCTTGAATGATGATCGTGAGTATATGCGTCCTATTTGCCGCATATGTTAGTGTATGCTGTCTCATTATCTCTATCAGTGTCTCGGACAGCGAGCAATGGTCATGTTGAACACACTTCTGTCTCGATGCTGTCCATGAGCCGCTACGGCAATGTTCGTAGTGAAGTACAATCTTTGCGTTCTTCTGCTTTACCTTTTGGCCATGGCTCTGTCCAGGCGTCCCTCCCACTCCGAAGTCCTGGTAAGCCTCTCCACTGTCATCACTGTGTCCGTTTGGAGTCCTAGATTTGCGCCTGACAGAAAGTCACGGATTCCGTGAGATACACCAAACCACCAGTGCAACTCAATTCTTGTCACAACAATACTCTCCGCTCGGCTTATATGGAGGTAGTCCAGGGCGTGATATTCCTCCTAATGGGGAAATCACAAGGAATGCATTTGGGTGGAAATTGCGCCAAGTTTCGGAGCTGCGTGCGTACAATGGGCAAATGCAGTTGTAAAATTTTACGCTGACCATTTGAATAGCTGATAGGTTCCGTGGCGTATTTAAATTTGGTGTATTCAACGCGATACAGTCGGCATGTCTCGATCAAGTTTGGTTCTTGTCATATTTGTAGACATGTAGCGCTGACAGGCGTATCCATCAGGTCCTGCACTCTCAAGAGAACATTGTAATTGTGGCGTAAAATAAACGGCTCACGTTTCTCTTACTGGATCATTTAACAGATCATCAGTGCACCTACCGGGAGCGGAAAGACAGTTCTTTTTGAATTAGGTATCATCCGAATGCTAACACAAAGCACGAGTGCCACGAAGCCATCGAAGTGTGTCTACGTCGCCCCTACCAAGGTCAGAGTTTTTTTCTCTTTCTTAATGCGGTTCGATCGACGGGATACAGGCACTTTGCGCGGAGAAATACAATGAATGGACCGCCAAATTTGGGGGACTTGGTGTGAAATGTAGAAGCTATAATCGACGTCAACTGCCAGAGTTAACTCCACTTTTGTCAGGCTGTGAATTGACTGGTGATACCCTCCTCTCGGGCAAGGGGATCTGGGGGGATGCTAAAGGTTCTCATATAATGTATGTGTTCGGCCAATCTGACAGACATTGCTTGATATCCTTTTCTCCGCAGCGTGACAACGGTGAGGTTACTAGCCAGCGTTTGCCTCTGAAATCTAAACTCTGTATGACGTTAGGCAGAAAAGTGGGACAGCTTAACAAGAAACTGGTACTTCTCTCATCCCTGCGCGCTAGTTTCGACACGACGATTTTGTTAGGGCTGACCATTCTGGAATATTATCACAAATCAAATTATTCCTCGTGGACGAGGTAAGCCGCTTGGGTCGTCTCGCAACAACTAAAGCATCTGTGTCCAGGTCCATGTCTTAAACGAGTCACGAGGTAGTACTCTCGAAGTCGTAGTGTCACGCATGAAAGCACGCGGATCTGACACACGGTTTCTTCTTGTCTCTGCTACAATTCCAAACGTGGAAGATATCGCATCTTGGATTGGCAGTAGTAACAATAACGCTGGGCCAGCCAAAATATTCAAGTTTGGCGAGGAATTCCGTCCATGCAAGCTTACCAAGTTCGTCTACGGAATACCCAAGTCCAGAGGCCAGAATGATTTTGTGTATGCACATACTCTCGACCTTCGTCTCTTCTCCATACTAGAGCGACACTCGAAGAATAAGCCTATTCTTATTTTTTCTCCGACTAGGAAAGGTATGTCGAGTTGCATCACCATAGACATATAGTGGACTTCGAGGAACACACAGGGACGGTGGACGCAGCCAAGCAGCTAGCGAAGGATTATGAACGAGTTCTGAAAACACGAGGCCCTTTGCCATGGTGTCCCCCTAATCGGTGAATATCTTACAGGTTTGATTTCGTAGTTCGTTCCTTACTTCCATCCAGTATCGATCGCAAGTTCCATGACAAGGACCTTACTGGTGTGTTTGATAATAATTGAAGTATAGCGAATAGTGCCTGATCCACCATGTCAGTACTGGTAACGATGGGTATAGGCGTGCATCATGCTGGGTTGGATACCGAAGATCGGAGAGTGGTGGAAGAGCTGTTCTTGCAGAAACATTTGCGCGTCTTGGTCGCAACTTCGGTAAGAATGTAACATTTGCACTTTAAAACCTGTTGTCCTCACTGTCATACAGACTTTGGCCGTTGGTGTTAACTTGCGTAGGTGGCTCAACCACATCAATACCAATGTCTGACATCTCTGCGAAGCTGCGCAAATGGTTGTCATCAAGGGTGTCAAACTCTATCACAATGGTGAGATGAGAGAGTACTCGGACCTTGATATCTTGCAGATGATGGGTCGAGCGGTAAGATTTTCCTCATCAGTGACCTACCGAGATTCATCTCCTCCTGAATCAGGGTCGTCCTCAATTTGGTCAGCGTCATTTGAACATGTTTGCACCAGCTGACTTTGGTTTTCAGACAACGAAGGGATTGCAATCATACTTTGCGAACCAGAACTGGAGCACAAGTATCGCTCGCTTGCTCAGGGGAGCACGACGTTAGAGAGTACTCTTCATCAAAACCTTATTGAACACCTGAACTCGGAGATCGGTCTAGGAACTATATCGACCCCCCAAAGTGCAAAAGATTGGCTCCGTCGCTCGTTCCTTTACCATCGCATCCAAAGAAATCCACTCCATTATGACGTCGGTAAAGATGAAAATCAGACATGGGAAGAGAAAATCGACGAAATCGTCCTGCAAACTATACTACGTTTACGCGATACCCAGTTGATCACCTACAGTGAGAGAGATGGAAAGATTTCCTCCACGGAGTATGGCGACGTTATGACTAAGGTATGAGTGTTTCATCGCGTGAGTCAATTTCGATGTTGACGTCGCTAGTTTTATATTCGGCAAGCAACTGTAAGTCTCAAGTTACCCTATATCCAAAGCCTCACATTGGGAGAAGATGTGCGGAATATTGAACCTACCTTCCCCGGCCACCATGCGCGATATTGTAAGGCATTCTCCGGCTGCAGCACGATTATTCACATGCCGGTACTGAATAGCTCGAGCTGGTATCTACATCCGAAGAGTGACTAGCAGTATCTGCGAAGTGATTTTCCGAAACTGAATCTCGTCACAGGTTGACCGACCTGAAGTTGCGCAGCGGGGAGAAAGCAGTATGGAACCTGCATACTACATTTTCACTTACCCAGCAGCTCTCAGATGTACGAAAAAATCCGCTGCCACCAGGACATCCGATTTCCTCCGTCGAAGGTAGTCGGGACGGGCGACAAGGTGCTTCTATTGACGCAGGTGGGAAGTTGCAAGTTCGAAAAGGGATTGTAAAATCTCAACAAAACTGCAGGCAATTCTCGCCGGTCTCCCTCTTAATAGTTCCGAGTTTAGATCCGCGGAAGGCCAGCCATACTTGGAAGCTGTACAGATTTTTAGACAGGCAATGCGCATTGTCACAGGTACGCTATATCAGTGCCAGGTCACCACTACTAACTTACTCCGTAGGTGTGGCCGAAGTTGCTATCATCAACCGTAGCGGCGCGCAACTTAAGCATGCACTGGAATTGCACGTTTCGCATTAAGAGTTGGGATAACGTCTGCTTACGAGGATTACAGAGTACGCTGCCTCAATGCAAAGTCATGGGAGGACAGACCGTTAGTCCTTAGGCAGATTGAACACATCGGCGAAAAATCAGTTAAGGTAGGTGGCGAGCAACAGAAAGGAAGCGAGACTGACAGGTCGACGAGGTATTGGCGGAGAGGGGGATCAACTCGATCCAAAAGCTCTTGCAAACTACTCCATCTAGGATCGAAGAGGTGATCTATTTCCTTGTGATTTGATGTCATGTGTGAAGTTCCCCACAGCTTCTTAATCGCCGCCCTCCCTTTGGTTTGGAAGTGCTGGCTGCGGCCGCAGAGTTTCCCAAATATTTTCTGGACGTACGGGAAATTCATGTTGCACATGGTGATGGGAAAATGCCTGTGGAAGTAGAGTTTTTGGTTCAGTGTGGTCTCATCATCGACAGTGCGGCACCTCAAAGAGTCAAAAGTTCTAAATGGAGCAAAACTGAAATGACTACAATTCTCATACTAACCTCCGATCTGGAGCTTGTTGATTTCCGGCGCACACCGTGAGAGGCCCATATCATCTTTCTTGACCCCATGCTCATATATATCGTTCGAATGCAAGCACCAAGGCCCTCAGAGACAAGAAAGAATTCACCATCACCGCACGACTCACTAAGCCAAGCCAATCTATTGGTGTCTACATTGCATCCGTACTTGAACCATCTCTATATGCCTTAATGTCAAGAAACTCATGCATGTATAGGATAAATTCGCCGGTATCACTGTCTCGCGGACGTTAGTACCGAATATCGCGCCACATAAATATCCAACGTTGGAGACTCGTCCGTTGACATCAATCGAAATGGACTTAGAAGGCTTGGAGAATATTCCAGACTTCTGGGACATCAATCTGGATGACGACGATGAGGTAAAAACCCCTCATGTTGTGGATCTTACCACACGACGAAATGAGGACGTGGGTGCACGCAAAGGCAGTAACAAAGCAAAACCTGAAATAATCGCATCATCCCGGCAGTCAGATGGGAAAGCGCCAAGAAAACGTCCCGATGGCAAGTACGAGTGCAATCACCCCTGCAAGGACAAGTTTAGGTGTCGTCATTACTGGTAAGTTATTTGCTCAATTTTCCGTCCGCTCAACTCGGCATAGCTGCCACGAGGGACTTGCGGAGCCTCCGCGAACAGCGAAAAGGAAACAGCTGTCGGATGCGAGGGATTCCGAGTCGATCGCAAAGTCTGACAGCCAACCACGAGATGCTGGTGAAGAGAAACGGTGGAACCCCTTACTTCCCAAACTCTATGAAGATTCCATTAATTCCCCTCGAAGAGCCCATCCGGCCAACCGACAAGACTCGAAGACAGCAGATGACTCTGTGAAACCTCACATCGGCAAAACAACACCTGATTTTGATCTGCACCTGACAACGTTGAGACGGTCCCAGTCATCTACCCCTGATTGTGACAATGAAGATGACAGACATAACGAGCTCCCACCGATCTCTGAGATGTTGGAGGTGGACACGACATCCTGCAAAATCAGGTACACCGTTCCGGCTGATGACGACTTCCGAAGTCCCCCACCAAAACGGGCCAGAAGAGAAAACGGCCCTCGCCTGCTTGACGGTAGCCCGCATGAGAAGGTTAATTATTTCTTGTCCTCATTGCCTAACTAATGATCATTAGTCTACCAAGTTATCCAGCGTTCTCTCGATGTCCCCTGACTCCTGCAAGGAACTACTATTTTTGCCTGGCTCCGACGATGATGGCACGACCGACCGTCGCAATAGCTTCCGTACACCGAATGGTCTGATTCCCGGTTTTAGTGATCCTCATCTCAGGATCTACGCTGATGACAACCACTTCATCGGCACTACGATTCATCGATTCGCTGCACAAGAGGGGGAAACCGCTCAGCCTATGTCCAGTCGGCAGTTAACAGACGTTGTACATGACGATCGAATGGGTACACTCTGTCCCCATGGAGAGCCTGTCGTATCTACTATCAAGAGGAAAGGCTCATACGTTCTCTCCCCCTCGAGGATTTCCGGATTTATACGAAGATCGAACGCACAAGATGGTTCAAGTGTCGTCGACGGAAACGACTGTGTCTCAACCCATCCCGACTGTTCACAGAAACCTGTCGATTCCAGTAATCGCAATGACGTCCTGGGCGACCCTCTCGCGGATTTTGAAGAATGGCTTGCGAGCGGCGCCGTAGAGATCATTCCCGACTAAATTTCGGAATTCAACCGCTATCAAGCTGGTTCGTAGTGGAAGAAATCCATGTATTTATTTGGTCGTTCCGCCGTGTTGAATGATAATCGGTGCTGGCATAAGCAAGCAGAGAACCAGGCAAGATTGCTGGAAAGACAGTAATTATGTATGGTATTGATATAGATAAAGATGCATCTAGGATGGTGCAGGTACACTTGCTCAGAGTTTACTCCTATCCAGAGATTCACTTCCAACCCTCTGGTCCTCACCAGGGTCGTAGAACACCTTCAGCACGTTATAGAATCTCTCGTCCCAGCTGACAGCTGTCCCAGGACCTACAATGTTCCAACCTTCTTCCTCCCCTCTCCACCTCATTTCCTTGCTCAGACGTTCCGCCCTGAGTTCGACCTCGCTGGGTGGCGGATCATTTTCTTCCTCCTTTGTTGCCTCACGGACTCCGCGAGCGAGTTGACGTGCCGTAGCGAGACGTTCAGGTAGCGTCTTGTAGTAAGATTGCCTGGCGGCAACGATATTAGGTAAAGGAGAATGTGGGACAAGCACCGACTCAGAAGCTAAGTCGAAGTCAAGATCACCGCCTTGTGGTCGACCTTGTGCAATTTCTTCCTCGTTATCTGGTCCACCAATTCCACCAGTTTGATGATTGGCAATGGAACTGGACACGAAGTTAGGACCTTGAAGTTCTCTCGTTTTGTTAACAACGAGAGAGAAGGCAGCGCTGCAACCTATATGGGTTTTTTGCCGCTCGTTGAAGAAATCCCATATCATGTAGGGAATGAAACGAAAGCCAACGTAATTGACTGATGGAACCAGGAGGAGGGGTGGTTGGGGTGGCAAAAGAGTAGGAGGAGAGTGTACGAAAGCTGCATCGGATGTGGCGGGTGCCTGCGAGGAACGGTCAGGTAATCGGAGGGAAGGGTAGATATCCATGTTTCGAGAGGGGGCAAGTCGAGACTTGGTTGGTATTGGTTCAGCGTCCGGATCGTCCACGATTCCAATTGGCGATGAATCGACATCGTCAGCGTCGTCGAACTTTCCGTCTGATGCTAAATCCCGAGCCAATTTTTCCTCTTTGTCTATAATTTCCAAACCTCCACTCCAACCTCGCTTGAGACCGGCCATGTATTCCTTGAAAGTGTGTCTTCCAATAAGGACGACACCACCCTCGATCTCTCGTGTGCGTTGCGATGCAGGGTTGAGGTACTGGAGTGCCTGGTGTAGGATTGGAGGCTGGTCGATCCCCAAGTTAAGACGGCGTTCTTTGATGACGTCTGCGGCAATACGGTCTGCAAGGTCACCAGTGTGGCGAGTTGCGACGAGTTCGTAATCAACAGCAGCTGCGACTAGGACGGGCTAGGAAACATACGTTACGATGACAACAAAAACATTTGCGCAGCTAACTATACGTACTTTGACATACTTCCTGAAGTACTTGATAGCTCGCTGATGGTCCTCGTCGCCTGGCCATTTGGCACCATACACAACCACTTTGCGAGGGAGGTCATTCGGTTTCATAGGCTCATCTGCGAGATGTTTCACGCGGTTAATATACGACTGGCGAATGGAACGGGCTTGGTGACGGTCGTATGCATAGTAAGAGATGAGTGAGGAAGTGACTGAGATGAATATGCACCAATTTCTTGAGGGAAGCCGTGGTCGCGCTGATAACCAGCTTGGGGGTATTCCAGTGTACTCGAGAGCGGCGCGTATGCCTGACTTTCGAGGACGAGTCGCTGAGTCCATCCAACAAGAAACTTAACCTTCCATCGGAATTCGGAAGCCATATTTTAACACAGCCACTGTTTGAGATAAACATAACCAAACATGATGCTGACACATTCGCGCTCAACACCAACCGCGCTCAACTCACAACGATGGCTGCCCTTGCTGCGTAAGTCATGAGCCCATCCTTGTCCCCACTACCGCTCTAAGCATCAGACAGTGTATTACCACAGCCAATTCACGTCCCTGATGTGCACAACGACGAACAAATATCCAAAGTTTTTCCTTCACAATCGGTAGTGGTCAGAGAGGCAGTTCCACCCTACGGAAAGCGCAATGGGTGGAAGCCTTCGTCACAAGATGATTTTGGTGACGGTGGAGCCTATCCTGAGTGTCATGTTGCTCAGTATCCTCTCAATCTCGGCAAGAAAAAAACACAAGCTGGCAACACCCTTGCTCTTCAAGTGGATTCGGAAGGGAATGTTCGATATGATGCTATTGCACACCAAGGCCAACGAGCTGGCAAAATCGTCCAGTCTCAATTCAAGGACTTGGTCCCTCTTTCCCATCGCAAAGATCTCACGGATGAACAACGTACCATGGAAAGACCGTCCGAAGAGGAAGTACAGGCCACTGCAGAACGGACCAGACAAGCCCTTGAAAAATTGGTCACGGGCAAGATCAAAGCTGCCCAACCCAAAAACGTTCCCGATGCAGTTGGCAAGACGTCGTATATTCGTTACACCCCTGGTCAACAGCAAGGTGGAGACAATGGGGCGTTAAAGCAGAGGATCATCAAGATGTCTGAGGTGGTCGAGGATCCGCTCGAACCCCCTCGCTTCAAGCACAAGAAGATTCCTCGAGGGCCTCCAAGCCCACCACCGCCCGTCCTGAGGAGCCCACCGCGGAAAGCAACAGCGGCTGAACAAAAAGAATGGATGATTCCTCCGTGTATATCAAATTGGAAGAATAACAAGGGTTTCACTATTCCCCTAGACAAACGTCTCGCTGCTGATGGTCGGGGTCTGCAAGATGTATCCATCAATGATAACTTTGCCAAGTTCTCTGAGGCCTTGTTCATTGCCGACAGACATGCCCGCGAGGAGGTTCGCCAACGAGCCCTCATGCAACAGAAATTGACCCAAAAGGAAAAGGAAGCCAAGGAAGAGAATCTACGACTACTTGCCCAAAGAGTGCGTGAGGAACGTACCGGTACCATATCATCGACAGCGAGACCAACTCCAGAATCGCGTGCCGCCGTTGCTTCCGCATTGGGCGGTTATGGTAGTGGTTCAGAGGCTGCATCATCTGCCAATTCGGAGGATGAAGATGATGAAGAGGCGGCCAAGGTTCGGGATGAAATGCGCGCGGAGAAACGGCGCGAACGGGAACGGGAGATGCGGATGTCGAACATGGGCACTGAACAGCGTGCTAAGATGCTCGCTCGCCAACAAAATCGTGATATCTCGGAGAAGATTGCCCTTGGGCTTGCGAAGCCAACGATGTCGAAGGAGAGCATGTTAGATTCACGACTCTTCAACCGGGAGCAACTGAGCACTACGTTTGGAGATGATGAGAGCTATTCGTTATATGACCGTCCGCTATTCCATGGATCGACTGCTGCTGCTGCGATCTACAAGGCACGCGGCAACATTGCTCCAGAGGGAAGCAGTGAGGAAGCATATGGAGGTGGAACCGAAGAGGGTATAGGCAGAGCTCTCGCCAACGACCGGTTCGGGCTGGGTCAGCCTCGACAGGGCTTTGAAGGTGCAAACGAACAGGAGGTGAGGGAAGGGCCAGTGCAGTTTGAGAAGGATTCGGGAGATGTGTTCGGGTTGGATAAGTTCTTGGATGAGGCCAAGGGTGGACGCAAAAGAGGCTTGGACACTGATGTTGGAGGTTCGCGCAAACGAGTGCAACTGGAGAAGGCGGGCGATGAGTGATTGATTTTTGTTCTATCATGTTTTCGACCAAGCTACAGATCTGTATGGTGTACTTTTAATACTATTCCCTGGTAATATGCACAGACTGGAAATAAGCCATCAGTCAACCGTTGGCATGGACATGGACGCTCTTTTTTTTTTTGTGTGTGTGTATCTCTCGTTTTCTCTCACCCTTGTCTTTGACCCCATCGCTCATTGCCCTCCCACTGTTGTTCCTCTACTCAGCTTCCAACCATCACGCTCGTTACACACTACGCTGTGCATATCCAGCACAAGCAACATACCTATTGATATACACACACTCTCCATACCAACTCCAATCGACCCCGAGGAGGGAGTGGAGTTAAAGCTCTGCAGCTTGAAGTTCATCCACACTAGTGCTCACAACTAGACTCTCCTCTCCTTTTCGCTCCTTTCATTCTTATCTCACCAAATGCGCACCCAAAAGCGTCGCGTGCCCGCTGAGCGGGCCCGTCATGCGAAACGCTTGGGGCACGTTCAAGCTGGGTCAGGACACGCCTTTCCAGTTGTTCTGTCTTCCAGCACCCAGAACCCGACTCCAGCATCGTCGAGCCAGGTAGATACGACAACAGCGTCTACTCATACTACTTCCCCGACTAGTTCCGCTGCGACGCACTCTAGTACTTCAGCATCCACATCTTCCTCTTCGGCGTCCACGTCCTCTACGACGTCCTTGACATCCTCAGTGGCATCCTTGACCAATACACAGTCTATTACTACAGCTGTGTCTACCCCTTCCTTAACTCCTCCACTGTCAACTGTGCCTACGCTGGCAACGTCCACAACTCCCACCTCCTTATCTTCATCAGCAACTACAACCCCCGTTGTTGCTGCTGCGAAAAGCGGCGGTCTTTCTGGTGGCGCAGTGGCTGGAATCATTGCGGGCGCCGCTGTGGTCGGTGTGGCATTGATTGTGTTCTTCGTACGGAAGACCGTCCTTCGGCGTCGGGAACATAACCGAGTATCGTGGACCGGGGCACCTGGTGTCACGACAGGAGCGTTCCCCGAACCCAGGCTCCCAGAGCTCAGCGAAAAGCCAGCATCTTTCAGCACTGCGTCGAATGGCAGTCCCATGTCACCATTCGAACCTTACGGTCAATCTATATACACTTCCCCCTCACCCCCGGTTGTTCGCATGCAGACTCCCAATGTATCAACCTACACTCCTCCGGCACCTCCCCCAGTGACATTCAACAACCCTACTATGGTCGGTCCTTACCCGCACCCATCTGTTGCTCCTGCTTTTACTCCTGGAAGTGCTTCTGCACTTGCAATGGCCCGTCCGTCTGGGAATACACCTGTCAATTCTGCCTTACTACCAGGGCGTGTACCATCAGCAGCCACTGAGGCGACGGTCAGGTGCACATTTGTTCCCTCTCTTCCCGACGAACTCTCCATTACAGCAGGGGAACGCGTTCGTATCGTTGCGCGATTTGATGACAGCTGGGCCTTGTGTGCGAATGGAAGAGGCGAGCAAGGAATGGTCCCTCAAGAGTGCTTGGAAGCGCCTTCGTCAGTTGACTGGGGGAATGGGCAGAGGTTAAGCAGCCTGAATCCCGATGGAAGATCCTACTAATGTTAATGAGCGTTGATGATGAGGTCGCTTCACATTCCGAAACTTGAGAACTCTCGTGCCTTTTCCTACTGTTTTTCCTGCGGCGTGTGTCATCAATTTCTTCATACCGTACTTTCAATCTATCTTTCTATTTCAAAGGGAATCGGTCTCCATTGTTGTACCCCCTCGGTATTTTTTATCCCGGTGTTCAGTTGTTCATCTGTCGTTGGGTTCATCAACGGACTTATGAGGGCTTGTAACTTTGTTGTTGTATCGAACTGCTGAAAGCACTTAGATAGCACACCAATGGTGGATAAGGAAAATTATCGTTTCCATGTTTTAGCTTTCTAAGGTGGCCTTGTTGAGAAGTAGTCGTAGCTACCACCACCGAAGAAATGTTGAATGTTCGTTCAATTTGAAGGAGTGTGATATACATGATATCGTAATACAAGCGGTTATCTGATACACCACGTACGTGGGACATACTATACACAAAGGTTCAGCGATATTGAAAAACCCCACAACACCAGGTCACTGGCAAATCAACGCTGCGTGTCATGGCGTTCATCTCCATTCTTCTTGGACTTGTTGCGAATCATGATGTATGCATCGCTAGACTCAGCTCCTTTGATAGCTTCAATATCACCAGCGATCGCGCCAGCTCTCTCTGGCTTGCTTTGCTTTCTCTCAGCGCGGATCATCTCAATGTCATGGGATAGAAGACCATGGCCAGCCACAGGGCCCCAGTAAGAGGTTCCTGCTAGGGATCCTATGATGCAGACGCCGACGAGAATGGACAAGTAAAAGCGGTATTGCGAATACCATTTCGGTGTCCAACCAGCCGTAGTGGCCTTGTTGTCGGCGTACCAGAGAGCAGTAAAGCCAAGCCACTGAAAAAGCAAAGCCGAAGTAGGCTGCAGGGCTATCGTAGACCATGCAACGACAGCGGGAGAGACACCGAGAAAGAGCCGGGGGTAACCTTTATAACCGCCAAGACCAGCAAACTCCATACCCCAGTGAAGGGCACCGAGGAAGGAAAGCAGGACAGCGCCGTAAGTGACCTGGAAGTTAAGAGCTTGGTCCAAGACTGTGAGCGCAACTCCTGGATCAATATTTGTGATGATACCCGTGGCGGCCAAGCCAGCTTGGTGGGCGAGATACACGGTTGTCCCCGCGGAGGCGATGTAAGGCACACCGCCAGCGAGACCCATGAGGAAATATGGGGTAGGGACAGTGGTAGCAACTGCGGTGGTGATTCCAATCTAGTCTGAGATTAAGTGGGGCTGGCATGGAGAGCAAAAGCAACTTATAAAGGAGTCCTTTTGGGGCTTGACACTGTCTACGGTGAACACGCCGCCCGCAATAGAACGCGCCCAGTCAGTGAGAGAGTTTCCCACTTCTTCCTTAACATTCAAGCGGGCATGCTGGATGGTCTGGCTCCCTGGTCTTCCGGAGACAGAGTTAGCCGCAAAGCGGGCCTGAATGAAGGGCGACGCGGACGCTGCAGGACGAAGGAGGGTACGAGGTGTGTTTTGAAAACGGCGAGGGCTGCGGAGGGAAGGGGCGAGAGCTCGTAGTGGACGAGAAAAGGAAGACATTGGTGCGGCAAAGAGTACAAGATGGGAGACGAGGAGAACTCGTACCCCTATGTAGGCCCCATGCGCCGTGACAGGCGTGACATCATCACATACGAGGCCGCCGATACACCACCTCGCTTCTCAGAACCAGGTGATGGCATGAGGACTTACGAGGGTATTCGCTCTTTTTTGGGACTCGCCCGTTACCTCCTTGGCCGCTATCGTAGTCAGCGAGTAGTCAGCTCGTTCTCACAAACTCTAGAGTGAAACATTCTTGGGCATTAAGCTACGCACTGACCTACAATCATCACAGCTTAATGAATGATGTATCGATTCCATGAGAAAAGTCCCAGATACAAATCCTCTGTCGGGAGTCCAACGACCGTGAGCATAACCCTTGATCCACACAACATGCCTTACCTGATCTTCCCCGCACGACACGATCTACAAAAAAAGCATAAATCAAACAGCTGCGCAAACAAATCTCTCAAGATCTCATCTTACCTTTGTACTATCTTGTCCGACACAAAAGATCCGCCCCGTGTGTCCACTAGTAAGGTCCGCTACCAATGCCCCTGATTTCTTATCCCACACCTTGACTGTGCAGTCATAACTCCCACTCACGGCGAACTCATCCCCGACCGCTACACTCCGCACTGGGTGCGAGTGCCTTTCAGGTCCACGAACGGCCCCCGTATTTCCAAGTCGATTACCGCAAACGTTACAAATCTTGCTTTCGCTTTCAGACCCCTGTGTGTCTTGGCGTGTCTGCTGAACTTGTTGTGCTAGCGAGGAATGGAGGAAGAATGAGCTACCCACTCCTGGTACTTCAGTGTTGCTCCCCTCCTGTGCTGACCAATGACCCAAGGGCTGACCAGTAGCTGGATCATCAAACTCAGGGCACGTCGACCATCCCCGTTTCGTTCTCAAATCGAACATCCGAACGTGCCTATCCGACGAACCCGATAAAACGAACGGCGGGCTCAGCTCTACAGATGAGATTCTGAATGATAACAAACAAAAGGATAAGAACACTCCAAGAAAGCACAGAGACAGAAAACTAGACTTACGCCCTCGCATGATGATCATCAAAGGTGCTGACAAGAGTGCCCGACCGTGCATCCCAGATTCGTATGGACCGGTCTCCAGAGCCCGAGACAACCATGTCACCAGCGATCGACACTGCATTCACAGCAGCACGATGGCCACGAAGTACGAATTCTGGCTTAAGGCTCGGAAATGCATACGTGCGAATAGTGCGATCTGACAAACAAACAGGTCGTTAGGTCAGACCACCGATCGCGTAGTCAACATCCAAATACCCTTGGAGCACGACACGAGTCTTCCACCATCAACTCGGACACATAAAACGCTATCTTGGTGATCCTTCAGCACTTTCACTTGCTTGAATCTCGCCAAGTCCCAGACGACAACGCGACAGTCGCTACCACCGCTGACGAGTAGACCAGCTTCAAAGTTCTTGCGATTGTCTTCTTCCTCGCTAAGTGATTTGCAAGTACCTTCCCCAGAAAATGTGTGGGTTGCGGTGACGCACAAGCTTAGCACGCTAGATGCATGCATACCCACAATTCTGCGGCGGATCTTATTCGTGCTCAGATCCCATTCACGAACAGTACGATCTTTTGACCCTGTGAAGAGAACTTGCAGTGGTCCGTAGGCGGAGTCGTACGACCACAAAGCAAGACAGTACACAGCAGCAGTGTGACCGCCTCCTTCGGCTCCCGGTAGAGTTCTTAGGCGGTATGCCCCATGGCGAACACGATTTCGAAGGAGGGTTTGGGTTTGATGAAGAAGTTTGTAATTGACCGACAAGGAAATACTGCTTCGCGAACCACCAGGCAACGCGTTGCGTAGTGAGGAGGTACGAGTCATGGAAGTGGTGGTTGAAGTAGTTCTGCTAATTGGAGACAGTGGCACGGTTGAAGAAGAGACAAGCTGGCCTATTAGGTGTTGGAAGTGATCCTGTAAACTGAGATTCGCAGAGAACAACGGATGTCCAAAGGCCGCATCCTCGTTTTGGACGTGATTTTGAGTGTCATCATCGGGATCGGCGACACTGCCTTCATCTTCCCCTTCCTCCTCGTCACCCATGCCTTCGTCTTCATCCCTGTCCATGCGTGTCGCATCGGAAGTGGATGGATTGGTATCAGGCTCGCCTTGCCGAGGTGGGGTGATGACTACAGGCCGCCATTCCCAACCGCGGGCATGACATAAACTACGCCAAAGGATTTGATCATTGGCAAGCGAATTCCATCGTTTACAGACAAGGGCACAGTGCGAGAGTGATGTAGCCGGAAGTAGTTTGAATATTTGCAAAGATAATTCTGGTGGCAGAGCCCCTACAAGGTCGAATTGGAGAAGGGGTATGATACGGCGCTGAATAGCGGCCAGCCGAGAGCGAGGCAGAGATACTAGCAGCTTGTAGGCCAACTCTATATCAATAGAGAGATGGTATGGATATCACGAGCTTATAGTTATATATCACTGGCTCACCTTCACGTTCCGACTCATCATAGGTGACCATATGCCGAGCAGAACCGTCATCCACTTCCCTGTCCTTACCCATGGTATATTGAGCTGAGAGAGGAGCTATTGCACATGTGTTAGGGTGTAGTGAGCCTGAGTATCGGGTGGCACCCAGGTCGGTCACCTGTGGAAGGGTGGCATTATTGGCATTATTGGCACCGGTTATACAGTTTGAGCAGAGGGCAATCACCTGAATACTAGACGGCTCGTTGGTCATAATGAATTTGTTGGCTGGAGAGCGGGAGAGGGTGGTCATGGTAGGAGAAAGGACTGTCTTCACAGTGGGCTCCCAAAACTTAATCACCTCCGCTTGTAAGCAGTGCTGGCAGTGCATCCTTGTCCCGATGAATTAGGCAACCAAGTTTCTGATATCCTTTTACTCGCAGGTCGTTGCACCGTTGCAGGTACTTGCTCCGATGTATGTACTGTTTCTGGAGCGAGAGAAAATATCATGATCTCGCTGCGTTCACTTCCCTGTGTCGCCCTCTAAGCGATCTGCCTGGGTGATGTATCGCGGTATGTAGTCAACTACACTAGTCAGGCCAGCACCGGTGACCTGTCTAATTTGCTCGTAGTGTTCGTGCGGGCGGAGGCTTTACCACGTGTACCCGTTTAAACGTTGTTGAATGCGACTCTAAATGTTTCGATGGGTTGCTAGCGCTCGCTGTATTATTGATCGTACGGGTCTCTTGTGCCCACCTAATGGTTGTCCCAGGAAGTGTTGAACGGGGAATGGGAGCTGCTTTGAAGTGCAACAAAGTGATACTCGGGTCCACGGGTTGTGTAGCATGTTCGATAGTGTGACGACGATAGAGCAGACACTCCACGCTGAGGATATTGTGGGGGTGTGGTAGAATGTTCTGGACACTCATCAAGCGACCTACCGTCCAAGCATATAAGCACGGTCAACGAATTTGACATCTAATTTCCTTCTTCCTCATTACCCACCAGCCCCCAGGACTTTCGAAAGTCGTGAAGCAAGATGTCGATGTCAAGTACCACTGCGAATTGGCACTGGAAGAACAAAAACGTCACTCCATGGGCGAAAAAATGGTTCGAGGAAGAGCTCACAAAAATATCTATCGAAGGCGAAGGGGGGCAGAACGTCAAGATTGCTTCCACATCGTTTCTGGATGGCGATGTGGAGCTGGGTCAACGCAAGTCAAAACTGATCACTATTTATGACTGCAAAATCTTGGTGGAATGGACTGGCACAGCGAGCGATGGGACTAAGGTCTCAGGCAAGGTGACTGTTCCGGAAGTATCGCATGAGATTACACTGGACCGTCAATCCTCCTACACTGTGAGTCTCGATCACCGATCCGCTCATTCGTTTTGATCCTATTCGCTTTTGATTTCATCCGGAACAGTATCAATGGTCAAGTACCGCAAGTGACAATCCAGCTGTGACGGCACTGAACGCTTTTGCGGAAGCCCATCTTCCGGCAGCGCTCGAGGCCAGGTTTGCTGAGTTCCCGATTGCGATCATCGAGAAGCATGGCAGGGACTTGACTGTGAGCGAGGAGCCCAGCCGGGCAGGGACACCCGCTCCAGCGTCTACAGCGGCGTCTTCTAAACAGACAGCGTCCACCGTTGCAAGGCCAGCTGCGGCACCGAAGACCGCTCTCAATACGTCCAAGGTTGTCAAAGAAGCTACGTTCATGGCAGCAGCTGATGATCTATTCGGACTACTTACGGATCAATCGCGCATTCCGACTTGGACGCGTGCCGCTGCGGAGTCGACTGCCAAACCTGATACCCCCTACTCTCTCTTTGGTGGAGGCGTGAAAGGCAAATATATCTCACTGACGCCAGGCAAGGAAATTGTTCAGACATGGGTTTTACAAAATCCAACGTGGCCGACCGAGCATGAAGCAACACTCACGACGACCTTGGAGCAATCGTCGGATTCAACGAAAGTTACGTTCACCCTTGCTGGTGTGCCGACTGGGATGGAAGATGAGATTGAGCGTAATCTCGAGGGATATTATTGAGTGCCTTAGGGTCGCTGTGATGAGGCATCTCTGATGGTCTGTTTCTCAGTATCTTTGGGCTGAAATCGATCGGGTATGTACAATTAATTGCTTCACCCACGCGCTCCAAAACTCTTCATACATCTAAATCATCGCGTACTTCTGTCGCGCGAGACGGCGTGAACAATAGAGCAGCAGCAGCTGCTGCCATCGCTATCGTTGTGCTCGCTGCATCATTCTGTCTACCATACCTGTCGTATTCGTCACTTTCGCGGCATTCTTTTGTCAAGTGAACGCATGACATCGTTACGCTTATACTGATAAACTGTGTTTTGATGTGATGCAGGTTGGGTTCTGTTCTCTGAACAAGACCATCGGTGGGAAGGAATGGGAGGAGAGGTAGACTAGAAATCAATGTATCGCCAAAGTAGATGTTCGAATGTAGGAATTTTTGAGTGACTACGGGGTGCCAGTTGGTCGGTTGGTTAGCGAGGTTGACCCCGAGAGAAGGCGGCAAACAAATTTGGGTTGGCCCTTGTCACCATCGAGCCATCCATTCTCTTCCTCGCTCTCGTCGGGTCTCAAACTTTTTCTTTCCTTTCAAAAAGACAAACGTCCTCTGGATCATCTGGTCATGGCTGCAGTTCCCGTCGAAGAAATACGCGCAACTTCATACGTCGGTTTCGACTCCATCACCCAGCAAATCGAACACAAGCTCTTGAAGCGCGGTTTCCAGTTCAATGTCATTGTCGTTGGTGAGTCTTGCCCTCCTCACTACCAGGAGACAGCCCGTAATGCCCTCGATCACTGGACAAACAGGTCTGGGCAAGTCGACGCTCATCAACACAATTTTCGCGTCGCACCTCATGGACTCCAAGGGTCGCCTTGAATCCGACGAACCTGTCAGACAAACCACCGAGATTCAGACTGTTTCACATGTTTAGCACACCCGCTTTATCACTTCCAGTGTGGTTCCTGTTGCGCTGACAGGTGACAACGAACAGTCATCGTGGAAAATGGGGTCAAGCTTCGCTTGAACATTGTCGACACTCCTGGTTATGGTGACCAAGTCAACAACGAGAACTGTTGGGACCCCATTGTCAAGTACATCAAGGACCAGCACAGCGCCTACTTGCGCAAGGAGCTCACTGCCATGCGCGACCGTTACATCCAAGACACGCGTATTCACTGCTGTCTCTACTTTATCTCTCCAACTGGTCACTCCTTGCGCGCTATTGATGTCATTGTGATGAAGAAGCTCAGCGAGGTTGTTAACGTTGTTCCCGTCATAGCAAAGGCAGACAGCTTGACTCTGGACGAGAGAGCAGCCTTCAAACAAAAGATTCGGGCTGAATTAGTACACCACAACATTCGGTTGTATCCATTTGACACTGACGAGAATGACGAAGAGGAGACTCAACTGAATGAGACGATCCGCAACATCATTCCTTTTGCGGTGGTCGGATCCGAGCGCGAATTTACCATCGATGGGAAGTCTGTCCGCGCCCGAAAGAACCGATGGGGTGTGGTGAATGTTGAGGACGAGGCCCACTGCGAGTTCGTGAACCTGAGAAACTTCCTCACGAGGACTCACTTGCAAGACCTGATCGAGACGACCGCGCAGATCCACTATGAGGCATTCCGGTCGAAACAGCTGCTCGCGTTGAAGGAGGGAGTGCAGCAGCAGAGGCCTGCTACGAACCAATAAATGGGCTGATCCCCGTTTGGTGATGGGCGGTGGGATGTTGGTTTTCTGGACAGAGATTACGATACCCAGTTGTGCGCTGCGCTCGTTTTTGGTCAGATGGATAATGGCTTGCTTTTTTTTTGCGTATCCCTAACGTTCGTTTCATTTCTCTTTCGTCGGTACTTGACTGTCTAGCGTATGTTGATTGACACGACAATCTTTTTTTACTTGTTACACTTCCGTAGTGACTGAGCAGCGCTGAGTGGATGGGCTGAGCATGGCTGTGTCATCGGACCCCGCTGGGAGTTGAATCATCCGGTTGGGCATTTCTAATCAGACTGGTTATGCGCGCTCCCACCTTGCCCACCTCTCCCTCCGTTGGCGACCATGTCCCGCTCATCCCTCGCCCGCTGGTGGGACAGCCTCCGCTCGTTCAACGTTGAGACCCTTTTCGCCCGAAGACGTCGTCCTGGGGCACCACGCACCGTCTTCTTCAACCAACCCTTGCCTGACGACTTCTTCGACCACAAGCGCAGACCGAAGAAGAGCAATGTCCATCCGACCAACCAAGTCATCTCCTCAAAGTATACACTCATCACCTTTTTACCTCGTAACCTCCTAGAACAGTTCAGACGTGTAGCCAACATTTTCTTCCTCTTCATCGCAATACTCCAGTTCTTCCCTGAATTCTCCACCATCTCACCCGGTCTCGTCATCTTGCCTATCATCATCGTCCTTGGTATCGTTGCTATCAAGGATGCCTATGAGGATATCAAACGTCATCAGTCCGACCGTCGTGTAAACCATTCCATCGTCAGAGTTCTCTCAGGGCCCAGCTGGACCAACCCAAATTTCAATGGAGCCAAGAGTCGTACTTTTGTCAGGGGTATCATCCCTAAACGTAAATCATCCTCCCCCCTCTCCACAGACCTGGAATCTGCGCCCCAATATGACCGTGACGTTGACCCTGACAAACCCGATGAGATCGGCCAGGATCCCCCCAAAGGATTTTGGTCCAAGGTCTTGTGGGAAGATGTCCGTGTCGGCGACTTTGTCAAAATTATGAACAACGAACCCATCCCTGCAGACATCCTCATATGTGCTACTTCCGAGGACGAGAATGTCGCTTTCGTCGAAACTAAGAACCTTGATGGGGAGACCAATCTCAAATCCCGCAATGCGTGCCCTGTTCTCACAGATCTTCGTACTGCTCATGATTGCACTCGTGTCCCCTTCTCCGTCGAATGCGATCGTCCGGACACCAACATGTACAAGTTTAACGCTGCCGTCGCCCGCGATGATCAAAAGTCTCCCGTTGATCTGCAGATGGTTCTTTTGCGTGGCACTGTATTGCGAAACACCCGTTGGATTATCGGCGTCGTCCTCTTCACCGGTTCAGACACCAAGATCGTTCTCAACTCTGGCGGTACCCCAAGTAAGCGAAGTCGAGTCGAGCGTCAGATCAACCCCCAAGTTCTTTTCAACCTTGCTCTTCTGATGGTGATGGCCGTTGTTTGTGGTATCGCTGATTCGTTGATCGAGAAACACTATTATCCGGAAGGCGCGCCCTGGCTCTACGGCGACAATACGTCTGACGATAACCCAACCATCAACGGTCTTATCACCTGGGCGTTCGCTCTCATCACGTATGTATCCTACTTGCGTACACTCTACGAGATGACGGCTCATACTCCCTGCAGCTTCCAGGACGTCGTTCCTATATCGCTCTACATATCGATAGAAGGGGTGAAAACGTGTCAAGCACTGTTCATTTACTTCGATTACGACATGTATTACAAGAAGACAAACCAGGCTACGCTTGCCAGGAGCTACAATCTCTCTGACGATCTTGGTCAGATTGAGTACATATTCTCGGACAAGACAGGTACTCTGACACAGAATTCAATGGTGTTCCGAGAATGTTCGATCGGAGGAGTTGTGTATCATGGTGATCCAGAAGGACAAGAAGACTTCGATATAAAAAAGCTGACCGAAATGGATACAACTAACGCCGACCTTCGTGACTCGAGTCATAGCTCATCTTTCGCATCTAGTTCCACCGCACCATTTTCTGGCAGCGGCCCTACGCCGCCTATGACCATCAAACTCTCCAATGGCGTGCTCAGACATTTCAGTGATCAACAGCTGAGCCAGGACTTGGCTCAAGCTGTAAATGCGGAACCTGGTTCGGAGAATGAGGCGCAAGCTCGCGCACTGAATGGTTTCTTCGTCGTCTTGGCTCTGTGTCACACTGTCCTTAGCGACATTGACCCAGAAACAGGAGCCATCGAATACAAGGCGCAGTCTCCCGATGAAGCGGCCCTCGTTCAAGCAGCTGCGGATGCCGGATTCGTGTTTTACGGTCGGGAGAAGGATGTACTCTTGCTTCAAACACCATTTTCGAAGCAGATGGAGCGATACCAGCTGCTTGACATCTTGGACTTCACCAGTGCTCGTAAACGGATGAGCATTATTGTGCGCAAGCTTGACGAGGACGACTCTCGACTCTTCTTACTAACGAAAGGAGCGGATAACATCGTTTTCGAAAGATTGAAGCCCGGCAACGACGAACTCAAGCGCGCCACTGAGGCGCATCTCGAGGATTTCGCAAACGCTGGGTTACGGACACTCACTTTAGCCTACAAAGTGATACCGGAGGACGAATACGAGGCATGGAGCGAACGGTATCATCAAGCAACAGTGTCACTAGAAAATCGGGATGAGAAGATCGAAGAAGTGAGCGACCAGATGGAGAGAGATCTCCGTTTACTTGGAGCTACAGCGATTGAGGATCGTTTGCAAGATGGCGTGCCCGAAACGATTGCCGACCTGAAACTTGCGGGAATCAAGATCTGGGTGGCTACTGGCGACAAGCTTGAGACTGCTATCGCTATCGGCCGCAGTACTAATCTCATTGCCGAGGATTCGAACATCATCATCGTTCGTGGTGGTGACACGGGCCTCTCAGTTTACCAGCAGATGGTTCGCGCTGTCGAAGACTTCTTTCCCGGTAGTGATATCCTGGAAGAAAACCACCCTGTGGATAAGAGGCACTCACGAGTAGACTCTGGTTCATATCCCTTGCGGCGTCTCAACACAAAAGTTGAATCCGTCGTAGACGATGGAAACGGGTCCCGAGCCGGGGGATATGTTCTCGTGATCGACGGTACAGCACTAGGTCATGTTCTCTCCGATGAACAAAACAAGAAATTACTCCTTTATCTTGGGACTCGATGCGAGGCCGTCATCTGTTGTCGTGTCTCCCCACTTCAGAAAGCTCTTGTGGTCAGACTCGTTAAAGATAACTTGCGTGTCATGACCCTGGCGATTGGAGATGGCGCCAACGACGTTAGCATGATCCAAGCTGCCGACGTTGGAGTTGGTATTGCCGGTGAAGAAGGTCTCCAGGCCGTCAATTCTTCTGATTACGCAATCGCTCAAGTATGTGGTTTCACCATTGAGTGGATGTGTATTTACGTCTCAATTAATCTTATCAATTCCGATTCCTCAAACGCTTACTTCTTGTCCACGGACATTGGTCATATGCGCGCAATGGATCTATGATTGTCAACTTCTTCTACAAGAATATTGTTACTGTTGCCTGTCTTTGGTGGTTCCAAATCTACTGTGGCTGGAGTTCCGCATACGCTTGGGAATACACCTACCTTCTATTCTGGAACTCTTTCTGGACAATCGCCCCGGTTCTCGGCATTGGGCTTTTTGACCGCATCGTTGATGCTGATGTTTTGATGGCCTTCCCCGAGCTATACCGATTCGGTCGCGAGCGAACATGGTTCTCATTGAGACTTTTCCTCATCTTCATCCTTGACGGCGTCGTACAGTCTGTCGTGTTGTATTTCATTGTCGCCTACACATATACCACGACTACCGCCCGTTCCGACGGCTATGACATCCAGCTGTACGAGTGGTCTACGACTATGGTCTTCGCGTCCGTTATAGTTGTCTGTCTGTACACGGGTCTCAACACCAACGTTTGGACTGGTTGGGTCTTTTTCGCAGTGTTCTTCGGCATCGCGTTTCTATTGGTCTACACGCTCGTATATGATGCGATAAGTCCTGGTTGGTTCGTGACCGACATTTATGGAAACAACTACTTCCTCTTCCGATCCGCCTACTTCTGGCTAGCTCAGCTCCTATGTATCGCTCTCGCATTACTGCCAAGGTATCTCTACCGGGCATGGCAAACGGGTTATGCTCCAGGAGACTTGGAGCTCCTGCGTTACCTTCGGAAAACGCAACCAGATCTTGACATAGCTGCCCTTCGTCCTGAACGCGAACCTGACCAACGCCATTCACTCTCGAGATGGAGATCCTCCTCTCGAATGTCGCGAATGTCGCGGCCCATATCTATTTCGTCGGTACCTACAGGTACCCTTTCGGCTCCCACACATAGTGTGGATAACCTTTCCCTAGATTCTCGCCGGATTCCCGCAAGCCGAACAGACATGTCTACGGGCGTGCGCTCTATACATCGCGGGTTTGATTTCGCGACAGAAGAAGGTGGCGTTGCGATGCGTCGCATGCAGAGTAATCTCTCCGAAATTCGTCAGAGCAGTCGTCATCTCCCTCTGCCCTCTGAGGCGAAGCAAGAACCGAAGAGGAAGGCGTCGATGCGTATCTTCTCGACATTAAGGCGTAAAAAGCCCCCAACTCCGAAAAAAGACGACTTGTGAAGGACATTTGAAGTTTTAATGCATGATCTATCATTTTTATGCTCTTTGGGCCCGACTCACTCCTTTTGTACGCCTCTGACACTGTATTTTTTTTCGTTATTTATTCATCTCCCACATGTTATCCCTTAACTTGCGACTTCGTGCTGTACTCAGTGACAGCAGAGTATCGGGATTAATACACCTAACCAATTGGTTTTAGATACGAAACGGATTTGCAACAGTCGATGCTATCTAAGCTCTTTATATAAAGTGGCTCTTCAATATCATAGTATACATATGCAACGAAGAGGAGTGCGATATAATCAAAATTACCACAATATAAAATATGTCAGAGTTGGTGGACATCATCCCAGTCGCCCCATTCACCGCCTATCGCTCGCACCTGTATCTTCTCTCCAAACTCTCCAAAGTAGTGGGCCCGGAACCAAGTACTCATCTCTTGTTCGCTGAAAGGTCCATAAGGTGCCGACGGCTCTGACGACTGTCCAAAAACCTTCCACCTGTATTCGTATTTCATGTCGGCAGAGGGCGGCACCCAGTCATCTTGCACCTGTCCACTGGATCGGATATCACGAACGAGTTCTTCATACGTTTTCGAGTAGATATCGTTATCCCCGAGAGACATGATGTTCGACGCAAGATGAGTGACGAGCGCGATGTCGGACACGCCTTGCGGAGGTGGCTTATCCACCACTGTATTCGATTTGTCTTTTGATCTGTTAGTGGCATGTCTTCCGGCGTACGGTCAGTACGTTCCAATGATGTGAATGATTCAGACAACGCACTTTTTCTTTTCATTTACTCCAAGACGTTGCAAGGCCTCCAATACCGTTTCTCCACGCTTAAGCTTGGCAATTAGTTGCATTTCCAACGCACTCTTGCCACCACTTTGCTCGAGTTCTCTCTCTTCGGCCTTCATCTTCTCCCTTTCTACTCGGTCCCGTTGTCGTTTCCTGCGCCTGGCTAACTTGATTTCCTTGTCGTCGAATCCGTCCATCCAACGATCGTGCACCGCATGAGGGTCGAACGTCTTGACGTACGTCCCATCTGCAGCAAACTTGCCCTCCTCCATCTCCTCTCGCATATTGAACGACGACAACTCGTAACCCATGCCGGCCTGTTTCCTCCGCTTCACTTCGTCTTCGTCTTCCGGCTCTTCATCCTCGCTCTCGCTCTCGTGCTCGGACTCGTTAAACTCTTGACCTTCGATGTCTCCTAAGCGTAGAAACTCTTCTTTCTTCTTCTGAGTACCGGTGCTTTCTGTGTCCTTCTTCGCCTCCTTCTCTCCCATAGTGAACATGTCGTCATCTTCCTCAGCGCCAGCATCTCCAGACTCGTCTTTTCTCCTACTGAAGACGACGCCCTCCCCATCGTCACTGGAGTCGCTCTCGTATCCCTCATTTCGTATACGCCCTTTACGTTTTGCAGACGGGTCCTCGAGAGCGCTGTCCACCTCCTCAGCAAAGTTGAGGGGGTCGTCACTGGGATCCACGAAGCGAGTTTTCTTTGGATTGGGAAGATGTGGAGTAGAGGGTTCTCCAACAGAGGTAGCAGAGCGCTTTTGTGCCTTGCGAGGCTGCATTGTCGCGGTCGAGGATGCGTCGAACTTCAGAATTATCTGACTCCCAAATGTACTGAGGAGTATTGATAGACCAAGAACAATTTACTACTATTTGTCACGCCTACTGCACAAAGATGAGAATTAAGGACGGTCACAAGTGCTCAAGGAAAACCAAATGACAGCAATCGAAAACTCCAAATCACAAAGGCATCGCGTTCATGACCGCAGTCACGTACGCAACGGAATTCTCAATGGAAGCGCGCGAGATGAGAAGGGTCCTCGACAGCCCCGTGAGATGGGTGGGAGCATCAAGTTTCTGTGCAACACTGGTGTTGTCGGACAAATACAGCACGCAGACTTCTGGGCCATCTGGGGCAATAAGCGTATAGGATGATTCGAAACGCTGTAAAAGAGTCGTGAAGTGTTCCTTCTGTGTTATATCCGCAGATGAGTCGAGAGCAACTCGAGCGGTACCACCACTCTTGAACGTGTTCACAATGGCAGCCGTATCTTCTGAGCCGTAGAAGAAACCTAATTTACCATTGGATGACTTGCCAAGCGATATATCACTTGTGCGTGCTTTAAGTTGACTACGGTCCTTGAGGACGAGAGGGAGTTCAACGGTGTCATCAAAAAACAATTTGAAGGATAATCCGTTATAGAAATAAGTCCCGAACACAACTGATCAAGACGAAATTCTGACCCGTCCTCATTAACCGGGGAATGGTTGACAGCTACGCCTTGATATCTGTGGGCAACAATCAGCGGAGCTAAAGATAGTGCAACCCGTGCTCACAGTGGACCGAATATCGTTGATCTGAACGAACCACTCGCATCACGTACGGTGTTGAACGATGACTGAGCAGAGGGGAAAAGACGTTCTTTGGCTAGCTCAATGTTTTTCTTGACAACTTCCTCGCTTGGATGAGTGGTAGCAGATGAAATCGAAGCGTCAGCAACAGCTACATTCGATGTTTGTGACTCGGGCCGGGAAATGGAGGGAACGGACTCCTTGACCTGGTGGACAGGTTGAGATAGTTCCACAACCTCGCTTAAAGATGCTTCGGACAGATTATCCTTCGCTGACGTTGCCGACGTGTTTGGTCCTTGAAGCTCTTCGGCTGTCCTTAATTGGTCGTCTTCATCTTGGTAGTCAGGCAGTTCATCCGCATCCTTCGACAATCCGGCCAACATTGACTGCTGTTCCGTAGCAGGGACTGAGCTGGACTGAGGAATCAATGGTACTTTGGTATGCTCAATATCTCCCGTAGGTCCTTCAGTATCATCGGACTGATCACGTGCAGTATTGCTACTAGCAAACTTGCCCTTGACGCTCTTCAGGACACCTTTGGTGGCAGTAAGAAGTGAGCTACGGTTCTTGGTTATCATTCCAGAAGAGGAACGACCAGGACCTGGTTTTCCGAGCCGTCTGGCAGTCTGACGACTTGTTCCACTGGTGGAAGCTTGAGGAATAGAGGTAAGGCGAGCCTTGGCCATGATGCGCGACTCTGTGCCTTTGCTCTCTGTCGTAGTCGGGTCAATGAGCTGGATGCGGGGGTTCACTTCCCGAACCCGGTGGAAGGGTAATGAAGATTGTCTACAATTTTCCTGTGTTTCTTCGGGGAAATGCGAAGGCGAGTCGAAAAACGGATCGGGGGTAATACGGGCGGTGGAATCGGGAACTTGCGGCTCTGGCGTGCGATGCTTTTGTGCAGGAGGTGCAGAAGGCGTTGGCTGCGACTGCGGCCGGAATGTTGGTTTTCGAAACTGAATCGGTTCATCGGTGGTTTGGTCAATGTCAATCGGAACTCCACTGTAAAAATGTTCTAGATCGTCGAAAATCATTTCGTCGTGGCCATTTGCAGGTGCACTCGTCGTGGCCAGGGGGGGTTCACGAGATATGGAACCACCCTCCGTATCTTCCCCACTTACTACCATGAGTTCATCCTCCACTTCAACAACATCAGGATCCGTTTCGCCATCCGCGTCAAGCTGTGAATCCCCTGCGGATGGTAGACGCTTGGAAGTCTGCTTTCCTGGTCCCGGAAAAGAAGCCCGCCGCCGTTTGGGAGACTTTACAGAACCTCCCGCAGTTTTCTGACCACCCATGGATACCCTGCGACTTGAACGAGGCGGTACGATATCTGGCTTTGTCTGACGTTTTGACTTTACCTTTTCCGTGTCTTCTTCATCAGAAGTGACCTGCATCCGCCGACGCTTCCGGTGGTCTAACAGTGGCACTGAGACGGACATATTATTTGAACCCGACTTGTTTTTGGAAGGTGGGGATGCTGGAGCTTTCAACCCGTTGGCTTTCCGCTTTAAACCCTTCTTGACTGATGAACAAAGTCAGGCTCGCGATGTTTCCACGTTGTGGAGGACTGCCGATTACCTGGTGGACCGGAGATGAACAGTTCCTCTCCCTTTTTGAATACACTTGCATCCGAGATGTCTCTCCCATTGGTATCTATCCGTTCCCAGAAGGCTTCTAAAATGTGTTCCGAGCCCCCTTGGAATGACTCCGTAGGCTCCCAAGTAGCTCAGATAGATCAATCAAAGCTCCTTTAAGCTTGTAGAAGTGACTTACGTGCATTCGTCCCAATCATACCCTTTCCACTAAGACAGACATATGGTGAACGAGGTAGAGGGCTGACTCGACAGTGATAGACTGACCTTGACATAGTACCGCTTTACGAATGAGGACTCGACATTAACTACCAGGGTGATATTGAATGAAGATGGAGCATACACACCCATGTAATTTTCCTCCCCCGCTTATCATGTACGCGAGCGCGAGTGACAGACTCTGTAGGTCGACCAACTCAGTCAGTATAAGATATAGCTGTGGGTGATCACTGACCGACTTCGTATTCTTCCATGTGAGCGCGTTGTCGAGAAACCGCGACCCGGTGCGACTTCAAGTTCCTATACGCGATTAAGTGTGCGGGAAAGAACTTCCATTCTGGTAAACACTACCAAGCTCAAACTCATAGTACACTACTACTAAGAATACTATTAGCATGGTACGGTATCAGGTATAAAACAAGTGAAAGCGGATATCATATGTAGGAACGAGGAATCAGAATAATGCAGTGAATAACATAAAAGCTCAAAATACTAGTCCTCCCACACAGGCTCCGTTATTCTCGAGCATGTCAAACATTCCTTCACCCACCTCACGTTGCCTACGAAGACCCCCCCATGAAGATCGTCCACTGCACATCCAAGATCTTCTATTTCTCTGACGACGATGTAGTCAAAGGTCCGCATGTAATCAACCGAGACTTGTTTTACGTCTGTTACCGCCTCGACTTTGGCGGCACCCATACACAAGATGATCCAAGGGACATATCGGGCGGCTTCCTGAGCACGTTCAGCGTCGGACGTATTCGTCTTTTTTCTGGCTCGAGTAGCAGGAAGAGGTACAAGGTCCACTCCAACACACAATACTGTTTTCTCCCAGAGCAATTTTGGTGCCGTCCGATTGCTCATGATATCAGTAAGGTGTTCGATACAGTTTCCCCAGTCGAGATCGACAAGCTGAGACATCCTGGCCCCAAGCGTATCCGAATACCCAGCTGGTAATAGGAACGGTTGCCAATCCTAACACATACTCAGTCCAGTGTCACGTAAAAAAATAAGTAATACTACATTCCGACGAAGGTGTCCCCTCATTGGTCAACCACTCGAAGGAAAGACATGGGATCCCGAGTGCAAGAGCGAGGAGGAATTTGGGCTTTTGATGTGAATCATCGGACAAAAGAAACACGCGATCCAAATTCGTGTCAGATTTCCAATAGAAGTCTTCCCGAGTTGCTACCCATCGTCTGTTGGCATGGCTATGTTTTCCCTTCATGGCGAATACGTTCGACCAGTCTTCAATCACCAAGCCTCCATGTTCCCTGATGCTTGACATCGCGCTTTCTTTTGCCCGTACAGGGTCATCGTTCTTGGGACCGAGGGTGACTACGAAACCTGTTTTAGCGAACTCACGCTGAGCTGCTGTGGATGTCATGCTCAAGAACGATTGTCTGGACGGCGTAACATCAAGCAAAGGCTTTGGCTTGATTACAGTGATGATTGTCTCTGCAGTGAGAGTGCGTTCCTTCCACTGACTTTGCACGGTTCGATTGGCGATTCGAATATCGCTGGCTTTCAACGGCATTGTGAAAGTTTTATTCCCGTCATCGATCTTCATTACGAAAGAAGCGTCCGGATCCATTTGACTGACGTTGTGAACCGTGCCCTTGACGTTGCTGTGGATGACTCTATCACCAACCATGAGTTCGTAGCGACGCATATTCTTGACTTCGACGACATCTTCTGTTCCATCATCGAACTTGATTGTGTACTTGTTCTTGGATTCGAGTGAGTAAACGACCCCCGAATAATAATGACCATCCTTCCTCCAAAGCGCGAAAACACGGGTGGCCGAGCCGGATGTGGATGCACGGATGGTCGAGAGTCCAGCGGAACGTAACCGCTTGGCCGAGCGTGTAGTGACAGTAACAGGGGTTTCTGATCGTTTGCTCCTAGTCATTGTTGTAGAGGCTTTCGACGTCCCGCGGGAAGGTTTCGCGTCCTCATCAGTGCGCCTTTTCTTGCGCGATGCCTCGAGTTTCACGGGCGGCGATGGCGGCAAATCGACTTGGATGTCATCAGTATGATCATCCTCCGAGTCTTCTTCTTCCTCCTGTGTCAGAGGAAGCCTATTCCGGTAATCCTCCGGGGGGTGGCGGGACCACTCCTCGGAGCTCTCAGTGTCTGAGCTGTGTGAACGTTTCTTGCCTGCGATAACCTTGACAGTAGATTCACTCAGTATTGGAGTAGCGCGTGAGCGTGCAGGTGGAGAATCTCGTGGTGACGGTGACGGCTTTCTATCCCTTCGCTTGTCAATTGAATTGGATTGAGAAGATGATGATGCAAGATCTTGTCCCGGAAGTGAGGTTGGGATTATGGACTCCGACTTTGCATTGGAGTTTTTGCCTTTCGTGGTAACCGCGGTAAGTTTTTCTGTATTGCCATCATTGGCTGGTGATGGGGCCTTTGGAGCAGCTGGACCTGCAGACTTCGACTTCTGCTTCCTACTGAGTGAAGACGTCTTCCCCGCATTAACCGGAGATTTCCTCGTGCCTTTAGAAGCAATTACCAATGGGATGTCGGCTTCGCTCTCTTCGAATGAATTGGAAAAGTCCTCAGGTTCCCGCTCGGACACTGGGCTGGGTGGTTGGACAGAGTGTTTCAGCGGACTCTGTGTCCCACCTTGATGATGACCAAAGGTTGGAGCACTAGGCCCGGCTCGAAGGGGTTCAGAGTCTGGGACGACATCAAGAGCATCTTCAGGATCGAGACCTATACATGGCTGGGACCTATGTACCCGGTGACTCTCGACCCTACATGGTGGTAGGGGCAGAAGGGGAGATCTTGGTCGAAGTATGTCATCCATATCCATATCAGAGGGCTGAGTTTCCTGCATGCGAGAAGACTGTGTTACTGTATCCACGCCTAAATTACGCATCCTGGCGATCCGGTACTGGTTTCTTGGATGCACCATGCTCAGTAAACTTTTGGGGTTGCTAGATGTGACGGCCGCGCTGGGAGAGGGAGCAATCCACTGGAAAGACGGGGAGGACTGCCTGCCACCACTCTGGGGAGGCATGACAGGGGACACCAGGACGTCAACAGGCAGTGTGTCGTCCACCTGGGTCGGATTGAACTCGTTGGGTTGGGTGGGCTCTGGTGTCGGCTCCGGACCATCGGTAAGGTCTCGGTCAAGCATTTTGTCAAAGGACGACGCGCCATCGAAGTCATATCTGGACTCCTGACTGAAGTTGTCTGTAGCGAGTTTATGAAAGGAGAAACCATCGTCTCTGTGCCGCGAAGTGGTCAAAGATTCATCGGAATTGGAAGGGGTCGGTGCGACGAGGATATTACCGCGACGACTAGAAGTGGAAGTCGAGGCTCTATTGGCCCTTTGTGCTTCGTACTCCCGCATAGCGGTTTCGAGAAACTCTTTGTGTTCACTAGCATCCGGGAGCGTCAAGGCTGGGTCCGGTTCCGGATTAATAGCCTCTTGAGTTGGTGTCTCGCCTAGGTCAGAGAGTGGCACATCGAATTGCTTGGTTGACGCGAGATATTGCTCTGCAGGGTCTTGGGAGACCGAGCCACCGAACGAGTCCTGGGACAATGGGGAGGGCGAACGAGGGTAATACCTGCTTCCGACTGTCATAGACTTTGTTGCTCTAGGGACAGGACGAGAAACGGTGGTGGAAGTTTGAAACGTGATAGCCCCTGCACCTAGACTAAGAGGTAATTATCTGAAAGTAGGGATTACAGAAAGACAAGAAGAGTGGCTCACCGATTACCTTTCCTGTGGATGCCGAGATTGCAGTATCCCCGTGTTGATATTGGTTAAAAGCTTCCGGACTCGACCCTTGAGCTGGAACATGCACTGAGTTGCCCGCCGACCGAAGGGCGGGCAGTTCAGCAGCGATTCCGGCGGAGCTCTCCAATTGTCTGTTTTCGCGAGATGAGACAGGCATGACATTCTCTTTCTGGGATCCTTCTTCTACCGTTAACAAAGGTTGACCGCTTCGGTTGGAAGTCTCTGCAAGTGAATCCTCCAGAGGGTAATGGGGTGTCGAGGATCGGGCCGGAATTATCATCGAGTCCAACGAAAAGTCTTTGGTCGCATCATCGTGCTCGCGCCAGACCAGGGCTGAACCCTTGCTAGGTTCCTGACTTTCTGGTGCGGAATTGGGGGCTAGAGCATGTTGTAACAGTTGAGTCGGCTGCGACGATAATAGGTCACTATGGAAGCATGTCAGACTCTACATATACTTCTGAGGTGCAAAAGAGACGTGCCTGTGTTCATGAAGCGGGTCCATGTAACTCGTCTGAATCCCCCTTACCCCTCAAGCTTCACGCTATAGACCCAACGAATACTAGTACAGTTGACGACCTGTTGAAACTATAGACCACGCGTCGCTACAACCCGGAACTCAGGTCTGGCAAGATCTTCGGTTCTGCGCTCAAACACACAGAATGAGTATAAGAGCAAGCAAGAGAGAACTCAAACGAAGCTCAAGTCCATTTCCAGTTGACAAGCCCGATGGCACCGCTACAACCAATTGGCTTCGCTTCCTGTACAGGCGGAGAAAATCAATTCACGTGACCTCGACGCGCTCATATTCATGCACGTGCTCGCAGATGGTTCAACTTCATCACTATCTCACTAATTAGTACCTCAGTCGCGTTACCCTAGTCACTCCTTTAAAGAACGCGCCGGACGCTTAGCACAGTTGATAATATGTCGGTCAGACTACGCAATAGGGGGCGAGAACGTCTAGTGCGGAAGAACCCTCCGCGTGCAAGGATCCCAGAAGATACGGAGGAACTAATGTCGAGTGCTACAGAGAGCCCCAAGGATGCTGCATACTCTTCAACCCCATACTCAGAACCAACGATGGTCTCTCTTCCTAAACACCTTCACCTCTACGAGGCCCATGAGATCACAAACGTACCAGCACCCATCCCGGATTCAGGCGCAGGGCTTCCATCTCGTTCGGGTAATGCGACTACATTCGTTACACGTTCCGACATCTTCCAGTCTTCACTGGTTGGTTCAAAAGCAAGTCATACCCGCGATTCACCAAAGTCGACATTTACCCCGTTGCCGTTTCTACAAACTGCGAATCCTACACAGATCCGGGAAGCAGCTGCTCACTCGCCACCAACCAATATAGATTTATCAAGTTTGGCAAAGGAGCCTATTCAAACCAACTCAACCGCTGGTAATTCGTATGCTCGTCCAACTCAGCGAACCACTTCTCTCCGTTTGTCTGCTACTGCGATCGTCGCACTTTCTGTCAGCGTCGGCCTCGCCGTTCTTGTTGTGGTCATCGTTATCAAGCTCATTAAACGCCCCCGCCGGCGTAAGACACCTACTCCATCTCTGCCAATCCTCCAGGATGGATGTTTCACGGACGACAAAGTCGAACCCGACGGTTCTCCGATATTCGGGGGGAAAGAATTCTCGTCCCCCACTCTCCAAGGTCGAGAGCCAGGGGGCAACACTGGCCTCTGGGCATGGACACAATACAACTCTGGAATACCGAAACCTGCACCAATGGTGACCGTAACGCGATCGAGTTCACAAAACTTAAATACAACAAAGTGTCCTGAAAACCACGATACGATCAAAAGCGACGCCCAAAGCAACTATCAGTATCCATTCACGGGTTATGGTGACACGAACATGAACGCTACCACTAAAAACAAAAATGCAGTTCCCTTGCAGCCCGTCCAAAATGCGATTACCCGTGCGGTGTCCAGGCTCTCTACAGTATCCATGTCACTCTACCCCAATTCACCAGGCGGATACTCACTAATGGGGGCGGACGTTGGCCTCGCGATCGACGCTGTCCCGCCCGACGGATCGTACGACCTGGCTGCTCCGAGATACAAGGACAGGGTGATGGCATCTTGCAACAGGACCAGTATGATTGCACCTGGGAGCGTAAAAGACCCTGCGGCACTGAGACGGTCGCAGACCTATGCATATGGGGGAATGGAAGTCACCTCCCCATCACTCGTATCTCCGCACAGAATTATGACACAATCGAACGGCGGCCGGGCTCGAATTAAATCCACGTACTATACGCCAGGCTCTTATTCTCGGACGTCGACCGCCCCTAAATTTGATCTTGATCGCGAGCACGACGGTACCCACTTCCAGCAACCAAGCGTCCATCGTTCAGATTCTCGACGTGGGAGGGATTTGACATCGGCACTTGGATTAGCATCGCCCATCCCACCTTCTCCACAGCCCACTTTATATCCTGATGACTCCATGAGTGTCATTGGCGAAGCGAAAAAAGTGACCGTCACAGGGCAAAGTCAAAAAAAACCAGTTCCAAAACAGCGATCCAACTACGACAACTCTCCTTCTGACACGGCGGCACTGGGAAGCCTGATGATGGTGGACTTCGCAGCTTCTAAATCAACCGCGTCGTTAGTAAACATACGTCCATCTGAAGCTGCACGAGCGCGGGAGGCACAAGAGGGAGCTTCAAATGGCCAGCCGATAACAGGGAAGAGTAATCTGAAGAAGAGAATCGAAGATAAGCCACCTCGTGTGCCTTCACCTCCACCCATGCCATCGTTGGCGCAGATGGCGTTGCAGCACGCCAACCCAGAAGGGTACGCCGATTATCACAGTCCCACATATAGCATCTACGGGCTGTATGATGGTGATCGGAAGAGTCGAGGGACTTCAGTTGCATATTGACCCGGAGGGGCTTCGGAAGTGAGGCGATCTTGATGTAGATTGGCTGGAACGGGAGCAGTCTGTCGTTTCTCGGTTTGTATGTAAAATTTGAACTATTTGAATTGTCATCACCACATGGCAAGAGTTGAGAGCACAATCAGCATGGCTCTGCGTTGGAGTCGCCAGTCTGAGGGTTTCAAGTAGCGGTGGCCAAGGTGGTGATGGTTGCCAAGCACGAGATTGGCGCCTGTTGTCGTGAGACGCATCGTGCAGACTGCGGATAGTGATCGTAAAAAAAGACAGCTGCGGAGGGGGTGGTCGAGGAAAATCTGTTTAGGCCGCACTTCCTTACTAAGGTCGTCTGTCACATTCCACTCGTCTCGTAGTACCACCTCCTACTTCTCCTTATACCCATGTCCCAACTACCTCTTCCCCCTCGACAGGACTCTGTCGTCCTCATCGCCAAGGACAGCGATGAACGGCTCGAATTCGAAGAACTTGGTCTCGTACCAGAGCAACCGCCAGTCCCTTCTCTTTGTGGCCTCCCATTGAAATATATATCGTGAGTAGTCCTTCCGATCCGCAGTCGTCTCTCTCCAAGCCCGTCTACTCGCTTTCACTCGAGACAAACTCATACCACCCCCAGACTCGTGACGCTGGCGGTACAAAATTCGCTTCTAACGATAATAATGCACTACTCTCGCGTGTCCATTCCACCTTCCCAGTCTTACTCTGCACCAGCCGCTGTTCTCCTCAACGAACTCTTAAAAGGTTCAATATCGCTTGCGATTGCCTTCATTCAAATAGACCCATATATCTCGGACACACCACAGCTAGGCCTCACGACTGGCCGCTTCTGGAATCCTTCCAAAGTCTTGCTTCGTATTCGCAGGTTGGGCAGAGAAGTCTTCAGCCCGGATTGTTGGAAACTGTCAATACCTGCCATCTTGTATGTTATCCAGAATAATCTGCAGTATGTTGCTGCAACAAACCTAGAGGCGGCCACTTTCCAAGTCAGCTACCAAATGAAGATCCTCACTACTGCTGCTTTCTCAGTATTGTTACTACGCAAGCAATTGAGCGCTAGCCAGTGGATCGCACTTTTCTTCCTAGCCATTGGTGTAGGAGTCGTGCAAATCCAAACAGGAGTGAGCGATACCTCCAAGGCGACTTCTCTGTTGTTCCAAGGAACTTCGATGAACGCCCTCAAGGGGTTCCTGGCTGTTGTGGCAGCGTGTTTCACCTCAGGTCTTGCTGGTGTCTACTTTGAGATGGTATTGAAGAACTCCTCATGCGACCTCTGGATCCGGAATGTTCAACTCTCCGCTTTCTCACTTCTTCCCGCTCTTGTACCGATCCTGCTCTCAGAGCCTTCAAATCCAGGATTCATTGAATCACTGTTCCACAACTTTGGTGCCTGGGCCTGGGCCACCGTTGCAATCCAGGTGTTAGGTGGCCTAGTGACAGCTATGGTCATCAAGTATTCGGATAACATCCTGAAAGGGTTCGCTACAAGTCTTAGCATTGTCATATCGTTCCTGGCATCCGTGGCGCTATTCGACTTCCAAATCACGTTCACATTCATTCTTGGCTCTGTTATCGTCCTCATCGCCACTTGGCTGTACAATCAACCCAGCCGCAACCCTAGCTCATCTCGGCTTAGTTATTCGATTTTGAAGACATGACAACCAGGGATGGAGGCGGCGCGAGATGGCTTGTTGATTCATTGTCGCGCAGAACGTGGATCAGAGGAATGGTTATCTGAACGCTTACGACATCATACCTTTCTGTGTACGCCATTTGGACTGTTTTCTTATTCTCTTTAGATTTGGACTCAGTAATTGGACTCTTCCAGCTTCCAACGCTCTTCATAGTATGATATCCCTTGCATCGATTTGACCTACCCTGACAGTAGTAGAGCTACCCCTGGTCAGTTACGATATAATGATGCGATATAAATAAATAAATAAATGTACAATATATTCACTATTCCCATCCTCAGGGTCGAAGTTGACATCTTCCGAAGCTGCCATGATAATGAAATTCCGATAATGCACAACATTGGCAATGACAAGAAAACACAAAGGAGTGAGTATACAAATGTGCAACTGTACAAGAATTTGACCCGGAGTGATATATATGTATATGGAGAGACCCTCTAATTCCGCCCTTCGAGACCTCTTTTGATGGCATCACAGGTATCTTTTGCGTCACCGAACAACATCTTGGTATTCGGCATGTAGAACATCGGGTTTGGAACATCAGCGTAACCACTGGACATTCCTCTCTTCATGACGATGACCTGCTTGCTTTTCCATGCATGAAGAACAGGCATGCCCGCGATCGGTGAACCAGGCTCCAGGGAGATGGGGTTCACAGTATCGTTAGCCCCAATAACGAGGGTGACATCTGTGTCGGAAAAGTCGTCGTTGATCTCATCCATTTCCAAAACAATGTCGTACGGTACCGAGGCTTCCGCTAGAAGTACATTGCACTGACCGGGCATGCGACCTGCCACAGGATGGATCGCAAAGCGCACATTGATGCCTTTAGCTTTAAGCATGAAACAGATCTCCGAGATAGCATACTGAGCCTTAGCCACGGCCATACCATATCCAACAACCAATATGACACTATCAGCATTCGCAAGAGCCTCTACAGTGTCATCCACACTGGTTTTGGTAACAGTGCCTTCAATTTTGGTCGCCTCTCCTGGAGCGATTGTACCAATACCACCGAACAAAACATTTGTCAAAGATCTATTCATGGCAACACACATAATGTATGAGAGAATTGAACCGCTGACGCCAATCAACGCACCGACTGTCGTGAGCAGCGGATTGTCTAACATGAATCCTTCAGCAACAAGTGCGAAACCCGAGTATGCATTTAGAACAGTAATGACAACAGCTAAAAGGGACAACCGAGAATCAGGCGAATGGATATTAGTGATAGGGTACGGCGGCACTCACGCATATCCGCCCCTCCAATGGCTGCCGTTGTCGTGAAACCCTTGATAAAGCTGAGAATGGTACTTGCACCAAGGTACCCTGCAGCAATGAGTGGTACTGTTGGTGCGGCAGTGACAAATCCAATCATTGTTGCTGCATTCAGACCCAACAGCCCAGAGTTAACGAGGTGTCGTCCGGGCATCATCAATGGTTTCGAAGTCATCTTTCCTGCTAATTTGAGGAATGCAACAATTGAGCCGGTGAACGTAATGCCACCGATGACTATGCCAAGGTAAGCTGTCACTTGGTGAAGCATAGAAACATGCGTCAAATCCGCAAGGACGCTCGCGATGGAAGTGAACACAGCTGCGAGACCAACCACAGAGTGCAGAGCTGCGACCATCTGTGGTAACTCGGTGGGTGTGATACGCCTTCCAATAATGGCACCTATTGTTCCCCCAACAGCCGCGACACCAGCGAACTGTGCAAGGAGCTCCGGAGGGAACCCAACGGCCAACAGGGACGCAAGAATACCAGAGCCGACGCCGAGGATACCCAATGCATTGCCTTGTCGAGCAGTCGCTTGAGAAGACAGACCGGACAGCGAGCCGATGCAAAGTAGACTGCTAGTTAGGTAACCCGCCTGGACAAGACCTGCCATCCCAGTGCTGGCTGCGGCCAAGAAGCCCCCTGTGAAGACAACAGCAGGAACTCCATACAACCACGAGTATTCCGGGGGATCAGTCGGCCGCTTAAACATATCGAGCATGCGTTTCGTGATGACGAAGCCTCCAGCGACATTGACACTGGCAAGGAGAACAGATAAGGCTCCTAGCACCTGAGGAATTGTCTCTGGCAGGTAGCCTCCTCCCATCACAAACAAGCCTCCAACACCAACCATTCCTGTGCATCACATCAGCAATGGAATGAAGTGACAAAAGTTACCGTTACACAGACCAGAGATTGCGTTAGTCACTGACATCAAAGGGGAATGCAGCGCCGGAGCCACACCCCAAACAACACGGTATCCGACCAAGCCTGCCAGACCAAAAGTGAAAAAGTTGCTCATGAAGGCAGCGCCAGTGAGCTTTCCAAGCGCAAGTGTGGAACCCATTCCCGCCGTTACAGTAGCAACTTCACGAGTCACCTTTTGCCACGGGGTGATGGCTTTGGTTTGTACCTCTTCTACTTTGGGAGCTGCAGGAGGGGTCGGGGGAGGAGCTGGTCGGGGGACTGGTGGAAGCAATTGACCCTCATGAACCACGAGTGACCCCCTAACAACTTCATCATTCAGATCAATAGCGTAGTTATTTCCTTCGCCAATCGACAAGAGAAACTTCGTGATATTGTTTGAGTAGAGGGTCGATGATTGCGTTGGAAGCCGCGAAGGCAGATCCGTGTAACCAATGATAGTAACCCCGTTCTTGACTACTAGCTCCCCTGGAACCGTAGCCTGACAGTTACCACCTGCTTCGGCTGCCAACTAAACAGAGATTTCATTCCCGAGGAGTTGGCACCATCTGACACGACTTAAATCAACAATGACTGAGCCCTGCTTCATGGCTGCAACCATCTGTGCCGATCTCTGAGTCGAGGTAGCTCCACAGCAAACCATGTACTTACTTCGTGGGTAATCAGCTTAGGGGCGGGTTTTCCTGGGATAAGCGCAGTAGTTATGACGATGTCAACTTCCTTGCATTGTTCCATGAAGAGAGCCATTTCGGCTTCAATGAATTCCTTCGACATCTCCTTGGCATATCCTCCAGCTCCTCCACCTTCCTCTTGAATATCAACTTCAATGAATTCAGCTCCGAGGGATTGGACTTGTTCGCGGGCCGCAGAGCGAGTGTCGAAACCGCGAACGATGGCACCAAGACGACGTGCCGTTGCAATAGCACTAAGTCCGGCAACACCAGCACCAATAATAAGAACCTTGCCTGGGGGAACCTTACGGAGACGTAAAACACGGGCAAGTGCGTGTAGAAATACTCATGCGCACCTTACTGTGTCGAGTGCATAAGATGCTAGTTATCGAAACATTAAACGAACGTAAACTCACCCAGCTGCAGTGACCTGACCAGTTAGATATCGACCGAAATGGTTGGACGCCTCTAAAACCGCCTTATAACCAGCGATGTTAGCCATGGAACTTAGGGCATCAAATGTTTGCGCGCGTGAAATGCGTGGGATCATGTCCATGGCAAAGGCATTTACTTTACGCGAAGCGAGCTTCTCAACGAGAGTCTTGTTTTGCGTGGGGTATAGGAAGGATATTATAGTGCTACCTTCTTTCATCTCTTTGACTTCATCGTCTTGTGAGGGCGGTCGCACTTTAAGCAAAATGTCTGTCTTCTTATAGAGTTCTTCTTTTGATACCAAGGTAGCTCCAGCCTTGGCATATTCTGCGTCTAGGAATTGGGCACTAGCACCGGCGTTTCTTTCGATAAGAACACTACCGAAACCCTTCTTCTTTAGCACAGCAACATTCTGAGGTGTTAACGATACACGACGTTCATTCGGAAAAGTCTCTCTGGGTGCGCCGATGGTGAGAGAAGTGTAAGGGATACCTGAGAAATTCTACACGTTGGCTGATCTGAAAAGTGAGTAGCCATGGCACGCACCAGAATTCTTCTTTGTCTCTGGTGTTGATGATGGAGCTTGGTTTCTATTGTATGCGGACCAGTGGAATGATCGGAAGCCTGTAGACAACGCACGTGAATAGACTATCAAGAGGTCGGATGCTGACCAAATACTGAACCTGAAGCAAGTGATCTGAATGTTCTGCTGCTCAACGACCGACAGCTCGCGGTTGCCGCGGACGGCCTAAAGGCCGACATAGACATGGTCGTGGTTGAAGAACAGGTTGTTCGCAGGACGACTGGCAGTCGGTGAGTGTGGGTTACATAAATCTAGCAATAAAGGGTATTATCTCATTTTATCTCCGGCTGTTACCCGAGTGATGATTGCTTTACCCCGCTTCCCCAGACCCTCACAAGTCACTCTCTCACTAGCACTCCCCACCAACCTGTCAAATGTTGACAATATTGATTTCGTCGACTGTATAGGCTGTCGCATCTTTGTGAGAGCCCGAACAAACCGTCAGATCTACCAGCCAGTACTACCCTCAGCTACGTTTTGCCAGCGAATCACTCCCCTGCCCTCACAAGGTCGTGGGAGTCGTGCGTACAGGATCGCATGGCCCACGCTCTCCCATGTCTGACGCACAACACAAACGAGTTGCTTATCGCTCACTTGCTAACGGCCTCCGGATCTCACAGTGATTCCACGGCGGTCCGGTCGGTGAAACTGCCAATGCACGGCGCACTTTGGCCCATCAGTCGTCGGCGAGCCGCGCCCCTTGGGATGTCCTGTGACCATGGCCGTATCAGGGCAAAATTTAGTCCGTGAGCGAACATCAATTTATTTGCTAATGCTCTGTCATTCACCGTTCCTAAATCCACGTCTGCACCTTCCACAGACTCCATCCTACGAAATCTACTGATCCTCTCGAAGAGTTTCCGCGGATATGATTCGCACCAGTGACGTTGCGGGATATATATACATAAAGGAGAAATACAATTGCGGAATGTCTTTCACACCAACAACTCTGTGCCAACACTGAATTGCATGCCTTCTAACTTGAACTCGCTTTGCTGAGCGCGCGTTCATACTCCACAAGGTCCCGTGTGTGCGAGTGTTCCCATAGAGCCTCACCCTCTGCAGGATCAATGGGAAGAAGTGGTCTCCGAGGATTTCCTCCGTATCCGTACAGCTTTTCCAGCAGATACTTGGTTCCGGCGATGGATCCCTTGGCGATCGTGGCATCAGCGCGTGCAACGATTCCTTGCAGTTGCTGAGCCTCGGCGAGACGCGTTGCATCGGTCTTAGATGCCTCGCACAAGCGGAACAGTTTGACGATCGTATGCGGAGCCACGTTTGCGAGACCCGTGATGGCACCATGGCCATCGGCGAATGCACCAGGTAGGAGGAAGTCGGTAAACCCCCCGAGGACAAGGAACGGTGCATCCTTGTTTTTCCGGGGATGACTCGTCGAAAATGATGAGCCGGAGACAGTGGCTGCAATGCGTGTCAACTTTCCGACGTCGCCGCATCTATCACAGGAGTCAGTCTGAGACACAAGCTCAGGTATTGCGACGTACGTAAGCTTGACACCAGCCAAGTTGGGACACTCTATGGCAAGTTCTGTGATGAGGTCAGAGTCCAGGTTAATTCCTCCCGCCGCTGCAGGATAGTTGTAAATCATCACAGGAATTGGACTTTTTTCACTAATTTCTGTCCAGAATGATTTGAGCGCTTTCTTGTTGCCAGCGAGTGCCCCAGCATAGTACCCGCTACAGATAGCGATAGCACAGTCTGCGCCAGCGGCTGCTGCCTCGTGTGCCAGTTCAATGCATTCCCGTGTACTTCCAGCGCCTATTCCAGCGATGATCGGAATAGAGTGAAGACCTGCGTTATCCAATACCCTCCTCGCCGTCTTGATCAATGTCGAGCGTTCCGCATGCGATAAGTGTTGGGCTTCACCCATGGAACCTGATAGCACAGGCTTGACGCCAGCTGAAGCTGTCCGAAGAACGGCCTTTTCAAACGCATCGAGATCTGTCAGTCATAGTCTTTGATAAAGAAGGCCGGGATGGGGGCGTAGACACCAGGCGTTAACGGATGGGATACAGTATGATGACCATTGGTACCATTGACAGCCATGCTTGAAAACCGGGACAAGTAGAGGGATAGAGTGCAAAAACCCACCGCGACATTGGGGTATATAAACAATTTCCCTGTCGAGGACGGTCCGGTCCGTATTTCGGCGGTCCGGGCTTCAGCGGACCGCATCAATTTGGGACACGTGCACATGAACGTTTAGTATATCACGCGCGTACTTGGTGTACTTTAAGCGCGTACGAGGTTAAACATTGATCTGACTCAATTACGACTCCCACTCAAGACAACCTGCTTAGTCCAGAGGGCGAACGTCGGCCTTTCTCACAAGAGACCAAGGACTGACAGTTCCCAATTGCGTGGACATGTGCGTAGACGTACTCAAGCCCATCCTCTACAAGGCTCAATCAATCTTTTGTTTTGGCCCCTCGACTATCTCAAGTACATCAAGGACCTCTCGTTCCCACTCTCGCCATCCATCCTCATCCGGTTCCCCCTCGTCTTCTAATGCCCTCTTGAAAACGTCCCATGACACGCATGCTTTGTCTCCATCTTCTTCGGGGTTCAGTGTGAAGCGCCCTTGCCGAGAGCGGGTCAACGTGACGACATGTGCAGCGGAACCGAGCGCCCGACCCAGATCATGCACAATTGACCGAACGTATGTCCCTCCAGAGACTTGCATACTCAGGACGAATGCCGTCGGGACCTGCTCGTGCTCGTCCGGTTGATCTTGCGTAACAGGGTTGTCCTCTACAGATTGCAGAGCTTTCTTCATTGCGGCTTTCTCGTCCATAGTGAATTCCTTCTGGGGCCATCGAAACTCGTGATCGCTGCCCTTCCAATGGACCAGTTCCAATGAATGTACAGTAACCTTTCTCTTTTCAATTGGGCGAGGTAATGGAATGCCTTTCCTAGCGTACTCGTACAGTGGCTTACCGTCCATCTTGAGCGCGGAGAATCTGATAAAGAATGATCAAGGAAAGCCTTGGATTCCGGGTAGTTACCAACAATGGGGGTGTTTGGTGTATCTCGCCTCTGAATCTATCGAGCATTGCATCCACTGCTTCCTTGGTGATCTGATGCCATGGTGCGACGCGCACGCGGGAACCTTCACAATCGTAACTGTCTGTTTCGCAGCCAAGCAAAGCAGTCGTCCTATACTCCTGAATCCACGGCAGAGCTTTCAAGATAGATTAAGCGGTCCCAGGCAGTGATGTACCATACCTTAACACAATCAAGGAAGTCGGAGAGTCGTTTGGTGCCCTTTCCTATACCAATGACCAAGACACCGTCAGCGAGTGGATCAAGTGTTCCACCTTGACCAAGTTTGACAGCATCTTTTCTCCTTTTCCCTATCCTGAGTCTGTCTTTTCTGGTGCTATTCTCTAACTTTTCCGGATCCACGAAAAGACGAGAGTTACAAACAAGTCGTTTGATATCTTCCAGCACAGACATCGAGGTAGGGCCTGAGGGTTTTACGACTGCAAAGAGCCCGGACAACGGTAGTGCAGAGGGGACTACTTTGGGCATGCTCGTAAGAGCTGGATAAACTTGTGACGAATCAGTCAAGGAGGACTGGCACTGCCAACTTTGAGGTAGGCGATAGTGCTAGATGAACATTTGACCTCGCATGTCACTGTCAGTGACTAACTCCGCATTGGCGAGTCATGGGACCATCTAGTACTACTACTGGCGCCAGAGTAACCCTCGTATTAGCGCACGTTGAAAATTCTAATAATCATCCTAGCAATAATGTATCCCGTTACGTGTCGCTTGTTGCCCGTAGGAGCTTTGTTTCATGCAGTATTTTTTATTTGTTTATTGCTTTCGTATATCACCTCTTAGGCCTCGGCTAGTTGAGTCCCTCTGATTGTGTATTTTTGATGCTGTGAACCATCGATATGAAACGGTTGTGAAACTCGCCTACGCGTTAGCGTCGAACTTATGAAGCCGCCATGTGAGTTTGAGACCTTGTCATCCCCGCCCTTTACAACTTCTCCCTAGTCCTATGATGGCTGAATCCGAGACGATCAACCGTTCGAATAATCCAGAGAACGCACAACAGCTATCTGACGTCCTCAAGGAGGTTGAGCTCTCAGAGATTGAGCGTGCCAGCGCCTTCGAGGGTAACGTTTGGAGGAAGCTTGATATATGCGTTCTTCCCTTCTGTACAATCTTCTATCTGCTGTCTTTTTTGGTATGTTTCGTAGAGTTGGCTGAATGTGTCGTGCGCCTCAAGGGACTTCATCACATAGGATAGAAGTAACATTGCCAATGCTCGTGTGGCGGGTCTGCAGACGTCGATCAAAATGTCTAATTACCAGGTATGTTGTGACTGCACGCGATTTCGTGCCCCACAGTGCGTCTCTAACTAACCAACTTGCAGTATTCCGTGGCTTTGACTACAACATACGTGTAAGTGCATGGGTTTTTGCACATTCGCTTTCAGCTTGACTCGCGCTAGGCCATACATCGTTGCGGAATTTCCCTCTAATTTGCTCTTGAAGGTAAACTGCAATATTGCAAAAACCAACGCACACCATACCTCATATTTCATGCCTTTTCTAGCGTGTTGGGCCTGATCGTATGCTTCCTGTCATGATTACTCTCTGGGGCCTCGTTGCCACCCTACAAGGTGTTGTCAGCAGCTATTCGGGGTTGCTTGCATGTCGGTTCTTCCTGGGTTTGTTAGAAGGTGGTCTTTTCCCCGGTCTCGTTCTTTACTTGTCGTTCTTCTATCCACGGAAGCGACTTCAGACAAGGGTTGCTACTTTCTTCGCCTCGGCTTCTTTATCAGGCGCTTTCTCAGGACTCCTTGCGGCAGCCATCGACACTATTAGTAGCAAAACAGGTAGACCAGGGTGGGCGTGGATATTCATTCTGGAGGGTATCTTCACCTTTCTCTTTGGTTTTATCTCTTTCTTCCTCCTTCCTGCTTCGCCCGAGAAAGTTCGCTTCCTCTCTAAAGACGAGCGGGCGTATGTCGTATCCAAACTTAAACAGGATGGTGCTCTGGCGCAGGTCGAAGAGAACGATAGGTTCAGCTGGACCGAAGTCATTCAAGCAGCCAAGTCCCCACACGTGGGGCTTGTTGCCATCGTCCTATTCTTCAATGGTTGGTGCAAACCTCTCGGTCACATTGGTCGTACTTAACACTCGCGCTTACTAGGCACGACGTTGTACGGTTTGGCTTAGTGAGTTCGGCTTATCAGCAACTGCCCCACGGTTTGAGGTTTACAGCAGACTCACAGTTTCGAGCCAAGTATCATTTCCGGTCTCGGATATGCTGGCAATATGGCTCAGCTCATGAGCGTACCGCCTTTCGCGGCTGCTTTTGTCTGTTCTATGGTCTCGGCTTTTATATCTGACCGCTACAGCTGTCGCGGGCTGGTAACAATATTCTTCGCTGTAGTTGAGGCTATTGGATTTATCATGTACTACGCGAGCAAGTCCAATAATGTCCGCTACGCGGCCGTCTTCCTCGCGATCACTGGTACCTACGGCACAGCCCCGCCATTGATAACCTGGGTGGCGAACAACAGCGCCCCCTACATCAGACGAGCAACTGCAGTTGCCATCGCGTTCATCATGACCAACATAGGTGGTATTCTGGCTACATGGCTTCTTGGATCCTTGTCCCCCGCGCCGGACTATACGAAGGCAACAATCACATTTATCATCATGTCTATACTGTTAGCGTTCCTCTCGGCTGTCAATCTGCTTTACCTTGCAACGCAAAACCGTCGGAAAGCTGAACAGAGGCAGAAGATGACCAAAGAGGAGGAGTTGGAGGGTCTGGGAGATCGCAGTTCCTGGTTCGTCTATAATCTATGAGAGTTTACTAGGAGATCCTACAACTCTGGATTTTGTGACCTTGAGAAGTCTATAGACATTCTAAAATTACTTACACGTATTCCAGTAATATGATGGGGACCTCGCCAACGTTGAGAAGAGGAATTTCGCGAATCTTAGTTATTCATATCCAGGTGATGCTGGAAGACCCAAAGACAACGACGGTAATGTAACAAAGCTACCCGTTTCCAGACACCCAAGAACCTCCACAAATACACCGAGTCGCCCACATTTTCATCCAAGTTTTCCACCGATATGAGGCATGTCCCGCGACAATTACTTCACCTCCTACTTCTGACCTGTACCCACACCGAAGGCATAGCAAACCAGGTCTGCGTCGTAACAATACGCCCTTCGTCACCACGTCCCGTTCCTGCTCTTTCGAAGACTGCTCAGACGTTGATAAGTTCGCAAAACCGTCAACAAAGTCCCCCGCTTTGATGAAAAGACGCGGCTTGTCAATTGCGGGGGACGTAGACAGGGTGTGTAATATTTTGCGAAGAAACCCATGTTGACTGGGCACCGGATGACATTTAGCCAAGGCTAACTTTCCCTCATCACCTGATCGAAGCGAGCAGCCAGAGAAATACGGATGAATGGACATGAAGAATCCAATGTAAACCTACCAGGTATACTTCTCACGTCGGGGATTGCGCCTTTGAAAACTTCCTCTAATCCCTTGAGATCAAGGCCTGAGCAACCGATGATATCCATGAGGATATCACGAGCAATCTGAGCATTTTCTCCCTTAGGAGTGAGTGAACTAAGTGAATGGTAGAACCGGTTCACATGTATCACTACCGCAATGAGATTGGTCAGTGTAGATGGATGGGCGAGGTGAATCAAGACAGGCGAGTCAAGAGGTGAGGGAACATAGTGACGGTCGGCTTCACTCAGTGTTGATGGATGCATGTCATCCAGAGGTTCAATCTTTAGTTGAACTTCGTTCATGACCAAAGTTGGCTCTGTTAAGTCGACAACAGAAAGACACTCTTTTATGAGCCTCTCTAAAAACCCAATAGCCCATTCAGATAAGCTGACAAGTTGCCAGACCGCCTCTAGGTCATATCCTTCTTGATATCTGCAGTCTTCGAAAGCCATAAAACAGGCTATCATGGAACACATGTCGTGTGCGTTTCTCCAAAGTGACTCGAGGAACTGTTTCTCTTCAGTGTCTACGATTTGTGATGCCTTTGCTTTATAAAGCTCAACGGTGGCACCCAGAATATCCGTTGCAGTGAATCCAATCACACCAGCACGCATATTGGTCTCAAATGCAGTCCATGTTTCCTTTAGGATTTCCACAATGGCATCCAACGGCATTGCGGATGCAATCAAAGCATGCGTAATGTCCGCGATAGATCTACGTGATTGAAGGGAAGTTACAAGTGCCATGGAAGTCGACGAAAGGCTTCGTGGGGTAGGATCTTAGACATGTAATGAGATACCAAGTCGCATAGGGAGAATATGCTCACCTGCTGAATTAAGTATCCTGAGGTGCTTAGGCAGAGCATGTATCGACATTCTTCCTAGCGATGTGGCACATAAAAGTACCTGGTTTCTTGACATGACAATATTTATCGGCCCTTCAAAAGCAGATAGATGTGATTGATCGAATGGCGTAGATAAATACAAGGACTTACAATCCATCCCTGCCCGACCGGTGAGGGCCATCATCGGCACAGACTCCCAATCGGGCGCATCAGTGAGGTCTGGCCTAAAATATAACGAAGGTAAATTAGCATAACTTCGCAGCAATGTGTCACAACACCGCACAGTTGCAGAACAGTGAGATTTCCAACAGCAACTTCCTTTGTCTTCTGGCTGCCTTGAGACACAGAACCACCTACATCGGCCAGCAAGGCCAGCACAACTCCTTTACGCGGATGAGGGGAGACCAACCCAGGGCACGCGAATGTCAAAACGCGGGGAAAAAAAGAACGCTCTCCGACCTGGTGAATTGACCAGGGTGTTTTCACCGGTGTACTTGACAGAGGAGTTCGTGCTAGTACGTATACCACTGCGACGGACTTCGGTGTCGAGCTATAGTCTTCGAAATCCAAGAAAGATGCCACTAGGAAAGTTGACGGGGGTTCCGCTACTGGACGTACAGACTGTTTGTCCTTTTTAGGGGATGTTTTTGGGGAGGTTGAAGGATCAGGCTTTGGAGAGGGAGAGCAGACGAACGTCAGTCCTGTGAGGTGGGGAAAAGGGTGATGAAGAGGTGGGAGTGGTTGGCTGATGAGACCTGTCATGCTCGGGATCAAGCCTCAATAGTACATGCCAGAGTCATCGGCACCTACTCATGAGCATCCCGTCGAAACGTAGCTTGACTTCACACAACTCGATGGTTTGCTCCTCAGCTAGTGCACCAAATTCTAATGGTGGTGATCGATCTTCCGAAGACGGACCATGTGGCTGCGAAAGATCTAACGAAAGCCCCAAGTCAAGATCGTGATAAGCAGCCGACTTCAAGCTATCAGTGGTGGGATACCTCCTCGACCTCATAGCAACCAATATGGAAGATTCACCGTAGATGAATGCAATGGTAGCACGCATGCATAGTCTTGAAGTTCTCGGGCCAGCAGGGGTGTCGTGCACGGCCCCGATGGACTGACCCTCGGAAATGTGATAGGGCAGGGTTAATGAGCAGAACAGCATTTTAAGGGAGGAAACGTATGTGCGCAGGTAACAAACATGAAGCTGATGTGATTGTGTTACGAGCAAAAGGGTTGGGTTTGACACTGGGGTAAGAGGTCCGCGAGACGGGAGGCGAGAGGAAGAGCCATCGGGAGAGGTTGACCACTCACGCTCAGTCCCAGCCCAGGCAGCAGTTATGACGTCGGCACCACGACTGAAAGACCAATACTCCTTGACTATCCAGGCATCTACATGACACCCACGATTCCATAGGCAGGCAATGCCATCGCCGGTGTGACTGGGGTAAAAGGCAAATAACCAGTGGTCATTCGGAGATACGCTGATGACGGATGGTGGTTTGTAGGAAGCGGGGGAATGGAGGATCGGATCCGGAGAGACCACGAGGAATTGTTTAGAAGACGGGAATAAACGACCGAGGACGATGGGCTGTGTGAGGTGGGCAGTGAATATGGTTGACGAGTTGGACCAAGCAGCTGGTCTGTGTTGCGTTAACTGGCAAGTATGAGCAGACGATGGACGTGACGATACCTGTGAAGGTCATCGACGAGAGGGTGAAAATCCCACCAATTTGCTCGCCATCGCCTGTCGTCTCTGACCTTGCTCTTTGCAGGCGAACCCTTCCCTTCCAGCGTCAACATGATACTACGCGACCATCCAAGCTGAGTTCAGCGCGTCTGTCCGCGACAGGTGAGAGGCACGTGATGTGGTGATAATGGGTCTGGTTTTCGGACGCACTCGAGCAACGATGTCCAAGTTCTTGAAGACATGTTTGCAAGTACAAGATATCCACACGGAGATCGTCGTACAACCTTTCTCAGATCGAATTCTCGTGCTCGTCACACAGTTGGGCAAAGTGGGCAGTCTGATCCAAGTCTCCACTCCCCCAACGAATCATGATGCATTGTCTGAATCCGATGAACCAGGAAGTCTGCCCCGTCCATCTGCGGCCATCCAGCTCACGCCGATCTTTGGAAGTGCACCCACTGAGCACATGCGAACGCTCTACTCGCTGTATGCTGCTCAAATAGCAACACTAGTGTGGCTTTCACCTGGAGTACAACATCGCGACATAATCGTAGGGATTGCACTGCGCAGATTGACAATTCAGGCAGACCTAGCAGAACTCAGCGAAGAGGAACGAGACACATTCCACAGCGTCATGTACACTCTGCGAGGGTTGTTGATGTAGGGTTAGGGTTAGGATATTGAAAGTGCGAAAAAAAAAAAGAGGCCTGCCCAGCCAGAGTGGCCGTGACAGGACAGGAAAATATTGAGACAGTGCATGTGCCGAAGCGCATACAAACCGCGATTACCCTCTGTAAGGACAAGGTCGCCGTGCTATGGAAGGTCCCCGCGGCCCGCAGACCCGGATCCATGAAAGGGCTTACGCCATCAAGGTAAGTATGAAGAAACACGTCCGTCGTCCCCTCACCTTATATACCTTTCCTAATCCGCGCACGGACCACTCATCCGCCGGTTTTCTTAATCGAGTAGTCCGACTGTACTTCCTTCGTATCGTGGATGAGATTGGTCTGAATGTCCCGGGCTTCACTTGAGGGTCATACACGAGTTGTAAACTCCTAGTTCATTTCTCTTTCCTTTCCTTCTCCCACTTTTCCCACTTCCACTGCACAAGTGATACCAGTCGTTGATCAGGAGGTACTGCATTGCGCGGATGCGTCTCGTAGAGGTAGTAAGCCAAGCATCCCGTAAACACACCCAACAGGGGGTCAAATCCACGTGAAAGCAGCGGGGGTGGGACCATTGTTCTGCTGTCCTCCTGTCTTGTGAGTATGTTATTGGTCAACCTTGTCCGCAAAACGCCGCCGAAAAACGCCGTCCGGAGCGTCGGTTAAGTCGAGGATTTCGGACTTGCATAAAAATTCGTGTGTCCTGCGCGTGTACCTCGTAAACACCTTTGTAACGTCTCGAGTTCCGCCGGTCCCGTTCTCCTCCTTCTGCCATCCTCTCTCTCGACCTTGTCTGCATCATGTCCGCCGCTGCTACTCTAGAACGCCAGATGCGTCCCATCTATGAGGCTCTTGACACTGGTTCCAATAAATCCGCAATCGTGTCTTGCAACAAGTTGCTAAAAAAGTCCCCAAACAATTTACTTGTCAAGGCATGTACTCACATATGTACTCACATATGTACTCAAAGCGTGAACCTGACGCGTATTCGTCCATCAGGCCCTGAAGGCGCTTGCCCTCGTGCGCTCTCAAAAGGTGGAAGAATCTCTTGCATTATGCGACGAGGTTCTTGCCTTCAAACCTCTTGATGATGCTACCATCTCCGCCATGATGCACGTCCTCAAGGGTCTCGGAAGGAATATGCTTATCGCCTCTTCCATGTCCCCGTCTCTCATGTCCTTGTTATATCTAGACACCGACATGGTCAACATGTTCGAGGAAGCATATAAATCACAGCCTCTGAACGAAGAATACGGTGCTCAGAGCTTCTTTGCAAATGTTCGCACCGCAAACTGGAAGTCTGCACAACAGGTCTCTACAAGAATGAACAAACAATTCCAAGAAGACCGGTATCTGCATTGGAGTGTGATGAGCGCGATACTCCAGGCAAATCAACCATCAACGCCAGCAAGCATGAAGACATTGCTCTATAAACTTGCTCACAGGCTTGTCACATCGTCACCATCACCGTCTTACCTCAGCGCAGATCGTTTCCACTTGCATCTGAGTATACTTAAGGAGCTAGAGTTGTACGACGAAGCCAACACACTACTGGAAAGTGATATTGGGAAGACCATATGCTCGACGAGTCTCGCATGCGACCAGACACGACGAGAGATTTGGCGAGCTCGAGGCCTCTTAAAGGATGAGGGGGAACGCGCGAAACAAAAAATTTCGAATGGCGATCGCAATTGGCTCGAGTTCCTCTCCGTCCTTGATGGGACTTTTTTCCCAATTTCATCTCACAGGGAAGGTGAGGTCACCGAAGAGAACGAAAAGGAATGTTTGGAAACTATCGCCGAGTCACGTGTATTCCTTCGGGAGATTGCAGAGAAGGATGGTACGAAGAACCGAGCCGCAGCATTGGCTTTGGTGGAGTTGGAACACCGTGTTTATAAAAATGGCCTGGCAGGTACGCCTGTTTTCTCGAGGACTCATTCTGTGAACTTTAACAAGTGTTTCAGACGCGAGTGCTGTCTTCGTCTCAATGGAGAACTACTTTGCTCAGTTCGGGGACAAAGCATGTTGCTTTGAGGATTTGATGGGTTTCCTTGATCTCGAGGGTGCCCCTCTTCAGCAATGGTCGACATTCCTGGAACAACACGAACCTTCCTTTGTAAGCATTGTCTACAATTACGCGCTAGCGCGTTGTTTTTCAACTTGCAGTCTCAATTCAGACGACCGTGGGCGACCTGCAACGACTGATCAATGTTAGAAAACTTCAGCGCCACACACTTTCAGAGTCAGACATATCTGTCGAATCCGAGACTACTCGGGCGCTAAAGTACCTCAACGAGTATATGCAAGGTCTCGCCCTTGGCCAGGAGCTTCCTGTTACCGAGTTGCAGCCCGCGGATGACCTTGTTATTTTGGCTGCCCACGCTTTTGTGATGATTTGGACACTCGATCACTCAGAGGAATCTTTATATCAGGCTGTTGCTATCTTGGAATTCGGACTGACTAAGAGCCGGATGTCCTTCCAGATGCGTATCATGCTCGTTCGTATATATCGGATTCTGGGTGCGCCGTCGCTTGCATTGGAGCACTACCGTCAAATGAACGTCAAGCAAGTCCAGAATGATACCCTTTCTCACCTTATTCTTACTCGTGCTTTGACATTCTCCCTTGCTGCCTCTGGAGACTTAACATACCCTTCGGAATGCTTGGAGGCCAGTCAGATTTATTTGGCGAGTGCTCAAGAGACCTCAGACTTTATCATTCGTTCGTTCAGTGCGGAAAAATACACTCAGATTCCTGATTTCATCGACTTCGAGGATAGACTCGAGAACTCCCTGCAACGAGATGTCGTCAAGCTCGAGCACGTTCGTATGCGCCTTACGCATGAGCCGTTGAACACAGACATCATAGATATGGAACTAATTGAGCTCAAGTTCATGTTTGACCGTGGTCATCACGACAACCGCGACTTCCTTATTATTCCTAACTACCAGCCCGTATGTAAACCGACCTTTAACGATCAAAGCTTGCTGTTTGGATCATCATCTGGCCAAGGGTGGTTATGGTGCTTCCTGAAGATCTACATTCGTGCTTTCCAGCACGCTAGTGACCTGGACGATATTGTTGAGGAGAAATTACTCATTGGTGACCGACCGAAGAAGAGTTCTGACCCCGAGGCGCAATTGCCTCTTGGCGAGCGACTCGCTTTGAGGAAACCCGAAGAGATCGCAGAGTTAACGTCGGAGGAAAGCCAACTACTCGAATGGGCCACTGCCCTTGGCGACTGGCTTGAACCTCACCACAACCACGTTCGCCCTCCTCCCGCTGTCGTATTAGCAGAGGCCTGTAGACAAACACAACTGAAGACCGGACTCCCGTTGCGCGGAGTTGACCTCCAAGCCCTTAACGGCAGTGCCAACGGTCATTCTAAGAAGGATGAGGAGGCTCCCCCTATCAAAGCAGCACCTCGCTTGCTTGTTGAATTCTTTGATGCCATGCTAGCTCGGTTCAATCAGTTGCTAGAGTCAGAGTGCTCGCCATCGGAAGTGCTTCACGTTGCTACGATCACTCAGGAGGCCTTGATTTTCTTCGTGATCGAGACAATGAGATTCAAACCTCCAGCGGTCGTAAAAATCCACAAGCTGGGTAACCTTGTCTCGCAATTTAAAGACCTGCGGACAAAGGCTAGTGTTGCGCTGAAGGAAATGTCCGCAGCACTGGTCAAAATGGGAGAAACTCGAGGAAACTCGGAAACTCGGAAAGCCTTTGTGAAGAGTTGCTCCCCTGTGACTGTTGACCAGATATGCCCTCTACCACTGACCACATTGCATAAATGAAGAGTACTGATAATCGGACTGTATAACAGATCACTCACGATTTTGTATTGAATGTCGCTAAAAATGTTACTGACGCACGCAAGAAAGTCCTCGAAGGGGTAGGAAAGGGGATGGCGAAGCTCAACACTGCATACGGGCAATCATAAAACCACACTTCTTCACCCTTGTTTGCATTACACATCTAGCCCCGCTCATTCTGTAGACCTGCACGTATAATGAATATAATCTACATACACCACAGTCTTGGTCTAGGAGCGGTGTGACAAGTCATGATGTGACGCTACGCGTCATAACGCGTTCATAATAAACTTGTAGCTACACCACGACCATTCGACGCGGCGATGAGTCAATGTAGGTCAGCAGAGACAATGATATGTACTCAATCTCTCATACGATTGGCACAGACGGCGAAAACAACTTTTATGGAGGCGGTGGGTACATGACAGGAGGCTCTCCATACGGGGGCGCGGGTGGTAGTCCTGGAGGCTTCGCTCGTGTTCGTTGCTCTCCGTTTTCGCTTCGAAGTCACGTTGACCCAGGATTCAACATCAGAAAAGCGATAACGTCCTTTCTCTACGCCCCGTGACAATCTACCAACTCCACCAAGCAAGTCAAGCACATGCGGATGCCGACTGGGTCCTCGACGACCAAGAAGTTGGCCAGATCACTGTGGTCGCGTACATCGCTTCGGTACAAACCCAAGCAACGAATAGCCAATACTTGCTAGATGATGGGTCAGGTCGAATCGAAGCTCGCCACTGGATAGATTCGTCGGTAGAGGATGAGAGTGAGAAAAACGGAATCGTCGAGGGGGCATATGTACGCGTTTTAGGGAGCCTGAAAACATTTGGGAATAAAAGATACATCAACACGAACCTCATACGACCAATTGATTCACCAGCCGAAGTTTACTTCCACCTTCTAGAAGCCATGACCGTCACGCTGATATGGGAACGCGGTCCACCCCCACGTCCAGGACAAAACCCTCAGGATGTGCCACAACGGCAGCAGCAAGCTGGCGCAACTACTGCATATTCGGCTCAGGCCCAAGGCTTTAGCGACCAGTACTCACATCTACCCCAGTTACACCGCTCCATTATCGAGTTCATTCAGGGTCAACCTCCAAATAACGAAGGTATTAACGTCAGTGCTATCGCTCGTGCAGTTGGAGGGGATGCCGTGACAATTAGTGACGCTCTGGATAAGTTGACGGATGAGGGATTGGTGTATACTGCTATGGATGACTCCCACTTTAAGCTTGTTGAATGAGGTCGCCTTGTATGTCGAACTTGATAACATTGTGCAATGATCCTTGCACGACTGCTCGAAGTTTTCCGACTTGCGCGAGTACCTGATTAGGTATATTTGCTTGGGTGTATGGTCACACTATGACCCTCTTCTTTCAACTTCCAACTTCCAACTTCATCTATGATACCTGAGTCAGGAGCACTTGAAGATGAACCCATCGTTGTGGCTCAATGGGTACCAGACAAGAATGAGATCTGGAAAGATATTATTCGTCCAGTCCTCATATCCCACATTCTTTCTGCTCAGCCTTCCCCCATCTTTGATGACAAGTGTATAGTCATTGAAGGGAGAGGATTTGGAGAGGTACTCTTAGTTGCCCATGTTGTTCTTGTGGAGTTTACTGCAGCAAGTACTGTATACCATCTGGATGATGGATCAGGGAGGATAAAGGCTTCCAAGGACTATGGGAGCCTTGTTCATGGACTGTCCAGAGAGACTGAGGTGAATGAAAGGATCAAAGCAGAAAAACTGCAGGGTACTTTTGTTCAGGTCACTGGTAGTCCAACAAAACGTGAAAGCTGGACAAGAATTACTCTGAAATCTATTCAGCCAGTAACAGATTATCATCAGGTCATGTATCACATCCTCAATGTGATTCATAGCACCATACTCACTGAGCAGTATATTGAGGTAAGTCTATATGATTTTTCTTGCTGAAGGACTGTACTATATTTCAGCATTGTTCAGCCATATGAGCCTGATGGTCCTAGTCTACCAATGGATGGGGAGACACTGAGCAATCATCAGGCTATCAAGGATACATGGATTTCTCCATCTCAACCTTACCCTCAACCTCAAGCAATTCAGTACACTCCAGCAGAGCAATCTCTTTCCCCTGTAACAGCTTCTAAATCTAGATTGCAGGATACATTCTATCCTCATTCTCATCCCTCCATAGCAACATATTCAAGCTTTACTCCTCGCAAACATAGGCCATATGCTGCTCTCAACCCATTGGCAAGATCTATTATCAAGTACATAAAGCATCAAGGTGGGAAGACTGGAACTACAAACTATGGCATAAGCATCAGTGAAGTGGGCAAGTCAATCCAAGCATTACAAAGGTGTACAGATATGGAATTCAATCTCACTATCCAAATGTTACTCTCAGAGGCCTATATCACAAGTCCTCTGGATGATGACCATGTAGTTATCACCCCCAGGCACTAAGGAAGCTCAGATTGGTCATCAAACATAACAAATGCACGTCTAGATAAATAGTGGACTGACAAAGTGTGATGTAGTACAACAAATATGCGGTGTTAGGGGTACAAAGTGCAAAATTGAATACCAATGGACTAATGGTGCTTGTACTTGGCTTCATTCTCGAGCCGAATGTTAGGGTCTAGGGTATTATGGAGTCCCATCAGGGTCTTGCTCACTGCCTCGGATGCCCCAATCATCGGTTTCAAAACTGCAATGGGGACTGCGCGTACCACGGCACTGACCGCTCCCTCAAATTGAAAAAAAAATCAGTTTAAGCAATGAGAATGAGCTCGCTCCAGAATAGTTCTCCCTCATTTCCGGACCTCTCATATACTTCCATAGGTACTGCGAGGATAGTCTGAGCAGCGGAATGCAAGTTCCTTTGTAAACTGTGATAAGCTGAGTGAACTCCTTCCTTAATTCCGGAGGGTTGGGTTGCATAACGACTAATCGAGTCTTCCCCTTCCTCGTCCTCGTACGGAATTTGGAAAGCTTCGGTTGTGACGGAATCTCTGAATTGACCACCGAGCACACTCTCGGCTTGTTCCAAGATGACTTGCGTTCCCGTAGCCAAGCGAGCGCCGAGCTTAATAGCTTCCATGGCGGTGGACTGCACAAACGCCTTGGTACCCTTCTGAACCCCACGAAGGATGCGACCATCCTTCTTGTACTGTGCAATGGGGAGTAAGACTAAGTCCGCGACACCTGAGCCGACATTGACGACAGATCGAATGGGGGCGACACCTGAAATGACGTCAACAAGCTGGGTAGCCTTGACATCTGGAGTCCAGAGATCGTTAAGGGTGTCGAAAAAGCGTGGCCACCCAGTTATGCCATGCAGAGTCAAATGTCGCAAAGTCATTTCAGCTCCATCGAAATGGAAGAAGTTCATCAATTCGATTGTTCTTCCCTCTCGCAAAGCTCTGTAATCGACACGTCGGGGTTTGTAGTCTAGCTTGATGTCCACAGGGAAGACTTCAGCATGCTGGAAATAAATTTCATTGCCCTTGTCTCCATCTTCTGGTGCTGACGGGCTATCAGGATCTTTGAATGCGAAAAATTTCTTGAGGAAATCGAGTGCGTCCTGATCGACGTACAATCGCAAAGGTAGGATTTTCGCCCGAAGTCGTGCTTCTTCTGTAGGGTGTGACGAAGACGGACGAACACTCAACAGCTCGATCCGCGCCATATTGGAATCAGTCTCTCTGACATTTCCTCGTGAGTCGGATCGCATGTCGGTAAGGAATTTCTTCCACGTGGATGTTTTGATATGATCAAGAATTTCAAGATCCCTCACCAAAATCAATGTACGAGATGCAAGAGTCATACCGGGACAGTAGTTGTCAATTTCTGCGCTCAAGCCTTCCAATCGAATCTCGATAGAAGGTCCTTTTGAACGGGTGAGGCGCTTTCCATGGACACGCGTTGACACCAGTCGTGGTTGGCCAGGGGAGGCAGGTTGGAGAGATTCCCAAGAACTCTCCGACGCAGTCTCAGCAACGTCAAGTTCATCATCAATCGCAGCAATGATTGCGTCAGGATCCATGTTATCCAAATCTTGCTCCAGTCCAATATGGAACGAATTGAAAAGTGTTGCACTGGTTGTTTCGTCTATTGGCTCTTGGGTTTGTCCGGTGGCGACAAGCTGGCGAATCCTTGCGAGCCTCCTGCGCATTTCCTTAACTTCTTTCTCGATGAGTTTGCGTGTGCGGGGCCAATCGAATCCGTCGTGCAAAAAGAGTACAATATCCGAATTATGGATCCGTATCCGCAAAGTAGTGTCGTCGCTATTTGAGTCCCGCACGTCCTCGGGTAGAATTGTATTGAAGTGATGTTCAACGAAAGAAAACGGTTTCAAAATACGTATGGTTTCGCCGCCAAAATTTGACACGATGCCAAGTTGACCAGCCACAGGCGGGTCGCAACCGGTGTGTTCCTCCGTGTCGAAATCATCAAGATCATCATCCCTGAGTTCTCGTAGACCGCCAGCAGCTCCGAAAGATGCATCCAAGTAGTCTAGATTAGATGGTAGGTCATCTGATATGAAGTCTGCCATGCTCCCGACGTCAGGCAGGACCTTGAAGGCGTGCTCATCTAAGGAAGCAGTCATGTTGTGGCTGGCTTCGCCAGTGAGGGTGCTGGGCACTCTGGAAGCCACAGGAGGAACATCGTTATCCGGGGAAGATGCCTTCGAGGTATGCGTTAGACTAGTGATTAAGCTCGTGAGAGCGCTGATCGTATCTGCGCATAGATGCAGTCGGAGGTTAATCCGGTCAATAATGACACTGGTGTTTGGTGATGACATGGAACTGTCTGTTCGAAATGCAAGCACGGTGTGGGATATCTCTGCGAGCGGAGCATATCCCGAATTCTTCCAAACATTTACCCCACGACCAAGAGAGCTCGAATTTGTGTCAATGGATTCCAAAGCGTCTTGAATCGAGTCTACCAAAAGGATCTGCGATGATGAGATGTTCATCTTGAATGCCGATTCGGACGATTGCCCATGAAGCTCTGTCACGAATTCGGCTTCACCGAGGTGCAACACCGCGGCTCCAGGATGATCCGGTGCCCTTAGATGGACAGATATATCAGCAAGGGCAAGGGTCAACCGAGTACACTCAGATGGTACAACAGATTCGAACACCCCTGGTGGCGCCTTGGCAAACCTCGTTAAATCGTTCACAAAGCCAAGATCTGGAGGTATGTGGAGTATAAAACCCCAGAGCGACAATCTTATCCTTGATTCTTTGGCGGTCGTCTCTGGGACCACAAGGGATGTAATTCTGGCCTTCACAGTGGGTCTAGGCACAGAGGTCAAACCGTCGGAGAAGGTCGAATCTAGAAGCGGTGTGTATTTATCGTCATTGGAGGTGTCCGCTATACGTAGATCCATGACACCTGCCGTCACAGTGGTTTCTTCCCTGCCTTCTGGCTTCAACTCGATCAATGTATCTATCCCCAAAGCAGAAAGGTCGAAAGGTCGCAGAACATGTATGTGATCGTCACGAGGAACAATTAACCTGATCAAAGCTTCTGCGATAGTAAGCTTTATAACAGTTTCACCGCTGCTGGAACGTTCAGGAATCCCAATTGTGCTTTCATCAGCGCTGTGGGTACCACTACGCCGTGTTTGGGCAAAGTACCGGCTTCCAATTAAGCTAGGATTACGGCTTGGGAGTGTCTCCGCTGCACTATCATGACTGGCAAAACTACGCTCAATCAATTGAGCAGCATCGTCGGCCCAATACTGAAGCCCGTCAAGTAAGGCTTTATCCAGAACAATGTTAACCGAAGGAATATTGACGGTCATCAACAGCCTCTTTGAATCTGTTCCCATGGAATTCTTGACATTGTTCCTCCCCATCACGAGAGACAAGGGCAATATCTTTGGCGCAGAGTCTGTAGCTAGTAGTGCGCTAGTATCAGTTCCATCGTCTGCCGGTAGAGAACCAAGAGTGATGACGGTGTGAGCCGCATCCTCTCGGGCAGCAGAGTAAGCGACAAGTATTTGCTGCAGACCTGCGTTAAGAATGATATTGGGGATACTATCGGCGACGGATTGGGATTTCGTTCCTCCCACAAACCTGAGGGAAGGTTTGGCAGAAGGAGCGGCGTTGGAAACCTTCAAACCGCAAAGGTTAAGTAGCATGCAACCAGATCGTCGAGGACGGTTTGGAGGAGGAGGGCAACGGATTTCAAATCGAATCACTGGACATGTTAGACTAACTTTGATAGCTGGAGCACTCTGCACTCTATTTCGCTTCCGTTTGTGCACTGCCGACTTTCGTCGAGTGGCTTTGGGGTTCGAACCATCGGTAATCTCGTACGTCATCCCTAATTCGAGATCCTCCAAAACAAGCGCTTCTAAACGTTTCCTCTCTTCCTCTCTTTCTCTCGCACGTGAGGATACATGTCGCACTTCATTATCTGTATATCCATCATCCTCGCTCGACTCCGCGACGTTCTCTTGCCGGGGATCAGGACCCTTTCCAACGACGGGTTTTGCTGATTCCATCTTTGGTACGAAGACGGTGGACGAGGTAACGTCATCCAAAAAATGCATGAGGACGCTCTCCTTGAATGTCATATCGAGATCCAGAAACAGGTGAAGCGGTGCTATCCGGATGTCCGTACTTCGTGCATCTTGCTCGGAAGCTACATGTAGGATCTGGCCATAAAGTTCGATAGCAGGCGACGTAGGCAAGGGGTCTTCTGCTTCTAATATGGGGCTGGTGATGAAGGGGTTTTCCGAACTAGGAAGACTACTGGGTCGTTGAGATGGTGTATGCATCTTGTCTGCCTTTCCCGTTCGGCCTTTCGAACGCCATGTTGATAATTTGGCCGAACCGCCCTTGTACTTGGCTTCTGTCCAGTCGACAACGTCAAACTCCGGTAATCTGATGTCTTCGGGTCTCTCCGAGCAAAGTGAAGGACGATAGGACCTGGTGCCATCTAATACGGGCAGATGATGATCCGTTATTAATATTGGCGCAGCTACTTGTGAATCTTCCGCGGAAGAACGCGAGTGAAAGGCGAAGAGTGACAAGTCCGAAAGGAAGACTCTCCCGAACGCTGTTCGTGAGACAGATTTAATGGATGGAACTGGCGGTGTGAACAAAGACGTATCTGGGGAAGGCGGAGAGACTTGGAAAGAGGTAGCAAGGTTGTCGAGGAACAGTCGCACATACGTGCAGGGCAGCCTCGGTGGTACAAGCGGTCGCTCATAGTACACGCTAAGATCGTGCACTGCTCCCACTGAAGGTTCTGGAAGGATGAGTACCATGACTGCACGAACCACTGCATTCGCCTCCAAGGAAAGCTCGGGAAACGGCATCCTGGATGACTCATCCTTTTCACGTGGCATTGGGGTCGCAGGAAGCCTTGATATGCACACGTCCATTACATCCAATAACATTCGCAGATGATAAGAACGGAAAGCACAAGCAAGCGTTCCGATCGTGATGGTTAACTGGAAGACCTCTCGTCCCCGTGATTCAGAGACAAAGTCTGGGAAACGAGCACGGTCAGTACCGTCCTGTAGGAGCTGCTCCGGAGTCTTCGAAGACCGCGAAGGAATTTGTAAATTGAGGATTATTGGCTGTGAGCCAAAGGAAAGTAGAACTTCTTCAACGGTGTCTTGAGATGGAATCAATATCCGCGGACGTATCCGCGGACAACCAGCGCCATCAGTGACGTGTGAGTTTAAAAGAGAGGTTGGAGCAGGGGTGCTTTGTAGTTGTTGAGTTTGTGCAACTGAAATGGCACTCTGATACATGCTGTCTGACGCAGACGATGGTGAGTGGGAACGAAGAGGGAGGGCGGCAATTGATTGTGACATCATGAGTTGTGTCTCTTCGTCTAGAGATGAAGATGAAGAGTTCCGTGATAGTGGATTAACCGAAGGCTTGTAGTAGGTTTGTGGAGAGTTCCTAGAAGAGCCCATAGAGACAGGAGATAACGTGTTTGTAGCAGTTGGAGAGAGGACGACGACACGAAGATCTCGATAGGTCACTTTCAAACCAGAAATTGACACCGTGTGGACTTGTCCTGGACGCTCATCTCCCTTCGACGTCGGCAGCGATTGGCTACCCGATTCCGAATGTGGAATTTGATGTGTTCCAGTATGATATGCAATTTCTGGGATGAGGATGCTAAAGCTAGCTCGACCAGGATAGATTAAGGAAATCTTCGTGTCCTTTGCTGAAAATTCGAATTTGGAAAGGAGCCGCTCGATAAGAGAGGCGAAAACAGAGACTCCTACAGGATCGTCGTCTCCTTGTGGCTCTGGACGCACTTCTGCGGTGGTAGGACTATGCGTTGGCGGGCCGAAGCCCCCAGGAAAAATATCACTCTCGTCTAAAATTGGGGGTGGGCCAACGGAGGGTTTGAGGGATTGTCGTAAGGTAGCTTCCTCTCGAGGAGTTAACTCGTCATGAATGAATGTTTCAGTAACAGAGACCACAGAATCAGCAAGATGAGAGACATTATGAGAGGCAACTGGTGTGTGTGATGAGAGCTGTTCTGGCGTTATGTGGAATGTGAGATTGAGGGACTGGACATGAACTCCAACGTTGGAGGAGAGAGGGTTCGAAAATGGAATACGAGCGGTCACCCCTGATATGAAACCGTCATATAAAGTTATTGGGAGTCCTACCAGCAGTTGATTAATAGCTAGTCCGTCGAGCTCCAAGTCTGTGACTTGGACTGTCCCAGAACCAAGCTGAGAGTCGATTTGATGGGGATCAAGTTGCCCAGGCTTGAGAAAGTGACCGAGAGTACGTTTCAAGAGAAATGAGAAAAAGCGTCGTTGAATGCTGGAGGGGACCGAGAAATCGAATGTAGGCAGACCGGAAAACCACGAAGAGTACCACGAAGACATGCTGAATGGAGATCTCAAGCAAAACACAAGGACATGTCCGAGTAGAGATGTACACCGCAGCGGCCTCTACACACGTACGACCACTGGCGCTGTGGAGGATGGTCTTTGGACGCAGAGTGACGGTGAAGCTCAGGCTCGGCGAGGAGCTAACGCTAAGTCATGGTTCCCCAATTATGGTTATTATCCCCTGTCGATGTCTGGAGTCCCGCATTCTCAAGTAACTAGCGTAGTAGCACGTCCGGCGACCTGCTCTTACAACCAAGCATAGTACGAACAAAGCGGTAGGTTGAAGCACAAGTATACAGGGCAATAACAAAGGCTGAAGCTAATCGATATCCATCCCCATGGACAGGCCATCTCCCTTGATGAGGGCGCTCCGGTTTTTGGTTGGTACTTTGATTTTCTTTAGCACTTTCTCTGCTTGTGGAGACTCCAGTGCCATTGGTTCCACCAGTTTGACGGACGCCGACTTGGCCGCCAACTTTTTGGCGCGGTGCGCCCGATGCTTTTCCCGGGCAACCGCCATTCTGTCAAGAACGCAAAGCAGAATGGGTGGCCTGACCTCTAACTACGTGACTGATGCATACCTTTGTTTCCAAAATGCATGTTCCCGACGCTGCTTGATCTCCCCTATACGCTTCATTGCCTTGATCGTCGTCTGTACCAGGTCACGATCATATCGAACTGGTACATTTCTGCGCTTCTCGAAATCGATGGTTGCATCAATGGTCATCTCTTTGCCAGCTGCCTTCCGGAAAGCCTTTGTCCAGCGTACCTTCCGTGGGTTGCGCTTCATTCTGATCATACAAAAAGTCAGGGACAAGAAAGCATGAAGCACCGCATCAACTAACTTGAAGTTTTTATGACATCTACGAGCAGGTTTAAACAGAGAAGAGATGAAAGGAGTGATATGCTCACTTGGATGTGCAAAACCGAAAGACCTTTGCATCATTACGAACGAAGGTCGTTCCATGTCCTGGATAGATGTTCGTCGAGCAGAAATAACACTTTTCGATACGCATGCTGTCCCTCCTTGAGTGTTGGGAGATGGGTAGCCGTGGGAATTCTGTGCATGACCTTGTGTGTGTCGATCCTAGGACTGCTGTTCCTATCCGTGTGCGTGTAGAGACGGGCCATTCTACAAGCTTTCAGTTTTCTCTCGTAGTCCAAGAATTCTACGCCTGATAGATGCTATCCTCTTAGATTTGCGTCTGATCGAACAGACTACACCTCCGAGTCTTCAAGAGACTAATCGATACACGACATTCGGACAAGTCAATCAACCGACCACCTTGTTGCATAACAATATCTAATGTTCTAAATTCTGATCTCGTTCGGCCTCTTGGAGGGCAGGCGAACAGGTTCCATTGAAAACATACAACTCATCAACATAATAACCCAACCATTACATTCCCATGGTTCTGCCGCAGAGTACTTATCCTAGGTAATGCGCTCTCTCGTGAACCAATGTCATTGTTCCCGACGTTAATGCCTCTCGCGAAGAGTCTTTAAAATTTATTGGTCGAAGAATTGACTGCGACGCTAGCTGCGAATGTCCGAATGTGCTACTAATAAATAAACTGAGATGCAGCTAGTACATTGACAATGCCGAGCGCGTTTGCAAGATACGGGCTTCTTGTGAGCTCTTTTTTTCTATAGAAGATAACCTGCATCACCTGATCGATAGTTGTTAGTTTTCCTACTCGCAAGTAGTGTTCCATTCCTCGTTCTTGTAATCAACACTTCTGCTGTATTCGTTTGCTTTCACAAATTCATCCAGAGCACATGTACCATATCTCCTGTCCATCTCAGATTTCTGGCAGATGCTCAGAGGGAAGGTTGCCTTGTTTAGCACCAAGCGAACCTGAGGACCTTCAAAGGATTTCTCGCAAGTGAACCTTTCCCATGCCATACTTGCAGCGAAAGGAGCTTGCTGTGAAGTCCTGAACCTACGATTCTCGGGCATATGAAAGGGATCGAGAGGCACGGAATCTTTGTTCAGTCTCATGGTTGACAAAGGCATAAGTATGCTGGTATCGTGGCCGAACTCCAGGTAGAGGGGTACGGCGTCACCAGTTTCATTCGTCAAACGTTCGATGAGTTTTTTTACGTAGAAGGCACCCAGGAAAGGTCCTATATCACCATTGGTAATATGACCGGTAATTCCATCCATCAACAAGTCATACTCGTATTCCAGCTTGCGCAACTCGTCTGTACATAATGTATTGCACCATGGAGACTCCCTACGGACCGCTAGATCAAAGGGGCATGCGTACAAGGCACCTCGGGAACCATTCACTGAAAGGTTAATGCCCGGAACGAGCTTGTTAAGCCTCGTGGAGAAAAGCGCAGCATTATCATTTGCCCATTGAGAAGCTATCTTTCGAGATGGAATGACAGAATGCTTGGGACAGGAGTCCCAAGGTGTGATCCAAGAAACAGGATCGTCAAGGTCACTGATCGTTAAGAAGGTGATGTTTTCAGCTTCGAGACCAAAAAATCCTTGAGCAAAGAAGGAGGAGGAGTCTACAACTCTTTGAATGGGGCTAGATAGCACTACATCCGTTGACAATGTCGGGTAACGAATAGAAAAACTAAGACAAGTATCATTATCACCCAACACGAAATGATGGACCGAACGTACTCTACCCCATGGTCGAATAGCTCTTGTCGTCCGACGACAGTCAGTTCCTCTGGGTTGAGATTGTACTCGTATCCCTCTTTGAGAAATTGTAGAGTCGGTGGGAGATCAGCTCGCTGAATTGCATCTCGGGCTTCCCAGAGGGTATCCACGAGTTCAAGAATATAGTCATTCTCGGAGGTGGGACCACGCGACCCGTGCCGGAGCAGCAGAATGACTTGGTCTACAGTGCAGTCATCGGGTAGGTAGAGAGACCCTCTCAAAACGTCAGGAGCATCATGATACGGGGAAACAATTCCCAAGTTACGCGTATCCTTGGACCAGCGCGTCCCCTGCCAATCGTCTCGAAGTAGGGTACCTACCTCCTGATCGAAAGATGACAAGGGAGCGTGCAAGAAAGGCAGAATGCTAGGGATCAGTGGAAGATACATCGCGAAGCGAGCCTCAGGCGATAGACTTTGAGGCTGCCCCCCCACTGCAACTTACGCCGAACATGTAGAACTTGCTCCACTTTCCAATAGATAAGTTCGTTCGATCGCTCGATCAGCCCTTGCAATCTGAGAGGTACCGACTAGTATTGTCCCTATCTATCTGGTGGGGCAAGAACGTTGTCGAAGCAAAGACGGACTATATGAACATCAACGAGTTTTTTACAGCAAATAACTTGAGGGAACGACACGAGTCGTACATACATCTCACAAGTTAGCACGGGATCTCACTAACCCCGACGTCTATAACGGTGACTGCGATCCAGCCTTGATCAAATCCCACAGGGTGGATATTAATTGTACTAGTATTGGCATCTCGTTGTGGAAGCAACTTGAAGTCAGAAGTTCTTAAGTCTGTCGACCATATTCAGAATATTGGATCCAACTGATAATCCGGGCTGGTTCAGCTCGCAAACCACCCATAAATCCCACCTACTTCGTATAGCGTAACAATTAAACAAAGAAAAGAAGGAGGTACATCTGGATCGATGCCAAGTCTACAAACACAAGCTTGCTAGTTGGTTTAATTAATGGACCTTGCGGCCCATCTGTGATTCAGACGATCGCAGGCTATCTGGCCGAGTTACTATGTACTAACCAATTGATTACTACAGCCTCCTTCGTTACACACAAGAATATGGCAAACAACATCATCGAGATGGATGACTTGACGCGTTTACGATCGAACAGGAGTACTTCGGCCGAAGCTATCCGAGGTGATAAACCAGGGACGGAAGACCTCGAAAGCACGAACGGAGTTGTCACGGACGTTGATGGGTCTGTTTCGGTTTGGGCATGGACCTCATCAGCAATCCTTGGCGTTTTTTCCACTTGTCTGCTCCTGTTCCCCCGCTTCTTGCTTTTCTTAGCAGAACCTTCCGGGGGACGAGGAACACTAACTGCACTTGAAAAATACCTCTCGCTTCAACTAGGCGTCGTCTTTGGTACATTGTCGATCACCGTTATTTCTACAGTAAGTAGTCGTATCATTGATGTCTGTCACTATGTTGTCACTGACAACACTTCCCCTGAAGTTGCCACATGAATGGCCGACCCGTCTGCAGCATCAAACACGGCCAAGTAACCACCCTCTTTTGAGACCAATGACAGTGGCGTGCCTTGGAATGGCATGGTTCTCCTTGGACAATGGTTCTGTGGGGACCCTGGCAACAGCTGTCCTTCTAGGTTCCAGTCTTTTGGGGCTGTTAGGATTGTGGATCGTATGTTCTCAAACCTCATGCTCAAAGTTAGCGGAGGAACTGATGTACTGATCAAAGCTGGTCTTTGCGGGTCCATCGTCCATCTCTCGTAAAACAGGTGCAGACAAGCATACCTCAGCCTTCATATTTGGCAATCAAAGTGCCGCCTCTGTCAGGAAAAGGCTATGGAAAAGGGATCAACGCAAATGAACTCCAGGTTTCATTATGGGACCTGGGACTAGTCACCCTGCTCCAGATTCAAACACGTTCACGCTCCATGGGACTTTCCGTGATTTACTTAAATCGACTCAAACCTAACCTTGCAATGATGCATTTTTAGTCTCGAGTAGACATTTCAGACGCTCGGGGATGGTTACTGCACCGGAAGATCCCGATCTCAACTGGCAATGAGAATGTATCAGTTTGCAGATCGATACTCGTAAGGGTCATGTAATTTGTGGAAACGCGAACATGTCCTCGTAATTCGTCAAGATCAGCGACCGGCGCCATTACCCATACCCATCATCTTGAACATGTCTCCGAGGTTAGGCATACCCCCGCCCATTCCCGGAAGTCCACCGAGGCCACCCAAACCACCCAGTCCGTTACCCATCTGGCTCATCATTCCTATCCAAGGAGTGAGAATTTCAGTGAGAACCATTGACAGGAAAGGAACAATGACGTACTTTGCATCTCTTCCATATCGAACTGGTCACCTCCTTGGCCCTGCATCATGGCCTTCATCATTTCTTGCATGCCACCTCCGTTTCTTAGTTGTCGCTGCATCTGTTGCAGCATGCCAGGTGGCATAGCGCGCTATCGGAGCAATCTAAATATCGGAAATTATATTGAGATAGACTGCATGACGGAGCTGCATTGCTTGAATCTGAGCAGGAGTTGGCATGCCGTTCGCGCCACGACCACGACCACCTGCCGCACTTTGCATCTTTTGCATCGCTTGCAGCCACCCATTCTTTCCACCGGCTTGTTTAGCCATATTGGCCATCATCCGATATTGGCATAATAGCTCTTCGACTTCTCGCACAGTGGTCCCGCTTCCTCTCGCTACCCGTGCGACCCTCCACGTCAGGCTGACCGGTTTACCATCTTTCCCCATTTCCATAAACATTGAACCGTCCGAATCGAGTTCGACGGCGGACATGCTATCTGTGATGTAAATCATGCGTTTCATGCGCAGCGAACCCTCTTCATCCGATCCAGCGAGCAACTCTTGTGGTAGCCCTGGAATCATGGAGGCAATCTTGCTGATGGGTCCCATATTCATGACATTTTGGATCTGTTCCCTCCAATCCCTTATGCTGAGTTTGCCTTCCTCCAGCTTCTTCGCCATCTCCTTTTGTTTGTCAGGGTTTTGAGAGGCCAAGTCTTGCATATGTTCCATCAAGCCTTGCATATCACCCAAGCCGAGTAGCTTTGATATGAATGGTTGAGGGGAAAACCGATCAAGGTCATATAGATGCTCTCCGACACCAAGGAAAATAATCGGTGTTTTAGTAGCTGCGACAGCAGATATAGCTCCTCCACCCTTGGCATGCCCATCCATCTTTGTGACGATAATCGCACCGAAATCGGCACTCTCTTTGAATGCACGACTTTGAGCCTCTGCTGCTTGGCCTATACTAGCATCAAGAATCAGGACAGTCATGTTAGGCTTGACGGCTTCACCGATCTCAACCATCTCTTGGAATAGCTCTGATTCTTGTTTATGCCGACCAGATGTATCCACTATTATAACCTCGAAGCGTTCTTTCTTGAATTTAGCAACACCTTGTGCCGCTATCGCAACAGGATCAGTTTCGGTGTATGACCCAAAGTATGCCACTTTAGCTTTCGTCGCGGACTGCCGTGTTTGATCGAATGCTCCAGCACGAAAGGTATCGGCACAAACGATACACGATTTGAATCCCCTCTTTTGATAATAAACAGCTAGTTTCGTGCATGTTGTAGTCTTTCCATTACCCTATGATACGGTCAGCAGCAGCTCTGATACGCATCAGATGAGCTAGGACGTACCTGCAGGCCGACAGCCATAATTACATTGGGCTGCCCTTTCTTCGGCTTGTATGGCTCGACCCCTGGGTCAACTAGGTGAACTAATTCATCGAAGACGGCCTTTTGTATGAGATGTTTTCGGTTGGTATCCTTGGATTTATCCGAGCCATCTAATGCAGCCTTTACTTTCGCCTTTACCTTTTGTCTCAACGAAGCGACAAGTTTAACATTAACGTCAGACTCCAGGAGCGCGGCCGTGATCTCCTTGAGTGTGGCATCTAGCACCTTCTCATCCACGACAGGTGCCCTGCTAAGCGATGATAGGGCTGCATTGAGCCTTCGTCCCAAATCCGCGAGGACCATGGTAGTGGACTCGGCAGTGAGACAAGGATAAGATACCGTGCGAACTCTCCAAGTCTGTATTCGACCAACCAATGGCGCGTAGCGACTCTGAGGGGGAGACCATTGATGACCCCGAGTTTGACGGCTCTACCGACGGGGAAGGCGATGAGGACAACGACAACGAGATCGACGAGGCGCTACTCGGTGCTCTTGAGGCTGGTGTGGATGACGTTACGGAGGGGGACGATGAATCACACTCAGATGATACAGACGAAGAAGAAGAAGAAGAATCCGAACCGTCTATTGAACCGACGGTGGATATGGGAATGGAGCCTTCTTCGCCTCCTGTGCCAACGATCACAGCCAGCAGACCAGCGTCACCGCGATCACCTACGCCAGAGTCTCCCAAGGTCGTCCCACAAGTAAGACCAAGGTCTCCTTCGCCTGCCGAAGTTCGCAAACGTACTTTGGCCTTCCCCTTCGCACATAGGGCCCAGCTACCCCGGTCTTTCACAGTGGAAGCTATATGTGCCATCCCACATCCAGTACCCACTCACGCACTTACTTCGTCGTTCTGCATGACACATTTGTTGACTGGCTCAGATGATGGGTACATCCGCGATTATGATATTTTCGCATCTGTCAACGGCAAGGTTACCTTGACCGCTCCTCAGCGTCACCACTGCAACGTTGTCGAAGGCAACATGAAATCTGGTCAAATACGGTGCTGGTGGGAGAACCCGGACATTATGAACTTGCAAAATGGCTATCCCCAAGGAGGTGAACCTTCATTATCGCCAGTCTATAGTCTGGCTATGCATTCCGATGCACTCTGGGCACTCGGCGGAACTAGTCGTGGTCACATTAACTTATTCACAGTTCGACACGATCCTGGTCGGTTAATGCACGTACTTCATGGCCATCGTGGCCCCATTTCTGGGCTTTCAATTGATCATGATGAGAAAGGATTTTTTAGCGCAAGCTGGGACGGAGAAGCTCTTGTAAGGATCACCCTTGACAGCCCTGGGTCCACTTTCCACTTATAGTTTCCCAACAGCAATGGGACTTGAACACCGGACAAGTTGTTCGAAAATTCACCGCTCATGGCGCGCAGCTCGTTGGCATTGCAGTGAGACCCATCAACACCTTATCCCAGCCAATCTATGCAATATCCTCCGAGGGGGTGGATGGAGAATCGGATGTGTATCCTGACGCTTGTACGCTTACATCACATAAGAGCTCGAACGGTGACCCCACGAGTTCTATCGTGGAAACAGTCCCCACTAAGGCACATGTACATCAACTGCTAACTTCGGCTGCTTCTGCGAGTCAAAATGCCATTTCCAAGTTACCAACTCAAGAATCGGATGCCAAATCTGACACGTCTTTCGATCCTCTATTCGACGACGAACCGGTTCCCGATGGCGAGGGCGACAATATTTCAGTTCCGGATAGCGGTGCGGGCCAGACCCCGGTTTCCCAGGGTAACGCTGCACCTGCTGGTACCCATATGGGTCATATGGGCCTTGCAGTTCCCGATGCAGCACCAGGTGAATTTATGTCGCAAGCCCAGCAGGCAGCACGGTCCTCGCAAAGTTCCGTTGCTCCCCCAAAGAATGCGCCGCCCTTACTGAGTGCGGAGAACAGTGCCATATTTTCCCCAGATATTCTGATGATCTCTGCGATCGATGGGCAGATCATGCTATGGGATAAGCGAGCCTCTACCCCAGGAAAAGGGGTCGGAAGACTGTGGTTAAGTGAGAAGACACCCCCTTGGTGTGTTTCTGCGTGTTGGTCCACAGATGGATCGCACATCTACGTTGGTCGAAGGAATGGGACGGTAGACGTTTGGGACGTTCGGTTGCTGGGGCGTGGTGGACCGACCAGTACTCCTCGACTACTCAAGAGTCTTCGTAATCCTGCGAGCTCGGGGGTAGTGTCATGTGTGGTGCCATTCCCAGATGGTCGTCACATCGCGTGCGCTTCAGTTGACAATATCCGCTTATGGAATGCGGCTGAGGCTGGCGAAACGGACGGAAACGTGAAGAGCAGGGGAGGGGTTCAATTCAAGATCATACCAGGACATCACGGAGGCTATGTCTCTCAAATGCTTATGTCCCAGATTCAGTTATATGTGGACCAAGTCAACTGACTCGCGAGCTATTTCCAGTTGTAGATCCGGGCGGGCGTTTCCTTGTGAGTGCTAGTAGCAATCGTGGGTGGCACGGGGAATCTACTCGAACTGTATTTGTACACGACATCAAACCGAACGTATAAGGTTCCTCGATGGGTTACGACACGGTTCGGAAAGTGAAGATGAGTCGAGTTTGTGAGGGTTGGTCGGGCTGGGTCGCGAATAAGATTACACTTGGGTCATTTGAAATGGGACATCAAAGGTGTTCAGGTCCCGCGGTATAGCCGCAAACATATTTCCCAAGAAACATAACACTCTGTCCACACATGGTTGTCAACTATGTGCTTCTCGTCATCCCTCCCAATGGGAAATATAAAACTGGGAATACTTCCTCTGTCATTACCATGTCAGCCACCTACTACTCTCAAAGCGCTTGCTCATGCGACTGAACTATCCCGTCGTCTTTCCTCTCAACCAAATCACCTACGTCGGAGAAGATGACTCCCAGTTTTTCACTGAGCTTCATGGAAGGAGATTCAATGCTCTCAGCCAGCGTTACATGCTCCCCGCCGATGAAGAAGAAGTCAGGAGATCTGAGCTCCAGCACCGCCTGATACAGTTCCTGTTCGGCGGCAAGAACTACGTTGGCCCTGTACAAGACGTACTGGTACCAAAGGAGGGCCAAGAGCGTTGTCGCGTCCTCGACCTGGGTACCGGCGGTGGCTTCTGGTGTGTGTCTTTCGGGAACAATTCACACAAGTCTATGAATTCACCAGTGCTCGTCCAAAAATTACAGGGCCGTCGACGTGGCAGATGAATTTCCTGAGGCGGAGGTTGTTGGCGTAGATCTCGCTCCCATTCAACCACGGTAATATTCCCTCCTTTCCGTCTGTATCCGCATGCTTGACCTCTTTATTCTCAGCGAGGTGCCGGAGAATTGCACGTGCGTCATCCCAATCATCTGACAACTCTCTACTGAACGAACTTGGATTTCAAGTTTTGAGCTTTGCGACCTCGACCAGTGGTACCTGCCCTATCCAAGCGAACATTTTGATGTCATCCACGCGAGATTTATGCATACGGGAATTGAGAATTATCCCCGCCTTCTGCATGAGATCGCGCGGATGCTTCGGCCAGGCGGACTTGTCATTCTGATTGAGCCGGATAGTGAACCCGTTGCTGATGGGAAAACCGCCACCGAGTTGACCCGTGCCGGACAACCGTCAGGGATGCGCGGTTGGTTCGCACTGTGGGAGGCGTACAGACAGTGTCTCCGAGACAAGGGTATTGATGTTAACGTCCCTTCCGAACTCCCGAATCTTGTCTCTGCCACGGGCGCATTTGATAGGATCGTTTCACAAGAAGGAAACATTCCTATCGGTTTTTGGCCCAAAGACCCTGTGGCTTTGAGCATTGGACAGCTTGCATGGATGAACTATGACATCATGCTTCCGGCACTGAAACCTCTGTTTTTGTCTGCGGGTATGCGAGACTGGGAAGCAAAGAAGCTCATCGAGGAAGCCCACCAGGATCTCTATTACCCCCTCGTCAGACCTTCCACGCGCCTCCACATCGTCCACGCATACAAAAAAGCTTGATACACTTACCCATCTCTCTCAACACATTCTATCGCTTCTCGCTTTCTTGGGACATTCGTTGTACACGCAAAAAAGTACCATATCCATTGTCATATCTCTCCCCTGTATACTAACCTGGTTGTTAATATTCTCGAGACACTGACACATTGGCTTGTTTGGTTCTTGTCAGTGCTCAAACTAGCTCATGTATCTAGGTCCAATATGCTTTGCAAAATTTCATCGTCGCTTGACATAGAGCGGATAGCGCAGCAGCAATGGAATTATGAGCGTTTTAGGAGATCCAATTGGTCAACGTACAACCGAGTTGCGTGACCACAGGACACCGCTTGAGTGAAAAATGGTCAACCTCCACAGACGAAACTTCAAGCTCAAGTTAGGATCAACTGACAGCCTGCACATGGAAAAGCGGGCAGCCTTCTGAATCAAAACTTATACGCAAAATACCTGGTTTTCTTCGGAAATCAATGAGACTGCGACCTTCGAGAAAGACAGCTGACCATGTCGACGTTGCGAAGATTCTGCTGGACCAAAGTAGGTCTACTCACTGGAGATACAACTAGGTAGGCATTCGAGGCGGTATGAGTACACGCATACAGATATAACTCCTCAGCGTATGTAGTGATACGCAATGTATCTCCGTGTCAACCCCGGCTGAAATATGATTTGGCACCGTGGCTGACTAATTCTGATTTTGCCTGTAACAAGTGGTGAGTAGGGCACGGTTTCCGGGAAGGGCTCCTCACCTTGTCCATTGTGTGACCAGCTGCGTTATGATGATACCATATCTAGTGGGTGTTGAGTTGATGGATGTGCGGAGGCAACGAAGAAGTATATCTGTCTGTAATAGAAAGCGTTACCAATACCTTGCAGACTCCAACCAACGGTAGCGATCGTCCCAAGGATGCCTGCAGCCCAACGGCCACTGGAGAACATCTGGATGGTTTGAATAAGGCCTGCAGAACCCGTACTAGGGATGCCGATGATCCTGCGGCGCGATTACCACGAAGAAAGCGGAAATATGATGTGGGTCTTACATGTAGACACTAAAAAGCAAGTGGAAACCACAGAAAAAGAAGTACAAGTCTTTTAGGATAAAGATTACATGAATGACCTTGACGGAGACAAAGCGAAAGAACGAACAATAATATAAAGCCTGCTCCTGAAAGCAAAGTCAGACCACGTTTGAATGACAGGATGATAGAGGCACACCTTCATATAACCATTGTAGATAGGTCTGCTTGAAGTGAGTATAACATGCGTTTGCCTCGAAGACTGCACTCACCTGTACCAGAGGAGAAAGGATAGCGGAGTTATTATGAATAAGTAGCCGTTGTACAATAAGCGACAAGTGATCGGACGGAAATGTGAAACCTCACCCAATGCTTCCTCCTAGGTCTTTCCCGCCATCGGTTGCGCCTGCAACGAGGATGAAAATACACGCCACCATGTTGACGACGAGGGTGGCAAGGAGGACAAGCCATAGCTGATACAAGCGAGTGATCAAAGAACGGGAATCCTCAGGTATTTCTTCGGAAATGGAATGGTAGATTAATGGATAAAATGGTGGCCAGTTGTTACGACCATGGAGTCGGATATGTTCAGCTTTCTGACTGAGTTCCTGCTCACGTCTCTCGAGGTCGCGTTCACGCCTGTTTAATTCTTCCAGACGGGCATTGTCCTTCGCGGGAGTAGGGTCGTCAAACGGGTTCGTATCGAGAGAATGGGTTGATGAGAAAGGATTATGAGTGTACTCGGCTGAATAGCAAACCATTCAGATGGATTACAGTGGGACGGTGAGGATACCTACACATTGTGTTCGTTGAGACTGGTCGTTGGGCGCGGTACAGGTGTCGTAGGGAATATGGGTCTGCTCGGACTTTGCCGCAGCAGGGCAGAGGCACTGCCACCAACCACCGTAGTAGTAATTGCACTCATCGACGGACTGTCAACTGCATCATGTTCGGCTACTTGGTACGTCCCACCGTCCATCTCCGCACCTGTGCAGTGCGCTCTTGCCCTGGCTTGCTGACCGTTGCTAACCGCTGCGTTGACAGTTCCCCGTGTCTGGATCAGGATAAGGCCATTTAGAACAATAAACCCATCGTGTTCTCCATTCTATTCCATCGACAATGGTCCAGCGTGGGAACTTGTCCTCGGTCGAGGATAAAGGCACTTTCCCCTGCTCAGGCGGATAATCACCGTCTCCTCTCGTCCGTTCTCTGCCCGGTCACTTCTCTGCTCTCTCTTGTTGGCGTGCTGAACGCTCGCATTTTTACATAATTTTCTAAAATATCATATATAGCGACCCCAGTCTCGTTCACCCTCTTTCACATACACTCCCTCCTCTCTTCACAGTCCCCTGTCATGTTTTCGTATTTCCTATTGACTCTCGTGGTCGTTGGTGCCCGCGTCATTCCTCGTACGGCTCAGCCCCTCGGATGGGACACTCAATTCCTCGAGTCCTATGACACCTTCAGCTGTAGATATCTGGCTCTCCAATGTGAATACAAACATAATACGAACTTCTACAATTCTTGTTGTACTCCACTCGCGGTCAATGAGACAATGTCATCTCGTCCGGCTAATTGTCAACTACCCTCAAACACTACTTGCGGGAATGGCGTCCCCGCACCCACCAATGGTAGCAACACAACGTTGTTGGTGTCTACTCTCTCACCTCCCGCAGCCAATCTCGCCGCCCCCTTACCTACCACAACCAATACGGACGATGGTTGTGGTGAGGAACCTTCGTCGACGCCCTCGATGATCCCTGTACATCCCCCTACGTCCTCTCCTGTCCTGCTGGCTCCCACGCCAACCACATCGAACCCCGAAGATGGCTGTGGTGATGAGCCTTCATCTACTCCCACTGTTTCCGTTTCCCCCACTCCTACTGTGACAGGTGATGATGGTTGTGGTGAGGGGACATCAACACCTTCGCAAGCCCCGACGATTTCGTCCCCTGTAATCACTCCTTCACCTGCTGCTACCAACACTGACGGCAGCTGCGGCAATGAAACTTCATCAACGCCCTCCGCTTCCCTTGGTGCTCCAACGACCTCTTCCACACTCTTCACACCGTCCACAACTTTTTCGACGCCATCCGCTGCTCCTATCACCACTGCTGCCCCCGTTAATGTTGCTCCTGTACCTACCACGACCTCTTCATCTCCTGCCGTGTCTTCTCCTACCGCCCCATCATCCGACAGCTCTAATGGGCCTTTCACTGGTGGAGTGGCCACTTATTTTTACCAGAACGGAGTCCCAGGAGCTTGTGGTCAAGTTCATCAAGACACAGACTATATCTGCGCCATGGATCAAGCACGTTATGGTGATTCCGGCAACGCGTCTCCTCTTTGCGGCCAACAGGTACAAATCACCAACTTGAACAATGGTCAAACGGTGACCGTTACTATTGCTGATGATTGTCCGACATGCGAGAATGCAAACTCGATCGATCTTTCTGTTGCTGCATTTGAGGCCATTTCTGACCTCAGCGTCGGTGAAGTACCAATTTCTTGGGTTTTCCTCAACTAGGCTAGTTGAGCATTCTCTGGTGTTCCGTTCCTTCACACACCTGTATAGGCTGGCGGGGCTTGCCCCTGTTGGTATGTTTGTGTGCCGATTGGGCTGGAGCAGTGGCCCTGGTGGCACTAGAATTGCTCGTAAACGCCCTCAGTCCTATGCACCTCTACCACTGGCAGCGTTTGTTTGCGGAACTGGGTTCCGAATGATGTAAAAGACAAGGGTTAGACGTCAATTTTCTTTTTACTATCGGGTATCGGCTGTATCGTGTTCTCATTGCATGTTTCATTACAATATCGGTCCTTCATTCGGTGAAAGACGCGGAATGATGCAAATACGCCTGTATTCAGATTTGTTGTATGTTATATTTACGAATAGAATAGAGTAGCTCATGCATTTCCTGGCTCCTCGGTGGATTGTGGTATCACCTCGCACCTTCGTGGGCAACCGATTCGAGAAAACCGACCGAGTCGCGTCACATACGTGACTTGTAAGGCTACTCATTCCACATGAAACCGCTGGTACAGAAGATCCTCGTCGTAGGTGGTAATGGGTTTATTGGTAGGTTGACCATCGTGCCGCCCAGCCCAACTCTTAACCACGTGAATTAGGTTCCGCTGTTTGTAAAGCTGCCCTGGCACGCGGAATTCAAGTGACGAGCATAAGGTATGTTGTAAAGACATACCGAACTGCAGTCGACTTCACCGTTCTCGATGAAACAGTTTGTCAGGAAAACCCTACCGAACTCCTAAAGGACATACACCCGCGTGGGTGTCTAAAGTTGGTCTTTCTCTCGAACCTTTCGATATTCCAACCCTTCCTGCTTTTCAAGGTGGAATGGCGCAAGGCCGATGCTCTTATCCGTGAAACATATTCGGACCTCCTTCCAAGAGTGGGTGCTGTTGTTCACACCCTTGGTACCCTCCTCGAGGACGCAGCGTATAAGACTGCGCTGACACATGGCAATGCCGTAGGCCTCATTGGGGCCATTGCGGGTAAGCGTTGCAACCCACTGGAACGAGGGGGAGACATGCTCAGCTACGAGGTGATGAATCGAGATTCAGCACTCCAAGTTTGCGAAGCGTTCCTATCCAGCAAACCCATCCCTGAGATCACATCTGTTCGCCCATTTATTTACCTGTCGGCCGAAGACATATACAGACCTATAATACCCACACGGTATATCGAGACCAAACGCGAGGCGGAACAGAGAATAAACCAGCTCCTTCGTGACCACCCAACTCACCGCGCGGTATTCATTCGGCCAAGTAAGCTTCTTTTCTTTTTGCAATATATCCCCTTACAAAAGCCGGAAACGTGTTTGGTGCGCGCTTTTTTCTCACTCAAGGCCTCGTGTATCACGCGCATCAGAGACCGTTGACGTCTCCTCTCGCGGCATTGATCGACTTGTCAGCGTCTCTACACGCAAGCGTTTCGCAAGGAGTACCAACTCCGTCATCCATCCTTCGGGCTCTGGGTCACGTGTTTCCCTCTCCCCCAGGCTCACAACTTTCCTCTCCCCTCCTTTCCATTGCAAACGCACTTTCCATTCCACCAATCCACGTTGAACACGTGGCCGAAGCAATTTGTGTCACACTTGATCCTACGAGGGAGATCCGGGGTGTCGTGGGGGTAAAAGAGATGAGAGAGCTGATTGGGTGGTCGGGAAAGGGTCAGGAGCCGCACCTAGGACATGCATAATGACAGGCCTGCCAGTACCATGTGACACATGTTTCCTCCAGGGTTATTTCCGATCTTACGGCAGTTTTCAGATGCATGCACTCTGCTGGGAGGCACTTACCAATCTGCGAGGTGGGGATGCCATCTCTTACTCCACTGATGACCTGGGGTAAGGTATATTGATGGACACCTGTCGGTTTGTGAACCGGTGCGAAACTCATTGCCAGATATAGAGTGCAAATTCTTCTCGGTTCGAACTGAAGACTACGGGTCGAATTTACCCTCTGAGGGCTGCGGCCCCAGCAAATGCCATCTGGTGATGCATCATATTGGCTGCGTTCCTGGGTTCCTCTAGCCGTTCATGTATATGCCCTTCTCCCATCACGGTTTGACAACGTCACGCGGCCACTGGAGGAAGTCACACGACTCCATGCAAGTTCTTTGATACTCTCTTATTTGGATTGGATGAGCGGCGCCAGGAACGTAAATACCAAGTTCTCCCAGTTCTCAATGAGCTCGGAGCTTCTACCCCTCATGACTACATTTCAAGCTTCCCCACACGGTTGATGGTCATCATTCGAAGCCACACTCGGCAAAACAATGATTCCTCCCAAACGGAGATATTGAGAAGGTCCATCGCGAGTCGAAAGAACTATGACTTTTACTTCTCTTTCTATATCGGAACAGTTATCCCATATCAACCATCGATGGTGCTGAACGTTGGATGTCATTCAGGAACGACGACCAGACAACTGTGCACGAAAGACGGTCAGGAGGATACCCGCATAGACTTTCATCACCCGTACGTACGGCGAAGGGTAATACTTTACGGTGAAAGAGTGCAGCTTGGGCTTTTAAAGCTTCGAGTTCGACTGATCCCAGACAACTCTGGTGGATCGTAATGCAGTACGAGGCGGCGGTAGGTGGAGTGTATCCATAAAGATTCAACAGTTCCTCAAGTCTCAGTTTCTTTCATATACTATGCGGTCGACATCCTTACGTTTCTAGACATTAGCGCAGTGCAGAACGACTTCGTGGATCCCTTTTGTAGCCGCAACTTCATCAAGTACTGTAAGAGAATAACGCTTCGGAGAGCACGAACGCTTTCCGTAGGTTTGCGTGACAATGGTTGAGCGAGAATTTCAGCGCGCTTCTGATTGAACGGTAATGCAAAACACTAGACTGGTGACTAATGTCGTGAGATGAATCAGGAAACCGTGGACTACGACTTGATCCAGAGGCGGGAGGCCGGCTTAATCTCAGATCGGAGAGCTTTTGATCTCAGACTTTTAAGGACAACGGCCAAAGGTATCTCATATTTCACTATCGCGCTGTTCCACGTTTGACATTGATACTGTCGACTAATGGACATTCCTCCAGTTCAGTAAGACAAACAGGAAGTAGCCGGCCAACCACGAGTGGATTGAATGCATATGCCGATGGAAGAATAGCGCCACTCACAGAGGGACGGTCCAACTATCTCTGGCGCACTTTGCGCAATGTTACCAAGGGAATCCGTCACCCCAATGAGTGTTCCTAGAGAGAAAAGTGTTTAAGCCCAGGTATAGGGAAGTGGTACGTACCTGCTGCAACATCCACCACCCAGGTCGATGAATCACCTAGCTGCTCCCCGAGGTTCTGAATGGGAGGTCCGTTCGAGTCCAATCCATGTAAAATATCGTGTCGTACTGTAATCTAGCATTGTTGTCAGGTAAGAGGAGGACAGATTCCATTATCACCATGTCAACAGTGAAATTGCAGATCTGAGATAACGCCTACAAGATGACAAGGAGCTTCACAACGAGATGATCAATATCCGGACTCAGGAGCATGTGGGATTATCAGTAAGGACACACCTTTGCCACCGCTCCAGGTCAGAAAAGTTGGTCCACACTGGACGACATTGGCGCTGCCTAACCTGGTCATTTTTGTAGGAAAGATTGTCAAACAACATACAGTGTATTCGTAACGAAGACGCTGGGTTGTGAAACGGCAGCGACGCACGCTAAAAATGCAGAGTGATTTTCGTGGCGATACGCTTTCGAAATTGCGCCGAAGTTTCTGCAGAGCGAGGTGGGTTCAGTCCACCTCTTATGTGTTTCTGGCATCCGGGGACGAGAGCCCACTCGGTGAAAATGAAATATGATCGCAGCAATTGCCTCTGATGCGACCGCACAGCGGTTTATTACTCACCACATGGGCATGACTATTGGGAACATCTGTAAAGTTGGTGAGAGTAGTCTGATGGTTTCGCCCAGCTTTTGCGAGCCCCGGGGTGGCCTTATGGAGGGTTGAGAGGACTGTTTGTGACCTCCTGAGGGTCTTCTACACGCACGTAGCGGTCGCGATGAGTCTACCCAAGCACCGACATCCAACGGTCTAAAGATCTGAACCACGAGTGTTCTGGTCACCTCGAAGTTGGTAAGTTAACTACAAATGACCGTCCTGATCACTTGGCGTCACGGATGAACAACATGACTACTGTCGTCGGTCCTGCTTGCACTTTTGGTGCTAAACGGGCGGTCTCAGGTGCCAGCAGAATGGCAGTTTACCAGTCCGTAGTACTGTCTATCACCAAGTTTTCAGTTTAGATAGGCCATGCTAGAATGGTTGGGGTTCTTACGGCAGGCACAAGTTGGCAGCTGATATCTCGGATTTCTTCGAGAGTCCCCACCCAGCTCTGCTTCGGTGTCGCGCAAAAGGTCAGACGGTCAGATCGATACTATCCCTTGGTAGCACTTCAGTGTCCAGCCAACTTGAAGTCACCAGCCCTAGAGACCACCTGTGCGCAGTCGTTAGCGAGCAGTGCCAGTGGTGTCACCCCAGACTTTAAGTCATCGCGTGATACGTTTTGGGTGGATATAAAGCGGGTTGCATTTGAAGACGCATTCCGACTCACGACCACCAATTAATGCCCCCCCTTTCCATTGCTAAGCACATAGTGTCTGCGAGTCGCACTGGTTCAAGTGTAGGCACGCGTTCAATAGCCCACTCTGCTACTGCGGGCAAGGCGCTACCGTTCTCTCTCCATTCCTTCCGTGTTGGGGCGGAAGAGAAGGACAATGTCAAGGTTCTTCGGATGCTTATGTTCGGAAAACCTGGTGCTGGCAAGGGCACGCTCTCTTCGAGACTTGTCAGGAAGTATGACATCTTGACAATCTCTACTGGAGATCTACTACGTCAACACGTCGTCGAAAGGACAGATGTGGGTCGTCAAGTCGAAGAAATCGTAGCACAGGGAGGACTCGTCTCTGACGACCTCATGCTCAAGGTAGTCACCAGCAAACTTGATGTACTCCACGACAAGCACTGGATATTGGACGGTTTCCCTCGGACTTTGGCACAAGGAAAGCTTCTTCATACCCATCTAGAGAGCAAACATACCCCCCTAAGTTTGGTTGTGAACCTAGACGTTGCAGACGAGGTCATTCTTGGTAGGATATCCGATAGATGGGTGCATCTCCCATCTGGGCGTGTGTATAACATGTCCTACAACCGTCCAAAGGTAGATGGATTAGACGACGAAACAGGGGAACCACTCACAAAAAGACCCGACGATAATCCAGTACGTCCTATTTCCACGCATGAACTGGATACATAAATTTTACATGTCATCGCACACAGGATGTCTTTTCACGCCGTCTAAAGCAATTTTACACTTCGACCACTCCCCTTCTTTCGTACTACGCTGCGAATGCCAAGTCTGCGCCTCTGGTCAGCTTGCAAGGCGAGTCGTCAGATGAAATCTGGCCGAAACTCGAGGCTGCCGTTCTATCGTCATTCCCGGGGCTGCACAAACGTTCTACGCCACGTAGAGGACGGTATAGTCTCAGCAATCCTTTTATTCTGCCGGATAGTCCTCCACGAGGGAGGTCTGCAGTGTGGAGTCACTAGTTTGGATCACCACGCCTTGTCCATGGATCAACTTTTTCGCTTTCTTGGCTCTGACTGGGCTGGACGCCTGTTCTCCCAGCACGGTTACTTCACGTTTGTTAATTTAAAGGTCGTCTCCCGAACGTTTTGTGAAGTTGTGTAGCAGGGTTATAATGTCTCGTCAGACCAGCAATAAACCTCGTTTCCTCTTTGTGTCAGCCTTTCATGTTTGTTTCATGCCGGTCGACAATGTCAGCGAACTCTTAACGTCAACAGCTCATAACCTCGCTATAGATCGGTACAGAATAACGTACACCGCCTTGTCACCCTCCACAACATCGCTTTTGTTCGCCTCAAGGCATGAAGTACTCGCTAGCCGCGCCTTCCATTCCTTTCATCACTCTCCACTCGCTTTTTAAACCGAGTCTGCTCCATACGGATCGATTTTGACGTGCCCCACCCTCGATTCTCATCGCCCGCCGTGTCAGAAAATTTCCCCTTTAAAATGCTATATCTTTCCCATCTTTTAGCGTCTTATACCCACCTTGCTCATCCCTCAACCATGTCCCCACTCAGGACGCTGGCGTCTACCCTACGTTCATGCCCTGCCTCGCGCGGCGCTACGCGATCCGTGTGCAGCATCGTGCCCTACAACTTACCAAAGGAACCCCCGTTCTACCTGAGTATGTCGAGTTCAGAAACTAGTGCCCCGCAAGACAAGCCTGCCTTACGCATGCTCTTGTTCGGAAAACCGTGCTCTGGCAAGGGAACACTTGCTGCTCGGCTCTCGACTAGGTATCAAATTACGGCAATTTCTACTGGTGATCTTCTTCGGCAGCATATTGCAGAAGGGACCAAGATCGGAAGACAAGCCAAAGGGATTGTTGCCAGCGGTAGACTCCTTCCGGATGAAATGATGTTAGACCTCATCACAACAAAGCTCGATACCCTCAAAACCAGCAACTGGATTCTAGACGGTTTCCCGCGAACTCAGCGACAAGGTAGACTTTTAGACAACTTACTCGCGGAACACAATATCCCTCTCAATCTAGTCATCAACGTCGACGTGTCCGACGACCTAATCTTCCAATGGATATCAGATCGCTGGGTCCACCTCCGTTCGGGTCGAACTTATAGTTCATCCTACAACCCACCCAAAGTTGCAGGTGTGGATGACATCACAGGCGAGCCCTTGACGAAGCGGCCCGACGATAAGCCAGAACGCAATCGTCTCTGTTGTCGTATATACGGACTATGATGACTGATCTGATCTGTACTCGTTCCATTTCAGGAAATACTCGCTCGTCGACTCGAACACTACTATGACCAGACATCCCCACTGCTCTATTACTATGCCTCACGCGCGTATTCGACGCGTCTCGTGGATGTGTGTGGAGACTCGGAGACGGTTTGGCCTGCGATCGAAACGGTCCTCCGCGAATCGTACCCTAGTGTTCGGGAACGTGTGATCCCCAATCAACGCATGCGACTCCCAGGACAACTGCAAGTCAGGTTATCATTACGTTCACCGTCTACGGACTCGGTTTCTCGCAGATGATGTACAAATATTAATATTCGATTCAAATCTTCTCTGCGTGCTCGTTTAGATGGCACAAAGTCGGTCTTTTCTTCATTTTCGACACTTTACGTTCACTAGCTTGGTCTTGGGACACTCACGGGCGTATCCTATTATTATTCATCAGCATCCTGTAGAGCCATCGCATAACTGTACCATGATTGTACGCTAATCATCTTGCTCATAAGCAATACCCTCCTTGCTGTAATAGTACAGTTCCCGCTACAAATTCAATATTTCAAGCTACTAGAGCCCCGTGATCTCGCTCGGGTCATCGCAAACGAGGCCTGGAGGTGGAGTATTAATGATAGCTAGCGCTAGTTGCACTCGACATCTAGAGGGTCTTCGCATTTAGTCTAACTAGTAAAGGGGTTACGAGCCATTAATCATAAGGTCAAAGGAGGAGCAGAACAGTTGTCGATACACTCGGATGAAAGGAAAAATCCGTATAGGCTTGCCTTGGAGGGAGAAAAATGACTAGGAGAGACAGTACTGTGGCAGAATAACAGAGAAGGATATATTGACCGGGACCAAAGAGGGAAGAAAAAAATGGCCTGAACATGTGAAAAGGTGTAAGGGGATAGCAAGACAACAGAACTTGTATGGAACAGCAGCGGTAACGCCTGAGAATGCTCTAGGATATCGGGAGGTAGTTAGTACCCATGGAAGGAAGTATACCAATGGAGATAAGAGAAGGGGTGTCCCAAGCATAAAGAGACAAGACCAACGCGAGCCGCCAGCAGCTCGTGACTGGACATGTCATTAGTCTCATATCACAAGCTAAAAGCTATTAGGTGATTTCCCAGACTGATGTCTCCAGAACACGGAACATGGAAGTGTCCTTGGAGTTCTCGGACCATCCGACAATCTCCCTCCAGTTCATAGAGTTGGCTTCCTTCTCCCCTGCTCCGGCAAATAGTCCGAGGTCGTCATCCGATATCCCACGGAAGATAAGGAAAAGTCGCGTGAAGACGCAGGGATCAGCGGTCACTGAGATATCGATGGCATTAGCTATCTTGGTGGGAGAGAGGAAGCGGTATGCGATGTTCTTGTGTGCGGAGAATGCGTGCAGATTGTTATTGACAAAGTTGGTTCGTGCGTGCAAAGACATTCCAAGTTGGTCCAGAACATTCATCAGATGAGATATGAAGTCCCGGAAGGACATTGCAAAGCCATTTCGAGGCGCAATAAATTCGTTGGGATCAACCATTGCTTGATCTGGTCTGGTTATGATGCGAACTGTGAGCGGTTGCAACAAGTATGATCAAGGTGTACCTACATTGCTTCGTAGTATAGCGACGTGACGACCATTTCACTGTCAAAGTGTTCGAGGGCTCCACCAGGGTGAACCCGCAGGAAATATTTGTATTTTTGTTCACCAACGTTTTCGGCTGGTGGCCAAGTTATAGAGAGATTCCAGAGCGAGTTGACTGTTAAAAACACGTCGCAATATTGTTGGTTAGGTGCGAGGATGCTCAGGTGACACTTGGCAGTGGTTGGTCTCGCAGCGGTCGTGAGTTTGGTCATTACGCGAGAATCAAAGAGGAAGTCTGGCGTAACGTCTGGGTCTTTCATCCTCGTGCCACTGAAGTCAACGGTATGCGTTTCGCCGGAGTGGACGATGCTGAGTTTCCCCCAAAACAAGCCATCGACAATAGTGCCATCTTCCATGCGTGCCATGTCGACGTCGTCGGCGGAGGAGACTGTTGTTTCCAGCGCGATATGCTGTCCCGGAACGAGCTCAAGGTTGAAAGTGGCAGGCATTTCAGTGACTGGTGGTGGTGTGAAGAAGGTCAATACGAGACTTGTCCGGCATCGAGTGCACTTACGGTGGCGGCCTGTAACCAGAGTCAATGCACAGCTCGGAGGATGGGGGGATGCACTCACGGTGGGTCGTCCGGTGGGGGAGGGACATCGCTGACAACCTCGACACGTAGACCCTGAACGCCCATGATCGCGATCTGGTATGAATCTTCTCCGGTCAACTGCATGTGGTCAAGCACGCGGGTGAAGTACGAAATAAGCATTCCGGATTGAGATGTATGATCGAAGATAACACACATAGATATAAGGACCTGAAACCAATGGATGCGTGGAGAGACGCGAATTCGGTAGGAACTCGTAAACCGAATACAGCGTCGGGGGGAGGTTTCGTCCAGTCTCTTGCGACAGCGTCGAGTTCCTACCGATGTTGGGATCAGTGGATGTGTTGGAAAAAGTTGGCAGCGAGGGACTCACAGCATAGCTTTGGGGTAGCTAAGAGAAGTGTGTTGAATGAGGCATAGTGTAGGGCAGAGGGAAAGGAGGCTCAGGACTCTGACGGTCTCCATGTCGCCATATGCGAGGGTGAGGAGACGTTGTCTTGCGAGTGCCATGCTTGCTTGCCTTTCGCGATAGTCGGTTTCCTTGTCGCCCTTTTTGTTCTTGAATTTGTTCCAGAATGACTGGGAGGGGAGACTAGCGCTGGTAGATCTACGAAGAGACGGGGGTCAAGAAGGGTACGAGAGAGTCGGTGACGAGGAGGACTTATGCGGGTGAGAGTAGCATGTTAGAGAATTACGAAGCTGTAGATTGTGGACGATGGAGGTGGGCAAGACTGATTCGATACTTTTGAGCGGACACGCGATCGAACACGAGGCAAGAGACCCAGCACAACTTTAGCTCCATTTTCTCTCCGACTCGTCCTCCATCTTCTCGAATGATCCATCACCACAAGCTCAAGCTCATCTTTACCCGTCCTCGTCGTCCTCACCGTGCTGCACGACGACGACGACCAACTTGCCGAGACTTGATCAGAACCACGTGATGACCATTCATCTCAAATTTATAGTGACTCCACTCAAACTACTTCCACCGCCATGCTACCTCGCTTGCACCGCCTACCGCGCTCATCGTCAGCCGTCCCCAAACGCTCGTTTGCGTCCACGGTTCTCCTCTCTCGTAAATGGGAGAACGAAACTGTCGTTGATCTCCGCAAGGAGGCCAAAGCACGCGGTCTATCCACGTATGACCCTTCTTGTTCTCCGCCTTGGGATTACTCATCATCGTGCCCTTGTTAGCCAGGGAAATAAATCCACTTTGGTCGCCCGTATTCGAGAGCATGAAGAGAACAGGCTTGAAGCGGCGTCGCAGAGTAACCCTCCTGCTCATGCCCCTTCTGCAATTCGGAGGACTTCCACAAAGATAGCACCATCAACATCCTCACCAAATTCGCAAGCGGACTCGCCTGGTATTCCTCTACCTGCCAAATACAGCCCTTCCCAGGCAAATTTCTGGGCTGTCAAATTGCCTGATATCACAAAGCCTGCTGTTGCTCCAAGGGTACAAATAGTGAGTTTTTAGCGTAGCGCTCTGACATCACACCTCTTTGACTTTATGATCTGATAAATTTATGTTGCAGCCGTATTTACCTGACCTCTGGGACTCCGCAAAGCCCAAAGAGAACAGACCCGCCGAGACTGAACCAGAGCTCCCCAAGCTGCACGTTGTTAGCGGTTCAGCTACTCATTATGCCGGAGGGCCGACGCACAACCTAGAAACACCACAGGAGAGCGGGGTTTTACCGACACCCACGACTGTCCAACCAGCTGAAGCTGTGCCGAAGAACGAAGGGGGGATCGTGGCGGACATGTGGGAGAGCTTGGGTCTTCCGCGATCGTTCAGTGCCCTCCAGGCATTGTCAGATGCGGGCAAGCAGGTTGAAGAGGCGTTTAAGGAGAAACGAGATAAAGTCCAGGTTGTATCGAGACCGCTGACCGATGGAGAGAAGAGAGGTGTTTATGGTCTCCTTGGTTTAATTGGCGGGTCGTGGGTCGTGAGTGCGTTCGTGAATGAGCTGTATTAGTCAACTATTTTATCACGTGCTAGTATTCCTTTTTTGTCAATAGGATCGACATGACGTATCGTGACTTTGGACGATGTCGACGGTGCCAATTTCTCATCCTCAGCCTTTGAATGCTTTGCTCAGTGGAATTGGCATCGCACTGTCCACTCACGCCCTCCTCGTCTCGAACGGCGCCGTGCTCGGTGTCTCAAGCTTTGTTCATCGCGCTGCAGAGGGCGACACAGAGCCTTGCAGCGCAGTCCTGGGCATCGTACTCGCCGGCGTAGCAGCGGGTGCCTTGGACGATCATACACTGATCCCTGCAGTTGCAAGTTTCTCTCAGCTCATTCTCGGTGGGCTCTTGGTGGGGATTGGCACGAAAGTACTTGCTCAACTATCTCATCTCTGAACATACCCTACTGATTTGAATGCTGCGTCAAGCTTGCCAACGGATGCACCTCTGGACATATGATTGCTGGACTATCACGATTTTCCAAAAGGTAGAGTGCCTTCTGAGCGACTAGTCCTGCTTCTGCGATACAACACTTCATAGGTCGTTTGCCGCTACAATGGCATTCTTCTCCGCCGCGGTCCTCACCACCCAAATCCTTCACAAGACCCATCTCCCTGTCGTTGCTCAGGCCGACTGGTCCTTGGCATGTCAGCCGAGGGTGGTGTACGTTCTCTCAGCATCACTAGCAACGCTCTGGACCATCACCAAAGCTTTCGGACGCACTTCCTCTCACCCAGTGAGTTTCCCTGCATAAGTAAAAGGTGTCCCATGCAACTAACCATGGCTCAGCCATCGCCTGCTCGTCTTGTAGCATCGTTCCTGACAGCTTTCTCGTTTGGCGTATCGCTTCATCTCGGAGACATGGTCAATCCTTACAAGGTCCTTGGATTCCTTGTCCTCCCTTTCTCTCCTTCTTTCGATCCATCCCTCGTCCTTCTCGCCATCACTGCATTGCCGATTACCACATTTCTCTACCGCTTCGCACGTGGACCTGCGAAACCACGCTTCGGAGGAAAATGGGTAATCCCAACCTCCACTAGGATCGATGCGAGGCTCATCGGTGGTGCTGTCTTGTTCGGAGTTGGATGGGGCATTTGCGGCATCTGTCGTAAGCTGGACACTTCCAATTCCTTGTCACCCTTGTCCACTGACATTCAACCCAGCCGGCCCTGCACTTGTCAATCTCGGCCACGCCCTATACGCGGGAGAAGGTGTTCTTCCCACCTTTTCTTGGGTGGTTTCGATGATTCTAGGCGGTCTTATCGTCGGTTAATCCAAAGGGAAAAGCTTTGCAGTATAGCTAGTAGCACTACAATGAGTTGTCTGCTCAAGTGACACTTCATTACGTGACCTATACGGCAAAATTCAACAAATTCAGAGTGACCGACCTGTCGCAAACTCACAAGTTGTGTCCTGTGGTATGATACACGGTCGACCATTCATTATGATAAATAACGTACAGTAACATCCAAAAAAAAATACGGCTCCTTCAAGCGGGCGTGGCAACGATAGATGGAGTCGATTGTGGACCGCTTGTACCGGGAGCAGCACCATTCTTTCCACGTCCCCACCTTACAGAAATTCTTTCTCCGTCCATATCAAGGCCGTTTGCCCATCCTTCAGCAGCCCGTTCTGCAGACACTCGGTCTTTGAAGTTAACAAAAGCACATCTAGATTTCGCTACGTGCACCACTGACTTAAGCTGCGACGAGGGAATGTGAGGCAGCGAGCTGACGACAAGCGTCCGCACCTCCGCCTCTGTCGCTGAGGCAGGAAGTGACGACAAGAACAAAGACATGATCGTCTTGTCTTCCGGCGGCTTCAGGCCTTGTGCCACAGCATGACCGTGCAAGATCTTCCGTGCGACAGGATCATTCTGACCATGATATCGGTCTTTGATGCTTTGGTGTGAGAGCTCATTGTTCACAGGTTTCTCGTGTCTATATGGACACTCATCCCCACGTTTGCAGTCCCCTTTCGCGAAGAACGAGCAAACATGAGGTTGGTTGCGTTTATAATAGGGATTAGTGCGAGCCAACTCCTTCAACATCTCTTTCCCTGCCGAGCTTGTCTTTCCACCCACTTGCATCATCGACGTCGTACCATCTGCCATCTGTGCACCCATTCAATGAAAAGGCCACGGAAACATCGAACACACATACCTTATTCTCCATATTCTGCGCATAATACTCCCGGTTGATATCACTTGTCGGAGCCTCGCTCTGGATAGCCAACGCCGTGTCCCGAACTTGGGTTGGTAAGCCATACTCGAGATCCAACAGGCAGGTTTGGCAGACATTCTTGACTTTGGCACAGGTTTGACAAATGACAGTGGCTTTGTAGCGAGCGCCTGAGCCAGGATTCCAACGAAAAACGGTGAACGGACGTGCGCATGTACCGCATGAGCGACCGAATTCTTGCTTTGACTGCCGGGGGAAAGTGAAGTAAAGTACTGAGATAAAGGATAGTGAAGGGAACTGCGTACCATTCGGATGAAGGGATTGTTACCCAGACATGTCTCGCAGAGAATAGGAAACTCGCTCTGCTCCCAACCTGCTTTGTTCAAATCTGCTTTGGGCATTTTTTGAAGTGGATGAGTGTCGTGCAATGAAAGACTCGGACAAGAGGATCGAGGACCGTATGAGTAGCTTTATGCTGACTAATCACACTGACACTATACACAGACTCGTAACGGTCGTAAATGCACAATATGCTACGCGTAAGTAATGATCAAGGACAGATTGAACGGAAGTGTAGATGCAGTGACAATGATCTCCTCGCCCTCCTCCACTAACTCTGACACCTTCTTCTCTAGATTGGGTCGCGTCGCTTGCTCCAGCTGGGGAGGAGCCTGGAAATAAAGCTGCTTAGTCGCAGTTGAAAGAGAAGGCTTCTTGATTTGAATGGTCTGTTTCTCTGTCAACATCTCGATCAATTGTTCGACAGTCCATTCCCGACTGATCGAAATCTCTAGAGCCTCTCCACCACAAACAGGGCAATGTTCGCGTTTTTCGTGCTCAAATGTGTACGAGTAAACGCCCTCCGTTCCGATGAGCATGAAGTAATTGTTGAGGTATGCAGCTGAACTTGTTGCAATCTTAAATGCTTCGTTACAGCACGATGCGGCGATAATGGCATTTGTCGAGGCAATGGCAGGTATCACATTCTTCACAACACCTTGAGTAAGCGACCAGGTCACCCCTTCAATCTTGAACTCTTTGGCACGGGCGGAAGCAACGGAGTACAACCAGGCGATGTGCTCAGGGTCATCTGTGTCAAGTTTCTTCTCCCCATGAACTCTAGGCCACTCCAGGACAGACGCCCATTCGATGCAGTGCTCTGGGAGGCGTGGCGTGTTGGCGATTGTGCATATAGGAAATGTGGTGGGCTTGTTAAGCATGTCAAGAGAGCACTCGTAACAGGATGACACGGTCGGTAGGATAACGCGGGCTTGGCCTTTGAATCCTTCAGTGCCACCGTCGATAAGAGGTTTCAGACTCTCTGGAGTATCTGAATCGACCAGGTTGACAAGTGTAGCATTAATCCACCGTCGTGCTTCAACAGAATCGAGGCCACAAATCACCAGATTAAACTGCATGTAATAATCAGCGTCTTTGTCTTGAATCTTGCCAAAGTAGGGCGTGACTTTCACACCTCGCACTCTCTTCATAACATATTCTGCTGCTACGATGGCTTTGGGTTTCCCCACATCGGCTTGTCTGATCTTTGCGTCAAGCTTACGGTGGGGTGTCAAGTCAGAGAACATGCACACCTGAAGAGGAACTGACGATTGAGGTTGCTAATGTCAATAGTGTCCATGTCGATGACGTGAATGTCCTTGAACCCTGTCAGAGCTAGGTTGGCAAGGATCTCGCAGCCCAAACCACCCGCGCCGATGACCAGGATCTTGCATTTGTCTCGCAGAAAGTCTTTGACCTCGTGCTCTATGTGAATATCATCGTGATAACTTGCTCACAAATGTGTAGACCTCATCACCAGCCAGGAAAGAAGGATCTGTTCGTGGACCTGGTCGATCTAGGATTTGGTCGATGTGGAAATAGCGATCTTGCCAGTCGGTTGATGTTGATGATCCGTTGAGGTGAATGGAATTGTTTGCCATGAAAGATGAGTCGAATGAAAGTCTAGGAGATGTCTATGCAACTTGCAGTCCCACTAAGTCGTAACCGCCGGAGTCCCTTGTCATTCAGACCAGATATCGTCGTTTATGTAAACCGCTGCAAAGTCTCGTCCACATGTCCAATGGCTCAACCAGGTCAACTACTGACCTTCAGCGGTCACCAATACCTTCGCCAGCGCTTGGTCTTGTCAGTTCTCAGCGGAAAGTCAGTTCGAATAGACAGGATCAGGTCCGCGGATAAAGATCCGGGTTTGCGGGATTATGAAGTCAGCCTTTTGCAGTTGTTTGAAAAGGTGACGAATGGTACTGTCATCGAAATCTCTGTCACTGGTATGTTGCGAACTATCGTGGTTTCCCGGCTGATCAAACCACCTATACAGGTACCTCCGTCTCGTTCAAACCAGGAATTATTTCGGGAGGTCCTGTAACCTACGACTGTCCACTTTCGCGCTCAGTGGGATATTTCCTGGAACCCTTGGTTTTGCTCGCGCCTTTCTCTAAAAAACCGTTTCAACTCACTTTGTGTGGGATCACGACAGATGACACAGACCTCTCTGTTGATTTAATAAGGACCGTAACCCTGCCACATCTCCAACTTTTTGGTCTATCTGACGGTCTCGAGCTCAGAATCAAAAAGCGCGGTGCTCCTCCTGAGGGTGGCGGAGAAGTTCAATTCCTGTGTCCCATTGTCAAGCAAGTGAAAACACTCAACTTCGTCGAGCCAGGTAAAATCAAACGAATAAGAGGAATCGCGCATGCCGTTCGAGTTAGTCCTCAATTTTCCAATCGCATGATAGATTCCTGTCGCTCGATTCTCAACCGTTATATCCCTGACATCTACCTCTACTCGGATGTGTACAAGGGCGCCGAGAGTGGAAAATCTCCAGGCTATGCTTTGACTTTGCTTGCCGAGTCGACGACATCCGCGATACATTGCTCCGAGGCCGTGGCGAAAGCCGGAGGTACTCCAGAAGATGTAGCACTATTAGCAAGCCGTGCACTTTTATCAGAAATTCGGCGAGGAGGTTGTGTTGATCGCAAACATCAAAGTCTTGTCCTTTTGATGATGGTGCTAGGTAGCGAGGACGTGGGACGGTGTCGGATGGGTGAGGCGTCCCCTCGGACAGTGCAATTCCTACAGGATATAAAGTCTTTCTTCGGAACGTCGTTCAAAATTACTTCCGTAAACCCCTCTGACCCATCATGCACGCAGTCAGTGTACTCGTGCTATGGAGTGGGCTATGTCAATGTCAACCGAACCCTGGCCTAACGTGTATATCGTATATCCTCATCGCCATGACTATATGACCTGAAACTATACCGTATGAACACGAACGTTTAGCGATAAATGATTGACACCCTCCCAAAGTCTCCGTTTCCTTTCCCACCTCCAATCACTGCAAGCCATTGCTGAAGTAACGGCCACCCCGCCTCGAACCTCGTAGACAATTCATCCGTGTGATGTTCCCCATCGAGTAGTTTGATCAGATCAGGAGGTGGTGCTGACAAAGTGCTCACTTGGCCCGACCCTTGGGACAAGGATGCTTGAATTTGTGGAGCCACAGCTACAGATGAAGACTGCGACAGCTTCGAACGCGTGGCTGATATTGGCCCGACCGATGGCCCATGTACCGATGATCGACCATCTCTGCTCGAGATTTCGGATTGTTGGTATAATACAGATCGACGACCTTCCGAGTTCACTCTGGGTCGCCCGATTGGTTGCTCGCGGGTGTTTTTCGGCCATTCGGGGGATATTGAAGGCTGATTACCGAGCGTAATATTGATGTTTGAGCTGCTTCTCTGGAGCGTTTTAAATCGAAGTTGTTCCAACACTTTCTCTGCGGCGCTTGTCCTGCGGGGAGCACTCGTTCTCGGATCGACATCTCTCGTCGGAGAGCTCAATATTGCTTCAGTGTCGAGCGGAAGAGTAACTGAGCTGTCAGGAAGTCGTCCTCGAGAGTGAGGAAACACCTCAGGTGCGTCTACCAAGGAACCTCGAGGCTCCGGACCAGGTTGAGTTGGAGGTGAAGAAAAACTTTGTCGGCGTCTGCGATTTGTCAACGCCTGTGATGGTGACTCTGGGATCAGAACCGGATATCGGTGAACTCGACGAAGGAAGCCCTTTATGACACCAAAGCTGGTAAATCGTCGAACGTCAATGCCAAGTTCATGAACTTCGTGGCTCTCCATCCATTCAAATACAGTCCGTCCCGGCTTTAACCGAGAGTAGAGATGCAGTAACTTTGGCCAGTCGGGTATCGGCTTGCCTGGCTTGGTGACATAGGGACCACATTCTTCCCTGACGTGCGGTTCGTCCGCAAGCCACTGGATATTATTCCTTAATGTATACATGTTTGAATATTGGAATATATCAATCGTCAAGATGACTTGGTAATATCTTGCAGCTTATTGAGTGCACACATGGGATGAGCATCAAGGTCAGTACTCACAGAAGATGAGAGATTGCCTGACGTGTTAGTTCGAGATCGCAGTCAGCCAGTTGTGCAATGCGACTGACATGGTTCACGCCATTGATGTGCTGGCAGACCTGGGATTCATTACGTATAGATGTAGATTGTGCGACCACTTGAGGGAGGTAAAACAAAATGCACTGACCTTCTTCATTGTGAGATCCCAGTTATCCTCTATTCGTTTCGATATGTTTATGAGCGGCAGAGGGACTTGCCAATCCTTCACCGGAGGAGGGTTGGGATAAAACGGGAGAATCTTGAGCTCAATGGAATTGAAATCGTCTATCGGAATTGAGGTTTCAGAATACGAGTTCAGGTCTTCGTATAGCTGCTCGATTATGCCGTACATCGCCGTCGACGTTTGGGGATTTGATAGAAACTTGGATTCTTCTTCGCAGGCGGCTAGGACCCTACTAACTTTGCGAACAATGGGTTCATAACAGCTGAGATTGGCCGAGCGTTCGAACACGAAGCAAACATTGAACCAGAACGAGTTTCGTTCGTAATCCCCCGATAGTGATACAGGAAGTCCGATAATGCGATAGTTCCCCGTGGCGCTGATAAGAAGCCGACCACAGAGGGCGGTCGGTGGGATCACATACTTGGATATGTCGCTAAAATTGAAGACGACCTTGCTGGAGGTTGAGCGTTGCTGTGGGGATGGAAAATGACGCAGTGAACTGGGACGTTTTCCTTCTGCAATTAAAGAAGAACTAGAACGGCGAGATAGTCGTTCTTCGCCTTCAGCCAAAATGGACGGGGATGGCCTTGGAGAGGAAGTCACAGACAAGCTGGTGGCTGGAACAGCAGGTGCAATGAGACCCTCAGGAACTTGATATACAATTTTTGGACCTGTCTTGACGTCGAATATAGCATAGAAAATCGAGTGTATTCTGGGTAAGAATGTTTCTCCCTCGGAGGGCATCTTCAGCTTTCATCATCCAGGGTTGATGTTGAGTAGTACTGTAGAACCTCGTTTGAAAGTCATACAGTCTGTAGATTTTGTGGTTGCTAAGCGTAGCCTTAGAGTCCTTTAGCTACTAGTGTGAATTCGGACTTGGACTCGTACGATATTTCGCAGGTTTACACTAACCTTGGGGGACAAGGCAACACATTTATAATGTCGAGTTCGATGAAGTAAATTAATGGTCCTAAAGTCCTTAAAGTGTATACAAGACAGTGCAGACAGCGTCCAAACAGAATTGTGAAAGAGAGTTTCCTAGAATGGGCGCCGGGGGGGGAGTAGACCTCGGTTCAACCGTTCTCCTGGGCCATCAAACGATTGAGCTCAGATTCAGACCCCCGAGGTCGGATGCAGACAAAGGACATGTGAAACTGGCTGAGTTACTGACTGTCGGTGAGATAGTGGAGGCAAGGATGCGCAAGCCGAGCTAGTCCAAGAATTCGGTCAGTCACGACAGATTTCTATGCATTCGAACACTCGACTCGCCGTAATCTCATAATTCACAGTGATGTCTGATTTTGTACCACCATTGATACCACATTTCGTCTCTAGATCTTGGAAAATCGCGATGTTGGAGGTCGTATTTGTCGTATATTGAATGGAAAGAGGGAATGTAATGTTCTTGACGGAGTTTGAAGCAAACGTTACGTCGTTTTGCTGGCCACCACCTATATAAGTATTGTTGATAGGGTAGTACACATGTCACCGTCATCAATTTAGGCTAGTAGATATCTGAGAGATGCGCACATTCGCTTTTATTGACGAAAACGAGACTGTGAAGTAATTGGGGTTGTTAACTGTATAATTGTCAAGTGAGTATCTCGCCACACTATTGAGCGCTGCACATATGATATTGGGATCTCAAGGTTGATTTGAACGCCGTCGGACAAGGGTTGAATCTATCAGAAATGGCGAAAAGTTATTCGCTACTCGTAATCTCAGCGGAAATATCTTATCTCGCTCCCCGTCGTCACTGGCTGTATATTCCCTACGATAATGTTTGGAGGACGTATCCACTGGTTCAATCATGTTAGTCACTGGATCTCAACAGGTTCAAACTACTATACCAAACAATGCGAGAGGCAATAGGATGCTGATGATCAGGAAAACGACAACCATGAGAGTGCAACAGCAGAATCGGCCAACGCACGCCGATCGGCTGCCCTTCGCCCAGAGAGCACCGCGGGATTCATTTCGCCAACGTTGTAAATCTCTGGAGCGACTGTGTAAGAGGCAGAATCTCAGCACAGCACAAATGCAAGATCCCAGTTCACTTGGCAATCACGACACGTACTTGCCAGTCGTAGTCCGTGCAAATCCGCCCTGGTCATACGGGGTATTCTCCGGTTTGCGCACAAATGTCGAAGCTCCAGGATTCTCGGGCTGACCATATAGGTCGTCGTCTCGATACCCACCAGCTCCATAAGGGTCATAACCGCCTTGGTCATAAGGTTGGTGAGGTTGGGTGTTGCCGTAGGGGTCGAACGCAGGTGCGTCAGTGTATTGCTGATCATACCGTCCATGCTGTTGGGAATAAGGGTCCGTATATGCCATAGTAGCTTGATGCAAGATGGACGTGGAGAGGAAAAGTAGATCACTAAGAATTGGAATTTACTGCGGTACACCGCTCTACCCCTCGCTGCATGTGGCGCAACTGTTGCTGTGGGGCTGCATGACAACAAGAGCACTCCAACTCACACGCCAAATTGACCATCCCAACTGCAGTGAAAAAAAATATACTATGGCTTCGACAGCGTGTTATACATTCATACATTCAAGTACACTCTAATCCAGACGGTGAGAAGTTAAGAGGGTAGAAGTCACAACCCAAACTCCATCGAACATTCGGGCATCAAAGGCCTGCGATGTCCGTTGGCACTTGAGGTGTTGGCAATCTTGCCTGTTGGTGCTTTTACAGGAACTTTCCTGCCAGCCATGGGTCCGAACACCTGACCATGAGATGAGTTGGGTACAAATCGATTCGACGGCAGTGTAGCAGTCTGGACAGCTCCTCTTGACGGCGTTTGCAACACTGCAGAGAATGGCCGCTGGGGTGTCCTTGGTGGTCCCATGTCCTTTCGATCTGGTCGGAAACCCGAACGCGATATTGTGTGATCGGCGTGTGCAAAGATCTGTCCTGCTGGCCTGAAGCGTCCTGTTGGGGGTGGTGGAGGCATCGTATTGTGATCTATATCAAATGGTGGTGGTGGTGGCCCCATTCTCGTGTTATCCTCGCCATGGTATGCATATTGTCTGAAAGCGGATCAAAAAGATGGTCGTACAGTCAATGGAGACATTACTCTGCAAAACGGCTGCTACCGGGTTTATCGACAGGGGTCGCAACTTCTTGCCCCGATGCCTCTGTTCGACTGAAGGTCGGGTGATCCCCTTGGCGGAGGGTCAATCGCAATGGACCCAAGGGCGTTGGGATGGATCTTGGGCTGGAGTTTGTCTTCACACTACCGCCTTGGCTGGAAAAACCTTCGTGGGGTCTAATCAGTCAACGTGGGACTTACTTACCCTCTGATTTCACCCATGGGCCGCTTTCCATTCTGATTCAAGTAAGCAGAAGGTTCTCGAATTTGGTCTACGCCTGTGCCTCTGCGGCGACTGTCATAGAGCTCCCTTCGCAAAGCCTCTATATCTCTGGGAGGCACACCAATGGTAATCTTCAACAGATGTAGAGATGTGATTACTGACTTTCTTAACGATCCACGCTCGTTCCTTAATCGATCACATGTGAAGGACAGTTGTAAGCATTGCATCCGATAGTGTCGTACAAGTGCGGCGAGAGACTCTTGCTGGAACTGGATCAAGCGGCGAACCTGTGACAATGGCCTATGAAGAACATGTAGGGGTTGCGTACCTTCACGGCATGAGCTATGCCGTCGATTGCGTAGGGTAGTGAGCGAAACCAGTCTGACATTGGCGGACCCATATTTTGCTGAAGGGGTAGTAATTGTATGTTTTGAGCCCCGCATTTCGCGCAGCTTTGATTTGCGTCTACAGAGAGTCAGAACGAGGTCACACTATAGGTGTATCGGTAAAGATGGTGGATACTGACTGAGATGAGAGTTACAGATTACATGACCACATTCTGTGATCCAGAATGGTACTGGAGGGCCCCTATCGATGGACGAGAACGGGAGATGACAGATCGTACACCCCACAAAGTCCCAAAAGTCTAACTGTGAGTCCTGCCTGGCGGAGGTTTGCTCGCCTGTCGCTGGGCCAGACATCTGGAGGGGCAAGTGTAAGCCAGAACCAAAGGTGTCTACCAACGCGACGGCTGATCACGTGTGAGTTGTTAACTGTCGTCGAGCCCAACACTGACGCCCACATCCAACTCACATCCAACACGAATCCAACTTTTCATCGTCAACGTCGTCGTCGTCAACAAAAAAAAAGATAGAGACAAATTCGGCTATCACAACGATCATCGGCTACCATCCGGGATCATTCGTCAATGGCAAGTCAGGGTTCTTCTAGCAGTCCCAGCTCTAGCGGTTCAACCCTCAGACCAAATACCGCATCTTCGTCCTCTTCTCGTCCTGTCAATGGAACGGACTTAAAGAAACCTCTCGTGGACACTCAGCTTCGTGCTGACAATTCCATACCCACGTCTGACTACCACTCACGACTTCGTCCGCTCATCACAACGATGGGTTGGGATCTTAATGCAATCATTGAAAGTTCTCCCAATTTTCACCACGTCCGCCGCGTACATTGTACTTCCCCAGCAGCCAAACCTGATGCTATTATACCCGAATTCGAGGAAAATGGTACCCCTTTAATCATCAGTGGTTGGAATAGACATCCGAAATGGCCAAGGGGAATATTTACTGTCGATTGGTTGCAAGAACACGGCGATCAGAGTCAGTCTTTCTACTCCTTTCAGCTTGTTTCTGACTCTGGTTTAAGATCCAACTGTCCGAAACGTACACAACTGGACTGATGTCAAGATGCCCATAGGCGATTTTATCGACAAAATGCGCCATAGTAATGTATATGCAAGTCGCGACGGTGAGTTCTTGTTCCCCTTTATCGCTGAGTCTTTCGGAGACTGACTGAGTTTCATTGTCAGAGCAGGAACGGTTATACGGAAAAGATGGTGTATGTCCGGAAGAGTGGACCAAATGGCTGACCGAGTCTGGTGCCATACCGGAGCAACTCTTGTTTCACGGCTCCAATGACTTTCTTAGGTTTCTTCCTGAAAAGACAAGTGTCCAGACATTAATGTGCTACATGGGCATCGGTGATACTTTCACCCCATTCCACAAAGATCTTTGTGCTTCGTCTGGTCAGAATTTGATGTGTTACACTGAGCACTCTGGGTCGGCGTTCTGGTTTATGACAAAGTCGTCGTCGGCACTTCAGGTTGCCACTTATTTTCACCAATTGGGACAAGAACTTGACCTTGAAAGTCACGTAGTAACGATTGAAGAACTTGCGAAAGCTCCTTTTGACGTCTACATTGCTGAACAGCAATTGGGAGATCTAGTCCTAGTTCCTCCGAGATGTTGTCATCAAGTTGTCAATAAGGGCGGAATTACAATCAAGACGTCGTGGTCGCGTATGTCTCTTACAGGTCTGCATACAGCACTCTGGCATGAGCTTCCTATCTACCATCGAGTATGTCGGCAGGAGACCTATAAAGTCAAATCCAGCATTTTTCACGCGTTACAGCACTATACCCGTACCTTAGCAAATTCGCCTGACCAGGCTGAAAACGCGATGCATCTCAACGACGCAATTACCTTGCAGAGGTTAATCAACCTTTTCGACGACATCCTTGCCAGCGAGTTTTCAATGTCTCGCGACTCGATGCCCCATGTTTCGCAGCCGGGTTTTTCTCATGAAGATAACCTTCATTGCGATTTTTGCGGGGCTGACATTTTCCAGAGCTTCTTCGAATGCGTTCCATGTCGTACTGTTTCCCCTGAAGATCCGTTAAGCAACATCCCCATTGGAGATGGTCTGATCATCTGTCCTCCATGTTATGTTGAAGGCAGGACATGCCGTTGTGGTGTGATGGAGCCTGTACAGTGTCGGCCCTACAGTGATCTATTGCAAGTTAGAGATCAAGCGGTCATGGTGGTCCAACGTATGGACAGTGGTTATAGCAATGCATTTGGATATTTGTCCGAGCAACCAAGTCAATTACTCTCGGGAGACCAAGTAAACATATTCGAAGTTGCGTGTAAGCTGTCCCAGCACCGATGGTCGGAGTCTAAGGTGCAGTGGTATTTGTGTTTCTGTTGATATAGCGATGGAGCAGTAAAGACTCTTCCCAGGCATCCAAGAGTTGCCGTGCACGCAGAGGAGATAGCCACCAAGTGCCAGCCAGTGCCGGAATTTACTGCAAACCCTGCCATGGCTCCAAATGCTATACCCATCTTCTTGAAACAGATTGTATTCATTCCGCAACAATCCCTTCTGATCATCATGATGGAAACACAAATTGGCATCTCTTTCACCGTCAGGGTGCGAAACGGTACCAGGAGTCATGGCAAAGCGTTACCGAAGATGAGGCAAATGGGTCACGTCCTAACTCATCCCTCAGACTCATTTACCTGGCAAAAACCTTCAAAACCTGCAGAGCCATTGTTCCTGAGAACACGGAACACGGTTGGTACGACCGATATGCACCGACAACATTGAATCCAATCGTGGACACTCCCGCAAAGGTGTTAGTTGGGTTAGCGGATGAATCCGAAAAGGATGAGCTGGGTGACGTTGAGCAACACAAACCACCATCTCGTCAGCTTAGCAGGTCGCCGACCGCTGACTCGCTGGTATCCGACATTGTTGGCACGCTTTCCATTTCTGCTAGGAAAGAATTAATCCACAGTCCCACGATTACTACAAGGAAGGCGCGGTCTCCTGGGCAGTTGCAGAGCGACTCCCCTGCGCACCTCGGCTCACCATCTGTGCTCCAAGAGCATCCTACAGTCGCGTCTTCATTGCATCTCATGGACGACTCAGGGGATCTCAGTGATTTGACGGATCTCCTAACCGAAGACGATTCTTCGCCACGCAACCTTAGTGGCATCGTATCGACTCCGCAGATAGCTGGCACTCAGTCTCTTTCCCCATCGTCTGCCGTCGCTACCGGCGCCTTCCCGGGTTCTCGATCTTTCGCAAGAGTAAAGTCTAAATCGAGGGTCAAATTCGCGGGTGTCGAGATACAGCGACCACATTGGTACAACCGGTCAAATACGCAGGCCCAACCCCCCTCTAAACTCAAGAGGAAGCGAGCGCAATCCACGGAAGTTCTGGTATATCTCCCGTTTCTTTCCACTAAATGTAATGTGCTGACTGTCATGATTCAGACCGAGGATGAAATCCCGACACCCAATGAGCCCGTTGCGTCCATCCGGTCGTCCGATAAAGGCAAGCGGAAGATGTCACGAGGTGCAGCTTCTCGGTGAGCCTAGCCCACTCACTGCAGCGAGAGGCGGAACCTCATGATGACTTCGAAGGCTACCACGACCGAACGCGCGAGCACGCCCCTCTGCCACCATCTTGGGTCCGGTACCACAGGCCAACGGTTTAGCTTCTGCCCTAAATCAAACATTTATGCAGAACAGCGTTGGTCATCGCATTACTTCTCCCCTTAATAATTCTGTTTCCTCCACCAGTGATACTGTCGACGTCCCCCAGTCTAAACCTCAGTATATCGATGCATATACTCAAACAGAACTCCGTTTCACACGATGCAAGTCTGTTGTGCCACTTGCTACAGACCCTTTTCGCAGTATTGAAAGATTGCAACGTGAGAACGATGAGCTCCGGGCTCAGCTAGACCTATGGAAAGGAGAGAGTGAGCGCTACAGGGAAGGCCTACACGAATATCGAAAACGATATATCTTGCAAAACTCACCACCTTATCTCCCGTCAGTCGGGGGTCCATCGACAAACATCTCCTATGAACACCATGACGCAACCCACGCCGGACCGCGTGTACAGAATACCGCAGCAAACAACTCTATTGGTCACGTTAGTGAACCGGATTATCCTCCCGTCGAAACACACTCTCTACCTACACCATCGTCAGCGGAGAGTCCTGGCCAGTTGCCTGAAGTGGCTCCTTTGCTCTTACCTTCACCAATTCGTCGGCGACCCCAAACAGAGCCTCGTAGTGTTCAGAGAGCTCATTTTGAGAGACGGGGCGACCATGTTCCTTATCACTATAGATCTCGCCGACTACGTTATGGAAATGATCCGCCCGAGACACCCACAAATGGAGGAAAATGGAGGACCAAGGCTCGGAGAGATCAAGTTTTATCGAGTCATACTAGACAACCATTGGGAAGCCCAGTTCAGCAGAGCACTTCTTCGTCTGTTGGATCTGGGTCGTTGAACTCAACAGTGATGGTAGATGAAGAGAAAGGGGAAGAACTTGCTGGTGACAAGGCGTCCTCCTAGCTCTTCATTAGCATCGCCTCGCCCAGTCAACAGTCCATAGTAACTGCAATGGTACCCTTGCCTTCGTCAACTACCTCTTATTCAGCTCAGAGGCAGATTGTAATTAGTGCGTATTCATATCATTCGGTTTTGTTACGTTCCCCGGAAGTACTTAGATTTCGCCGCATTCGTATCCCACACGTCCGCACAACTGTTTTTTGAATCGTATATTGTTACTGGTCCACAAAGCACTAATCAGATCATATAAGGTCCCCCGGATAGCAAAATTCGAATGAAGTCAAAAATGTCAGTGCCACCACCACCCGGTGCACAACAATCATATGACGAGAGAAACGGATATTAGGGTGCGACTAATGAAGGGTATATCAACATTTGTTAGAAGAATGACAGAAAACGTGTGATGATGTGCGTTCATGATAGCAAAGTTCGACAGACGACTGGGTGAGCTGAGGGAAGGCATGGGTATTAACCGCATCGACATGAAATGATTTGCCAGAAACTTGACTTGGGTTCCTGGACATCGCCGTTTTGGTCATGATACTCATCACCTCGTGATATACCCACTTCGTTTCCTCGTGCGCGAACGTTGCTGATGGCTGGTGGAGCAGCACCTACGGTCGACACCATGGGAGATGCTCGACCATAGGGTTGGTTGGAGTATGCCTCGTCGTTTGCATAGTCCATGCCTTGAGTGACGTTTGCATACGGATGTTGTGGCGCACCATTAAAGCTCGCTCGGTTCTGAGAGGTCGATATAGGAACATTGACCTGAGCAGCCGCAGACATGGGTGTAGCCTGACCAGGAGCGCCGCCCGCGCTGGGCGTGAGCGCGTTGGGGACTCTACGCTGCTTGGAACCATGGCGGACGAGAGCAGGTGAGGGAGGTATGACTTGTGGGTTAGTCTGAGAAGTCCTTCTCCAGTCAGCGTCACGTTGTCTATCCACATCTCGTCTACGTTCCTGGGGTTGGGTTGCAGGCGTATTCTGAACTTGAGATAATACCGGCTGGTGACCCTGTGGGACGTCCCATGAGCAGTTAAAAGCCTTGATATTGCGAAGGAAGTCATACCATCGAAACATCCCAGCCCTTCCCACCATTCAATAGATTCCAATCGTAGACACCATCATCCACCTCATTAGTGTTCTTCATGACCTTTGCAAACAACTCTCGCAGGAAATCATAATCAGGAGTCTCTTCAAAACCAAGTTTGCGGACGTAGTTCAAATAGATGCCAAATTCCTCTGGGTAACCGTCACATAACTCTCTAATTGGACTTGTCTGTTTCTTCTCTCCGATCTTCTCGTACTTCTGTTTGTTGGTCGCAGCTTTCAGACCTTGCCAAGGCAGACTACCACGCAGGAAGTACATGAAAACATGGCCAAGAGATTCTAGGTCATCTCTTCGCGATTGTTCCCTCCCCAAGTGAGTGTTGATGCTCATATACCGTGCAGTTCCGCTAAGACTCTTGCGTTCTCGGTAAGGAATGTGTTGCTTCGTTTTTGGGTCACGATACTGCTTGGCCATTCCGAAATCGACGACATGAATGACGTTTGCCGCCTTTGTGCCAGGGCGACCGATGAGAAAGTTGTCGGGCTTGATATCACGGTATATGAGATTTTTCTCGTGAATAGTTTGTACTCTAGAAATCATCTGTCTTGCAGCCATACAGACGGTCTTGGTGGAAAACTTGCGTCCGCACATATCGAAGAGGTCCTCCAAGCTGGGACCGAGGAGGTCGATGACCAAAATGTTATGTAGACCTTCTTGCCCGAAATGATAGATCTGAGGAATGCCAGGTAGAGACGGTAAGTTGCAGAAAGGAGGTACGGACAGAGAAAGAACATAGGACAGCCAGCAAGGATGCGATACGAACGACATTCGTCCCGCAGCTGTGGTGCCTCCGCTTTACGTGGTTCCTAGAGGACAAGGGTGAGAGGGAACGAGACGAAGGAGCGATGCAGACGCACAAACTTGATGGCAACGGTGGTTGAATTGAGCAGGTTGGTCCCTACGATGGCAGGTCAAGTGGTGTGGTGTTTGAGCAGTGTCATAGTACCTTCGAAGATGACGCCGAAGGAACCCTCTCCGATTTTCTTGCCAACGCGGTAGTGAACACCGACGACGTTGTTAGTTCCGGAGGGGTGAGAGGCCATTATTGAGTGTATGTACTGCAGAGGGACGAGGACGCTGAGCGGGAAAGCGGAGAGGTCGCACTGGCAAGGCTTGGATTGCCTGCGCGGCGAAGAAGGAAATTGGTCGTTTGCTCACAGTAGCCTTAAGACTCGGTCAACACCGAAACAAAAGAAATCAGAAAATAAAATTATATAACGAAAAGTCCACTTCGACTGAACTAAACCCATACAGTATCTACCATTCAATCCAACCCTCTTCCGACTCCTTCAACACCTCAAAATCAGCCCACCGTGGCTTACGCAGAATCCACCACAACAGCGTCACCATGCCTGGAAAAGTCGCAATGTTTCGGGTCCCTTTCCGGTCATCACCTCTGTAGTACGAGAAGCAACTCAGGAACACCGTGTTCTCCAACCGTTTCCTGATCCATGCATTGTATTTTCTTGTTGCTTCATCCTTGACTCTGAGCGCCTTTATTTTGCCAGCAATCACCGGCTTGATAAGTTGCAGAATGTAATTTATCTTGTCGCGCCATTGAGTTATAGACCAGTCTCCGACAGAGGCAATAAACGCACCTGTGTCTCGACTGAGAAAATCAGGGATGCATGTGCTGATACGCCATTTGGGCCTAGTTCCTCATCATTTGGTCTCTTATCACCACCTTGAAGCTGTAACTCACCCACTATCATGAATGTATTCGGAAACCCGGGGAACATAGTCCCGCGATAGCTGGTCGCACCATCCTCCGACTCGAAATAATCTTCTAGCGTAAGTCTGTTGAGTCCTCGCAGCGACATCCCCTTATCCACCTAAAGACACCCGCTACGTCAGCTATGATCAGTCGTATCACATCCAACACTTGCCAAATTAAAACCCGTTCCAAAGATGATCACATCCAGTGTTACCTTTTCTCCGTTGGAGAGTATCACGCCATCCTCCACGACTTCACGAACTCCATCCCATCTGAGATGGACGTTAGATCTGCGTAATGCTGTAAGATAGCCAGGATCAATAATGATTCTTTTACAACCCGGAACTGCAAGTTTGAACTAAGAGTTTGTTCAATTGTCGGAAAATCATAGAGCACACGATAGTCAGGGATCATCTTGTCAATGTTCTCTTTTGGAGCATGTTTTTTCAAGTGATTAACCATAAACATTCGTAAGAGCTTCCCAAACGGAGAGTTACTCTTATAGATCAGCCAGGCAAGGTCAGACTTGAGTGATCGGTGTATGTCAACAGAACAATCTTGCTACTTTCCATTCGGGCTTACCCTGATCATGATTGATGCGCGATATGTTCGCATGACGAGGGGTATGTGTGCAAATGCCCACTTGATCCATTTAGGGTACCTGTATTGTCCCCGTGGTAAGAACCATTGAGGAGTTCGGCAGAAGTTGGTCACTTCGGTTGACTCCTCCTCAGAAATGATCGGCAAGAACTGTGCTCTGCGCCTCGTCGTATCAGCACATGCCATATAGAGTTGACCGAAGCTCACGAAACGTACACTGAACATCCATTACCAATCACACCAACACGTTTGTGTTTCAGATCGACATCATGCCTCCAGTGGTGAGAATGCCAAAGTGGGCCCTCGAATCTCTCGATCCCTTTTATATCCTTGGGAATAATGGGGGACGAGAACGCTCCCACTGCCGAAATGACAAGTTCAGCTTCGATATGTGTAATCTTCCCAGAGACGGTATCTTCCAGCGTCAACTTGTGAAGACTTGTGGTTTCATCCCATTCCACCTCTCTCACATGGGTGTTGAACGTCGTATGGGAAGAAAGACCGTGCTTCGAAAAGAGTTGTTCCCAGTAGTCTTTGATTTCGGGTTGAGAGACGAAATAATTCTCCCAACGCGGATTCAACTCTGTGGAAAGGGAATACCAGTGTCCTGGCACATCAGAACCGCATCCCTATTCGGAAAGAAGTGGGCTGTTAGCTGTATCGTAGATGCTGAGTCAAGGTTTGATATGCACAGGATATGTATTGTCCTGCAATCCCAAGCGGACGCCATCCATAAGCATCAGTACATTCGTTGTCAGAGACTTACGGGCATAACGTACCCGCCACGTTCCACCGATACTAGACGCCTTCTCGTATATCTGCACAGGTGCATCATGTGAATGGTTTCATAAGCTCCGGAAGGCAAGATGAAAAGTAATGCAGGAAATATGCAACTGATCAAGACGTACCACGAAATTAGTGAAATGCAATTGCGACTTGAGATTTATCGCCATTGACATGCCAGAAATCCTACCGTAATAGCAAGTATATGAGCCAGACGCTCTATCGCGACAATAACATGTTGCCAAACCCAGCACCCAATATCACAATCCGGGGGACACCGTTTGCTAGCAGTGGAGACTCTGCAGGAACTGTCATAGTGGCCTCTAGAAAGGGATGGGGGGATGCTGCTGTCTGTTTGTGCCACCAGCAACTTCCGCAGCGAACGCAGGTATTATAGTTAGCATTGCATCCGGCGATACTCCGTAATCCTCACATCCCACTCCTTGTATCATCTATTTCAGTCATGGCCAGATGAGTCGGGTGATCCGGGCGCCAATCTTGAGCTTGCTGATCTATATTATGACCACCGTGGTGAGGAGCTGCCAGATGCGCAACGGTGTTGAAACAATGAGGAAAATGCATGCAATACACGTAGTTTAGTTTAGAGTAAGGGTAACACGAGGCGAAAACTAGGCAAATGCAAGTGGGGACTAATGCAGTCCTGATGAGTGAAAAGGAGGTAGAAACGAACCCATAGTTGTTGACTGAATTTTTAGGCACGTTCAGACCACAGCTCCGCCATCAAGGTTTTCAGCGAAACTCAAAACAGGAGCTGAACCGCTCGGAAACATGACTGAGTGATAGCTGCTGATATCTGAGATAAAACATAATTTCTTGAATAAGCTGAGGTCAAACGTGAGCAGTGAAGCTATCACTCATGGTTCGGAGTTTTGGTGGAAGTAGAAACCACTCATTGTGGCAGCAGGTGGTGGAGAGCGTGGGCCAATAGAAGATCCACGTCCACCCCGACGAACGCTAGAGTCACGCCGACGACGACCAGGAATAGATTCCAGCTTTCCAGGGGTATGCGAAGTTAAGACGTCGCCTTCTTTATTCTCTTCCACACAGAGTGGCGTTGATTGAGAGACGGGACGCAAGTTGGTTGCTGGGGATTGTGGATTAAAGTCTACACAAACATAGTAAAAGCCTGTGGGAGACCCGGGTCAGTGCAGGAAACCACAGACCGGACGTGGAGGTGATTGTATATCATGTTGAACGTACCTGCAAAACTTGCGCCGTTGATGTCTTGCACTCTGTGGTCAGGAACGAGGAATCTTTCCTTCCACCTCATGAAAACGGCCCCACGATCTCGATCAGGGATTGTCAAATGTGGTCTCTTAAGTTCGTTTTTGACGTGCCTGAAAGCGGGAAAACGTTGCCAATGCACCAAATCTTCTTGTTCGCTGGCTCCCCACTTTTGCGTCAAGAAACCGTGACGACTACCAATAATTTCTGCGTCGAAGTAGGTCGTGAGCTCGGGCCAGTCGTTTGTTAGTCCACGTATACGGAGGTATCCGCAGAGAAAAGACGAAGAGAAGTCAACGTCGACAATAGTGACATTGACATCGTAGCTGTTTCTACCACTCTTCTGAGTTCCTTGGAAGGTCGCTCCTGGGTATAAACAATGATGACGCTGCGCGCGGACACGCAGACGGGTAATGTCGGTGGCAGGATCTGGAGGGGGGGTTCTCTGGGAACGACCACGAGGAGGGGTGGTGATAAGAGGACGCTGTTGAGCAGCCGTCTGCCTGGAAGGCATCGCGGTAGTACGTATGGATAGAGCAGGTTTTGTCACATGAGCGGGGGACGAGGCAGGTGGGGAATGGTGTGAATGAGAATGATGTGAGGGCGGTCCAGTTGGAGAGACATCCATTTCGATATCATCTTCGAAGACACGATCTTGGTGGGGATGTACGAAGACGGGGCTCCTTCCGGGCATGCTGAAAGGGACAAAGGCAGTTGGAGTGTGCGGGTGTGTTTGGGGCACGTTGGGTCTACCACCTAGGTAATCTTAAATCAATCTCACGTGAGCACACAGAGTGATCCTCCTATTCAACGCGACTGTACTATATATGTTGAGCTTGGGCTATTCTGACGGATACATTCCAGAGATATCATTCTTGAGCTTTCTGGCATACACGAGTGATCATATAGAGCTCAGTTCTGCTCGGAGTGACCCCATCCAGAGAATGCGGTCATGCTTTTCTTCTGATACCATCACAGCGGTCAACTCTTCAGAGTTTGACACCTGGACAATTCCTTGTCCAACCCAAGGAGAAGAATCACTCTATTCCAACGTCAACAGAAATTCCGTGGCGTTTTTCCGCGCGGTAGGACTAAAGGATGACTCCAAGGAAAAGAAAGAATTCGTGGTCGGATTCCCCCCTTCATCCCGATCGTCCAGAGCTGACATCACGCCCTTGACACCCTTCTAGACAACCATTCAAGCCCTCCATTCTCAGTACATGCATCCATACAAATACTTGGAAGAGCAGGAACTAGATAAGGTGGTTCAGTTGATCAACCATGTGACTATCAGATAGATTTGAATGAGATGTCGCTGCTGATTAATCGACTTCAGGCTAGAAATGCGTTGCCGTGGCTGAAAAAGTATCAAGATGCTTGGCCCGTTCGCATCTACCTGAAAAGATATGTGGACACGAGGCGGCCTCATCTGGGATGTTCCCGGCACTACAGGTCAAATAAAGCACAGGTTTCCAGGAAAAAGGGTGAGCTGAAGCTCAGCAAGGACTCAAACGGAGCTTGTACTAGAGGGCAATTGGCCTCTTTATCGATTCAGGATGTTGACAAGACCGTGACTGTGCAAGAGTTTCTGTGCTCTTTGCAGCCAAGCCTTGAACGTCACCTTGATGCTTTTGTCAGTCTGGGTCTCAAAGATAAAGAAACCCTTCAGGCCTTTCTATCATGGCCTGCTGAGATACAGGCCCGGTTAATAGATGAAGGTACTACAGTGCTGCAGCTCACAATGCTTGAAAGACAAGGCTTGTTTGCTGGTTGTTTGCTGGCGAAGCAGAAGGTCTTACAGGAATCATTCATGAAAATAGCAAAAGCAAGTTATATCTAACTAACTCTCTCTTGTTCTCGACCAACTTGGGCTTGGAAGTTTACCAAAGTATGACTCACAAAACAGTTGATTCATGTGTATGATCACAGGGAAATGCTATTGCTATTGCTGTTAGAAGAAGAGGGCGGAGCAAATGAAAGGACTGTAGAATGAAAGATGACTACTTGATCTCGATCATACAGAGCGTAACTAAGATGCATCGCTGTCTTCAAAGCTCGTCATCTTCTTCGGGAAGAGGGACCGCCTCAGCCTGTAATCGCATGTTAGGCAGAACCAGTCGCTCATGAAAGGAAGATACTTTGCCTGTTTCAGTTCTTCTGCATATTTCTGCATCAGTGCGGCATCGACAGGGACATCCGCAGGTTGAAGTGCAGGCGAGGCAACAAACTCGAGCTGCGGGTTTCCAACAAGCTTCTTCGCTAGCCAAAGGAATGGCTTCTCGAAGTTGTAGTTTGACTTTGCAGATATTTCGAAGTATTGAAGGTTCTTTTTGCGGTGGAAAGTGACAGCGCCGGTCTTCACTTTACGCTCCTTCACGTCAACTTTGTTCCCGCAGAGAACGATAGGGATGTTCTCGCAAACGCGCTCGAGATCACGGTGCCAGTTAGGCACATTCTTATACGTGATTCTCGACGTGACGTCAAACATGATGATGCCGCACTGCCCTTGGATGTAGTAACCGTCGCGAAGACCACCAAATTTCTCTTGACCGGCAGTATCCCAGACATTAAAACAGATGGTGCCAAAGTTAGTCGAGAACGTCAATGGGTGAACCTCAACACCGAGTGTAGCGGTGTCCGACGTTAGATAAACGTCTCGAATATAAAGAGGTTAGCATAGCGATATATTTCTTCTCGAATTCACCAGTCAAGTGGCGCTAGTGGAAATCAGCACACGATCGGGTCGAAAGGTCGATACTGTGGCGGGGCTTACCTTGACAAATGTGGTTTTTCCAGTACCACCATCACCAACTGTGGTATGTCGAGTTTCAGCATAAAGGCGTAGGCAGGCCGTGTGATAGAGGGCATGTTAGGAAGAGCAGAAAGAGGGAATCGATCAAGGGTTGGGATGAAGATCAGCGCTCGAAAAAAACAGACTCGAGTAGAAAACTGGACATACCGAGGACAAGCTTGAAAGTGGGGATTTGATCTTGGGCCATTTCAAGAAATTATACTGTTCTATGTAGGTGAAAGGGAAAGCGTCGGACTGAACGAAGTCGAGTGCAAAATCAAGATGCAGATAAGGTTTTGTGCCACTGAGGCTTATTACCAAATTTGGCCATGTCGCTGGTTCCTTCGTCAGCCCGCTTGGCACCGTGCAGTTCACGCACGGTGAGGCAAGTGCGCTGAATGCACCAGTTTGAAAGTCTTTGCTAGAATTTCACGCCCGTAAAGGTTCTGTATCGTTTGGTAGAACTGGATGGCTCGCTGTGATAGTTCATACAAAGCGTGCGTATTCAACAATGTGGACAGCGGCGGAACTTCGGAAGGATGCGGACTAGCAGTCCGAGCACGTTCAAACTGCTCAGTCAATACAGCCTGAGTCAATCAACAACTGTCACGTCGATTGATAACTTGTGTTCACCATAGACTATCGCAGGGATATTCACCGACGTTACTTTGTTGATCAACCTCGGGCTGGAGGGTCATATAAATCACGCAGTGCTACCGATAGGTGAATACATAGTTGCATTAGAGGGTGGATGGTACACACTGGTTTGACTCTCGTCTGTTACAACGAGCAGACTCGAATGTACTACAGTGTCCCCTAGCCAATTGAGATGACCTAGGCTAGTAATATGCCGATGTTTTATGCACCATGAGTCATCAACGCGTACTAATAGCTGCAACCGGTTCTGGGATGAGGCTGCATCTTCGCAGTTGAACAGCTTGTCCATATCTGCTCCTTGCCACAACGCTGAGGGTGGCAATTAACATCATAACTCAGGCAAAGCGGGGCATGGTGGGGCATGTGACTCCATTGACATCGGCCTGTCACCTCGGCTGGGTGAAACAGATCATTGAAACTGTCAGGAATTAGGCGCTGTCCGTTAACGATCAGAGATAATAAATAGCGCAACATTCCAATGGACTCCATCAGTTTACTCATCGACCACAGCCGCAGGTTTTTCTTACTTTGCCTGCCACTTCTCTTCCGCAACTTCCTTCCCTTACTACTTTCCCTGTTTCTTTTGACACATGGCAAATTCATCACCCTCCACTGACAGGCCTATGGATCCTATTCTCGAGCAAGAAACAAACGCTTCCAAGGAGGAAGAGTACATTATTCCCAAAAATCGTCTGGGAATCGTTTTGTTTGGTCTCATGTGTTGCACGTTTCTCGCAGCCATGGATCAGACAATTGTTGCGACTGCTTTGCCTACTATCGTATCCCAACTCGGAAGTGGCAGCAACTACGGCTGGGTGGGCAGGTGAATTCACCTCTTATTGCTTGCATTTGACGTTTCTTATAAGTTCCCACTATAAGTGCCTACATGCTAGCATCGGCTTCCCTCGGACCGATTTACGGAAAATTATCCGACATGATTGGTATGTCCCTTGCTACGATTCCTCGTCTTCAATGTCGATTTACCATCTTGCAATAGGGAGGAAGCCGGTTTTGTATGGCAGCATCACTATATTCTTGGTGAGCAATCAGGATAAACAACCTTGCACATTGACAGGGATTTCAGGTCGGATCAGCGCTCTGTGGTGCTGCCCAAACTATGACGTGGCTGATAGTTTGTCGTGCCGTACAAGGAATAGGTGGTGGTGGTATACAACAGTTAGTCCAAATAACCATATCGGATCTCGTAACCTTAGAGGAGTGAGTTACAATCTCCTGTGATCTTTGGTGAGTTATTGAAAGCCCTAGTCGAGGGAAGTATGGTGGGATTATCGGTGGTACTTGGGGTATTGCTAGGTATGCTACCTATCTTTCCGTCAAGGACAGTGTCTAACTTCTTTGCAGTGTCGTGGGACCACTATTAGGTGGAGTAAGTCTTACTTCTCTGATGCACGTACACACTCCCATATCTTGGATCGTAAGTCTTAACTGACCATGTCTCGTGGAGATGGTATGTTGCTTGCTAACGACATCGTCTCTTTGTCTGACCGATGCTCAAGGTGTTTCTGGATTAATTTGTCGGTCTCTCCTTTATTTCGGGCATGATAATATCTGATTTCCGACAGACCTACTGGTGGCGTAGCGGGCGCCATTTTATTATTCTTCCTTAACCTTAATCCACATGAAGGGAGATCTTTGCATGACCAGCTTCGAGAATTTGATTTTGTCGGTCTGCTCACTGCGGTTTCCGGTGTTGTCTGCCTCCTGTTAGGGTTTAACTCGAGCGAAACTACTTGGAAAAGCGCGGAGACCATTTCGCTCCTCGCCGTTGGAGGAGCTTTACTCATTCTTTACTCTATTAACGAAGTATACACTACGCGGTCGGCTATTGTTCCACCGCGTTTGTTCAAGAATCGTACAACCGGTTTCATTGCAATTTCTGTCTTCTTGCACGCGTTTGGATTCTTTGGCGGTATGTCTGGTGCCTATCAAGACTTCTACGACTCACCGCTTACTTCATTGCATAGCTTCCTAGTATGTTTCTCCTTTTAACCTTGAATTGTGGCTCAAGTGTTTAGTTATTTACCCATGTACTATCAAGGCATGTCTTTATCTTCCCTCTCCTCCCCAACTACAGCTAACATGTCAGTAAAGTTCTTGGCGCGTCCGCCACCATTTCTGGAGTCAAGATGGTCTTCGCTAATTTGGGTCGTGGCGCATTCTCACTTTATCCTTTCAGGATGCTTCCATTTTCCCTGGGTGGTGCCATGCTATCGGTCCTTTCAGGTTTGCTTTTGACTTGGCTTAGGTCTTACCGTCTGGTTACGTGGGCGGGCTGGATATTAATGACGCTTGGGTGGGGTCTTATGATCATGCTGGACAGTACATCTAGCACTGCTATCCAGGAAATATTTCCATTGATCGCAGCAATCGGAATTGGTTCTTTGTTCCAGGCACCACTCATTTGTGTCCAAGCCGCCATGCCTATCAAGGATATGGCAACGAGTACCGGAGCCTTGATGTTCCTACGGTATGTCCTAAGACCTCCATTAGAAATAATGCCCGGTATTAGATGTCTTCTTTAGCATTCTTGGTGGTAGCATAGGCATCACAGTCGGGGAAACCATCATATCAAATGTACTCCCGAGGAAACTTCGAGGTATCTCAGGCTTCACCCTCAATGCTTCCGCTACGTCGATCAATGACAGCATTAAGCAAATATCGTCGATCTCTGATCTTACAGTGCGAGCTGAGGTGATGCAGGCTTATGCGCGTTCCATCAGTACAATCTGGATTGTGAATACCTGCGCCTCGGGTCTTGGACTGATCCTTGTATCATTCATCCATGACTACTCTCTTCAACCAGTCTCCATTCGTAGTGGCGACGGACAGTCTGGAGATCCTGAAAAAGTCGACGCTGTGGCCAAAACAAGTACTAGTAGTGGTCAAGCAGGCTCGGAATCATCCACCTCAGACGATGCTACTGAACGTACACGGGTCAGTGGAGTGTGTGGAACCACTCCTCAGACGCATTAACAGACGCAAGGCACTCGTGCACATTCTATATCTAACTAAGCCCAATGGCCGCTTGTGTATCTTGTGACAAGATAATCACAAATAGCTGTGGCTCTAGATATTCCATAGACAGATTGGCCGAGATGCGGCAATATCGAAGTGAGCCTACTTTATGCTTTTGGATGGACAATCGAATCTACGATACACATGAATTTTCCTGGGTCTTGCATCCAGAATATAATTTGTATTCCATATCCTTGACTTGATATGCCAGTGTACCCAGTAGACGGATTTTATCATTGCGGAATGCACATGATCACAAATGTTAACATCAGAACGGACATGTCAATGCCACGACCAACCTCCCCAACATATCAAACTTCTCATCCAGACCAATCACAGCCCTCATAGTCGTTTCGTAATAGGATATCACTGGGCGTCAGCTTCCTGAAGGCGCCATTGCACGACGGAGTTCAAAGCGCAGGTCGTTGTGGTTCCCGATTCGTCTTCTTTAGGAAGTGCTGCACAGGTCCAGTTAGAGGGACATTCAAATGTTATGTAGCGACCTTGATAACAGGTTGCAAACTGTCCCTGAACACAAGCTACTTCGCCACCTGTGCAGGTGGAGTTCACAGTGAGAGCCGCGTATTGCTCGTTCAGAGCCTTGGCGGCCGGACCATTCGCTTGGAGTTGGGCAATTGATCGAGCTTTGGGCCCCGATCGTTTCGTCTCAGAAACACCAGCTTGAGCGAATCTGTACGCGATGTCCTCGTTCGAATCGCAGGTAGTAGTGGTACCTTCGTGAAACTCGTTGGGAATAGCAGCGCAAGACCAGTTCCCGGGACAACTGTATGTGAAATAGTGGCCCTGGTAGCAGTTCGCGAACTGACCGCCGATACAAGCAAACTCGCCGTTGACGCAAGACGAGTTGGCTGTAAGGGACTGGTACTGGTCATTCAGGGCTTTGGCAGCAGGCCCATTGTATTGAAGCCAACTGGTGCGTTTTGAAATGGAGGCAGCGGAAGTGAGGAGAGCGGAAGCGACGGTGACGATGAAAATGTGGAAGGAAACCATTTCGAATGAATGACTTTAAATGTGTAATTCGGTTAGGAGAAAACGAAGGAGATTGAAGAATGGAATCAGGAAAAAAGGGAAAATACGGGGTGAGCAACCAGGCTGAAGAACAGACTCACGATGCATGACATTATATATGTACCCACCGGAAGCTTAGTGAACAGCTCCGTCGCAATAGATGCTGATGGCATCACCCACCTTGCAAAGCCCCATCAATTGCAATGAAGCCATGAGAGGTTTTCCAACTTTAACATCTTTGCACTCCATCACAATGCAGAATGCTAGCAATTTGCAACAAGTATATCCAGTTCGAGAAGCATGAATTGAAGTTCTTGGGTAGCTGAACTCCTAGACTCTTTGTGTATGGGGTAGCATCATTGTCAGACCGTCGTACAACAGAATCGGAACGCAGACCATGCGTAAGAATAGTCTGATGGAATCTTGACACTCATCATGATGGGTTGTTGCGCACTTCCCTGGGGCGATGCCAGAACAGCGCTGAACACCTAAAACGGAATTCAACTTCTGATGGAACTCACATGAGCTTGTATCGCCATATAGACGGTTCATTCGCGACCTAGTTAGTAGTAGTTTAAGACTCAAATCTACTCAAATAAGGGCAGTGTTCAACCCTGCTGTTCAATTAGTAGTACGTGGCTATGTGAATGGTATTTGTGTCACGTGATCAGGGCGTCTTCACCGCCAAAAAGTTTCGATTTGATGAATCTACACTCCGTGATCAATGGCAGGTCTTACAGAGCCAAGCGTCGCCGAGGATCGACCACGAAAGAGGGTCAGGTCCTCTACGAATTTGAAGACACTGAAAGTTGACAAACAGTCTTCGAATAACATCCGTCTGTTCGCCCCCTTCCGTGCACTCGGCCTCGTAACGAACCATATACCATTTTACTTGCAAACTCGGTCCCATAAAGGAGCTACGGATGGGCCACGGATACATATACTTACATGTCTCGGCAGATCATGGGCTCTCTGGGAAGGCGGAAAGATGAATCTTTTGTTTGTTGGTGGGCACATGTGATATCATAGTATTTATTAACTATTGATGTCTTTCCCTTGTAGGGCCTGAGGTTGAGCATCCAATCTCATGTTTAATAATGGAAGGTGACGCTGTTTGGGCGTCGTCAGGTGTCGATGTCATCAAGTATCTTCGAGGGAAAGAGGTCGTGCGAGTCACTAATCCACTTGAAACATCTTTGACTTCAATCCTTATCTTTGGCTCTGTATTGCTTGCACTGACCGAAGACGGTGGTCGGATGCTTGTTTGGGACATTTCGCGCGATGAGCCGTCGTTTTCTTGTACAATACAGTTTGACATCGGTTTCACCGCTGTCGTATTATTGCACCCTGCGACTTACTTGAATAAAGTACTGGTAGCTAGCACCGAAGGTGACTTGCAACTGTGGAATATACGAACTCAGTCGTGCATACACAAGTTTTCTGCTTCAAACCTGCTAACCACTTTGGGAACAACAAATATTGCGTCTCCCGCAGTCACAGCATTGGTTCAGTCACCCGCGATCGATGTCGTAGGTGTTGGCTTCGCGTCCGGCGAGATATGTGTATATGACGTACGCGCGGATGAGAGATTGATGAGGATGTACATGGAAGGAGGTGGAATTCGAGCAATGTCGTTCCGAAGTGACGGACAACAAGTCCTCGCAAGTGTTTCATCTCACGGGCACTTGGCTATCTGGGACTTGAATTCTGGTGGTCGCCTTCTTCACCTTACTAGAGGGGCTCATGATGGAGCCATCAGCTCGGCACAATGGGTACCTGGCCAACCACTTTTGATAACTTCCGGAGAAGACAATTGTGTCAAGCAATGGTTGTTTGACTCACCAACCACTGCCCCCCGCTTACTCAAATTTCGGTCAGGACATCACCTTCCACCGCATCTAGTAAGGTACTATGGTCAAGATGGAAAACAGCTGTTAACTGCCTCAGCCGACCGGAGCTTACGGTATACCTCTGTTGTGCGTGACACAAGGTCGTTTGAGATGTCTCAGGGCTCCCTCGTTAAGAAAGCTGCCACATTATCAAAATCTTTGGCGTCGCTCAAGTTTCCTCCGATAACCTGCATTGCACATTCAACAATGCGATCAAAAGACTGGGATGATGTCCTGACAGCACACACAGATGAACCTTTTGTGCGGTCTTGGACAGTATTAAACAAACGACTTGGAAAACATACCTGGAACTTTGCTGAAGACATCAAACGGAAATCCTCAGCGGGTTCAGTGAAGGTTTGGTCACTTTGCGTCAGTTGAATGAGCCTAACTCTGTTGACGACTTCGTCTGTCTGTTCATGCAGTGTGTTTGCGTCTCTGTGTGTGGAAATTTTGGACTGGTGGGCTCATCGACAGGCGAAGTTCACGTATGGAACATGCAATCAGGGATAAAGCGAAAAGCATTCAAAGTCGGACCCTGCCCTCTAGCAGTCATGGAGCGGTTAGGTGACGTATCGAAATCGAAGGCTAGCGAGCGGTGTATTATAGGACTGGCTTGCGATGCTCTAAATCGTCTTGTGATTGCTTTGACGTCGGATGGGACTATCAATTTTTTTGATTTCCATACGACCAAGTTGGACTATACATTTGCTCTGTCTGCATCTGCTCATTCAATGATTCTCCATCAAGATTCGGGATTGCTAGCAGTCGCCTGCGACGACATGATAGTTCGTGTCGTAGACATCGAAACTAAACGACTTGTCAGGGAGTTGCCATGTGGTTCGCAAGGCCGAATCCTCGACATCGCGTTCTCAGCAGATTCGCGCTGGCTAGTATCTACCTCCCTTGACTCGATAATACGGACATTCGATATACCAACTGGCCGTCTGGTAGACGCATTCCGTACGCCGAGCATCGCTACCAGCATTGCTTTCTCTCCCACGAATGACTTCCTAGCAACTGCTCATGTGGATAGCGTTGGGGTGTTTTTGTGGGCAAATAGAGCGCAATTCGCTCAAGTGACTTTTCGGACGGTGTCTGAAGAGGATATCGCAGATGTTTCTATGCCATCTATGCAGGGTGACATTGACGATGAAGGTATCTCTCACTACCACTGTTTCTACTCGGTGTCCCTCACGCATCAGTATCAGCGTTAGAGGCGTTGACAGAGTTGACCGTGGCAGGCAAACCACTGGATGTGTTTTCCACGCCTCCTCAGTTAGATGGCGACCTCGTCACTTTGACTCTCCTCCCCCGATCTCGATGGCAAACATTGTTGAACCTTGATGTGATACAGCAACGGAACCGACCGAAAGAACCTCCTAAAAAGCCTGAACAGGCCCCATTCTTTCTGCCTACCTTGCCTGACGTCGAGCATCGATTCGCCATCGAGAGAAGAGAGGAAGAAAAATACCAAAAGAAGACACGTCTGGATAAGGCTCTGGCCAAATCAAAGAGCATATTCCAGATTAAATTGGCCGAACTCGAGAAGGGCAAGGCCGACGACGATTTTTTCGACTATGTCAAAAGCTTATCTCCTCCTGCAATTGACATCGAGCTGCAGTCATTAGTTACCATACCTCATCTCCGGCAATTCTTGCATGCACTGAAGCGACGCCTACAATCCCGTAAAGACTTTGAAGCCGTTCAGACTTTGCAAAATGTCTTGCTTCGCATACATGGCGATGTCCTCATTGAGAATGATGAACTCCAGCCGGACCTGCAGGGGTTGTTGGAAATACAAGAAAAAGAGAGTGAGCGAGTCATGGAGTTGCTTGCCTCATCCCTTGGTACTCTGGGCTTTGTAAGAGATGCCACATGATATGATCATCTGTAGGGCTATATGTTCGTTACGTAATCTATCTTGATAGAGAATGACAGGTTACGCTGTGGGGGCAGAGCCAGAGTGCCGACCATCATCATGTCAACGAACCGTCAGACTGACCCCACTGGTTCAAGTTCTGCGGTAGTTTATTGCAAGCATGGAGAGCAGGCTGCAAAGCGCATGTTGAGGACTCGTAATAATAAGAATCGGTGCGATTGCGTTATGTGCAGCTTTCCTAACGATTGTCTGACAGCGTCTGACTCGCGACAATCGGAATAGAGAATTCTATTGCTGTCAACGACCCGTTGGGGATGAGAGTAGATGTAATTTCTGGCGTAAGATTGGATCGTTCGTCAGTCATCCTCATGCTCTGACTAGGTACATTTCTGACACACTGGGCGGATGACCCTTTGCCTCTAGTCGCGTCCCCCTCGGAGCCCTCCAACATACAAGGGATGGGAAGCAAGACATTGACACCCCAAGAATCGTCCCCTAGGAAGCAAACACCACAAAGCACTCGGCCTGCCTCACCTGTACCGACAGAGGTTGATGAACTTGAGGGCCAACAAACTCGGCCATACAGTTTTCTTGGCCTGCATTACAGCCCAGAGATAGAAACGTCTGCATTTAATGAGTTGCCTTCGACACCACCGAAAAAACCAAGGTTAACTCCTCCGGGAGAGGCTCTCGAGGGCAGCGCACCTGGCAGTGGCCGCGTCGGGCAACTGCTTACGCCTCCCAAAACCAAGCAGCGAATCACACAGTTTGCCAAGTCTCCTATTTCTGCGACGGACCCGAAGGGAAAAGGACGATCCATTGTAAAATTAGCACGTATCATTGACAACTTTCCCCATCTTCGTCAGAGTGATCTTACTTTGACACATGTAGGACGACGATCAGTCACCCGGAGATGATGCTCTCCCACTCTTCGCCGATCGGGAAGGCTCATCTGCAAGCTCCTGCGAGTCCCCGACGACGGCTGAAGAGGTGCTTGATTTTATTGAGGGGATGAAAACGAGTGTAAAAGCGGTCTCCGCATACGTGGACTCGTTCGATATCATAGAAGCGATGAAGACATTGCAGACTGTGGAGCGACAGAAATTTCAGTACGAATGCAGGGATCGGGCTCAGAAGAAGCAAATTCAGGAGTTGCTTGCTGAGCGGGATGAACTTCGTGGCAGGGTGACAAGACTGGAAGCATTGTTACGAGGCTATCTGGATTAGTTCCGAGGAGAGAAGGGGTGCAGAGCTACAAGGACAGGAGGGGGAGTACATGTATTGATTAGCTAAGCAGAGTTGTGCACGTGCAGTCTTGTATGTCGCGTCGAGTCGTGTCTGTTGAGAAAGTCTGACAGAGAGGAGCGACCGCGTCCATGCCCCGGTTCGGACCTACCAGCACATCGTCCCCAGCCAAATCCCATTTCCCCGCTTCGTCTCTTACCACCATCTCAGATGCCTCCCGCACTACTATTTCACGCTCAGAGCTACAGAGCCTCTCTTCCACCGAGGTTCAGTTTCTCGATGCAGTCATCAACCGCATAGCTCCCAATGCAACCTCATTTCTCTCGGGTCTGAAAGCGTATAACGACGAATTGCACGAGCGAAACCTGGACAGTCAGACCGAGACGGTTCATTACGGGAGGCTCCTTGAAATTTGCAAGCTAAGGGGTCCGAGCTGGCAGGCCAAATGGGATTCCATCAAGAAGCAATATGGCTATCATACGACCACGACAGCATTGCAGACTTCTGCGTCCCGTCCTAAAATACCTCCGCCTCCTCCCGCTCGTCAACCCTCATTTCTGAGACCCACACGCTCACCAGCATATCTTGTAACCCCCGTGCGAGACGATGATGACGATGTATTCACCCTCCATTCCCATCAAGATCGCGATGAGACCGAAACAACTCAGGAAACCATCCAAACGGAAGAAGATCAGCAACACTCATCCGACACGGAACGAGTTGACGAGCATGCATGTCATGACATCCCCAGGTTTAGGGACCTCCAAACTAAGACGTCGCAAGCAAGGGTGTCACTTATCCCCGCAGCACGCGTGGCTAATCCCATTTTACCTCCAAGCCTGACTCGTCAGGCGACTCCTCGTCCTCAGAATCCCTACCAGGAGGCACTCCGTCATGTTCCCGCCTGGGAGGATACCTCGGACACCACGGACGGCGTCATACCTTCACCGTCAACCACTCCGCCTTCATACAGAGCGGCAGTCCGCATACCACTCACTTCCAAGTCAGCGATTACTGATATTCGAAATCAGCCACTTCCTCGTGCCCCTTCGCCAATCAAACTGCTCAAACCAGAGCCTCACGCCTTGCCGGTGCAATCTCGCGAACGTAGAGGTAGTGTCATTAATGAAGAAGACGCGTGGAGGAAAATCAAAGTGGCCCGAGATGAAGAAGATGCGGATAAGTTCCGTGACGATAGACTTGTGGAACGTTGCTGGGAGATATGGTTTCTCGGCTACCAGTGGTTGATTACGACAAATCAACAGGTGATTGAAGCTAGAGACAATGTCATCCTTGGATCAGCATTCCGTCGGTGGCGCCATGCCGCAGTCACGCAGCTTGAGAAACAGAAGCATGCTTCCGCCATTTTCGACACCCGTTGTTTGCGTGCGGCATTGACGCTGTGGAAAGCTAAGCTGAAGGAGAAGCGCCAAATAGCCTGGCGCAACGATATGCGCGCAAAGATGAAGACTATCCGGGAGAAACGTGAACTCAAAATTGCGAAGGATGCTTGGGCAAAGTGGCGACAGTCCTTTCGCTCCCATCTATCCGAGTTGGAATATAACGAACGGGTTGTCATGCGATTTTTCCGGCATTGGAAGTTCAGGTTGTCGAAGCTCGATCACTTGGAAGCTACCGCCAATGAATTCCACCGCAGAACGGCCAGCAGTGCTGGGGTACTAGCGTGGAGACGCTGGAACAAGGCACTTGCCGTCCGCGAGGCGGCAAAGACTGTCACCGCCAGGAGTGGCACCCAAGTCAAACGCGAAGTGGTGCAGGCCTGGAAGAAACTTACCCGTGATCGTCGAATGGCAGCCGATTTCTATGATATGTACATTATGAAACAGGTAATCAGGTCATGGAAAGCCGCTCGAGACCGGATATGCACTATGGAAAAGAGGGCGGATAAGCACCTCGCTAGACAGGATGACGTGCTCGTCCGCGCTGTCACTCGAGTTTGGAAGGCCCGCGAACGCGGAAAATTGCTCGAGAGAGTTAGATCATTGCGCCTCATCAAAACCACCTGGTCAGTATGGAGGCAACATGTGCAACAGCATCGCCAAGCGGAAGATCGCGCACTTGCATTTAGCATGCGACCCAATTCTTACACGGTGGTGTCAGCCTTGGAAGCATGGCACCAGGTCTACACTATCTATCAGAACCGACGGATGTTTGCGGTTCAACGTCACCTTGTGCGCACACAGTATGATGCACTCACACAGTGGCGCATTCAACTGCGCGCGAGGCTGAGATTGTTGAAACATGCAAAAGTTGTCGAGAAGTTCGTCATTCAACGGCGGACATTAAACGTCTGGAAGTCTAAGCTCGCGGAGAAGAAGCGGCAAGACAAACTCAAAGCTTTAGAAGCTAACAAGCTTAGAGAGTGCATGCGGATTTGGCAGACGAAGGCAAATAAAAGGCGATGGAATCGCGTGGCTGAAGAGCAGATAATCACTCGTGTTCGGATGCGGATGGTAGGCGACGCATTGAGTCGCTGGACGAATCGTGTCATTGATATTAAACTTCGTGAACTCGAAGTCAGCCAGAAATACTCACAAACTCTGTTGAAGTGGGAGACATTATTATACCGTTTGCAATGCGGCTCACCGATCACCCTATGGCATGCAGGTTTGCTTTCAGAAAATGGAAGAATATTTGTCTGAGACATGTTGAAGACCTCAGTCTGATGGAAAGTCACCTTGACATCAAACGGGCCGGTAGGTTCCCTCTCAAATGGTGAATTCAATAGATAACGTCTCGTTTTACTTCTCTCTTCAGAAAACATGCGTCGGATGTTTCATAAATGGCTTGCTGCGGCCCGTGCTAGGAGGCATAAGCGGGTGCTTTTGCACGAGAGACAAGCAGAATTCGACAGGGCATCAATGCAAGTCGCATGGGATAGGTGGAGGGAGAGATTCCTGGACGAAAAGCTTCGGCCGATAGCTCATCAGGTAACGCTACAGAGCCAGAAGAACCTTCTCTTCCGCGCTTTTGGGATATGGCATGCGAAGACAAAATCATTGCCCGCCATTCGATTCCGTGCCTCTCGTACCAAGACTAAATTCTGGGAGATATGGCGGGCCGCAATGCCTCAAGCCCTCCAAGCTAAGAAAGCACGTGAAAAGCACACCGCAGCCGTTCTTTCACGGGCCTTGGATAAATGGAGTCAAGCCTATAAAACGAAGCGTCATCTGAAAGAGATAGCTCGTGCCCGATACTTGCGTTTGCCGACAATATCCAATGGCCAGTCTGTGATCAGACCGAAGACATCCCGTCCGTTGGTACCACATTCAAATGCGTATCCTCGGCGGAACAACGTGGTTACTGAAAGCGGAACTGAGGATTCGGATGCAGGTCCGAGCAGACCTAGCAACCGCTCGATTGCGGTGATTCCCAAGTCTGGCATTGCTAGTCTGCTCTCTAGCCGGCCGCGTGCCGATCCAGTCTCTCGTACTCGTCCAAAACTATCTGCTCGCGGACGAGACACCAGTCCTGCCCGATCTACAAAATCGTCAGCGGTGGTGACCGACGAGCCACCACCATCACCCCGGCCACGGTTTAGCACGCGACGTCCGAGCCCTGCACGCTCAAAATCGTCTTACGCTCGCGGCACCAGTCCTGCCAGATCTGTCGCCCCGTCTCAAGGCGAGCCCGAGCGAAGTCGATTGTGGCATGAGCTGAGACAGGTACGGATGCGGTCTCGACCTCCCACTGAGAAGTCACGATCACCCGAGCCACCACCCTGATTTCGCGCCATGGAACTTTTGATGTGGCGTGCTGTATTGATGATTGGAAGTTGAGATGTCACGAAGATAAACACCCCCGAATGTATTGGGATCGTATTTATTACACCAGTATCGCGTTGTAGGACGTATGGGGAATATATGATGCCCGTCCCTTGCCACCAATCCTTCGGAAGAGTCTCAGATGATCCCATGTGAATAACTAAGGCGACACGTGGCAAACCTGACTATGTATGATATCGCAAAGGTCTGGGGGCGTTCTTTCCACAGGGATCATTGCAGGAAGCCTGTAAGTATGTCCATCTTTAAAATGGTCGACTGTCAATGGTCCGATCGTACGCAAAGTCTTAAAACATACATGAGGCATTATTGCATTGGTACCCCGCCAGAGGACACATATACCATCGCGTCGGTAGGTGTCATTGTAGGCAGGGTGCGTGTACGGGGATCGGGGGTCGAGTGGAGTCATGAATTCTGGTAGTACTGCCAGCCGACCCAATTTGCGATGACAAAGTACGAGCTAGTAGGTATTATTAGCAGCACAAAGTACTTGTAGTGCATGTCCTGAGCCAGGACGTCAAGCAGAGGGATGCCTGATAGTGGGAGGAATGCGCTGAAAAACACGGCATAACTAGCCAACAGGAAGAAAAGGGCGGTCAGAGCAACGATGAAGTGGCCTGCGTTGAACGACATGTGTCTGGTTGGTCGGAGGGGCGTGTCTGTGTGCTGAGGTCGTAATCCCGGTGAAAACGTGGTGATCCAGCCAACGTTCCGATTACATGTCGTACACACACTGCAGATCCTGCCGTTAATTTCGCGGAGCAGACCAGATCAATTCGAATAGAGATCTAATAGTACATGTGGACGCTAAGCACCAAGAAATCACAGAACGGTATACATAACATAGTCAGGACGGTCTTAGCAAGTTAAAACTAGATTTATTGAACGCAGTCGTTCAGAATGTAACTGTGATGGTACAAAAATTAGACAAATGTAACCTCGAGGCGAAGGCATATGGAGGAATACTGCAATTTTGGGACATGAGAGAGTGTATGCATGGTACGCTTTGAGACATCGAGAGGGGGGACATCATCCATGAACATCAAAAAAAAAGAACGGTTCGTCAAAATGTGGCGGCAAAGGAAGCAAAAACGACAGGTAAATTCCTACAAAATGCAAAGAGGAAAAAAAAAATCAAACCAGAAAAAAAGCGGGACTCAGGCACTCAGCTTGGGACGCTTTTCGTAGGTCCTCTCACTCAATCCGCAATACTTTTTCCGTGGATAATTTTCCGAATCTGAGTTCTCGAAATCTGACCGTGAGTTGGAGACGGGGAAATACTCTGGGCGACCGTCGTCCGCTGTATGTATCCCATGGGATGTAAGCTCATACGGGCTGACCCTATTGTCCTCAACGCGGGGCTGGTCAAGGAGCTGCGGGAGAGTAATGGCAGAGGGTGGTGAAATGGGTTGCATATCCGAGGACGATACACTCTCTTGATCCGGAGTCAACCGAGGATTGTCGGTCAAAAACAGGCTGAAATGATTTGTGGGCTCGTCGGAGAGATCAAATTTTTCCAAGGCCAAGGCACTGGAACTTCCATATGATGAGACGGAATCTGCGATGCTTATCCTCCTCTTCTTCTTTGGCCGGCGACAAACCGGCGATTCGGCGGTGGCGGGGATTGCAGGGGCATGAGAGTATTCCATAGCCTGGAAAGTTGGCATATAAATGGGCGCTGCAGGGACACCCTGGGGAGGACCAGGGCCCGCTTCTTTATCGCTGTTTGTAGACCCAAATGGGTCTAGACTGGAGTGCTTGCCGCGGAGAAAGGGGCTAAGCCCAGTGCGTTTCTTGACTTCTTCAATGATGATATCTAGACCCTTGCCAGTGACGTTGGGACAACCCTCGGTGAGGTTGCCATAAGCTTCGGCTTCCTGAAGAGCATCTAGGAGAACTCCACCAGCGTTGATGCGTTTCTGCAAGGCAACCGCGACTGCGCGGAGGCGCTCGTCGTGCGCAGCGAGAACGGAAATACCCTCGGATCGGCGTGCCCAATAAGAAAATTGAGTATTGGACCACCCGGAAAGCACGAGGATGGTAGAGCGTGTAAGTGTGACGGAACCCAACGGAGAAGGTGGGTACGGATGAGACAATGACTTGAGGGGATTGTACGGATGACTGCGTAATTATGTGGTAAGTGTAATCCAATCGTGCGCGGCCGCGCAGATGGGGCGAAAATATACGAAGGATGTGAAGACGTACGGGACATAAGTTCGCAATACCTCTTTAACCACCTCAACTTTTACGAGAAAATCGATTGCTGTGGCGCCAGGGGGAGGACTTGAATCATCACTAGAGTTTTTGCCTCTGACGCGGAGTTTTGATTTTATCGGGCCCAGGCGTCGCTCAAACAACCGCGCCGAAAAAGTATTCCACTTTGCCTCACCAAGTTGATCACGAAGAAAGGCAGCGGCATAAGGATCTACTTGAGAGGGAGAGCCGGCGATTGAGCGTTTTGTAGCGGTACGATTCTCCATTTCAGCTTTAGCAACGTCGGCGGGATTAGACTGAACAATAGGCGGAAGCATGGTGTGAGCAAGGGCTGGATGCTTGTGGGGCGACGAAGATATTGGGAAGTGAGGGGTCTGTTGATCCGTTGTGCAGGAAATGTCATTGAGAGGGTGAAGATATGAGAGGGAAGGGGTAGATTGGGCGGGATGAAAGCGAGGCTCTTGAGTGTCACGAATGGCGAGGTCGTGATGAAAGTGCTTTGGCCGAATTTGAGGGCTGTGGTGAAAGAAAGAGCTTGATTCGTCTGGGAGGACGTAGTGGAGGTCGGGATGGGGTAGACGTGTGTCCTGGATGGAGTAAGAATATGCGGAAAGAGATTGCGAATATGGAGAGAAGTTGACGTTGTCATGAAAGGAGTTATAATACACAGGATCGTTAATAGATACAGAGATTGAGTCTGACACGGAGCTGTGGAAGTGAGGGGCGTGAATGTCGATGTCGTCGGTGTCGTTGTTAGAGCCATCTGGGATGAGGGGTGGCATGATTTGGCTGGTGTCATCGAGTGTGCCAGTGCCGTCGTTGATCTCGACGACGGACATGTCGACGAGGGAGTGGGGGAGAGGACGGGGGGAGAAGGGGGGAAAGGATGAGGAGGGGATTGGAGAAGGACTGTCATAAATAAGGGCCGATCGCAGGTTAATTGTGGGAATAATATACCATTTTAGAATTGTAATACCTGGTCGTGTCGGGGCAGCCTCATGCTCGTCGTCAACGTCGACATGGACGAGCCAACCAACAGCCAAATGTACGATCTTGCCGTCGTCGTGGTCGACGTACTGCTCACTCATCTTACTTCCACAGCTTTACAGATGGCCTGGTGCCGTCCCCCTCGCACCCTGCATCCCGCACCCCATCTCCGTCCCTACCAGAGATCCCTGCCGCAGACCTCGACCTCACTTTCTCGTTTGATTCTATCATGGGCAAGAGCTCACAAAAAGAGGAGCAGTAAGTAGTCTCACGTTCAGCCCTGTCTCAGCACAGGCACGATCAGTCACCGTACCTCGCAGTGTTGAGAGAGTGCAGAAGCGAGCGAGTAACGTGCTAAAACTAACACAGGAGAACGAGAAGTTGAAGGAGGAACTCAGAGCGATGACTGCACGTCTCGAGGCTGCAGAACGCCGCCGCCAAGAAGTAGCCGGTCGCCAGCAGCAGCAGCCACGACAGTCCCCACAGCATCCGTCACAGCAGTCCTCGATTTTCGCCGACTCAGCTGGATCTCAGGGCGACTCTTGATATCCGTTAATTAACGTCCTTTCATTTTCCATACATCCTTCTATTCAATACCCTTGCACGTTCATTCCATCTTCCGTTGTTCTGCGCACTTTCCTTGATTGCCGATGCTGTTCTCGCCTTATCATACGAGTGTGTTGACCGATATGCGCGTGAACCTACCACAAGAAAACTTGATCGCTTTCGTCGATGAGCGCGACGTTGACGAGCTTGATTATCGCGGATCGAACGGGCAAGAAACTCGGCCCCACAATATTAGAGATTTGAACCTTATCCCGCTAGATATTTAATACAACCTTCTCTCCAGCTCCACTCCTCATCTTTCACCACCATCAGATAGCATACACCATGACCACTCCTGCCCGCAGGCTCTCCTCATCCCTGGAGATGACCTCCACAAAGCAGCCCCCCTCCCGCAGGGGCTCCGAGCGTCGCATCCTCGACAGACGAGGCTCGGGTTATTCTTCCGGCTTCTCCTCTCGGAGGCCATCCATCGATCCATCGAGGCTGGTCCCGATGGACAAGACCACCCACGTCGGTGGAACGGATGACTTCAACGTTGTCTTCATCGGCGCTGGGAACATCATGTTTGGTGAGCTTACCATTCCTCTGTCATATCACTCCGATCGTCCTTTACTCTAGTCCCCCAGGTTCGGATGAGGGTCCGTGGAACCACTCTTTCCGCTTCGAACATTACGTCATCTTCCCTGTTCCCCTTTACTGTTGTTCACTCCGTACAATAAACTCGGGTTGCGGCTGAAAGTGGTTGCACTCATCGACCCCATGATTGAGCGTGCAACCGCTGTCCTTCAAAAGAAGTGTGACTCTTTTGTCGTGTCCGCGTATCAGAATACACGCGTTTACAAGACTTTCGATGACTTCGTCAAGAACGTGACCCCGAAGGAGCGCCCCCGTGCCTTCGTCGTCGGTTCACCTCCCATGTTCCGAGGCACTTTCCAGCCAGGCCGTGATATCGAAGCGCAGATCCAGAAACATTTCCCTGGCGTCGCCATGTTTATCGAGAAGCCAGTCGCAACAGGCGACAAGAGCGAGATAGAAGAAACTTTCAGAGTCGCTCAACTCATTTCCGATAATAAAGCGATTTGTTCTGTAGGGTGAGGCATCTTTCTGTGTTCTTGCACTGTATCCGGCTGATTGGCTTTCCGATGCGCAGGTACATGTTGAGATACCTCAAAGCTACACAGAAGATGAAGCAAATCATCGAAGAGAACAACCTCATCGTGATGGCTACGATCGCGCGTTATGCTTGTGCTTATCAGTCAATCGCTAAGCCAGACTGGTGGGACAAATCGAAGAGTGCTGGTCCTATCATCGAGCAAGGCACTCACTTCTGTGATCTATCCCGCTACTTCGGAGGTGAAGTCGACATCTCTTCGGTGGTTGCTCACTCGCTTGATTGGGACGAGAACGCCGGCCACCTGTCTAAGATAGCCATAGACGAAAACAAGATCGCCCCCGAGAACAGGATCCCGCGTGTCACTTCTGCCATCTGGAACGGTTCTTCCAATCTCCGTATCCATGCTGTTTGGTGGTACTCAACCTGCCTCGTTTATGACACTGGAAATATGAATCCGGCGCTACCGGCTCCTTCACGCACGTCGCCACGCTCCAGGGCCACAACTATAGTTGCGAACTAGAAGTCCATGCTGATGGGTATTGCCTCAAGCTAGTAGAAATCTGCGTGACATCCTGATGGAAATCTGAGATTGGATTGCTTACATGTTCTCTAAGCTCGTTAACCCATATGTTCAACCGGTACTGTATGTTCGCAAGCCAGGGGACGACCATGATCAGGTGTTTAACTTCCATGATGACGACCCGTTCTTCTCTGAGGTCTCTAACTGGATTGATATCATTGAAGACATCGAAGAGGATCCCGACGCTGCTCAAATTCTCAGTTCTTACGAAGATGCTTGCAGGACCTATGAACTCACATGGGCCATCCGCGAAGCCAGTGAGCGCTCCCGCGCTCAGAGACTCGCCGCTAGCACGGCTAGTGCAGTGATTGAGGAGGAGGAGGAGTAAACAATACTCGCGAAACCCTCCTGACGAGCAGAAGTCACGATAGAACTTAGTTTTGTAGATTTCCCTCCAGCAGTGTATCAGTACATCAACATTTCATCTTCCCATCAGGTGGCGGAACTCTTGTACGAGTGCGTGCGGCGGTATCCGCAAAGTTTGATTGTTTAGTGCACCTTTTCAACACCGTCGGGAAGTTTGTATCCTCCTTGGCGTCGGACCTATGAGCCAGATCAGTCTCTGAGTCTACCAGCAATCCAAGGTGAGACGGTGTATACCTCGTCGAAGACTTCCATTTCCAAGATACTCTTATCGTGGCTCCACAACTCGCTCTCAATCTTACCGTCGCGGATACAGCGCGCCATGTCATCTGCTTGGAAATGCCAGCCCTCGCCGGTATACTCATACTTATGAGTCTCCTCACGTTCAATCCTGCCGTGCTGTCCCTCCTTGAAGTACTGAACGACGAATGAGCGGGGTGAGGGTACTGGTGCAGCGACAATGATCGTTCCCTTCTGGAAGCGAATGACGACTCCTGGGTTGTGTGAGGTAACATTCATGCTGCAGCTCAACACAGCTTGAGCGGCAAGCGTGGAACCGGTGGTAGGGTTAGGCTCGAATGTGAGCGTGTAAGAAGTGTTACAGTCAACGCCAGTGATGGGTGTCTTGTACATCGTGGCAGTCACGTTTGCGGGCTTCGTGCGTTTGTTCGCGGGGTGTTCGTAGAGAGTGAGGATCGTCTGTTACGGATGTCAGCTGTGGTCAAGACGAAGTGGGTTCTTCTTACCCAGATCAAAGGATAGGGACCACTATTGGTATTTTCGTATGATTAGTTTGAAAGGGCCTGATACGGGAGGTACATACAGGTCGAGGATAGCACCACCGCCAAGCATGGGATCCAACATGCGGTGAGTCAAAGGAAGTGCTATGCGTCATTCATCAATAATCGAATGGCCTCCTCAACAATGCAGGTAACATACTCTCGATGCCAAAGTCGTTCGAGAAATCGGCATGGACAACAACAGGTAAACCGAGAACACCAGAATCTGAGATCTCTTTCACTTTTTTAGTGAGAGGTTGGAAGCGGGTCCACAATGCTTCCATGAAGAAGACGTTGTTCTCCTTTGCGACTGCAATCAAGGAGCGGAGCTCCGCAGCGTTGCATGTCACAGGTTTTTCACATAGAACGTGCTTCTTCGCTTTCAAGGCGTCCAATGCATTTGTGTAGTGGTACGTATGGGGCGTACCTGTGATTTGTTGCCCATGAGTGAAAGATCAAAGGGGTATAGGATATCATGGACTATACCAATGTAGATGGCATCAACGTCCTTCGGGTCTGGTCAGCATAAGAAATGGCGAAGGCAAGCAGTTAGACCCACACTATCGGCATATACCTCTTCATAAGTACCGTAAGCCTTCACGCTCTTGTCACCCTTGACGAACTCATCAATGAACTTTTGGGCCTTTGAAACATCGCGAGACCCAACGGCCGCAATCTTGTGGGCAACGTCGGATACATCGCGACTGATCAGAAAATTTGAGAGAAGTGATACATCGGTAGAGATAGGACACCTACGTGCTAGGATCTTCTAACAAGTCCAAGACAACGCGTTCGGCAATCCAGCCTGTGGAGATGATGCCCCAGCGAAGGGTGAAAGGCGCCATGGGGGATAGGGATACTTGGGAATGAGACCACATCGGTTTTTATAGTACAAACCAAGTTCTCGTGACAGGTGAGGGACACATATCGGTCCGAAACGGCGCCGTAAGAATAGATATCTGCTGGCGCAGTCTTGACCAACGATGCGGGACAAGATCTCTCAATTAGGTGATGCGAAGATAGGTATATTGAAATCCGAGAGTCGTTGATGAGAAGCCAGAGTACGCGGTACAAACGGGTAGTGTGGATGGTAGACTCTGGTACAGCGTCACTTCCATCATCCTGGAGTATGCTTTCTTCAAACTAGAGGGGGATCCCATTGACATTTAAATCACGCGGTGCTTGGGGTGGGCCTTTTCGGCTGAGGTTCCTGGTCATCCGAGCTGAGCGCGGAAGAGCTGGACGTTGTCGCCGCTGGGTCTTCACGCTTGCGTTTCCGCGAGAGCCTCTCCTTTTCCTTCTGAGCTTCTTCGTCCCACTCTTCCCGGAGATGAGCCTTTAATGTAGGCATGTTCTTCATGTCTCGCTCGCATCGCCAGCAGCAGAGGTTCTCTTTGAGCAGGGGCTCGTACCTTCTCTTTTCGAGATTGGCCATTTGAAAACGATGTATCAAGTCATTATAACGTTGAATCGGGAATATAGACTGGCAATAGAGGACGCACTTTCTGGAAATATGCCGGTTCTTCATCAAACCAGGAGAGAACTTCATGCAGATGTAAGAAAAACCCGAGCTTGGGATGAAAGGAATTATAATGTTTCTTCTGCTTCATTTTTTCCGAACACAGATCGTTCGATAGGACATGCAAGTGCAGGTGTTCCATGCTCGGGACTGCATGAAATCCCGACCAGATCTCCCACTGGAAACCGTACCGGCTTTGCATTTCTTCGCGCATCGCCTTCTTTACGTTCTCGGCCTCATCCTTCAGATCTACGAGCACTTGCTTAGCGCGTGTCCTGTCGGCCTTGAGCAAGGTGGCGAGGTTAGTGAGTTCAGACACGGGATGCAGTGGCTCTTTGACGCGTGGTAGAACGAGGAAGTGAAATATCGACTTTGGATACGCGTCGAACACCGTCAAGCATTTTTCAGTGTGCGTGAAGAGGACTGACTGCGGTAGAACCTCTGGATTCGCTAGTTGTGCGTATCTTCGCAACGCGGTCAGGTTCGACATTGTTTACCACGAGGCCCCTAACAATTAGTGTAAGCATTGGCGGGAGCGTCGACCCTCCGTATACTGCAGTCTAGGATACAGGCGAACTATACGTATAGTGTACTATATAAACAAATGGTAATGCTCCCCAATTCCTATCTTCCAGCTTTCAAAAGCTCCCTCACATTCTCGCTGAGCGTCGGAAGTGCAACATTGACCTTTCCCGTCTTATTCCCATCAATCGCATCTTTGTTAGGTGTGCTCCGTCGACGCATCAAGTTATTGCTCGTCGAACCGTCTTCTTCTGCACGCCGTCTGTCGACGTCCGCCACGAGCTGAGCGTACGAAAGGAACAGCACTTCAGCTTGGGCAACAGTAGAGTCAAGTTCAATGGTCATGCTGAGTTCATTGCAGTACTGGGCGACATGGATTAGCTTGTACGTATCAGAACGCATATCATCAAGCCTCACCTTCAATACCTCGTCAAACTGGCAGAGATATACAGTAAGAACAATCTGATTAAGCGAGCGAACAAACATACCTCGACGAGGTAACGAAGAATCATGTCTCGATGCGACTCGAGGATAGCGAGAGCTATGAAGAGGACAAAGTTGTTGCTATAGTAGTCCGTCCAAAGTACCTCCCACAATCGAAGCACATCCTGGAACGAGAACTCGCGTTTGAACGAGATCAATACCCAGCTAGGGCCCAAGATAAACAATCAATAAGACATCAAGGAAAAATGCTTGAGACCCAGCGGAAACAAAAGAACAGATTCAAGCCATCGATTTTCTCTGTTAAAGAGGAGATTGGTAAAGGCAGTACAGAGCAGAGCAAGACTACGAACCGAAATGTCGATACAGCTCGGGATCCATAACGCTGATCAATTCTTGGAGGGTGGACAGCTGTTTCTTCATTCCACTCTGGTCACGGAGAAAATTCTGGCCCATCCGATTCATGACTTCCACAAAGCACCAGAATGTCAATTCCTCCTCGGCCTCCATCACTACGTACAATGGCGCACAAAGGTCAGACATGCCCTGCACATATCCTTGGTTTTCATCAGCGTCAACACGGTGGGCGTGTATGGCCAGAGTGAACCACATGCTGGACTTACCGAGATCCTTGTCGTAAAAGTTGTAAGTTAGGAGAATACCACCCATGCGGTCAATGTGTTCATTGCTGGGTGACTGCGCACCAATATCGGCGAGCTGAGGAGAGATCGTAGAATATCGTCTGCGGAGACGACTTGATTCCGTGTCATCGGGGGAATCTTCATAAGCATAGGAAAAAAGTGGGTGGGTACGATCCGTACGACGACAATCCACGTCTATGCGGTGCCGTTCCTCAAGAACATCTTGCCGGTCAAAGACCTCTGGAACACCGCACCACTCGCTCTTGATTTCTTGATACCGTCTCCTCCTCTCTTCCCACATCTTATCACGTTCCTCGGTGTCAACGTCCCATGCGTGCACTCCCAGAAGGAAAGGCCAAATCTTCTTCCTTAGCGTCCCGTCGGGCGTAATTCCTTTCCTGAACACCTCCCGTTTCATCACCTCGATCCTCACCTTGGGCTTCCCATCCTCTGCGAACCAACTTTGCCACGTCTTCTCATCAATAGGATTGCAAGGATCCCTCGAAGTCTTGGGTGTTGGCAAATTGACAGTCGAATGTAGCAACTCGAACACCCCAAGCGATGACGTCTCCTCTGCCAAATTCGAGGAAGAAGAAGAGGTGGGCAATGCCTGTGCCTCTCTCCTCCTAGCCCTATCACCTTCCTCTGCAACAATCCGAGCCCAACGAGCCAGATAAACGCGTGCACTCTCAAATTCTCCTACACCACCTTTCTCGACCCAGCTGCCCCATTCCCATTCTCCATTCGCGCTTACAAGAGACTTGATTGGATCAGGAAGGTGTGGTACAATGGGTTTGGCGAGAGGATGGGAAAGAACATTTTGGGCAGCATGTCGTGTGGCGCGAGTGATGTTGGAGAAAGACTGGAGGAGTGCAAGACGTGCCTGGGAAGTATTTTGCGTCGTCGACACGGAAGGCGGGTAAAGTGAACGATGCAACAACGAGGACCTGTTCGAGTATGGATTGATCGTGCTAGACAGCTGGGTAGATATAGGTCTGGGACGACGGTGGGCAGGAACAGGCGAGTGAGAATTTGCATAGGATGACTGGGCAAGGATATCATCTACTGCATCGTCATCGAATATTTGCGTGGAATGTTCCTCAATGTCCGCTTTCGAAGGATCAACAATGAATAAAGATGGTTGAAGAGATGAGCGAAGAAGATGGGCGTAATTTCGCAAGCGCGAGACAAGGTCTTCTCCTCCCCACGACACAGGAGGTCGAGCAGAGGAACTAGACGTCGGCGAAGATGTTGCCGGAGGATAAGCATTTGGCGAGGTTCGCCGGTTGTGCACGCGTGGCGAGAAGGTCATGGATAATGACTCGTCGTCGTGGAAGTGCAAAGTTGGCAACGTGGAGCCATTGATGAGGTTAATACCGATGGTGCCATATATGAAGGTATAGGAAGGGGATTATCTCTCTGGGTACTGGTTACAATGTAGAGATACTCATACCACGATGAGAGGGTTGGTGGGTGGACTATCAAGGAGTATATGGACGTCAAAGGAACAGAGAATGCGTACGACTCTGGACGCTGAGTCGGCAATTCGATCAGTACCGCATCTTGGTCCTCTTCATCATGAACGTTTGCCCTCTCTTCGATCCTCACAAATTTGTCCCATTCTTCAGTGCCCTTTTCGCTTAATAACGTCTCCGGAATCCACGCCAGAAGATATGTCGGATTTACTGCCTCACGTTTCACGAGCGCTACGAACCCGGGGATGTTGTCTCTTGCATAGGCGGTTGGGTTAACATATACCTTGGACTTGCTGAAAAGGAGTCGGTACTTGCTCTCTTCGTCAGCAAGTGCGGACAGCGTGGCGTCTTCGTTTGACGTTGTGCGCTGTATTTCGACCATGGAATCTGACTGGATGGAGAGAGGGGTTAAGTTGCAGACCAGGGTGGGTGTAGACTTACGGATATGACAGACAAGGCGCTTTCTGAGAGAGAAGGGCGGTGAGATTCGCCACCATGCATGAACCTGGATGCTCTCTCGATGTCTTTGAATGCTTGTCCTTCAACTGCGGGGCTGCGGCTGTCACTGGATTCAGACATCCGACCTAGATGAACACAGCCAACCGCTTGCGGCATACACCTCTCACGTTCAGCGCCAACCAGCACAGGGGTCCAATCCAACCCAGAAGGCGACTTAGTGCTAACACAAGCCGGCAGGAAGCAGGAAAGCAGGATTATTTCAATCATAAAGCTGATGCACACAGTGTGGTTTGCTCGGTCGCGTCGTACATCGTAAAAGCAATGATAATTACAAGGAAACAAACGTGCAAACAGATGCTGTTACTTTTGGTATGACCACACGTTCCGGAGCACTATCAGTGCAAACCCAGGAAATTGGCAAAATGGTCAGCAGTCTATACAAACACCGGAACTCCGAATAAAAGGAAACCAAACAGGGAAAATGCAACAGGGGACGAAGAAAAGTAAAAGAAGACAATACACTCACATCCCGCTTTGGTTGCTAGTCGGTTGAGAGAGTCATCACTCTCGCCTTGTGAGCGAACCTGTCCGCAGAGTGCGAACGAAGTGTAGGTGTTCAATGCGCGGCCGTTGGCATCGACGTCAACGACGTTGATCTGGACCGATGCGTGATCCTTGGAGGTAATCAGACGGTCTATGATCATATACATGCATCACGCGCAAACATTAGATGAGTCTTCCCTTGTCCATGTAGATGACTTTGCAAACACATACTAGTGGCCGCACACTTGCGGGGGACGTAGAGATCGACAAGAACACCCTGGCAAGCTGTGGAGACGCTTGAAGCGTTTGGGGATTTGGCAGCGAAGACATACCTGGTCGTTTTCCATTGCGAGATCGTGAAACTGATGGACGAGCCATAGAGTTGGCTTTGGCGTGGATGCGTGGGACAATATTAGGTCAGAACTGTGCAGTTGATCGCTTACATCACAATAGCCCCTGTCGAGCGTGACTCAGACCTTCATAACGGTAGATGGTAGCAACCTGGTTGCATCAACTGTAGTACAGGAAAAAACCTATGCATGGGAACAGATCGAGACGGTAACGAGCCAGTTGATGTGAAAAGAAAAACGAAGTATGCAGGGACCAAACAGATTCGGTGCAGTGACAATATATATGGCGAACATAATGGTAGATGCGGAGCATGTGAACTGATGCAAAGATGGAACAAGAACGCAGCATGGTGATATAGGAAACAAATGCAATGGATGAACTTGACGGAGAACGAAACAGATATTACTGATCCAAGTCGGAGACATGGTCCGTGATGACAGAAAGATGGTCGTTGCAGACAAGGAAATGGTAAAGCAGATCTTGGTAGTAATACATGGCGAATGTTACTTGGCGGCGTAGATGACGGGCAAAAGTGACTGACGATTAACAGCAAAGGACAATTGATTATATGTCGGATAAGATGGGAATTGATTGGCGCTGGCGATAGACTCAGGGGGATCCAGGCACGGAAGAGAATACTCGGAATGGAACGCTTGAACTGTTCCCGTCTGGGAAGACGGGCATGAGATTGTGGAAAGTGACTCGACTCGGATCGAATTGGAAGCGAGGCGGTGGAGTCTTTGGACAATCTGGGACAACATCGCTGAATTTGTGATATGGGTGAAACTGTCTGTGATCAGTGTGATGTAGTTCGCCACCAAGAGTTTCATGTCCGATTCCGATCGGATTCGAGCGGAGAGAGGTTTTTCTGCGACGCACAGGACCTGAAGCGGGAATGGAGTCGGTGAATGTGGCGGGATCCTCGTTCAGAGGTATTTGTGAAAGGTCCGCAATGTCGCAGTCGATGGCTCGAGGAATCTCGAGGGCGGAAATCCAAGGAAGGTGGTCAAAGACGGAGGCACGTGGAAATGGGTCAAGGGAACAATCGACGCGATGTGTATGACGGCGACGTCTGGTGGAGCGAGAGATGCGGGGTTGTGCGCGTCTCTTGTGAGATAGACCGCATAATGTGGGCGATTTGGAGGTGAGCGGGATGTATGGTGGTTCGTTCAAAGTGATTGGAGAAAGGAGACGCGGTGGAGACAAGAAAGTTCGTGCAGGCAACGTCCGTGAGGAAGAGAGCAACTGCAAAGAGGTCTGCTGCAGAAGAGATGGGTTCTGTGAGAGCAGTTCCGAGTGGGAAGGGGAGGGCAGGGACGGCAGACGTGGGGACGGTGCGTGTATGGCAGGCATGATGGGATGAAAGGAGTGAAGGTAGGAGGATTAATATGATTTATGATTTAGAGGTAGGCAGGTGAGAGAGATTGGACATGATGACCTGCTATTGGGGGCAGGCGGATTCGGCGAGGACACCTACTGCCCCCCTTTCCATTTTAGGAAACTGACTCGACAAAAGACGCGTCACTGGTCCGCCCTCTCCCGCTATCACGTCGCACACAACAATGCAGTGTCACTGATCAGTGCCACCGTCGCGCGTGAACTGTGAGGAGCTACAGAGTCGTACCCGAACGTCGCTGAGCAACGTCCATGTCCCTTTGTCGCTCCATTGTCGACTGTCTGTTGTCTTTATGGACGAACAATGCGGAACTTGAATGCCAATTTGGATGCGACATGGAGGAAAGAGTCATCATGGGTTGGTGGCATTGCAAGCCCTTTTATTTAAAGAGCTGGTCTCTCCAGGAATCAGAGTGACTCGGTCGTGATGGTTGCGGTGTCAGTCGCTCCACCCCAAGGCTGTTGATCGCGAGAATTCAATCAGTCAGACGCCCATATGTCTCGTCTCTCATCGATTCCCCGTGTCATTTTGCAAGGATTCCCAATGAGCCATGAAATATGAATGCAAATTGCTGGGCTACGATCAGGTCATAAGACAGGCAGACGAAAGAGTCTTTCACAATCACCATCCGAGCCTCACGAGAACATAGGTGTATTCGTAAAATACTAGTAAGTAGGAAATTTTGGTACCAACTCGTAAAATGCAACCGAGAGATGGAAAAAGAATATGTGCGACGATGATGATGCGAGGGTGATGATAGTACAGATATAGGTCATACAATTCTACTTCATGGCACGTCTAGTCGATCTCCTCCATCGCAGAGGTCGAAGAAGGTTCGGCTGCTGGTGCTTCTTCGATGGAAGACTCTGGCATAGGCTCGTCCTCATCAACATCAAGACCCAGACTGATCATGCGGTTGATGCGCTTGGCGAATGACGTAGGATCTTCTAGCGAGAACCCAGACGTGAGCAGAGCGGTCTCAAAGAGAAGGTAGGTCAAGTCCCGGACAGACTTGTCAGCCTTGTCCTCGGCAACCTTGCGCTTGAGTTCCTTGATAATAGGATTGCGAGGGTTGAGCTCGAGTGTCTTCTTTGACGCCATGTAAGATGACATCGACGAGTCACGGAGAGCCTGAGCCTTCATGATACGCTCCATGTTCGAGGACCAGCCAAATTGACCAGTAACGAGGACGCAAGGTGAGTCGGTGATACGGTTAGAGACAACAACCTTCTCAACCTTGTCGCCGAGGGCTTCCTTGATCGTCGAGCAGAGGTCGTTAAATTGAGCGGCTTCTTCCTCGCGAACCTTCTTCTCCTCCTCAGTCTCCTCGAGCTCAAGACCTTCCTTTGACACACAGACAAGCTTCTTGCCCTCGAACTCCTTGAGTTGAGTGATAGCATACTCATCAATGGGGTCAACCAAGAGAAGGACCTCGAAACCTTTCTTCTTGAGAACTTCAAGGAATGGCGATTCCTTGACGGCAGCAAGGGATTCACCAGTCAAGAAGTAGATCGACTTCTGGATCTCGGGCATACGAGTGATATAGTCTTTGAGCGAGGTCTGCTCCTCGATGGACTTGGTCGAGTAGAAACGCAAAAACTCAGCAAGTTTGCTTCGGTTCTGAGCATCCTCGTGGATACCAAGCTTCAAGTTCTTTCCAAAGGCCTCATAGAACTTGCTAAAGTTGTCCTTGTCCTCGGCGATCTCACTGAAAAGGTCCATGCACTTCTTGACAATGTTCTTGCGGATGACCTTGAGGATCTTGTTCTGCTGCAAGGTCTCACGAGAGATGTTAAGAGGAAGGTCCTCGGAGTCAACAATACCCTTGACGAAGTTGAGGTACTCAGGAATGAGATCCTCGCAGTCGTCCATGATAAAGACACGGCGGACGTAGAGCTTGATGTTGTTGCGCTTCTTCTTGGACTCGAAAAGATCGAAGGGAGCACGCTTGGGAACGAAGAGAATAGCCTTAAACTCTAGCTGACCCTCGACAGAGAAGTGCTTGACGGCGAGGTGGTCCTCCCAATCATTCGTGAGAGACTTGTAGAAGGAAGCGTATTCCTCAGTGGTGATGTCCGAAGGGTTACGCGTCCAGATAGGCTTCGTCTTGTTGAGCTCCTCGTTAACGACCTCTTTCTCCTTGATTTTCTTCGTCTTCTTGTCTTTAGGCTTCTCGTCCTCGTCTTCGACTTCCTCGATCTTGGACTCCTCTTTCTCCTCTTTAACTTCCTCCTCTTCATCTTCGACCTCTTTTTCGACCTCTTTGGTCACAGCAAGCTGGATGGGGTATGAAATGAATTCAGAGTGCTTTTTAACGATATCCTTAATCTTTTTCTCTTCAAGATACTCGGTCTGGTCCTCCTTCAGGTAGAGGCGGAGCTCAGTACCACGGCCGAGGGGAGGGTTAACGGTATCGGGAGTAATCGTAAAGGTACCACCAGCAGCAGACTCCCAAATGTATTGCTCGTCATCATTATGCTTGGAGATGACCTGGACGCGCTCCGCGACGAGGTATGCGGAATAGAAACCGACACCGAATTGACCGATCATGGAAATATCGGCACCAGAGCTGAGAGCTTCCATGAATCCCTTAACGACGGAGAACCGAATCGCAGTTAAGATAAACGCCTTCCAATGTGACACAGAGAGACGCACCTTGGTACCGGATTTGGCGATTGTACCAAGATTGTTGACGAGGTCAGCCTTGGTCATACCGATACCGGTATCGCGGATGGAGAGAATCTTATTCTCTTTGTCCGGGGTGATGCGAATGTAAAGTTCCTTGCCTGTGTCAAGGACGGAAGGTTCGGTCAAAGATGCATAACGGATTTTGTCGAGCGCATCGGAGCCATTGGAAATCAACTCTCGGAGGAAGATCTCCTTGTTAGAGTAGAACGTGTTGATGATCAAGTCAAGGAGTTGACTGATCTCGGCTTGGAAGCCAAAGCTTTCTGATGCCATTTTAAACTAAGAGATGGATGAGCAACGCGTGAGTGATGGAGAGGTTGTGTAGCTCACCGATTAAAAAGATGAGGGACGATGGAGGAAGTGATGGAGGAAAAGAGTGTACAGCAGAGGGACGCGTCTTCTCGCTGGTCTTTATGCAGTCCGATTTTTCTGTTCCTTCGAGAAGATTCGACGACTATCAGTCCTAGCAAGTCCCCTATCCCTTCCAGAACATTCCAAGGTTATTACCTTTTTAGGAAGAACCAACATACTACAGTACTTGCTACAAAACTCGTACACGTGATGCGATCAAATCGTCCTCTGTCGCGTCTCGTAAATCAGACCCCTCTGCCCGCTCAGTTGTGTCTTTAATCCTTCAAGTGCTGCCCGCATCTCATCCATCTCGTCTTTCAGCTCTGCGTTCTCTTCCCGTAGTCGTACATTAGCAATCGCAAGCTCAGACTTTTCTCTCACAATGGCAGTAATCTCCGCTTCTGGTATGCGGCGCGAGGCTTCACATTTCTTTTGCATCATTCCCAGCTTCGTTTCCAGCGCTTGGTTCTGACGACGATATGCCCGGATATCGTCCTCCATCTTGGTTTGCGTTTTGTCATAGCTCTCTAGGAGCATCTCTATCTGCTTGTACTTGCTCTTGATAAGCTCTATCTCTTCACCGCGCGCATTAAACTTCTCGAAATCCGCATCCCACAGTCTCTGCATCCGAACATGTTGTTCAATCTGCAGTTCGTAATCATGGAGTCGGTCGATCTTGTGTTGGTTCTCCTTCTGCTGGGTCTGCAGCTCAAACACTGCTTTCGCTGCATCAGCCAAAAGCTTCCCTTGGGCAGTAAAGAGTGCCCTGGCTTCCTTCTCTGCAGTTCGCAATGCAGCAGCTTCAGATACCCATGCCTTTTTTTCCTCTCGAAACTCGCGAAGTTTTTTCTGGAGTTCAGTGTTCCAATCTGCATATTTGTTCTTCTGCGAAGAAGACTGTTCCTTGTGTTCTCTCAGCTCCCGTTCGAGAACTTGAACTTGCGCCTTGTATTGACGCAATTTGTTATAGAGTGCTTGTTGATCAGTCTCTGCATTCTTCGACAAGATATGACTCTGATACAGCCTCCCTATATGACGTACGTTTTCCCTTGAAAGCCATAGTTCAAAGTTGAGTTCACTCCTCAATAACAGCACCTCGCGTTGCAAGCTCGAGATCGCCTCCACCGCATACGGTGGCAATGGCGCACTTTGATCCCCCCCTTGAGGCTCTGGAGGTAGATTGATTGTTGGCTTCGTTGGAGAACCGGTGGGCGGGAACAGCACTGATGGCCACGGCATGTTTGGGCCTTCAATGTCGACCTCAAGATTCGACCTCAGGGCGACAGAGGTATTGACCATGTCCTGAAGGGAAATACGAGTTTTCACGGGTGGAAGGTCAATGTGGGCCGGATGGGGTGTTGGTAAGCCCGACATATCTTCTGGTGTCGTGACAATAGTAGGAAGGAGTTCCATCCGAGCATCGGAAGTTGTATCAACTGCTTCATTGACGGATCGATTAGAGCCGAGTGTTGTATTGCGTACACTGAGCATCATCGATTCGCTGGCTATTTGAGAAATACTGAAGTTCGCCCATGTATCCGGTTCGGTCAACTCTTTGAGCGAGTCTCGCCATATGACACGCGGATTGACGACACGGCAACGTAAATAGGGCTTAGATATATCAATCAGTATTGCTAAGTGCAAAATCCATTAAGTTGGGTCATAACAGAAACACACCTCCGATTTACTTCGAATATTATCTTCATCAAGAGTGTCTTCCCAACTCAGAGAGTATGGGGACTCATAGCCCCTTTCCGTCAGGTACGCAGCAGCACCACGAAGAAAGCGAAGAAGGTTGCAGGGGAAGAGATAATAAAGAGAAGAGAAGTACGCGTCCGCTGGAGGGGCGGACAAGGCATCAGATGCCAATTCAAGCCTCTTCCAGCCGAGTTCTGGACGAAGCCCAACAGTCTCCGCGACATCATCTTCCTCGACCTGTCTGCCGATGGCTGTTTCTTGCTCACCGTCCTCATCCGCCAAAGACCTGGATCGCACTTTCCAGCATATGATTCTTGCCAGGATCACAAATAACCCGGGAAGTATCATCTTGAGGTCCTCGCACGCTTTGACAGCAAGTATTGGGAGCAACCTAACGAGCATCGTGAGCCCGATCGTACAAATAGTCGAGGAATTGTCCAGCAGAAGGGAATTCAAGAGACTGTTCATGAGAGGCTGCCTTGTAAAATCTAGTGCGAGAGACTGGAAGTCCGAATCTGAGGTGAAAGAATCGAGCAAAATTAATAATTGCAGGCGGGAAGCAGGAATCGCAAAGGCAGCATCGACTTGCGTCATGAAGTCCTCTGAGCACTTCAGACCGAATCTGACAAGTATATCTTCGAGGTTACTCTTCCATAGAGACCTCTTTTCCCGTTGCTTGTGATCAAGTTTCACCCACTCCAGGAAATCATCTCCGGAGACCTCATTATAGGCGTCCAAGAGATAAAGATCCAGCAGACGTCTGCGGAATTCGCGCACTTTGTCTGGATAACGACCGTCCACGTTCTCAGCAGCAAAGATGACGAGTTCCTTCGCGTGTTTCACGGAGCTTGATTGTAAACTTGGCTCCCTTAGAGCAGGGCGGAGCACAAGATCGAACCAAGTGGATATAATGGATATTGATGGGAGAAGTGGACGCAGGTGATAGAGGACTCCTAGGAAGACTTCCGTGTGTCCGAGGGATGTATGGTCTACGACATCGTCGTGAATGATTTGGAGCTCTTCTTCGAGTTGGAAGAGCTGCACTTCAGGCTCTGCGGAGGACGTGCAAGTGATGACAAACTCGTCGACAACGCTAAGTACTTGTTCGCGGCTAGATTTGTCCGCAGGGTCATCGAGAGCCAGTCGTAACTGATGTGAAAGCGCAGCGATGGACATGAGGTTGACCAGAGTTACAGTGGGCGGTTCATAGCTTTCAGCCTCTGGGAGCCATAGCACACGAGACAGTGATGGATAAACTAAGCGTTCACGTAGCAGATAATGTACACATCATAGATAGCGCTCTTTCAACGAACTATAAACCAAATACCAAACCTTTACTGAGACAAATTGGCCTCCTTCGCCTCGAAAATGATTCCGGTTTTCGAGTTCTCCCACTGATCTGCGGCATCGGCCTTCTCGTATACATGCAAGTATCCCTGACGGTGCTTCCTCTTGGCCTCGGTGGAAATACCCAACCTCTTGTCACGCTCTTGGATGACCTGTTCGTTTGCTTGACCATCTGCTGTGTAAGCCATCATGAGGTTGGGTGGTCCGAGAGGGAGGTCCGGATACTGATCGATGGCCCAAGTGTGAATAGTCTTGCCGTAAGTTTTCTGGAGTTCGTGCATAGCAGGCTGCTCAACCACGTCGTTCACCACGTCTAACCAATCATATAAGATGGATACTCGAGTCAGCGGGCGAATACTTACTGGGGACAAACGCCTTAGTCTAGGCTGTGTGAGCACGACCAATCTCCAGTGATTTTGATCGGTCGAGCTTACCTCGAGATAGAGCTGACCACTCTCGACCTCATACTTGTGAGAATGCCAGTACCTTTTCTCTTCGTCGGGAAGTGATTTGAATACCTTTTCACCGATGACATATTCAATGCCAATCAATCTGGCGTCCTTTGCATCAGAGTCATAGATGATGCACTGGTAGAAATCTGGTCGGTTATGGTTGCAAAAATGATGAGCCTCTACATGGCGCGTACGATCGTGACTATGATTGCTGTCAGTGACAATGGGGGCTATGTATATATACCATCGACTCACGCGTAGACGTGGAAGCCACAAAGCTGCTGATGGATGTTTCCAACTGGGGCGAGGGATGCAAGACCCCTTGCAGCAACATCGTAGGCGGAAGAGCCTTCGGGCATTGTCCCCAATGTTCCTTTTGTATTTGTCTGCTGGGTTGCTGGGTTCATGGTAGTGGTTAAAACAAAGAAAGGGCAAATATTCGGAGACGAGTGGGAGTCCGCTCACCAGGGGTCGAACATGACGTCGAAGGGACTCCTATGTACCGTCTGCCGAGTGCGGCGTAGCATCACCCCAGCCCCTAGGCAAGCTAGTTGGTCGCCCGTTAGTACATCACAAGAAGTCTTTCAGTAGCTTGTTAGCAGCCTGTTAGCAGATTGACAACGGCGGTTAACAAGGTAGACCTGCAGTAGACCTGGCCCCTAGTCGGTGTTGATTCGGAATTTCCCGATCCAGCCAGTTGAACTTGGTCCTCGCTGTCGTTGACAACGAGCAACGTCCCCATCGCCCGTCCAAGTCCTCATAAAATCAAGATAAATCGTCGTCCTTATGCGCGCCATTCTCATGGAATCTGTCTTATCTATCTTCTTTCCCTTCCCTTGATGGATGCTTAACCTAAATCTCGGATGTTGACGTGAACACGCCGCTGACGCGTATCTCAGATGTCCGCCATTGAGCACGACCACTCTGACCACTCTGCTCATGAGGAAGACCCAACGTCCCAGGCCGCCCTCGACAAAATTCAATCCCGATCAGAACGTAAAGCACGCAAGGCTCTCCTCAGCCTCGGCCTGAAGAAGGTCCCCAACATCACCCGCGTCACCCTCCGCAGACCCAAAAACCTTCTTTTCGTTCTCCCAGCGCCTGATGTCTACAAGTCAGCTAACAGTGACTGCTACATCGTCTTCGGTGAAGCAAAGATCGAGGATATGAACGCTCAGGCCCAACTGTCCGCTGCACAGCAACTAGCATCGAGCGGTGCCGCTGGTGCTGGTCTTACCAGCCTGGAGAACTCGGGTGTCGCTGCAGAGGGCGACGAGGAAGACGATATCCCCGAGCTCGGGGCTCCAGAAGAGGATGGTCCGGTGGATGAGACTGGAGTTGACCCAAAAGACATTGAACTTGTAATGGCTCAGGTCAACTGTTCACGTGCAAAAGCTGTACGGGTTCTGAAGGAGAGTGGAGGAGACTTAATCAATGCCATTATGGCTGCGAGCGAATGATCACGCTTTCTGTACTGTTGAGGTTCCGTCGCTGTATCACTATCATTGCCTTGCCTGCGCAATCCACACTGGCATCTCGAATTTCTGTTGTTATCCACCTCCTCAAGCAAGCTCAAACTAGCCATTGAGTGGTGTGATCGTCATTAGGTTTTCCAATATCTTAACTCGACATAGTAATTTGATCGTTCCCAGCCGTCCTGAACAATTGCGATTCCTTGTTGGCCTTCCACTGGTAACCCGACAACTAGACCCATTGTCTGAGCGGCGTCGCAAACTAGCCTTACGAGCTCCCCTTTCGCAAACATGTGGTAATATCTATGGTACACGGGAGCAGGAACCTCAACTGTCGTTTTTGAACTTGTCAAGGGTGTCTTGTCCAGCTGCTTGTTCTTCGCCTGTTTCGTTGGGGTGGTCTGCTGGGTCATCATCACCCAAGGCACGAATACGTCCTTCCCTGAGGGCTGTTCTTCATTCTCGTCTATCGGGATCACTCGCTTCGACAGTTCGTCTTGTTCTATCGCCCAGACGTAGATAAGAATGCGTCCGTGCACAGGTGAGACACATTGAAGCAGTCGCTGTGAATGCGTTGATAAGTTATGTGATATATCTGTCGAGTCGGTGCCTCACCTGTACAGCCATCTTTCGTCTTTCGTACGATGCGAGGTGGTGTATCGTAGCTATTGAGATAGCATAGTCCTATCATAGGACCGGTTTTTAGTTCAAATATCTTAACGGATACATCGTAACTCACAAATGCCCCAGCTCTCCATGCATTATCCAGCACGTCACCCCAAACGACCTCACGAATGACCGAGGCAGTAGGTTCGCTGCCAGCATGTCTGGCGATCTCTAAAAGATTCCTACTACGATCGAGGCCTACTGTCAAGATGCTTCCCCGATCAGCGGGTAGAGGAAGGTATTTCCCGTTGCCCGTCCCAGAGTCGAGGCCTATCCAACCTGTAGGTAGATCGGAAAGAAATTTGGCGATGATTGGCCAAGGCTGAATTGAAAAGATAAACTGCGATTCTCCAAAATATGACAGTAGATCATATACATACCTTGTAGCGTGTAGAAGAGAAATGGGATGCTATCTGGTCGTAGACTGTGTGGACGTGCTCATCTTCGTATGCCTGTGGGTCATCGGCGACAAACGCTGGCGTCACGCTTTTCATGGGGAATCTCCACTGACACGAGGTCGGTGGTAGTGGTAGTTAAACGACAAATTATAGAAAAGCAACAAAGAAACAACATCGCGAACAAAATCAAGAGGGTATCCATCGATCCAGTCAGATAAACCCCATCGTCTCATCCACCAATCTGCGAAACTTGCTCCCATCAAACGCAGGGAATGGGACCAACGCACTCCGATCAAACGCTGCGATAGTCGACGGAAGGTCACTGGGGGCGAGGGCAATATGAGCACATAATGATGCGGAGGGGCGCAGTGAGGCTCACTTTACGGTCGTGGTTTTGAGGTGGCCAAGACGGTCGAGTTCAGAGGCGAGTTCTTCTTGGTGGTTATCCAACAAAGTTGGGTTTGGGACGACTATCAAAGGCTTTCCTGCCCTGAGCGCGTCGAGAATGGTCCCCGATCCTTGATCCAAGTCAAAGCCTTGGAGTGATCACCAGAGGGGTCCTCACCTGCATGGCTTATGACCAGATCAGCACGTTCGATATCTTCTTGGATCGTTGGCTTGAACTTCCAGGTCTCCACCTCCATACCCTGCTTTTGCATGGTCACCAAGTCCTGTGTGGACGTGTCATCTACATCTAGATCAGAGTTTCCTCGCTGTACAATGACCCGTGTAAATCCTTTGCTGCGCAACGCGACGAGGACTGGTTCAGAAAGCGTGGCTCGTATGAGTGCATCAAACTTGGTTGACCCGATGGTGACGAAGACAAGCATGTCTATCCGTAGTACTACATCAATACTTGGTTTGAGATCGAGCTCAATAACCCCGCGGCTACTATAGACAGATATCCCAGTTCGTCGGTAAATATATCGGACACCATCACATACATTTCCGAGTGCACAACAGCATTGACGACTCTTGCCCCGTCTGTTTCTTGCTTAACAACATGGGATACACCCTCTGTGTGCTGGGATGTGGGACGATGGGCGTGGCCATCATCTCTGGTGTCATCGCCAGTCTGCAATCCAGGGAAATCGCTCAAAACATCCCCAAGTGGGAGTCTCATACCCCTGGCACATCTACACCGACCGTAGACTCTCCCGATCCATCCGTACCCTCGTTTTTCATCGCGAGCGTTACGAGACCAGAGAGTGCAAAGAAACTCCAGAACACATTCAGCCTTCTAGGAGGACTCGGCGCATCCGTCCAGGTCGTCGTCGGCGAAAACCTCGCCGCCGCTCAGAAGGCGGATGTCGTCATCTTATGTTGCAAACCTCATCAAGCGCAAACTATCCTTCGACAGGAAGGAATGAAGGAAGCCCTTGCCGGGAAACTACTAATCAGTATCCTCGCTGGTGTAACCATATCCCAACTGACCTCCTGGGTTCCTCCAACCACCAAGGTCGTCCGTGCCATGCCTAACACTCCCTGTCGAATTCGCGAAGGCATGACAGTCGTCAGCCCGCTTCCGACACTCCTGGACAACGAAGAAACTGAGCTCGACCGTGCCATCATTCTTAAAATCTTCTCGTCTATCGGTCGCTGTCGGTTCCTCGAAGAAAAACACTTCGATGCATGCACGGCTCTATCTGGCTCGGGCCCCGCTTTCGCATGCATCTTCCTTGAAGCAATGGCAGATGGGGGTGTCATGATGGGCTTGCCCAGGATGGAAGCATTGGAATTGGCTGCTCAGACTTTGCAAGGGGCAGCGCGCATGGCTCTTCAGGCCGGTGCTCATCCAGCTCAAATCAAAGATTCAGTCACAACCCCTGGTGGATGCACGATAGCAGGGCTTTTGGCGATGGAAGATGGCAAAGTTCGCTCAACAATTGCCCGCGCCATCCAAATTGCCACAGAGCGAGCTAGCGAATTGGGCCAACCATCAAAAAAATAATCATGCTCGCTAATTGAGTAACCTGGTTGTTTGGGGAGCAAAAATGGAATTTATTCCAGCGACCAGAAACTACATATGATCTGTATCCCATCTTGCTTTCGGACATGCGTAGTATAAACTGCATAGCCCGACATATGTCGTGGGGACGATCGATACTATCGCCATAATCTTCTTGCTCTCATGAAATAAGGACGGTCGTGTAGATTTTACAACGCCGCCCAGAGTGTTAGAGAGCGATGAATAGAATGAACGAATGCACGGGTAAGTAAAGACGTATCACATTGACAGCAACAAATCTGCGACTGAGGTAAGATGAAACGAAGGCAAACACAACTGGAGAACACATACCTATCTATACATTGCAACTGCAAGTGAACTTACACAGTATTCAAGGATGGCATGTTTTCTGCGTGTGAACCTCACTGCTTTCAAGCAGAATGGCTTTCCAACGAAGGCAAGCAAGTGGGGCAAAAATAAGCACAGAAACAGTCATGATAGTGACCATTCTTAATCTTGCTCAGAAGAATGAGCGCCACCCCGTGTTATGCGGTGAGACGCTAAAGTGAGAGAGCGATTCACGGGAATCACGCATAATACATTGGATGGTAATGAGATTGCAGAGGGTAATGTACGATGCCAAACCTGTGAGGCTAATGTAAGTAGATGGTCGAGGCGGTGATCACGGAGACTTACACAACAACAAATCATCGATCTGTAAAGAGAGGAACAATGAGTAGGATAAACGCTGAGTGAGTTGAAAAGACTCACAAAATTCGTGGGTGTCGTCTGCTCGTTTGACTGTTTGCTGGTGATGAAAAGTAGAACGTGAATTTAAGGTTTTTACGACAAAATCTCGGAGCCCAAACAATGGACAAACAACGCACTTTCCACGCCTCTTCGAAGTCTACAGGGAGGATCACATATCGGTTCTTGCGGACAGCTTGTAGACCAGCCGCTTGTACAATGGAAGCTATCTCCGCCGATGATAATCGGTCAGGTCTTGACACATAATCTTCAAGGTCAACATCAGGTCCTAGGTTCATTTTGCTTGTAACAGTCTGGAAAACTAGGCGCTTTTCGCGCCGTGAAGGAAGTGGAAACTCGATCTTTCGGTCAAGACGACCTGGGCGAAGAAGGGCAGGATCAAGCGTATCTGCACGATTCGTGGCCATGATGACTTGGAATACATAAAACATCAATTATCGCGTCAATTCCAGTTCCAAAAAGCATGACTTTAACGTTGCTGCCTTGATCGAAACCGTCCATCTGATTGAGAAGTTCAAGCAAAATTCGCTGAACCTCGCGATCTGCACCAGTTTGCGCATCAAACCGTTTGGTGGCGATGGCGTCAATCTCGTCAATGAAGATGATAGCAGGTGCGTTTTCGCGTGCGAGTCGGAAGACGTCGCGAACCATACGTGGGCCCTCACCGAGGTACTTCTGTACGAATTCGCTGCCAACTACACGAATGAAGGAAGCGGTGGTGTGATGGGCCACTGCTTTCACAAGCATGGTCTTCCCAGTACCTGGTGGACCATAAAGCAATACGCCGCGAGGAGGGTCGATACCAATCTTCTTATACAGGTCGAAGTGGGTAAGAGGCAGCTCGACGGCTTCTCTAATCTCCTGCTTCTGTGTGTCCATGCCGCCCACATCTGCGTACGTGACGTCCGGCCTTTCCTCCTTCGTAAGCATGGCGATGGACGAATCGGCTTCGGGGGGTAAGATATCCACGAGGGCATTAGAGTGTCGATGGAGTGCAACGGAAGACGAGGGTTTCAGCAGCTCTCTATCCAGCGTGGACAATATTCTCACAACATAATTGGAGCCCGTCGTCGAGCCAACGATACCGGTCTGTTGATCGATTGCTTCCAAGAATTGACCGATGACGAGTGGAACAGACTTAATGCGTTTAACCTCCTCTTGTGCACGGATAAGTTCGCGCTTGAGGTTAGCCTGCTCGTCTTTAATATAGCTCTCCTGGATGTCCAGTAGTTCCAGATGGCGAGAGAGCTTCTTGAACTTGGTGTAGAGGTCCTCTTCCTGAAGCTCTTTATAGAGTGCAGACTTTTCAGTCACGACAGACTCGAATGTTGGTTCTTAGACCAAGATATAGTTTCTGAAGTAAGACAAGGGGACTAAACACTCACTTCTTTCTGAATTTCCTTTCCGACGTCCTCCATGTTGATGATCTGGAGAGCGAGTGCGAATGTGACAGGTGGACAGAGCCTTGACGCACATTACGCGTTCATTTCAGCGATGGGAAAATACTTCCATTTCTGTTACCTACATATTTTTGTTAGTTAAATTCAGTAATTTGCTCGACAGCCGCCATGGCGCATATCGTTCAGCCCCTCGACCAACCCTCAAATTACAAGGATTCACAAATCAGACTGGATAGGACCAAGCAGCAAGATCTCCTATCGAAGTCGACGACATTATACATCGGTAATTTGAGTTTTTATACAACAGAAGAACAGATATACGAGTTGTTCACTAAATGTGCCAGTCCAGAAGATGGTGGTGGTATCAAGCGAATTATCATGGGTCTCGACCGAAATACCAGGACACCGTGTGGGTTTTGTTTTGTGGAATACTACACACATGCAGAAGCTCTCGCGAGTATGAGGTATATAAGCGGCACGAAACTCGATGAACGTATCATTCGTTGCGACCTTGACCTAGGCTACAAGGAAGGGCGTCAGTTTGGACGAGGAAAGAGTGGTGGCCAAGTTCGTGACGAGCACAGACAAGATTACGACCCCGGCCGTGGTGGATGGGGTGCACAGGCTCAATTGGAAAGGAGAAGGGAAGTTGAAGAACGTTATGCGGATGCTCAGGAGGGACCAGGTGCTGTTGCTGGTGGTGGAGAGGAATGGAAAGAAACGGAGACTAAAGCAACTCTCAAACGTGCCCGTTCGCCAGAGAATGAAGCAGACAGTTCAAGACTGGTTCGCTCACGCATCGATGATCCCGAAGCTGAGAGGATGTAAAACGATACATTATGCTCTCCAGTATTTACCTTGATCGATACAGACTCGTCAGAAGACTAAGTATTTGTGTGATTACACGTGTTATTAGCATCCATCTTGATGTGCATATGTTATAGTTACCGAACGACTGAAGCTCGCACCCTAAACTTTGTACCAAAGACATCAGGGGCGAAATAGATCATGTGTATACGACGAGCTATGTGATACGAGTCTGAGATCGACGGTGTCCGAAGTAAGAATCTTGAGTAAAGAGAAAACTCATTTCCTTGCAGGTCAACTTGGTAAATCTCTGGCTTGTTCCCCAGCGTATCAATCTTATGTTGTTCAAGAAAGTGTTTCACACTTTCCGTAGACGCTTTCGGGGGAAGGCCCCATATGCAGACTTGCTTGCCATTACTCATGGCACCCGAGGCAATCAGGCCGGACAAGGATCCTCGCGTGATAGCAGTCTTTCGTCCCTTAGCCCCCCTCAGGTCCTCAACGATTGGAGGCTGGGGACACGGCCTGGCAACGACGGTGAATCCACCAACTGAAAAGTTCTCGAACTTAGGCATGTTTTGCCGTACAAAGTCTGGGTGAGACAACGTGATGTAGGCTCGGCGGTTCGGTGTGAAACGGAAGAGTTCTAGGTGGACATGCTCAACACCTAAGATTTTTTCATGTCTAAGAGCTCTCTTGATGTCTGCAGGAAGCGAAGTCCGAGGGAGATTTTCCAAGAGGATATGTCGGTTGGGCTCGGCTGAAACTTCCTATCCGTACTGAATATGTATGGGAGAGAATCAGACTTACTGCTGTGCTTTCCACCAGTTTTTCGAGCCGCTCGACAGACTGCACTCCCTCTGAACATCTTCAAGAAGGCCTGAATTTGCGCGCGCTTGAACACTTCAGAGCTGGTGGTCATGTGACCAATCATCGCTTTATTGCTACCACGACCATGTCCTCGAGGACTGACCACAGAAGACGAGAACGAGAAGATAGGGACCGCGACAGAGATAGGGAAAGGGAAAGGGAAAAGGATCGTTATGCAAGAAGTGGCAGACCAGGTGGACACCGAGATACTGGGCGAAGGCGAGACAGCCGTTCTCGAAGTCCAAGAAGGGACAGACGAGATTACGACAGAGACAGGGATTTCAAGGGCCCACGAAGGGATGACAGACGTGATTTTGACCGGGATCGGGACGACCGAAGACCTGAGAAAACGGATGGCAAAAGGACAGAAAGAAAGACGGACAGAAAGGATGAAAGGCGCGACCAATATACGCCAGAGCGAAACACTCCTAGAGACAAGGACGGTCGTGACAAGGAACCGGCACGCAATGGCGAAGTGCAACTCCCCCCAGAAGAGCGTGTTGATGACCAGCCGGCTGAAGGTCCGCTTAAGCAACCTTCATCTACCTCTGCTCCTTCGAAATCAATTTCGGGCTTGGACACTACAGTGGAGGAAAGTGAGGAGATGGATGTCACTCCTGCCGAGGATGAGGCTATGATGGCTATGATGGGCCTCACGGGCTTTGGTTCCACCAAAGGCAAGCATGTTGAAGGTAACCAAGAAGGCTCCGCGAACGTCAAGAAAATGAGGACGTGGCGCCAGTATATGAACCGGTAAGGTGATCCCTAGTCAGTTTCGCGCAGCTGATCCACTTTCACGACAGACGTGGTGGGTTTAACAGGTATCTGTATTTCTTGAACCTATTTTTCGCTTTCCCTGATATCTCTATACCAGACCTCTGGACAAGATCAAGTAATGCTGTAGTGTAAGGATGACCTGATTCCATCGAAGATAAGTCGTGCTTTCTGTTGTATGTGACATACGGTCCCTACAATAGAATTGTATACAGACCCACACCAACTATTTGCTGTGAGTTACTTTCAAAGTCGGACTGATGATACAATAATATGTGACATTTGCTGAAACAATGATTGATAGAACAGAACATCTAACACACTGCGGGAACGTTCGTATCAACAGCTACGTATCGTGTTAATACAATGCTCACATGAAAAACACTCTTAACTCAGACAAAACTGAACTACACGAGATTGAAAACAAGAACTGTGCAGACGACGAGGGTGAACAAGAGAATGCTATCTTGTCCACCACTTTGATGCCATACTTAGAACCCGTGCAGCTTGATGGTGCTCCTAGGGATGCCCTCTTCGGTGAGGAAATTGGCTATCTTGACCCTTTGATCGCCCTGAAGCTGGATGACTTGACCCATTTCCTCATCGTCAACGAGGTTGCCGTTGCAAGCGAACTCCTTTCAACATTGAGGCTGTGAGTCGCTTGCTGATCACAAAGTAAATAGACAACAAACCTTCTTGAAGGCTTTCAGAAGCTTTTTCGGATCGTACTCTGTCAAGAGTTGAGAAGCTGCATAGCCATGGGTTGGGTTGTTCACTTACCCTTGGGGAGTCCTTGCAACGTGGTCAAAGTCTTTCTTCCGTTCCTCTGCTGAATGCGGATGTGGAGGTAGTTTTGCGTAGAACCAACATCCTGGGTGGTTGCGAGAGGATCACCCTCATCAGCGAAAGGATCTGTGGAGTTGGAGCGAGCGTCATGGGACCCATGAGTCAACTGGACGTTCCGTAGAGTGAGATGATTAACAACTAACCGAAAGAACTGAGGTTCTGCACGTTCATGCGCTGATGAAGAATAGATAAATCTGAATTCGAAGATTGAGTGGTGTTTCGAGACACGATGAGAGTTGGAGACAGGTGTGAAGTGACTAGTCTTGCCAACGGAACCGTGATTTTATATCTAATTTACTAGGAATGGAGGTATTAGTAAGCGACATCACTACTCATGATCGCCAACCAAAATCTAATGCCTTTACCATCGAGTACCCAATTGATGGACATGGTCGTCAAGGAGAGAAAGACGAAGAAACCTCCATCATTCCCTTATCATCCAAAGAATCGCGCCAAACAACTCAAGAAATCCTGGATCGAGAATCAAAAAATAAAAAGCAAATGGAAGAGCCAGAAGAGGAGAGAAGGATTAACAAAATATCCTTCCGAACCACAAGAAGAGCCTGATCACACTCGTGGTGATGTCACGGCCGACTCGTCTGATGCATCTCAGAGCCAGGATGTCCTGTCTCCTACTACAGATCAGCACGTCCCGACCACGAACATGCCATCTCATGACAAAATTTCTCTGCGCGAACTCAGAAAGCTCGCCTATGTTTCAAGTTCACCTCATACTCAGAAGGTGGATCCGCTCCAACGAAATAACGTTTCTAGAAACTCCCGAGTTGATAGCAGTGGGAAATCTAGAGATACCTCACGTCGAGATCATAACAAGGCCCAACCAAACATGAAACTCAGGATGAACGTACTGCTTGAAAAAATCAAACGCGACTTTCCATAGTTCCGTAACTTGGCCATCTCGGTGGGCCTTTTTCTCTATGTTGAGGTACTCGACAATTTACATCGGCGAGGTTGGATTATTGACCATGCCTATTTAAAGAATTTACCCTTTGTTTTCTTTATCCTCGGTTTCATCAATCGACATTCCTTGCCCTTCTTTTTCTTCCCCCTGCTCATCAGTTCCTCTCACGAATCTCGTCTCCAAGGTATCCAAAAATGGACGTGATCCGACAGTGGTTACAGAGGAGATTGCCGTCGGATGATCGCTCATATGTCCTGGGCTGGGATCATCAAGTTCGTCCACGAGTCCAATTACTCGCTGCGGTGTCTGTTCGTTAAGGGGCTCTACCACGCTGCTCGCTTCTACTGCTGCCAGTGCCAGTGGCGATGGTGGAGGACTTCGAGACTTGGAGCGTCTCGCGTCGTCGTGTAAGAATGGAATGGGTGAAAACATAGGGGTGGTCGGTGCAGATTGCGTAGACGATCCGACTGGGAACGTGCCCAACGAGATTCCATTAAAAGGCTGCTCTGTAGGGAACGCGTCCCATGTAGACGTAACAAGTAATGACTTCTCCACTGCACGAAGATATTTGCCGAGAAACTTGTAGTGTTGTTTCGGAAATATGCAGAGTTCGCAGACACGTTGTGCGGTGAATGGTGGGTTGTCTTCAAATTCGTGCAGTTGACGAAAGATACTGTGTTTCATAACGTTCACCTCTTCTTGGTTCAGATTCATCGTTGGTGTCGCATGAGGGTTCAACTCGTTGGGCTTTCGAGGGGGAAATGGTGGCAGCCTCAAATTCCCTAAACTATCTGGCACTCCCGTCGCAGGTTTTGAAACGTCGTCGAATTGAGCATCGGTAAGGAATAGCTCGATATTCTAGTGAGCGCATGAACTAGACATCTGAGATGCTACTAGTGAGGTGATCACGCCTCGTACCTGGGTGATCTTGTACTTGATTATTTCTCTAAGTAATGACCATTCTGTGCTTCTTCACAGTCAAAAGTCGGCTACTACCACATTTGAGGAGACTCACCTTGGCTCCAGAGTGTCAGTGGATGCAATGTGCTCCAAGGTCGACTGATACTCTGACGATTGATCTTGTCACTCGGTGGTACTCACCGCGGAGCGATGCACATTACCTGGACGCCATTCAAACTCTTTGGAAAGGTCGTAACCGCCGTCAGCTGCAGAGGCCATGTTAGGTCGGGGCAGTCTGACAGTTTACAGTGCGCAATTATTGCTTGTCAATCGGCTGTGTGTCAACCAGGAATAGTTTGAAACCAAGCTTCCTAGAGGATGATCCGAACCAACAGTACGAGATTAACTAGTACGGTCTTCCGTCTAGATCTGTACTAGTATCGGTCAACTGTTCAACACTGGCCTCGACAATTCCATGCGTCCAAGTACTAGGAGGCTGTGAGAATCTTTGTACCAATTGTCGTGCTTCAATTGGATCCTAATTGAAGACTGCGGAAATCAAGCCCCACACCCAAATCATGTCTTATACCCAGCATCTTCCCCGTGCGGAACGAGGTCACTCTGTCATTCCGTTTCTCTCCAACGTTCTCTGACAGTGACCGACCCGACTAGAAGACAACATCATGATGTCGTCTTTGGGCAAATTTGTAACCAACACACAATCGTCTAGCAATGTCGCGAGGAAGACAACAGACAAAAAGCGGCGCATAAAGCTCCTCAAGTCCTACGCTCCAGATTGGTGAGTGAGGTCGGCGGACTCGACATGTTTATGCTCTGATGTGACTTTTCTTCAGGATCGTCACTATACTCTTAGCGTATGTCCCGTGGTGTTCATATGCACCACAGTCCAACCTGATGACGGGTCTACCACCCACAGAATTCTGTTCTTTGGTTTAGACCCTGTACAAGGATTCAGAAGAGAGTTTTCTGTTAATGATGAATCGTAAGCTCATATGAACCATAGTAATCCACGTCCTTGTTGACTTTCTCTTCAAGGATCCGTTTCCCGTGAGCATCGCTATGGTCGCCGTTTGTTTTGAGTTTTGATGCTGACTTTCATCAGCTACGCCGTTCAGGAGCGGGTGCCAGTAAGTGATGTCCCCAGGTCAACGTCACGTTTTCTTACGCCCATTGGTATGGGTAGTCTGTTGCTTTGTATTTTATCGCGGTCGTGTCTCCCTTGGTCATCCAGTTGGTCGTTAATTTAGTGACTGTGTGGTCCTTTTGGGATTACCACAACAGTGCCCTCGGATTGATCCTCGGACTGGTGCTGACTGGCGCTGTTACCCAATTCACTAAGCTCACTGTCGGTCGTCCTCGCCCAGGTGTGCTTAGCCCTCATACTGTCTGAAGTATTGAATGTTGAGATCTGCATCTAACGACTAGATCTACTTTCCCGTTGTATGCCTACTCCTGGATCACAGGATCCGCCTTACGGACTGTCGAGCGCCGACATCTGCACTCAGACCAACCAATCAATAATGCTTGACGGGTGGCGTAGCTTCCCCAGTGGACACTCGAGTTGTGAGTCTTTCTGTCCATGGACTGTAGAGATTGAAACATTGATTCCAATCTACCCAGTATCCTTCGCTGGTTTGGGGTTCTTGTCATTCTATCTTGCCGGAAAAATGCATCTATTCGATACCAGAGGTCATGCTCACAAGGCTTGGATCTCTGTTACTCCCTTGTGCGCGGCAACCCTTGTTGCCATTTCACGTACCATGGATTACAGACATCACTGGCAAGATGTTGTTGCTGGCGCTATTCTCGGAGTTGTCCTCGCATACTTCGCCTATCGGCAATATTTCCCTTCTCTCGCGTCTCCCATGTCACACCGTCCCTACTCTCCACGGGTTCCTCGTGATGAACTCATGCTACCTTCGACCACTCAAGACATCCAGGGTTTCCGTGATGAACAACTTGAACTCGACGGAACTGTGCCCAGACCTGAATTGTCTCCTGTTAAGGACATCTGGAGGGAGAGCGAGGGTGCAACGAACGATCTAGATAACGCTTGATGGACGTTACTCCCTTCATGGACCTGGGTGAATGTTGGTATGTATCGGACAGTGTAGAATGATTACGAGCTTCTGTGGATTGGACTCTTAGGACATACATATGATGAAAATACAGATCACTTTGTCGCCGGATATTGCTATGACTCACACTTTGGTCCTTGCGGTTTACTTATGTATTTGTGTATCGTCGCGCGTCCCTATACGTGGTCCCTCGTGTATCTATATCAGATACCAACGCCACTGCATTTACATCGCTGCACCTTTCTCTTTCTGCGCGACATTCCTCACAGGTACTACCATGTCTGATCGAGTAATTAACTTTGGCGCAGGGCCATCTGCACTACCAGAAGAAGTCCTCATAGAAGCTGGACAAGGCCTCCTTAACTTTCAAAATACTGGCATCGGTATCGCAGAGATTTCGCATCGGTCAACCGATTTTGACAGGTTCCTTCGGGAAGTCGAGGAGAATATGAGGATACTTCTTAAACTCCCCCAGAACTACAAGATACTTTTCGCGCAGGGAGGAGGAACAGCACAGTTCTCTGCCGTTGTTCTGAACATGCTAGCAAGGTATCGAAGCCGGGGAGGGACAGCTGAGAAGCCACTGGTAGACTATGTTGTCACAGGCTCCTGGAGCGAAAAAGCGATGAAAGAGGCAAAAAGGTTGGGGCTAGGCACGGTCAACATTGTTGCCAATGCCCAAACCACCGCCGAGGATGGGAAAAAGACATTCAATCATATCCCCAATCACGACAGCTACAAAGATAAATTCTCGAAAGATGCGGCCCTTATCTATTATTGTGCCAACGAGACTGTCGACGGTGTCGAATTCGATGATGACCTGGAGAGTCCCACTTCCTTCCCGTTCCACGCTCTCCCGGATGGGGCCCCACTCGTCGCAGACTACTCTTCCTCATTCATGTCACGTCCCATCCCTTGTATCGAGAAACATGCAGTCATTTACGCTGGCGCACAGAAAAACATTGGCCCTGCCGGATTGACCATCATCATCGTCAAAGACGAGTGGGCCAATGTGCTGGACGATAGCATCCCGCTTTGCTTATCGTACAAGAATCTTGTTCAGAGCCGCAGCTTGTATAACACACCACCAGTCCTATCGATCTACGTCATGGGCCTGGTGCTCCGGCGAATGTTGGATGTTGGAGCACGGAATGAAAAGCCCAAGGAGAAAGCGCTTGAATATTATGGAGAGTGCACCGTCAGAAAGGCCTCAAAAGTGTATACCGCTCTGAAGGAGGGTGAAGCTCGAGGGGTTTTCAAAGGCAAGGTCCTTCAAGGTTCGTGCAGCAAGATGAACGTCGTGTTTGACGTGACAGGCGGAGAGACTAAGTTGAAAGAATTCGTATCTGGTGCCGAGCAGAGGGGTATGAAAGGGATCAAGGGACATCGGTAAGTTTATCTTCCGTTGTAGCAGTATTTCGCTCAATACCTTTTCACCCGTAGGTCGGTTGGAGGTACGTTGCACCGACGATCTTGGTGACCAATGTACTAATGTCAAATCAGGTATTCGCGTTTCCCTTTATAACGCACTTACAGAAGATCAGGTAGACAAGCTGGTTCGATATATGAATGAGTTTGCATAGAAAATGTACCCTCCTGTAGTTCAGTCCGACGAGTGTTCACCATCAAATAGTAAACATACATGCTCCACGAAACATCCAGTCAGTGTAAGTCACTTTGCCGGAGTGGTTAACGGGATCGCCTGCTATCAGCACAGCGGTTGGGCTTTGCCCGCGAGTGTTCGAATCGCTCAGGTGACGATTTTTTTTGGTGAAATTTCCTGAAAGCTCCATCGTAATATTAAGCAGCTCCAATTGCGTGAGTGTGTTTTGGGTGGCCCATAGTCTCTGTTCTAAGTTCTGGATCCAGCCTTCACTCAGTAGCTGGCGATGATTATGTCTGTCGGTGATGAGACTCAATTCTGCCTTCTTCGAGCTGGAGCAAACAACAATATTTCACGAAGAACCATTGTCAGACGATGGGGCAAAGCAAGTCTCAAGATACCTCCTATCACTACAAAGCGATAATCTTTCAAGTTCTCCGATCACAAGAAATAATCGAAAGGTAGAATCTAAGATTACAAATTCCTTCTGGTCAGTAGATTGCTGCATGCATGTGCCTTCTTTCACTTGCTTGGCTATCTGAAAATGGGTATCATGTGCCCCATGGCTGAGTTGGTTACAGCGTCCGACTGTTATTCTTCTGACATCGGAAGGTCGTGAGTTCGAGCCTCACTGGGGCAGTAACTTTTTCTTCCTTACAGCTGGAAAACATTGGTGCAAAGTGTGCACTTATATGTGGTGGCTAATTCAACTCCATGCATACACATGCATGATGTTGGTCCATCATGGGTTCATAACAAGGTGTCCAGACGGAACGAGGAACCAAGCAGAGGTGAATATACTGTGATTGCACTAAATTCGAGCTTCAACGATGCATCTACAAACAAAGGTTCCCTCAGGTACACAAGCGCAAAAAGAGAGAGACTGAACGCAATGGCAGTCAGGTCAAAAAAGTTACTGCCCCAGTGAGGCTCGAACTCACGACCTTCCGATGTCAGAAGAATAACAGTCGGACGCTGTAACCAACTCAGCCATGGGGCATATACTGGGCAACTCGCTTTGACAAATATACCCAGGCGCTTTATGTCGGTTTCAATTCATTCAATATTGGTTAACCATGTTGAGAGGACTATCGACGGCTCTTGGACTTTTTCAGACTTGGCATTCCAGCCTCGACTACATCATCGTCCCGATCCTTGTCATCTCTGCCCCCACCCTCATCTCGCCTACGTTTCTTACCCCCATTAGTTTTTGCTTCCTCTTTCAACTCATTCACAGCCAACCGACCAGCTTCATCGACACGCTCTTTCAGAAGCATCACCTCTTCTTTGCTCGTGGGGAATAACTCGAGCTTTTTACCAATTACTTTTTCTATGCGTTGCAGGAGTTCGACATCGTATTGCGTGACAATTGTGATCGATTTCCCTGCTCGTCCTGCACGGGCTGTGCGTCCGACGCGATGGATATAGTCTTTTGAATGCGTGGGGATATCAAAGTTGATTACCACGTCCACTGAAGGTATATCAAGACCTCGACTAGCAACGTCGGTTGCAACCAACACCTTGCGACCTCCGGTTTTAAACTTATTGAGAGCACCTAATCGCTGGCTTTGACTAAGTTGCCCATGAAGGGGGACTGCGGGAAACCCGAGGATACGAAGAATGATAGACAATCTCTGAGCATCATGAACGGTCCGGGTGAATATAATAATAGAATTCGATGCTAACTCGTTCGCGAGATATATCAGGTGGACATCTTTGTGAATCAATGGGACAAAAAGGTAATATTGAAGTAAGGTCGATACGGTTTGATATTTCGACGATACTTCGACTCGCACAGGATTTGATAAACTAGCTCTTTGAAGTTTGGCGACTTTCGTTGTCATCGTTGCCGAGAATAGGTAGGTGGTGCGCTCCTTTGGTATGACCTTGAGGATTTGGTCAATATCGGCACCGAAGTCCATATCCAATAGACGATCAGCCTCGTCCATAACCAAAAACTTGAGGCTCCTTAAACTGAAGCCTTTTGTGCTCTGAAGATGGTCATTCAAACGGCCTGGTGTTGCAACAATGATGTGAGGCCGCTTCGCGAGGGCAACTGCTTGAGGCATTTTATCCACTCCTCCGATCAGTACCAAGCATCGAACTCCCATGGCTGCTCCGAGGGATTCAAACTGTTGGGATATCTGGTATGCAAGTTCACGTGTCGGGGCGAGCACGCAGGCAAAAAGGCCCTTTGGCTCTTCCCATAGCTTTTGAATAATAGGGAGGGCAAAAGCAGCGGTTTTGCCCGACCCAGTTTCTGCGACGCCGATGATATCGCGACCCTCGAGAGCCCAGGGGATTGCTTGCTGTTGGATTTCGGTGGGTGTCTTGAAGTTAAGCTGATCGAGGGCGTGGAGAAGCGGTTCTATGAGGCCTAAGTCTCTGAATGTCTTTGCGGTGGATGTGGTGGCCTCCTCTGGTGTTGGCATCTGACTTGTGTCTGGCTGAAGAGTAGTAGTATCTACTTTTCCACGGCAAGAGACGGCTACTGACAGTTAGTGTGACGGCCTTGGTCTATCGAACTGCAGTTCACCAGTGCTCCGCACTGCAACAACATCCATGTATGTGCTGACACTGATCTCCATTTGTTAGCCAACGACGTCGACTTGCCGTACAGCGTAGAAAGAGCTCACTGACACCATTCGTGTCCCTTCCGCAATGTCAAGACAACAGGTTCTCGTGACCTTTGCTGCACCTCCGTCGTTCCAGTCTTCAGATAGCTGCAAACAAGTGATTACAGCACTCCGTGCGCAGTTACCGCTGCGTAACATTCATTGGAAGTCTGCATCTCGCCCCAGCATACGCACTATCCAAGAGCTCCAGGTGACATTAGTTGCACTCGACTCTCTGCGAGACGAACTTACCTCTCAAGTCCCCGTTACCCTTCTCGAGAAGCCTCTCCTACACTTATATGTGGTTACATGCGAGGATAATGAAGCTTACAGAACAACTGTTAAGAAGCAGATCAAAGACTGGCAGACGGCAGTACTGTCAAGAAAAAACCAAGAATGGCTCATTGTATTCCTCATGCGCCCAGACATAAAGACAACAGTTGACCGCAAGTTCTTCACCATGAAAGGCTCCGTGTTGGATAAGATCAAGACAGATTTTAACATCGACAAGCGAGATAGGTGCGTGCAGCTTGCCTGGTCGGCTGGCGAGCAAAGTCCTGCTGTTTGGGCCGACCTCATCAGCAAGATCAAGGACGGACTGCTAACTGCTCTCGAATGTGCCGTATCGTCAAGAGAGGAGGAAGTAAAACGGTCCGAAGGGCAGCGTCACATGCCAGGATGGAATTTCTGCACGTATTTTATACTGAAGGAAAGTCTGGCAACTTCTTATGAAGGCGTCAACCTCTTTGAGGACGCCTTGAACCAGTATAACGAACTTGAAGCCGCTTTCATGCAAGTTCTGAGAGAGAAGAACATGTCTTGGTTTGGAAGTCTCATACAGCCAATACCTAATGACGATTCCTTGCCTCTGCTGTCCACCTCCAAGAAACCTTACCGTGACCTCATCCTCGCAAACACAATATCCGTATTTGACTTGCGTATATATCTACTCTCGAGACGAGCTGCGTTATTAAGCAAGACGCATCAGCCGTCAGCCATCTGCCGGAGCGCCATGATCTTTTTGAATACATTTGGAAAACGCTTGAGGGAAGTTGAGCCTTCTCTCCCTGATTATTTCATCGAATCTTGGACATACTCCTCCGCACTTAGTGTTCTTGACCAGTGCGATGCCTGGGCACCCTCGTGGTCAGGGATGCAAGGGGCACCCCTTGTGCATTACTATGCAAGGAAAGGAGAGTTGATTGAACTCGCAAAAAGCCAGCTCGACATCCTCGGCATCCGATTAGGGTATCTCCCTTCGAACCCGCCTTTCTCGCTAGCCATTCCAGCCCCTGTCGACATTTCAGACTCCCCAATCATATCCGACCGTAGACCGGAAGGGATTAGCAAACAGGATATTATATCCGCTCTAAGGGACAAGGAGGTGTTTTACGATTTGTACACTACCACTTGCAATCGCGCCATCGACATGTATGTGAGGGCTGGGAGAAGAAAGTTTGCTCTGAAAATACACGGCAGCCTTGCCACCCTGGACACCTACCGCGGAAGACTTTCTAACGCACTCACTATATTCGCTTCCTTACCTGCTCATTATGCTCCTCATAGGTGGACATCCCTCGAGTCATTGATGCTTTCGCGTGCAATTGATACGCACGCTGCTTTGGAAAAAACACGCGACCGCGAGTGGATCTATATTGCTCTCGCTTTTCTTCAAACGTACGTGAGTGGCGAGAGTACAGAGCTAGTGATGCCCGACGAAGACATTCAGGGATATGTGACTAGACTCGTAGCTGGGCTTAGAGAGGCCACTGAGCAACTGGATTCGGATCTTAGTCACACGGACCATCCGGCATTATCAATCAGCATTGGGGGAGATGCACGTTGCAGCGACGATGAGGACCTTCTTTCCCTAGATGTGATCATTCAAAATCGTCTACCATGCGATCTTCTGATCGACCAAGTGGGTGTCACACTTATAGGACAAGACTCCAATCGCTTGAAGTTCACGGCGCGGCTCGCTACGCTCTCTCCCGATTGTAACAGATTGACATTGAACTGTGCGACGTCGTGCTCTGGAGTCTATGTCCTTGAAAGCAGCGAGATACAAATATCAAGGCTGAGGCTTCAATGGAACCACAAGCCTACAGCAGACAAAGTTCCCGCACGAGGAACGGTTGCATCATTAATACGACTCCCACATGATCCCCGAGGAGTAACTGTCCAGCTTTATCAACCAAGTGAAATTGTGCTCGGGACTACCTCCCAAGTGTTATTGGTGTTGTCTACAGGTCGTAATGACATTTCCATGGCAACTATAAAGTTGTCAGCTCCTGGAGGAGTTAACTTTGACTATGCTCGCTCCCAGATACAGAGTTTAGGTGGGTCTCTAATATCACATCCCCCCTTGGCATTTGATGAGCATATGGATGGTATAATAGAAGCAGGGAAACTCGATCCTGCAGAGGATTGCGTGAAGATTGCAAATGCGCCGAAACAATCCAACGTCGGCATCTTGATCCCACATACGGATGCATCGAGATTCAGCGCCATCAAAATTGGTATCAAGGTGACATACAGCACGACCACTCAACCAACAATTGCTCGGACATTGCGAACTTCGAAAACTGTCAATATATCACTTCCCATTGCTGTTAATGTCGAGGATTTCTTCCGTGAGAAAAGGTTGTTCTCGAAGTTCACTATCTCTGCGACTACCCGCCAGCATGTTCGGGTACAATCTGCAGAATTACAGGGTCCTGCCCAAGGTCTCGATGGTGTCAAAATTTTTGGGTGCCGTCCGAGTCATGGCACGATGGTGAGACAGATCCGCGATTAATGCATGCGACCGTACCGATCCCTCGGCTGATAGTTGCCCCTGAACATCCGGTCAATTGCCTGTTCTCTATTGAGTCCCAGTATGGTCCAGGTGCTCAACAGCTATTATTGAATTTTTTCAAGCTAACTGTGCGCAGTCCTAGAGTCCCTTCACTTGGTTATCATGTATCGCATGCTCCAAGAAGGTACTATTCTATATTTAATAGACTATTCCGACTCATCTGTGATACACAGAGGCAATCGCGCTGGCGCGAAGAGCAATCGACGACATTGTTGCCGAACGGCCACAAAATCTCCCACAGGGACAAGAACTTGCTGAAAATATTACCAAGCACTTGGAGAATGACACCACATGGGTCGAGTTATACAGTGCCACCGGCGAACTTATGATACCTCCTACTCTGGCGATCGACGAGGGACTTAAAGGGATGTTCACCTCCTTACAGCAGGTGCGTTACGTTTACTTGATGTGATTTGTTTCTCAATTTTTTTTTACTTCTCAGAGGCTAGGTCCAAGCAGATTGCCCACGGAATCCCAATTACCGTGGAGACAGATCAAGATCCCGGTGGATATTCCACGGATGAATATCACCGCTGCCGCGCGGATCAGGATTGACGCTAGTCCATTCAGAAGTGGGGCCACAGAGCTCACGCCCATCTATGCAGGCCAACCAATCTCCGCTATATTGTCTATCAAAACGTCTTTACACTGGTCGGCGCCAGAGAGCAAACAGAGAAACTATGCTCTGCAGTACGATGTCGAAGAGCAAGTCAGAGACTGGCTCGTTTGCGGTCGGAAGCGAGGAGAATTCATCGCACAGGTACGTCAAACGGCCGTGTTAATTTAAATATTGCCTCAAGAGTCACCAATGTCAACTTAGGATGGCGAGACCCTTAGTGTCCCCTTGACGATGATTGCACTACACCATGGGGAACTGAGACTGCCTAAAATTGATGTTAGGTCATTACCGCTAGAGGGGGACGACAACCCAGCATCGAGGGTATTTCCCAGCACTGATACACACCAAATTCATGGGGCGGAAACGATCCTTGTGCTACCAAGAGGAGGGAGGAGCACCTTTGTGGTTGGGATGGGACCGGAGAACGAATAATCCAACTTTGTATTCCTTGGGTTTCTAACTCGATAGGTTGCTGCTTCTAGTACAGTGGAAAGCAGTGCATATCTTACTATATGTTCCATTTAGAAGGGTGAATTTCCCTCTGCATATCCAAACCATATCCCGAGAACAAGCGAGACATTTGCCGCGAGAAGGACGCCGGAAGATAACGGTGTCGAGGGGAATGTGTTCCACGCGTATTCGATTACACCAAGAATGACAAGTCTGTGACAATGTGTTCCGAAAATCAGGCATGATGAACATAATGGACCACTCACTGGAGGGGGAGTGGGTATTTTGTCCTTTGCGCTAATAACGGGAGTTGTTGGAAGTACCAAGAATAAAATTGATAGTGCAATGAGCGTGCAAAGAGGATCCCAATCAGATTTGAGGTTATGAGCACCGTGGCAACGTAATCGGGTGACACGGGTGAGAATGCAGGAGGAAGCATCGGATGGCGGAGCCCCCTGTGGAGAACAGCAGCAACCCCTCCGTCGGATTGACACCACCTGAATAAACCGAATACAATTAGTACAGTAACATGGCCAACGAGTAGACCTTTCGCCCAAGATGAGCTCAGGAACGTTTTTTCATCTAAAAACCGCCAGTTCACTGTCCACTTGTACAGGAAAACGCGTGACAAGTCAAAGGCATTTTGTAGATAAGCTCGTGCGTCTTCAGCCAAAAAGGGACGTGCGAACAAGAGTTGTGAGCAGGCTAACACAGACAAATGTCGCATGGTGGCCATCAAACCATTGCGTCTGAAAAGGACAACAAGGAGTCCTGGAAGGTACAACAATGCTGACATCTTCACAGATAACGCCAAACTGAAGAATAACATCCCAATGCCATCTGAAGCTCCTTGGAATGCTAAGATGGCAACCTGGACGAGAAGCACGGACCAACAGTCGTTGAAAAGTCGCAACACGAATATTGAGTGTAGTCTCTTGCTGAGAGGTAAGAGCAAGACGGTCCAATTGGGTACACCTGCCTGTCTGTAAATGCAACACATGAGGACCAGTGATACGACGTAAAGCACTGCGTAAATCTGCTGTGCCATTGCGACATTTCGACCGGCGTCGGTTAAATGATGTAAGAAGCGATGGATATAAACATGCCCAGCTGGGTATACAAGGGGTCCTGTGGGACCAGTTATTGCGGCATAATTCCGCTCTCCCTTCAAGTACAGGTCAATATGCACCATATAGGTCTCCCAATCAATCTCTGTGTATGGAATAAAATGTATGATAAGTTGTGTGAGGAGGGCATCCGCGAGAATGACAAGCCCGCTCAGAGCCCAGAAGTAGCGTTTGTCCAGGAGCAGCGACCAGAACACCTTACACGCCATTTGAAGCGGAGAACTGTGTCGTCGTTTGCTAGACATTGACCGCCACGAGTGTTCCTCGAAGTCCTTCGTATAGTACCGACTTGAAGTCTTATGGTGTGGATGTTCTGGAAGAAGTTAACCTTTAGGAATTCATGCTCTTCGGCAGCAATACATTTGCCGAGATACATTTTGATTCTATTCGAACGCAAACCACTGGGAATTTACTACACGGTTACATAGACTGCAACATTTGAGAACGAATCCAACCAAGAAATAAAGCGAAATGTGTGAGACGCAAGAGTAAACATGAGACGAAACCGAAGGGCGAGTGGAGCAGTCAAGTGTACAGTATAGCCGAGTTGAAAAACTGACGAAATTTGATATCTAGGAAAACAGCTCAAACCTTGCGTTGCATTAACCCCAGGTTTTGCTGAGTGTAGTCCACTCCGGACGAGTGAGGATCACGAGAAGGAGTATTTGGTCCAGACGGCATTGGAGAAGTTAGCCAACCGGGTGTAATAAGACCACTGCCTCCCGCGCCAAACACAAATCCACCACTCAATCCCTCCATAGTGTCCGAATACCCAGGTATGAGAACGCTGTCCCAGAATCCGTTGCTGAAGATATTTTCCATAGACACCATGGCCATCCCTTCGTCGGGTGTCGGTACAACTCCCATAGTTGGAGGAAATGTGGACACATCTACAACAGGACCCATCTCGCTGGTAAATTGTGTGTCGCCCATGCTAGTCAGAGCCATCGTAGATCCAAATAACGTCGAATTATCAACGGGGCCCATGCCATTTGCTCCGAGGGTGTCGTCGCCCACCATAGTGTCTGTCGGAGGTTGAGGTTGCTGCTGTTGTTGTTGTTGAGGCTGTGACTGAGACTGAAGTTGGAACTGTTGTTGTGGACCATCAGTCCGTGCAGTGACAAGAGCACGGAGGAATGTGCTGTAGAGGGCAGGGGTATGATGGGAGTTAATCGCAATGTCACCAAGAACTGTCGCGATGTCTTTCACGAGATCGATTATTTTTCGTTCATCCTCTATGAATGGTTGGAATTCTGGACGTAGAAGCTTGAGCAAACTCAGTACAGCGTACGACAAAAACACAAAGTGTGAGTCGGTGGAGTATCGCAGGAAGCCCCTGGGTGCAAGTTCGTCCCGTGCGATTTCGGCAACAGCTGTCGCTGAGGTATGGCACTTGGAGAAAAAGTAGGGGATATCGATGGGCGAATGCTCGATGGCGTTTTGGAGCCCAAACGAATGAATGACAAGCGAATAATAATGCAAATAAAACAGCATCATCGTCGATACGTAGTCCTTGAGAACCTCATCGTCCGATGTTACAGGGCGGACTAGTGTGCAGTCATGTTGCCATGCGATTATTTGCTGTTCGAATGTCTTGATCACCAGAAGATAATCACATTCGGTTTGCAGACCAGACGGAGTGTTGATCCCAGAATATAAAATATCCAAGCTCCGTGACACAATACGCTGCAGTTCCAGTGGCAAGAAGTTCGGTTCGCCGGTGACGAGCAAAATCGGAAGCGACAAGCTTACCACATAGGCAGCAAGAGCTCGGTCCCCAGGTGTCCCCACAGGGGACTTGATCCATTGAAGAACATTGCGTATGACAAAATCTTCTCTTATCGAATGGGGTTTGCCCATCTGTGCACTTAAACTCCTGTCAAGTGCGAAACACAAGAGCCATGTGCGTTCGCGATTGTGTACGTCCTTGTCCCGCGAACGACCCTCAGGCGTATCTTGGCTCGTAACTGCTGTCTTACGGTGTAAATTCAGATCCGTAGCCATCCGTATGGCCATCCCCAGAAGCAACCATGTTTTATCGTATTCGTACCGCTCAACGGCGCCACATCCCCAAAGAGTCAGTAAGAGATAAGCCTGTACAATCTCCAAGGATTTGTAGCCTCGAGCAGGGACACTAAAAGCGAGTTTCTGGGCAAGCTCTGCCAGTTGCGAGTGAAGTTCAGGACGGTGCGTATAAAATTTGGAGGCAATGGCGCAAATTGACGTAAGTAAGAAGGGAGATCTCGAACACACAAGGGATGGAGTGTGGAATTCTTGGTCCAATAGATGGCAGTGCATCTGTCAAGATCTCAGCCCCGGACCAAATGTGGTAGTTTGTAGCAAAGACCGACATTCATATGGTTGAAGTAGCTGATGAGATGTAGGTTAACGTTCAGGAAGTGGATAGGGGAGTAAATATAGTACTGAGATATTGAATAAGGCGACCACCTCTTCGGTGCTCACAAAACTGAGCATCTCGGGTTGTACTTGTCTCTCGATATAAAGCCGTCGAAGGGGCAGGATCGATATCGGGCCTGGTCTGAAAAAATTATCACTGGCAACTCCAAGTCGACGATCCGGATCAGAATCATTCGGGCGTGCAGTGAAGGAGGTCGTGATCCCATGGGCTCTGCGATTGGCCAAACTCGCTTCTGCGAGCAATCCTAAGGGGTTGAGCGCATTGTCCGGAAGGGAGTGTAATTTAGGAGAACTCGAAGAAAGGGTGGTACTCTGAGCTGAGTAAGCTGGTTGCGGAGGGGGAGAGGGCGATTGTTGTAGTAGTGCCTGAGTTTGGGCTGTCTGATTGTCCGGAGAGGGTGAACGGGAAATCATTCCGTTGTTCATGCTCGGATTCCCAATGGACCGAAGGACGGTGTCGAGAGTTCGCTCCATCTTCCGGAGCGACCTCGTCAGGAGCTCATGTTTTCTTGGGTTTGATGACCGTTTTCCACGGTTTGACTCCTCGAATATACACTCGTGACCACCTGTCTGGCAACGCTTGCACGGTGGGCCTTGTTCGGCGCCGACGCATTTCATTTTGAGGCGCCGACAGACGGTACAGGCGCGAGCACCTCTAGTCGACTTGGGTTTTGGTTCATCCTTTTCGGCAGCCGGGCTGGGGCCATCAGTGGAATCGTCGGTACGAGCTTTCTTTCTGTCACCGAGACCTCCTACGAGGGATGAAGAAGGTCTTTTTCCATTGGAATTGGAAGAGGGGAAAGACATGTGCTCGGCAGGAGGGGTACCGATGGTGTCAGATCCCTGGGAGGACGGGGATGAGAGGTTATGTGGCAGAGAGAGGTGATGAGACATGGTGTGCTGTTGGGAGTGTTGGGAGTGCTGATACGGGTAGTAAGGGGGGTAGAGGGAGAGCGCAGGATCGATCTGGGGGGAACGCGGTGGGAGCATGTTTGACTGTGGAATGCCGTGGTCCTGATGATGCATGGACATGATGAAGTCAAACCTGTGAGCGGGGTCGATGTAATACTGCGGATAACAGGGGGTGGGAGACAAAGGCATGAGGATCATTTTGGGAGGGGCGCGATAAGGGGGCGACATACCTGTTTGCTGTAATGAGGATATAAGGAAAAGGAGGAGGAGGGACAGGGAAGTGCACCACGTGCGATGTAGAGATGGAGATGAGAAACGGAATCAACGGAATCAAACGGGGGTGACGCGGACAGAGCGAAACTCAGGGAACGGACGAGGCAAGCTGACGACAACTGGCGACGGGGAGCTCGTCCAAGTTGGGCGTTGATTCCACCTGGATACCACCCGTGTCCAGATGGCAGACTCGACTGAAAACAACCAAATTGTTCCACGCCTACTTACTAACCTACAAAGCTTGTTTTTTTTTTTCCCTTGCAGATACACCAAACCAGGAGTGTTCTTGTCAGGATCTTGCCTGCGGAGAAGGGTGGTCCGGTGGGAGTTACTCGGTCTCTGCGGCCTCCTACTCGATTCTATCCTACGTGTCGGAGTTCAAATCAACTGGCCTGCAGGCACTACCAACGTTTTTTATTATTTTTTATTATCTCTCCGAGTCGGTCTGCACTCAAAACCCGGAGATATGATGATCAAGGTCTGAGCGGGCGAGTTGGCCCATCGTTACACTAGAGCACCGTAGGGAGTTTCCTCGACGTCCCTCCGCCGTGTCTATCCTGGTGTTCTGCTTCCGTGTCCCAACCACACTCCATTTCGGTTTACTTCCGCTTACGGGTGACCTCCTCAAAGCTTTTCATCATCTTTCAGGGTGATAACTCCAAATTAAGCGTGGTCCATGAGGGCAAGGAGCACATTCGAATATCTGTGCTGCTGGCTGACATGTGTGCGTTCTCTCAGCCAATCGCTGCCCTTCACCCGCCCATGACTGCCAATATTTTTGCAGACATTGTACAGGTGGTGCATCCTGATACCCGAACTTTGCAGGTCACCCCATGTGCCTGATATCATCACGTCAAGGCGCTAACTTGCCTGCTGGATCTTTGATCCTCGATCTTACACACCTACCCTGAGCATGCTCAGGTCTGCAAAGAAGACCATCATACCACCCCATATCTCTCAGAATTTTGAGCGACATCCTGTCACGATACTAATATATTTCAGTGATCTGTGTGGAACGTGGGACAGCGCGTGCTCGACGACGATAAGAATTGACCATTCATAAAGACATTGATCCTACTCATTACAGCTGACAGGACGACCCAATTGTCATCGTTGTCCTATGCAAAACATAATCTCCATCGTGGGTGTTACCGCGCTCCGAAAGAAATCTGGCACCCCCCTTGTGAGAGACTGTCATAACCAAGCTAATTTCTTTCATCTTAGCACGCTCGTTCTCGTTCATGTCCTCACTAGATCCCTTCCGGGTTCCGCTGACGTCTTGTGTCTTGCCGGTATGCATGAGCATCGCTTTCCTACGCAGCCTTAAATTATTCCTTCCCTGAAAACCTGGATGCGATGTGCAGGGACACATCAGAGATCTGAGAATATCGGTATCTCTTTGGTTCACTGACATTCAAAGCTGCCGGGAGTAGAACGGATACCCAGTTCAAGGTCGGATATGTCTGTTGCCACCGAAACGAATCTACTCTGCGAACAACCCTTTGCTCCACGTGCAGTGTGGACACTCCTTATCTTGGCCCCAGCTTTCGTCTGGGCGCGACCAAGAAGTGATCATGGTTCCCTCCAACATCGGCTGGTCCCTCGCCGAACTAGACTACTTTTGTAGCTTGTTCCCCAATGACAGCGGATGACCTGATCAATGGACCGTCGGAGATATGCTCCAATACCAGAATCTTCTGCAGTTTTCCTGACCGATCTTTGCCTGCAGTGGGTACAACCATCCAGGTGTAGTCTGCTGACTCCACGATAATGTCCGCACTATTAAACTAAACATTTTCCGGCAGAGTGTATAGCTCAGCATTTGGTAACAACCTTCGCTCAAACACAGTCCTATCTTGTATTTTTTTTGTTGATATGATGGCAGGTCGAAAGCTTCAATCTGTGTCAAATATGCGAAAAGTTCATCAAACAGTCGATCGGATAGGAGTTGTGATGGACATGGGAAGGATGGCTATCAGTTGCATGGTTACTCCTTTGCTACCACCTTGTTCATTGTTGTTGAACGTGCCTTGCGCAGCGGACATTATCTTCAGTGAAAACTTTGAGACGGTCGTTCCTTGTGATATAGCATTCACTATGTTCACTACTATTCAATCACCAATATTTGTTCGGATATGTCCAGAGTCTCCCGATTTCGAGTAGAAGCGCACTATGTTTCTACGGAGAACGTGCACCATATGCCGGTATCATATCCTTGTCTTGTCACTTGAGACGGCGACACTCATCGGCCACCGAACATATCACATACGTTATCGGCTACCTTCAATGCAGGATTTCTCAACGCAGGATTTTTATACGTGGTGACTCGGAGTAGCCCCATGCACTTGCCCCACGGGACGCAAAGGTCTCGATCCACGGCTCTAGTCGAACCATCTCGGGCCCCTCTGACGCGAAAAACTTCCCCGTCTTGTCGAATCTTCCCCTTGTTCATGCCAAAGAAGTTTGAGACGAATTTCCAACCAGTAACATCTCGCTCAAGGTTATCATGACCATGCCTCCCAACAATACATGTGCAGAAAATTAGAAAGAAAGGTGCGCCGCACGAGCGCTATAGTACGACTTCTTGATATCAAATCAAGTTTCTTCATCCCCAGTTGGATACTTTTTCCTAAGTCGCTTGCTATTTGGATGTGATCTCTGTATGCTGTCCAGGTGCGAACTCCACGGAGAACGACGTATATGTATCCGATGGCATAGTTTGACACACAGATAACGGAATTCCCTTGAGCTGTTGATCAAGAGCTAGTACCCTGGAGATGATGAAGGAGTCAGACTACCGGTCAGTACCACTGGCATCACTAGCTCCCATCCCACAAACCTTCAACGTCATCGATTCATCACGCGACCCAACATAATGGTGTGCTCATGGTTCTTCGCGAAGCAGTCCGGGTTCCGAGTTCAAGAAAATCTGGAGTGACTTATCTAATGCAGTCGCAGTCATGGATGTGGCGCAGCAATCCTCAACAACAGCACCTTCCTCCAAAGTACACTTTCGCTCAGGAGTTATCGATCTAAGGCGGGGCCCGACTCACCTACGTCAAATTCTTGACTACCTCCCAGTTATATTTAAGCATAAAATCGCTCGGGAGTCCGGAGGTATCAGTCAGCCATAGTCAAGTGCCATGCTCTTTTACGTGAACGTATACCTTGATCTGTGTAATGCACTGACACGCATAGGATCTCTTTAAAATTTCAATAGTTTGATTGTGCAGCGAAATATGTTCAATGGCGCAAATGGTCAGTTTCTAATCCTCAGTCTTGACTACCCACCCCTTGTCAGCATCGTAACCATGCGGCGTCCGATGGCGCAAAAAGACCCCACGTTGAGCCCTAAAATTCGCTATGTTCGATTATACACCTTGTCTTTGCATACGCTTACCTCCGTCCGGAGCGTTGGTGGGAGCTTAAATCAGTAGGGTGTCGTAGACGATCCTTTCCATGGCGGCCTGTGATCAGTAATCAGATACTTCCTGCAAGTTTTCCCGCAAACAGCGCACAAATGTCCTTGATGCTCTCACATTCAGATAAGCCGAGCCTGTGTGTGCCATCGTCCACATTTAGTGACTATAGGGAATTGAGCATAAGTTTTAGGGCAGACCGTGAATGACGTTTTTCGTTAAGTGAGGTGGTCGTGGTGTGAGCTACAAAGGACTGCGTGGTATTGGTAGGCAGCAAACGTTGATCTTCAATGATCGGCGTTCAGCGGTGTGAGGCTATTCTGGGCCATGTCTGAACAAGTCTGTTATTTACCAACGACCAAGACGAGAGATACTTCAACTCCTGTGCCCTACCTTTGGTGCGAGAATAAATGTCGTGGTTGAATCAGCTGGTTTGTAAAATGAGAAACCTGAAGCGCGGAGACACTATTCAGTTCATGCACTCCGCGGAAACGTCATACACGACTGTGGAGCGCGAAATGTCTTTGGAACACACCAATCGTGAATCTTTGGGCGTGGTAATGCCTGTGCATGCAAGTACTGCAAGGTAGGTAGCAACTCGGAGGGTGCATCCTCTAGGCAGCCTCTTCTCGAGGAAACTGTTGTCATTAGTTAAATATCATCTAAAACGTCTGACAGAATCCAGAAGGCTAACGTGCCATCATTAAGTCACAAGTCCGGCGAGTTTCATTTCGGAGAGCTGCACGAGTCTGTTTTGTTGACATCTCCACAACCATCTGGGACACATCGACTTGGGGGACACACAGGGTCTGGTGAACTGATGTCATGCACACGAAACACATCGCCAAGTTAGAGACAAAGCGGCAGGTTACATGGATCCATAATATCAGCGCGATCGTATGTATGTTTTGTATGGTGGGGCTCAGGTTAGAAAACAAGGTCGCATTCGGCATGCTCGGCATTCCATTCGGAGGTTGGAACGGGACTTGAAACCGGCTAGAGCAGAGTGGCTCTGATGCGCGTTTAGAGATTCACTCTCAAGTGTACACTCCTTATCCTCTCCCATCTCCTTAACGCGGCCATGAGCCACCAACCACGCCCATCACTGGTGCTGGCACCATCAGTGAACACTACTACCGTTGTGACCACGACGACTACAACGACCACTTATGCACCTATACAGCTTCCTCCCTTACCTCCCCCAGCAGAGCCGAAGAATCCGAAGGACTATCCTTTACTGCACGCTACCTTACCTCCGTCTCTCAGAAATTTCTCACTCGTCTTTCCGGGGGGTGCTCGCGCTACATTCCGTGACGGCGAAGTTGGAGAGGAGGAGATGCATGAAGAAGAATCGGTTGCGAGTGGAGCTGGTTGGAGGATCCTTAAACCGGAGGAAACTGCTGAACAGCACAAAGTGGTTGGTCTCGTCGAGGCGGTGGAACGCTTTGGTAGGAAGCGGTCACATGGAGTGGACAACATGATGGAGGGTGTAGAGCCGACTATGGAGCTAGACACTCATACTCCTCCCAGAAAGAAAGCGAGAGCAACACACATACCCCCAATCACAACTATGAACGCAGCGGCTCCTCCTTCACCTTTGCCATCACCTCACGGTTCACCACCGCCTCAGACAATCTGGCCATCTGCTCCACCAAGTGGGGCCTCCTCACCACATCCACAGCCTCCTTTTCAGCCTGATCTCACGGTCACAACGCTTCTTACCCTCCCATCATTGGTCTCTCATTTCACGAATTTACCCCAGCCGCTACAATCGCATTTTCTCCTTACTCTCCTACGGCATTCTCCATTACCAGTGCTGCGCACTCTGCATTCTGTTTTAACGCCAACTCTAGCGCGCGATTTCCTGACACTTCTCCCACCAGAACTTGTATCACATATTCTCAGTTTCCTCCCTTATTCAACGCTTGCGCGAGCTTCTCGAGTCTCAAAGTCCTGGCGTGCCATTATCGATTCAGATCCTGTGCTCTGGAAGGATCTTCTCAAAAGTACGAAGATCTGGTTTGGAGGTGATAGTGAGCGGGCCTTCGCACGCTCAATTTACGCACGTCGCCAGGTCGAGGTGCGGAAGATTCCCTCGACTCTTCCGCTCCCTCATCCCTATAAACTACTTTTCAAATCGCGCCATCTCACTCGAACGCGTTGGGTGACTAATGATATGCCAAAGCACCACACGTTCCCTGCCCATGGATCATCTGTCGTGACCTGTCTCTTACTTTCGCACGGTCGCATCATCTCGGCCTCGGATGATCATTCAATACATGTTTATTCGCCAGTGACGGGTGACCTGTTGCAATCCCTGGATGGTCACGACGGAGGCGTCTGGGCTCTGGCTGCGAACAAGGATACTCTCGTCAGCGGCTCTACTGATCGTACCGTCCGCATTTGGAATTTGGCCAACGGGCAATGCACACACGTATTTGCTGGGCATAGAAGCACCGTTCGTTGCCTTGCTATTGTCAAGCCGGAGTGGATTGAGGTCGAAGGAGAAGGCGGTATTATTTCCAGGGAGAAGTGGCCCAAGCGATCCATGATTGTCACCGGCAGTCGCGACCACTCTCTTCGGGTATGGACTTTACCACGTCCAGGTGACCCCGAATATCGTTGGCTTGGCGCGAATAGTCCTGATGTCGGGCTATCCGAGGATGATGTGGATGACAACCCATATCATAAACTGCATCTCCAGGGCCATGATCACGCAGTTCGCGCTTTAGCTGCACGCGGGCGTACCTTAGTATCTGGTAGTTATGATTGCACCGTACGAATATGGGACATTATCACTGGCGAATGTAAGTTGGTCTTAGTTGGTCATACCCAAAAAGGTATGTTCTTTCAATTTGTACTTTGCGAAAGTTGAAGTTAATGGTCCTGGTAGTATACAGTGTCGTGCTGGATCTCAATCGGAACATTGCTTGCTCCGGATCCATGGATGGGACTGTGCGCATATGGAATTTGCGCACTGGGCAATGTCAGCATACATTGACAGGACACACATCGCTTGTTGGCTTGCTCGGACTCTCGCCTTCCTCCCTGGTCTCCGCTGCCGCTGATTCCACCTTACGTGTCTGGGACCCAGACACGGGTGAACTACGCCACACATTGGCCGCCCATGCTGGTGCCATTACGTGCTTCCAACACGACGAATTCAAGGTTCTCAGTGGATCGGATGGCACGTTGAAGATGTGGAATATCCGCGATGGAACGGTGGTGCGAGACCTTCTCACCGGGATCAACGGTGTCTGGCAGGTTGTCTTTGAAGGTAGATGTTGTGTGGCGGCTAGTAATCGCAACACAACCACGATGCTCGATGTTTGGGACTTTGGAACCGAAGGAGATGAAGATTGGATTGGGGAACCGCCCGGTGGAATATACGATGATGATATTGAGGACGAGGATGAAGCGGAGGAGCAGGCAGATGTTGATGCAATGGATCAAGATCTCGAGGCGGAACAATCGGAACAATCGGAGCAGATAAACCCGATTGCTCGTGATATCATCAACGACAATGACTCCTCGTGTATGCCATCTGACACGGAAGACGAGTCAATGGAGCGTGGAGACGAGGCCGGGAGCTCCAAGTGGGTGAGAAGCTCGTCCTCACGGGCGATGAGTCGTGAACGCAGCAGAACCATGGCAGGTGAAAGCTCATTAAGGCGCAGCAATCCTCTTCCTCTGGATGGTATACCTGCACGGTTACCGACGAACGAGACGCCAACACGACCGAGGATACGGCCAAGGAATCGACGATAGCTCGAGTCTTGATCCGCTTGCTCTTCTGCGCACGAATTGAACCTGCAACCTACTTGACACGCACTCGCTTCCACACTGTACACCAACACTTCATTAGCACATTGACAGTTTACCTACGCAGGGTATATAGTTTTTGTTCCATTACATGTTGGGGGTCGTTGATTGGATCTCTGGGATGATTTGTATCTTTACTCTTCTTACCTGTTGGGATTACCAAGTACCGTGGGAAATTAGATTATAGCCTTGTTATGTTGCCAACGAGGGTCTCATTCAAACCACATCGATGGACTCCTTCGACAACTTCCAGTACGACTCGGCCTCATCCTATGGCGGCGCACACAGCGTGGTCGATGACAACTCATCTGTCTATACGGCAACTACGAACACCCCAGTCGATCTCAGCAACCTTTCTATCGTCGACGATCGTTCGTCGACCTCGGACCACGGTGGTCATCGCCATCGCCATAGCTCTCGCTCAACCATAGACGAGGATTTCGATGCAGTCCTTGACGACTTGAAGGACGAAGGTACAGTTGATTTACCGCCCCATGCCTGCAGTTATTGTGGCATTCATTCGCCTGCATCAGTAGTCAAGTGTCTTGTATGTTCCAAGTGGTTTTGCAACTCTCGCGGAAATACCTCTGCATCGCACATCGTAAATCATCTTGTTAGGGCAAAACACAAAGAAGTCATTCTGCATGCCGAGAGTCCCCTCGGTGAAACAACTCCAGAATGTTACAACTGTGGTAGCAAAAACGTTTTCATGTTGGGTTTTATACCTGCGAAGAGCGATACGGTCGTCGTCTTATTATGCCGTCAACCTTGCGCAGCGACTACAAAGGATATGTCGTGGAATGCTGCACTTTGGGCTCCTTTGATTGATGATCGTTCTTTCCTCTCCTGGCTTGTCAAACCTCCAAGCGAAACCGAACAGCTTCGCTCCCGCCAGATATCTTTCAACCAAATCAACCGTTTGGAGGACCTATGGCGTGAGAATGCCAATGCCACACTTGAAGATCTCGAGAAACCTGGGGTAGACGATGAACCGCAGCCAATTCTGATGCGGTATGAGGACGCTTACCAGTATCAGAATATCTTTGGACCGTTGGTCAAGATAGAGGCAGATTACGATAAACGACTCAAGGAGAGTCAAACTCAGACGGACATCATTGTACGTTGGGATCTCGGTTTGAACCAGAAGAGGGTAGCCTGGTTCGTCCTGCCCAAGCTCGAGAGTGGTGAAGTGCGACTCGCCGTTGGAGACGAGCTGAGGCTGAGGTATCAGGGTGAATTACACAAGGCTTGGGATGGTGTGGGGCACGTCATCAAAATACCTAATAATGTTTCTGATGAAATCGGTTTGGAACTACGTAGAACGGAGGGGGTACCAACCGACATTACACACGGGTTCTCTGCTGATTTCGTCTGGAAGTCTACCAGTTTCGATCGCATGCAATTGGCTATGAAGACGTTTGCGGTTGACGAGAAGAGTGTTAACGGATATATTTATCATAAGCTCTTGGGTCATGAGGTAGAGCCCCAGGTTCTACGCACTCAGATGCCCAAGCGATTTTCTGCACCTGGACTCCCAGAGTTGAATCACTCGCAGATGTATGCGGTCAAAAGCGTTCTCCAGAAACCCCTTAGTCTCATTCAAGGCCCTCCTGGAACCGGCAAGACTGTTACCTCCGCTTCAATCGTTTATCATCTCGCAAAAATGAATCCTGGTCAAGTGCTCGTGTGTGCACCATCAAACGTTGCCGTCGATCAGTTGACGGAAAAAATACATGCCACTGGCTTGAAGGTCGTTCGTCTTACCGCCAAATCACGCGAAGCCTTAGATTCCAGTGTATCGTTCTTGACCTTGCATCAGCAAGTCGCGAACAGCACAACCCACGTCGAACTTCAGAAACTCATCCAGTTAAAGAACGAACAAGGAGAACTTAGCTCGAACGACGAGCGTAAGTACAAGACGCTCATCCGTCAGTGCGAGAAGGAGATTCTGGGTGCAGCAGATGTAATTTGTTGCACATGCGTTGGCGCTGGTGACCCTAGGTTGAGCAAGTTCAAGTTCCGGACAGTTCTTATTGACGAAGCAACTCAAGCCGCTGAGCCAGAGTGTATGATTCCTTTGGTACTCGGTTGCAAACAGGTTGTTCTGGTTGGTGATCACCAACAACTTGGGCCAGTCATCATGAATAAGAAAGCCGCTCGTGCCGGCCTCACGCAATCCCTTTTTGAACGTCTGGTTGTTCTCGGCAACCGTCCTATTCGGCTTCAAGTTCAGTATCGCATGCACCCGTGCTGCTCTGAGTTCCCTTCGAACATGTTTTATGAGGGCACCCTGCAGAACGGAGTTACTGCCCCTGAGCGTCTCCGCAAGAACGTTGACTTCCCATGGCCTGTCCCTGATACCCCCATGTTCTTCTACCAGAATTTGGGTCAGGAAGAGATCTCATCCAGCGGAACATCGTTCCTTAATAGGACGGAAGCGTCTAATGTAGAGAAAATCGTCACTAAATTCTTCAAGTCTGGTGTTGTCCCTGCCCAGATTGGTATCGTCACACCTTACGAAGGGCAACGGTCATATATCGTCAACTATATGCAGTTTAACGGGTCTCTCAAGAAGGACTTGTATAAGGAGATTGAAGTTGCCAGTGTAGACGCATTCCAGGGAAGAGAAAAAGATTATATTATCCTTAGTTGCGTTAGGAGCAACGAACACCAAGGGATTGGATTCCTGAACGATCCTCGTCGATTAAACGTTGCTCTTACTCGCGCAAAATATGGTATTGTCATCCTCGGCAACCCTAAAGTTCTAAGCAAGCACCCCTTGTGGCATTACTTGCTTACTCATTACAAGGAGAAGAGCTGTCTGGTCGAGGGGCCACTCAACAATCTCCAACCGAGCATGATCCAGTTCAGCAAGCCCCGCCGTGGCCTTAAGATGGACTCGTTCCGTCGTCATGAGACCAATGCCCGTGAATACCTCCCAAGCAGTGGCACTGGACGTTCAGGTACACCTAGCCGGTTTGATGCCAGTTTCTATCGTACCCACGACCCTCTTTCATACATTCCTTCCGACGTCCAGTCCTTGCGCTCACAGGCAACGTATTCGTCGGGTCTACCCATGTTTGCTGCCACCGGAGGCTTCCCTCCTGGTGTCCCTCGTGGACCTGGCGGTTCTGGAAAACGCAGTGCGTATGGGAGCTACGCCAGTTCTATCATCTCTCAGGACGTCGGGCCAGCTAGCAGCGCCGGCCTCGGTGGAGGTAGCTTGGGTGGCTCGTTGGCGTACTCCCAGTCAGATCGCCTACGCAGACGTGGGTCATTCTCCTCTGCGGCCGGGACTGATATGGGTAGCATGAGTGGTTATGACTACAAGAGCCAGGACGGAACAACAGATGCGGACGATATGAAGAGCCAATATACCGGTACTCAGCCCGGAGTCACCGTGTTCTAGCGTCGTCATCGTGCTCCGCAGACAACCCCATCCATCTGGCTTGCTCAAGAATTGAGCAATGTGCGTAGCCCATTTCCCCCGTTGGCCGAACGCTTGCATGCGCTCCCCTCTAGGAGTGCATTTGGTGGTCCCATTACCAACCATCTCTTTACATCTGACCACCTTGATCGGCTGTACCGTCGTGCCGTCCTTGAGTTGTCAGTCAGTCAGATGGCCTATCTACACGCGATTCTTTTTTGGCGATGAATGCTTTCATGTGTTTGGTAGAGATTCGTCTTCATGCCCATTATGCTCCCGTTATATGACACTGGTTCCTTATGATTCCAAGTCTGGCATATATAGCACACTTTCTCCATGATTATGAACATGATTACCATTACCTGCGTCCTCGACGCGACGAGTGATGGGAGGACGAGAGCAGACGTAAAACACAAGGCTACGATGAGTCCTTTTATACAAGCTGCCTGATCGAAAGAAGTGTGTGAGGGATCATCTTGCTTTGCCCCGTTTAGGAGCTGTAGATGGATCGTCGGAGATCGCTCTCCGATATGACGAGGGTGGTGCTGATTGAGCTGTATGTTGTTGTAGCGCAGGGTCATCAGCCGGCAACATTCTGGCTTGAGTGAAGAATAACTTGGCGTCTCTTTCTGCGATATTCTCGATATAATACGTGTTCCCTCGAGGTACGAGAAACATCCCACCGGTAGTGATGATAAAGTTAGTTTCATGGATGAAAACTGACACAGCACCCTGGATCACATAGAATACATATGTATTATCCTTGGTAGACTTGCTTGGCTTCTGACCCTTTGGGGGTATGAGCATCTGGCCAGCTGCAATGAACTCGCCTTCACCAAAGATCTTCTGAAAGAACCAGTTGCTGTTGGCCGCTGGTTTCGGGTCGATCATCCTCGTCAAGAAGGCAACGCCTGAGGAGTCGGTACAAGTCAGCGTCCTTTCAGAAACCTGATTCTGAATTGATACGCACGTCGCGAGACCTCCTCCTTCGTGTCATAATCGATGACGGTCGCATTAGTTGGGGTCTGATCGTCCCAACCGAACTCTGGGTTGAAGGGGGTTTCTCTGACTCTGCTCTTGGCTCGGACTGATGTCCCACGGTTGCGCCTACCAAGCTTGCCGAGCGGTTTAGGTGGCTCTTGAGGTATGCGAATGATTTCTCTGATTTCGGGCACGAGCACTAAACCACTATCAGGCCTCCCATAAACAACCTTCTCTTGTCGCCAATAATCCAAAGGCTTATAACGAAGTCTTTGTCCACGGCGCAACCCTCCTGGAAGAGGAGGGCGTTCGACCGGAGGGTCAAAAGCACGCCTCTCTGTTCTTCCTCGGGGTTTCGGGGGTTTCGGATCCTCTTGTCTTAATTTTTTTGGCGGCGGAGCTTCCTCTTCCTCGTCCTGAGCTTCCACGACTTCTCCCGTCCGTTGGTCATCCTCTTGATCAGCAACTGCATTCTCCACTTCCATGGCGTCCCCGTCGTCTTCGTCCGCGCCTCCACGTGGCAGGCTATCGTCCCGTTGTGGTTCATAGTCATCATACGGTGCTGGATCGGGTTCATCCAGTTCAAAGGACCTCGATGGGATCTCATCCCGCCGAGGAGGTGCAAAACTCTCAAACGTTCGAGAGAGAGCGGATCGGACAGAGCTGTTGGGAGCAAATGCTTGACGGGCGTTCGTAAAGTACGCCAGTGGACTTGCTTGATTGCCTGTATAAAAGATTGAATCAGGGGATGTTGGGCTTGGCTCATTGTCTGGAATGACGTTAGTTACCGCTCACTTTGGTCGAGATCCATAGACATCTCCCCATCCTCGTCTCTTTCTTCTCGGACAGGCGGGATTATGGAGAAACCTCTCCGCTTTGCTGTTTTTATACGGGGAGGAGTTCGATTGTCGGCTTGTTTGATGACCTGCTCGAAGGGCTCGAACTCGTCCGAGTTACGGTCGACATACGCAACGGCCATCCCAGTTTTCTTACCGCGCGCGAGATCATCTGCGCGGAAGGGGATATGTTGTCGTGGAGGGCCTCGTCGCGTCCCCAGCGAGGACTTTCTGCGATCTGTGGACTCTCGGGGCATTCGTGACTGAGTGGCAGCGACCAACAAGCGTGAGAAATTATGCACGGCACAATAATGTCACACGTTATGTCACGCGATTTTGTCACGATAAGATGTATAGGATTTGCGACAGTAAACCGCGTAGTAGAAAACAAGGTAGAAAAAAAGTGTAGGGTCAATCGACGAGCCAGTTACTTCCGTCCTTGTCCTTTGCGCATGGCTGACTGCAGCAAATTGAGTGTCGAACCCTGATGGGTCGCCGTCCTCCTCTTCCCCCTTTCCATCTTCACCATCCTGGCTCTCGCTGTAAATTCCTGAATCATCGCTGGTGGCTCCGCTGCGATATATTCGCGTGATCCAGGCGTATGTGGGTTGCTCCGCCGGTGTGTCTCGACACCCCCAACCCTCAAGTCCACCGCGATTTTCGCCGCCTTCAATCCCTGTCTGGCGCCCACCACGGTAGGCGCATGCTGAAGAACGACCTTCTGTGGGCGCAACATGACTACTCCGGTGTTATTGGGATCTTCCCATATCATGGGTTTCCCCAGTCCTGCATGCTTCTTCAGCACACGACCAGCTATTCCTGCAAACGAGGCCACGTAGTGTGTCTGTTTCCTGTCATATGTCACATATTCATCCGCCAAGCGACCCTTGCGCTCTTTCGTCATCAAGAATGTCTGAAGCGGTGAATATTGAGCGTAGCTCAAGCCATGATTGACATGAGGCATGTGCTCGATTGTTTTATTGAATGGATTTTCGCGTCGCCGCCGCGAGACGTCGCTGGCAAAGACGTCGTGCCACGGAACAGACTTGTGCGAGTTGCCAAGTTGGTATGAAGTCTCGGCCTCTTCGCCAGACAATCTCGGTCCGAGGAAACGACTTCGGGATTGGCGTATACGCTCAAGATATTTCTTGAACTCGTCCCGAGTCATGACCTCGAGGTTGGGGAGGTAGGCCTGACGCCAAGTCTTTGGATCCTCCTTGTTGGGGGCAAAGTCCGACTCCATAATAGCCTCCGCTCTGAATTGGTCTAGCGGAGACCGTTGGGGATGAATTTTGAGCTCGTCCCAGTTCTTCATCCATAGCGCCTGGGGTTCGGCAGAGTTCCACTCCGTCTGGTACTCTGGGGTATCGACGTTCTTGACCGTGATGTAAGCACCGCGACGACGGAGGGGGAGAGGACGTTTGAAACCCCAGTGACCGCGGTGAGCATCACCGCCATGTGTAGTGTAGACTTGGCTGATGACGGGGTCAAAGGAGGAGAATTTGGACTGCTTGAATAGCCTTGCAAAGGTGGAGGTCGTTGGAGCTGTGAGGGCCATTGCGGCCAACGACGAGCGGGTCTGTGAGTATTAACTATTATAGATTCACCCAGGACCGGATTTTTTTCGCAGAGTACGGCAATTTCCGGGAAGTATAAGAGTGTGTATGGATTTTCTTATCCAACCCACCGACGTCCAAATTACTGTCTTTCCTCCTGCTCGCGCAACGTCAAGGATGGATGGTCCAGACAAACGTCGGAGACGAACGCTGGAGAGTCGTCTCGAAAACAATCTTTGCTGATGTTCCTCCCACTGGTTGAGGGATCAGGACGCAGGATCACCTGGAGATGCCTACAGATTCGGTTTACTTGCAGCACCGTGTGTGTGCTAGCAATACGGTCGCGATAGTGAGTGTCACTCCAACGCATGCACTGTGTCAAACGCTGAGTCTTGTGCTACTGCAGTCGATAACACCACCCAAATGTGAGTGGTTTTGTTGATGAAAATTTCAGTCGGATACCAAGGATGATCATCCTGGTAAAAGAACACATCCCGCCCGCAAGGGTCCCTCTATGAGAGGGTGTCGTGAACGGTTCTAACGGAGCCGACGACAGTTGGGAGTGGATGGGGAGTTAAAGGCGAGGCTGAGGTGTTCGCGCTGCTCTGGTCCATTGCAGGTTTGACGTCGTGCTGATGTTCGTATGTGTGCAGGATGCGTAGATGCGTGTGTAGCGATAGTTGAAGTGGATTTTGATGTAGAACGTAGGAGTAAAATCAGTAATGAATGGTTGTGAAGTGATCACGAGAGTTTCGCCTAGTCGTTGGGTAGAGCCGAGGTGGTTTTTCGTCGACTTTTCTCTTTGTCACCTACCTCCGCGTCGAGTGTCGTGTCGTGTCGTGTTCGCGTCGAGTCCGTCTGTTCGTCGAGTTCTGCTCGGTCTTACCCTCCGAGTCTTTACCGTCCTCTGACCTCTCAAATTTCTTGTCGTTCGGCAATTTTCTCCTCTCGGCGAACGAACCTGACAGCTCGTTTATTTCTGTTCAGCAGTGACAGTTCTCAGAGCCCCCGACTGCGCACTCCTTTCCCCCGGATCGATTGGTCGGGCTTGTTCACGCCAGTATAACACACTCGTCCTCGCTACCGGTTATCTTTCCTCCCAGAAAGTGAACCTTCCGTCTTTGACTCCTTCTCTCGTATTGAACTTTCATTTCTCCAATGCTTTCTCCCTCAAATGAGATGTACCATCGCACTTACCCTTCCGTCCGCTCTGTCCCATCCTCTTCAAACATCTCTACCATGTCATCATCAAGTCCCCGTCTAGCTCCCCTCCTTCCTCCTGCCGCCCTCGATAGCCTGTCCAACAAATCCTCCGGCCTGCTGTTCAATCAATCCTCTTCCGACGCCGTACCCGAAGTTCGTGTGCCTCCCAGAGACCCAACAATTTGTGGAATGCCTTTGAAATACGTGTCGCTCGTTACCCTTGCTGTGCAAAATGCGTCACTATCCATAGTGATGCACTATTCAAGGGTCTCTACCCCAGCTCACCTATCGTATTCTCCTGCTACGGCTGTCTTGTTAGGAGAGATACTCAAGGGTTCAATATCTTTTTTGATCGCATTGTGGAGGGTAAAAGACTCGGACCAACATCTATCGTCCCGCGGGTCTTTGATCGCTTTCCTCTATGCTCTGATCCCGTGGTCTGCAGCATTCCGGCAAGTATGCCACGAAGCCTTCAGTGCTGACTGTTGGAAACTCTCCATTCCTGCTCTGCTCTATGTAGTGCAGAACTCCCTTCAGTTTGTAGCGGTTGGCAACTTGCCTGTCGCCTCCTTCCAGGTCGCGTACCAGATGAAGATATTGACGACTGCTGCATTCTCCGTTGCCCTTCTTCGTAAAAAGCTCTCGCCGACCAAATGGCTTTCATTATTCTTTTTGGCTATCGGTGTGGGCATCGTTCAAGTCCAAACTTCCGCCTCAAACTCGGGACCAAGAGAAGTTCGAGTTGGCAGTGCCCATGATGCAGCTCCACTCCACATCCACATCATGAGCCCACTCAAAGGGTTCGGCGCCGTCACGGCTGCCTGCTTCACCTCGGGCCTGGCTGGCGTTTACTTTGAGATGGTATTGAAGAATTCCAAGGCCGATCTATGGGTACGAAACGTCCAGTTGTCGTTGTTTTCTCTTCTGCCGGCACTCGCACCCATCCTTTATGGCCCACAGTACCCCACATCCGATGGTTTCATCAGTTACATCTTCCGCAACTTTGGCGCCTGGGCTTGGGCAACCGTAGCTATTCAGGTCTTTGGTGGGCTGATCACAGCCGTCGTCATCAAATACTCGGACAACATTCTCAAGGGTTTCGCCACCTCTATTTCTATCATCATCTCCTTCCTTGCATCAGTGGTACTCTTCGACTTCCACGTCACGCTTTCGTTCATCATCGGAGCCTCGACCGTGCTCGCTGCTACGGCCATGTACAACCAGCCGGCACCCAAGGAACCTCATATCACCACCTCTTCTGGGAAAACACCCTTTTCGGATTTGTCTCTGGGTAAAAAGGATCCCATCATCGGGGAATTCCCTACTAAAAAGCCATCGCCATTTGGCAGTCCCCGTGCCATTGCATCCGCCCTTGGGTTAGCAGACAAGCCAGGGTCTCTAGTCGAGAACGAGTACTTTTCAGACATGGAAGCTACCTCTCGATACCTGAACGCACCTTATGGCTCGCCCTTCCCGTCACGCACTCCTACCCCACAACCGAAAGAGCGACAATGAACTGGCATGGACTCCAATAATCGAATTACCACCGTACGACTTCTAACGTGATGACCCCATATACCCCGTTTCAGTAGATGTTTGCAAACCTATCTACAGCTATTGCTCGGCAACTACCTCTGCATTGCGTGGTGTTAAACCCAGCCGTCGAGAAGTGAAATTATTTCATCTATATAACATCGTTCACGTCACATACGGTTTCCGGTCGCTTTGCATCGAGTCTTTTCTTTTGGCTATTCTCGTAGCCGCGGTGTATCGTCGTGCGTCCTGTTTCTGTTTGTGTATACATTCGTTACGTTCCTTCTTGATTTTTATTCCCTTGACCAATCATCATTTACTTTCTGCTTCTCTGCTGCCCCGACCCCTGCATGGAGCAGAGACATCCCCGTTTATTCTGACGCACGAGGATCCGTAGGCAGTTACTTATAGTAAACATAGTCGCTGGCATTTTAGTCCGGTGTTAGCTGTAATATTCTCAACGTGGGCAAGAAAACAAGTCAATGATAAGCAAGAATTTAATGCTGAGCACCGCCACAAAACATTGACCTTAGACTTTGTTCAGTGATGCCACCCAAGGACTTGTACAACGGCAAAGAAGCAGAAGTCATTCAAAAATTTTCTGATGGATATACGTACTCCTCAACTAAACTTCAGGCCAGCCTTCGCGAGTTAGTGACAGATCGCAAGCCGGCCAAGGCAACGAAAGGACCGGTGAACGTCAAGAAAGAAGACGCGCAGTACATCGTGAGTGTGTTCAATACCATATGCATTCTGCATGCTCATGTTGAATGGCGTGATCGCGTACGTGAGGGAGTTTGACATGTCCCATGCACAAGCAGAGAAGGTTCTTTCCGAAAATGATGGTGATCTTGAGAAGGCGCTGCGTGCTTTGATTGCCAGCTAAACGTTGCGTGAACCGATCTGTTGTATCTTACTCTCGTCGTTGTACTTTACTGCACATCACTCTGAGGCGAGCCAAGCACATTGTACCAGACAACGCCACCATGTTCGAGTAGACGTTGGGGAATTCGGTGGTTGATATCCACGAATTGGTGTTGCTCCGCGATGTGGACGTCTGCTCGCCTGATCAATGTTAATAATGACACGCAACTTTGACAATGCCAACCAACTCGTAGTCTGGTACCAATAATGTCGATCGACCTGGAATGGCATAAACTTGACTCGTCTCTCGCCAAAACGTTGGTAGACATCCTCAACAAACAGCTCTCCAACACCCAACGACCGTCATTCATCGGTCCAGTCGAAATAACAGGTCTCGACTTTGGTACAAACCCGCCCGATGTCGAGCTGGTAGACCTCCGAGACATCCATCGCGACTTCCTCGAAGACGACTCTGACATCGAGTCTGAGCAGGACCACATCAAGGTTACAGAGGGTGCAGAAGAGGACGAGGATGGGTTTGAGTGGGTGTCAAGAAAAGCCGCAAGACGTGGTCTGGCAGAAGACGCACTCGCATATCATCACCTTCCACCACACGTTCGTTATGGCCGCGGGCCTGCCGTCGACCTCTTCGCATCGACATCTGCGCTGTACCCAGGTCCAGGATCACCGAGAGATTTGTGGAGTGGGGGCGCAATGCACATGAGCATGCCCAGCTTGGGCGACTTTCGACCTACCGTCGCGCCTGCTCGCCCATCTCCTACATTCTATACTGGTCCGCCCACGTCGTCTCCCAAGGCAGTCTCTATCCAGGGTTCCGCATCGTCGTCCCTGGCAGTCTGCCATCCGACCACACGACCCGCATCCCCCTTGCGGGAGCCTGCATTGGCAACTCCCCCTGCCACCGGTCCTGCACCAGACCAACAGCAGGCACGACCCGATCTCCAACTACACCTTCACCTCAATTGGCATTCTAACCTTCGCTTGACGCTGACGACGTCACTTCTCATCAATTATCCCTCCCCATCCTTCATGTCTCTCCCGATCAAACTCTCTGTCATTGGTCTCGTATTCAATGGCGAGGTTGCAGTTGCATACGAGGGTAGTCGCGGACGCATTCATATTTGTATACTTGACGAGCTGGACCCGTATGGCCCAGCGTACCGACGAGAACGAAGTCAATCAAGCACACCGTCAGACATTGATGATGAGACAGGGGGCAAACGAGAGGGAAAGCCTTTACCGGTTGGTCAACGTCTGTTGCCGTCCATCTTGATCGAGAGCGAAATCGGTCAGGTGGATAAACACGTACTGAAAAATGTGACACGGGTCGAGCGATTTATTCAGGATGTCATACGGAAAACTGTCGAGGAGGAGCTGGTATTTCCAAACTTCCATACACTCGTCGTGGGTGACCAGTCTCAATAGGACAAATAGAATACAACGCTGGTGTATAATAGGTACAAAATGTTATATGAGCGACTTACTCATATATGGACCGTCGAGCTCGTATCCGAGCTTTCGATAGTAATCTCTTGTGCCGACGCCTTGAAGTATTACAGATGAGCAACCGCATCACATGTGATATAGGACACTACCAACCTGAAATGACGGCGAGTTTTACACTTCCGTGCTCTTCCCTTGCTATCCGCTCCGCCTCTTCCATCAACAACGTACCAAAGCCCTGGTGCTGGAACTTCGTAGGGTCGCGACCATGCACCGGCACTGCTGTCCCATATACGTGGAGCTCTCTCACTATACTGGATCCGCCTTCTGCACCCTCCTTTCGAACCAGTTCTGGTCGGAATGTCCCTTCATCAGAACATTTGCGAAGGCGTAGTAACCCGACGAGAATGTCCCTCTCAGGGTCCTCATAGGACAGGAATGTTTCCCATCCGCCGTTGGCCGTATAGTCCCGACGTAGGAGTTCAACGGACTCGGGTCGAACCTTGTGGTGAATCTCGTGAATGCCAACTTCACGGAACCGCACGTCTCGGCATTCCGCGCCAAAATCTTTCATACGATTCAAAGCGAGTTCCCGCAAGTTCCCCGAGTTTTCACAGCCACTCGTGACAAGTGGCAGCGGTATATCTCTTTGTACACGATATACTCTCGTCCAGGGTGGGACCAGCGCTAGGATACGAGCAACGACATCGACCAGAACGTTCGGTGTATAATTCTTATATCGACCAGTACGCCACAGCTCGTATAGACCGGTTCCACGAATCACAAGCGTTGGATATATCTTGAGGCCATCGCTTCTAAACGCCGGATTTTCGAAATACTCCTTGAATTGTTCGAGATCTCTCTCAACTCCGACGTTAGGGAGGTCCGGCATCATATGTGCTACGACCTTGAAACCGGCATCTTTAGCGAGATGGAAGGACTCTGATACTGCGCGAACGGTGTGACCGCGATTGGTATCCCTTGCGACATCCTCGTAAACTGACTGCACCCCGATCTCCAGACGGGTGCAACCGTAACGAAGCATTTGACTCAGGTGAGGGCGAAGGCAATAGTCCGGTCGTGTCTCAATTGTGATGCCAATAGCTTTGGACTTACTCTGCTCCGAATACCGGACGGCTTCGTCGACATCCAACCCTGTGAACCCAGATAATGCATTGTGTAGTTGAGCAACGAATTTAGCACGGTAATCCTCTGGCATGCTCATGAATGTACCGCCCATGATGATGAATTCAACCTTGTCGACGCTATGACCAAGGGCCTTTAACTGCTCAACACGACCTCGTGTTTGTTCATATGGATCATATCGAGCGCGAATGGCACGCATACTGGTTGGTTCGTATCCAGTATAACTCTGCGTGCTGTAATCAAAATCTGAGTCAGGCCCACCCGGACAATACACGCAGATATTCCCTGTCATGGCGATGTGTGGACATCGATGCGGCTTGCACATTACCGCGACGACAGCGATTCCACTCGCTGTCCGTATCGGTCTTGCACGGAGTTTCGGAAGAAGTGCCTTCTTGTAATCATCTGGGATGGCACTAATGATGTCGACCAGCCGTGGTACCCCTCCGAATCCAAACTTCTTAGACATCTTCGCGCGAAGTTCATTCAAAGAGACAACCTCATTTGCGTCCTGAGATTTGATCAACTCTGCCGCTATTGCAGAGGTGACTCGCAGCAGAATTTCGGCCTGCGACGGACCATCAGTCTTGGTTCCGACGACCATTTTCTCGTCTTTCGTTTGAGATTGACGAGGTCGTTGGTGTACGATAAAGCTCGGTTAGGATTGAGTTGGAGTAAAGACTTTGTCCAGTCCAAAGTCGCGTCGCCACTCGGACTAACTTTCTGAGCTCGGACATGCTCACTCTCTTCCGACGCTGTCCTGCACATCGCAGAAAATTGCAGATTAGAAATTACTATGCGGATTTCAAAGCAACCCCTTCGAAAGGCGACAAAGTCGTAGTTGCAATGTCAGGAGGAGTTGATTCCTCAGTGACTGCAAAAATCCTAGTCGAACAGGGATATGATCTTTCCGCTGTCTTCATGCGAAACTGGGATGCACGCGACGAGTCAGGGTCCGACCAGGGATGTGAATGGAAGAAAGATTGGCGAGACGTGCAGAAAGTTTGTCGGATGCTCAGCATACCTGTCAAAATGATTGATCTCAGTCGAGAATACTGGCTCAGAGTGTTCGAGCCATCCATAAATTTCTGGACTACGGGGCTTACACCAAACCCGGACGTCTGGTGTAACAAGGAAGTGAAGTTCGGTGCCCTTATGGATAGTCTCACCAAAAGCCTTGGATTCTCCGAGGCCCCGTGGTTCGCTACAGGTATCAGCATCTTGAACTTATCCCGCGAAAGTTTCTAACCAGGTGGTGAAAGGCCACTATGCTCACAAAGACTGGGTAGTAGACAATCCTTTGAAACCTCGACCTAGGCTCCTGAAAGCCGTTGATAACACTAAAGATCAAACATACTACTTGTCTTCTATCTCTGAGGGTAGCCTTTCCCGCGCCCTTTTCCCTCTATCTGGATTGAAGAAGACGGAGGTGAGAGAACTTGCTGCGAAATGGGGATTACCGACGGCAGCAAGGGAGGAGAGCATGGGTATATGCTTCGTCGGGGAAAGGAAGAAGTTTAGTGAATTTCTTTCACAATACGTCGAACCCAGGCCTGGACCTATTGTCGATCTGAATACCGGAATTCGATTAGGTGTCCATCAAGGCTTGTGGAGTTTTACTATCGGTCAAAAAGCCAAGATAGGCGGCGTACGACACAAGTTGTTTGTAGCCAAGAAGAATGTCGAAAGTAACACGATCTTTGTAGTCCCTGGCGCCGACCATCCCGCATTATATGTCAGGAGCCTCCGTGTTCCCAAATTGAATTGGATATGGGCTGACAGCCCTCCAGAAGGTCTCTCTTCGCCCCCCGGCCTTCGCGCAAGTGTCAAGTATCGACACCGTATGTCTGATCTGCCTTGTACTGTGTACCAGGATACCCAAGGATTGCAGGTTACCTTTGATGAACCGCAGAAGGGAGTTTCCCCTGGCCAATTTGCAACTTTTTATCTTGGAGATTGGTGTTTAGGCAGTGGTGTCCTTGAGAACTCTGAAGGATGGACGTAGCTTCCGTAGAACTGTTTTCCCCTGTGCCAGCTCTTGAAAGACAATAATGACCCTACTGTATCTAATACGTCTGTAGTATCCAGTAGTAGCACTCTGACAACCACTCGCTATTTCTCTTCAAGCCAGTGTCCTGATAGTTTGGGTTCGGTGGCGCGTGGGTCAAGTCTCCAGTGCGTGAAAACACAAGTACCGGCACTTGCAAGTTTCTTACACCACCATCACTACCTCACTCCGCTATGAGAGCAGTCGTGCAGCGCGTCGCATCGGCATCGGTGACCGGTGAGCAGTTCTGGCGACCACACCCCTTACTGACCTCACCTTTTGTTCACGATTCGCAGTTGATGGCAAAGTGATCTCTAGTATTTCACGAGGACTGATGGTCCTAGTCGGTATAGGTACTGGTACGCTATTCTATCTCCCCAACACTGAATACACCACTAAAACATGCATCGGTAAGATAGATGACACACCCGCAGATGTGGACATTCTTTCCAATAAAGTGTAATTGACATCACCTTGAAACCTACCGACAAACGATGTAACGATATTGAACTCATAGACTCAACCTACGCGTGTTTGATGATGCAGATGGCAAAATGTGGAAGACGAGTGTGAAGGATATCGCGGGCGAAGTCCTCTGCGTCTCCCAGTTCACGCTTTTGGCCAACACGACCAAGGGTAACAAGCCAGATTTCCACCGGGCGATGGTACGGCACCGTTTCATCTGAATCTAGACTGCATTTATACCAGTGCTCACGTTTTATATTGTGGTATCACGGTGACCAGACCGCGGAAATGTCTCGCCAAATGTACGGTGTCTTCATGGACAAGATGAAACAACTTTACGTTCCCGATCGTATCAAAGGTGAGGTCTCTTTCTTAGTATCGCATATTGAGTTTACGATCTGATCTGTATGCGTATACGTATGTAGACGGACAGTTTGGGGCCATGATGAATGTGAGCTTGATAAACGAGGTGCGACCAACTGCTTGATGGGTCACATCACACTGCATGCCATCCGTCATGATAGGGCCCTGTCACATTCACCCTCGACACCAGAAAGTTTGAGTACATCACGTTTTCCGACCAGAACAACGCAAAAGGGGAAAAGAAGAAAACAGGACGTGATTCTCAACCTGCTAAGTCTGGATCTGGGCTGTCCACTCCAGAAACTGGAGTGGACCAGCCCAGACGCGCGTAAGCAGAATATGTGATATAAACAGTTACCCTGCCAGTGTTTTGTATTGTAACGCACGGGGGCCCCTCGATACTCGGGCGCGTGAAGACGAATTGTCCATGCCATCTCAAGTACGTGCATTAGCGCTGCGGACCAAGCGATTCAGAGATGATCGATGAATGCCCAGGCAGGTGATAAAATTGATGAGATGGGATTAATAATAAAGTACGTGGCACCATTATAGCATTCCGCCGACAAGACCAACGATGGCCTTGGTTCTCCAACGAACTTTCCTATCGGCTCCTCTCCATGGAACCGCCCATTGACGCAAATTGCTAACCTCCTCGTATAAACTTTGCTGTACACGCTGTGAGGATGTGACCATCATAAAGGAAAGCTCCGTGTCAAGGTTTGCAGAGCGCGCATTCAGATTTGTCGAGCCAAACAACGTTAGAACTGGGAAACTCTCCTTGGAGGGAGATAACCAAATGCCTTTGGAATGATACGTCCAACCTTCTCTTTCCCACTCGGAGAGAGTGACAGCATTCTCGCCGGGTAATCGACCGGCAACCCGAACAGCGCGCATGAATCTTTGTTCCAATAAGGTGTAGCCTTCGGGTATAAGTCCGGACAGTCCTCGCGAACCGTAAAACCCATTTGCCTAGAGATCCAACGGCAAAGAATGAGTAAGATTGGGGGAGGGAGGAAAGGAAAGAGGATATGCTCGTACTTTGGGGCTTGCAATAATGACGTCGCACCCGGCAGGAGACTGCAGAATTAGGTCTTGGTATGGTCTGTAAAGTCCGAAATATCCGCTCGTCAATGTTATGGCAGGAGGGAGGCCGCCTTGAGACTGTTGAGAGGCCAAATGACTAAAGAGCATTGACATTGTCCGTTCCTCCTCCCTGATATTAAACTGCCCTCCTTGTATGATAGGAAATAGAAAAGTATCCACAGTATCGGCATTCAAAGACAAGGGGGCCCGCAGATGTGAACCTTGGAAACGTGTCAACGCTCGTTCCACCTTAGATTGTACTTTCCAAGGTTGGATGTATGGGTCTGGCCAATGTATTGAAGGGACGTTTGTTCCCGATGAGGATAAGTTGTAGGAGAAGGATGATATTATCCTTAGAAAGTCGAAGCAATAATTTGCAAGATGAGGTTGACTCGCAAAATGAAGGTACCGATCTTGTCGGTTCGCGAAATATGACCTATTAAGGTTAGCACTGGCGTGGTGGAATGGTGTTGAGTTCGACACGAAAGAGTGAAATGGCAAGACGCACCCGCTGATGATAACTTGGTCATCTGAACCATATATTTTTGCGTGCCAAGTGCCCCAACCTTCATTGAAGCGGGGTGGGATGACCTTCGTCATTGTACCGCTGAGCTTTGGGCTTCGGAACAAAGCTATGTGAACCCTGCTGCCATGATCACGGAGAAGGGGGAGAAGAGCAAGAACGGGAGAGGATGGACCAGGACGCGTCGTACGGTTGTAGTCGAGAGTGAGGTAGACGTGGAGGTCCTTGTTTTCGCGTAACGCGGTGTCAAGGGCAGCTAGCAGCTCGTGTTCGGACGAGCCGATGTAGAGTGAAGATAAGAATATCCGTCTGCGGGCATGACGGATGATTTCGAGCAACTTTGAGTAGAACACAGGGGGTCCTTGAAGCACGGTTACACTGCTAGATGGTACAGGCAGACATGGCTGTGTGTATGCGAGTGAACCAGCAAAGTCTCTGACCGTCGGGTGTATGTGAGTCGTCCAAATGGACCTTGTGCATGATGTACCCAACAGTGACCTGAATCTGACAGCGAACATGGGAGACTGAACTGAGTGTGCTGACTAATGCACTGATTGACCTCATATTAGCCATGTCCGCCAGCGATATGCGTTTCAGTACTAGTGAGCCTCGTTTCTCCAACTTGACCATGTCCTCGACAGCACCGACAGTCATCGTACATTCGAAGAAATTACTTTCTTATCCTTCTCGTTTGCTGGCTCGCATTCGCAGGTTTCACGCGTTCCTCGACGAGAGCACTGCGCCAGCCTTCAATTCCGTCCGAATACATGATTTCGAGGCAGACTCCATCCTCGCCGCACGCTCTCCTCCACCCAGTTTTACCCCTCTTCCAGGGCCATGGGGCTTTCTAACATCTGGGTACATCGTCGGTCTCATAATCATGGCCGTCCTCATGCATCGCATCCAGAACATCGTAGTACCACCCCGTCACAGAATACATCGTGTCCCTAGACCGCAGAACAGGCACAGGTCTCTTCTGCAGGCAATCTACCGCACCATATTTCCCCTGGATTTCTCCTCTTCCCTCGTCCGTCTCATCCTTCGGCTCCCGTCCCTCTATTTCTTATCGAAATCGCTCCTTCTATGGATCATCACACTCGCCCAGACTGTAAACATGTTTCCCGTTTCATATTCACGTTGGCTCCAGTCTCTAGGCACGTGGGTAGCCCAACAGGAAACAGCTTCGCTCTGCTGGTTCACATTTTGTTCCGTATGCGGTGCGCTTTGCGTCGAAGCCCTCAATCGTGGCCTGGAGGGTTCAAATAGCAGCGCTTCCCCATTTAACTTGGTGTGTCATGATAACACATGTTATCCATACATATCCCCGTTAATGTCCCATCTATCAGTTTGGTTACGCTTTTCTATTGCACATATACTCGTCTCCAATGACCCATGGCACCAAATTGGAAGGTGTCCCTTCCAGGCCCGATCAGCATGTCATCTTTACTATCATTCTCCCTCTGTTACAGCTTGTCATTGTACATTGTCTCGGCATTAGACAAGTGTGGTCTAACCATCGTCTCCTCCCGTCTGCAATCGTATCCACGATTGCTCTCGCCCACTTCCATTGGGTCCTCTGGTTCAGCGATTCCACCTACCCGCTTCTCAATTACATGCCTTGTCTCTTTGAATCAGTCCTCCTCTCAGTGACGTCCTTGGCTATTTTCCTCAACGTTCTGACCCAGATCGTCACGGAAGGATCTGTGACACGCCCTCTATTCGGTCACCACGCCGCTTTACTACCCAGACTTGATGAAGATTTTTCCGTCGCCCTTCTTCGTATAGGCACGGCGAGTCTAGAAACGTCTAGCGTTGCTGGTTTTGGCAATGAAGTTGGCGGCGTGGCAGTGATGCCTCCCTCTCTTGGAAAGATGGATGTTACTACAGTGGAACTCAGCCGCTTTGGTGTTTCCTCCATCTCACATCCATATCTACCCTACGGAAACAAACGCAAAGCGGCAAAAGGGTTTGCGAACGAAATCAAGAACGTTAAAGCCGCCTCTAGTGACGGCGATCTCTGGTTAGACTTGGCTTGGTATCGCGAATTTGTCAGGTTTGCTGTTGGCGTTGCCCGTTTTCTCAAAGGACTTTATATCCTTTCCCGGGACTTTGTAAAGAGAAGGCCTCATGTACACCCGACGCCCTCTGTGGGTACTCAAGACACACCGTCTTCGATTAATCGGTCACAAAGCCAAGAAGATGACCAAGACATATATGGTAAATTTATCCGCGGGGAACAGCTTAGCGATGATGAATACGATGAGTACGAGCCAGCCCTTCGGTCGCGTTCGAATTCATCCAACTCCCTTTCGTCGAGTTCGGATAACAGAGAGGATTCTGTTTACGACGACTCGACCGAAACAGTCGGTCTGTACGCAGACCTTGCTTCTACCGATCCGACATCAACATCTGCTTCCCATTTATTGGCCCATTTGGCTGATGATTCGACCGCTCCCCTTACGCGCCGACGTTTTAGCCAATTGATATCTGGCTCATCATCCAACCCTGCACGTCATAGAAACAAAAACAGAGACGAATGGATGGAGGTGATCCAAAGCCGACGACCAGCACCCACTGCGTCGCGAACAGGGGATTTACTGGATGATGCTAGAAGAAACTGTGTCATTTGCACAGTAGAGCCTCGCCAGATCATTTGCTGGCCATGTAGATGTCTTTCGCTTTGCGACGACTGTCGAGAGAACTTGGCTTCCCGCTCCTCGGCCGTGAAGCATACGTGTCCTTGTTGTCGAACAAGCGTGGAAGGATACTCCAAGATTTATATTCCTTGAAGTTGCATCTCTGCGTATCATGTGCTGTCACCAATGTACCAAATGCAGAACACTCCATCGGCATTATTAGGATACTAGGAAATCAATGTAGACCATATTGTCTCGTGTACCATCATTTGACTGTACCTGTTACTACACTCTCGTTTCGTCATGAAGTTGCTTATGCTACGACTTTTACTTTTGCTAGGTCAAGCATCGATGAAAATACACACCGGAGATAGTCCTTAAGAATAGACCAGTGTATGGAGAGACCACGGTATTTTAAACCGTGTGGCGTGCATCAAGTACGGGCGCACGCACATGAGCGACAGAACCGCGTGAACGAGGAGCCTAGAGAGCGAACACGGCTAGACGGCTTTCGACCGGTTCAAATTCGAGCATCGCAGTCTGGAACTCCGTTCACTCCGATTGATTCATTGAACCCGTTAAACCGTTTCGCGCCCGAATAGAATCCCTCGGTGAGACGAAACGGCAATATATAGATGTTGAATGTTCCCTTGATTTCAGGTCCTTGAGCTGTGCTCCGGCAAAGAAGTACTCGTACAGTCTGAACGCCGTACAAGGTCGCAAGGAAGAAGACTGATATACTAGATACCCGTGACCGCAAAATATGTACGGAAGATGATCGATAATACGTTGATAGGTTCAAGTTGATGCCAGCTGGTCAGATCATCGAGGCAGTACCACTGGCCCGGGGGTGCAACGATACTGGGCTGAACTGGCAAGGCACGACGAGCCGAGGCGAAAAGCAAGGTGGATCAGATCAAATACATATATCTGTGTCTACCATTTGAGTAAGAGTGGTGTGGACGGTACCTGAATATGAATAAGGAGCAACCTGACGTTGGAGTATTTACCGAGTATATCATTAATGTACCTTTGTCGTCCCTCGGGCTTTCTGAGTCACCCGAAGCTTAGGAACCAGGAGTAGATGGTATTTTGCTTGGCATCGGATGAGTGCACTCGCCGAGGGCTTGAACTCGAACGCGTCGATCGGTCCAGGTCAAGACCGAGTAACCATGTTCGCTCTTGGGAATATAGAATCATACGGGACGTGTGCGGTTCGGGCGCTCGTAGGCTCAAGTTCAAGTTCGGGTTACCCGACTCGGGAAATGATGATCACCGAGTCTGTTTGTGCGATCAGAGGGAAAAAAAAAAAGTTGGGAGTATGATAAGGTTGTACACTGCAGGTGACACGGTGCAGTGTTAGTAGAATCGCGGATCTGACCTGTGCTCCTGGTATCATGTACTTGTACAGACAATGTAGAGTTTGCACAGCAGTTGGTTGCTGTTATGAAGGCCGAAGCTAGACGACCAACGGGGTGCGGTCAACTGCCAGTCTGCCTCTTAAGACATATCCCCTTAGGGTGGGCTCAAGCTGTGTATGTCTATGAAGCTTGAACATGTCAGGGCGTTATATATCCGGTGCCTGTCAATGACTTTAAGCTTTGCTGAGACATTGTTTCGAGTTGAGAACACGACCGGATTATCAAGTAGGCCATCTCTTCTCGTTCGTTCTTAGAGTAGACATTCGAATTTGGATGGCAGTGCAGCTGGACGCGTCCTCCCGCAAAAACGCAGCACTTTACAGAACCAACCCCATGAGGAAATGGGTCACCCCCGCGGGTTACACAGGTTGGCGTGTGTCCTTAGAGTACACATACGAGTTGCTTGCCGACCGCGTAAGCCGTGTAAGAGTGTAGTTGAGAGATCAAAAAGCTGGCACTGGCGATCTCGGATACCTAAATGCAGAATTACAGACAGCATCACCCGTACCGTACACGGGAGTCTCTATATCGTGCATCATCCAAGCGCCACTCATCGTGTGAACTATCGACTTGAGTTTAAAGTCGAGGTGAGCTTGATCACTGATCATGACACGATTTCGGGTGGCACGATTCTGTGAGTCAGCGATAAACTCGAACGATATCGGGGTGTAGATCGGAATCGTGAGAGGCTGCTGTTGCGCTACAGATTCCAAGGAAACCAGCTCATGCAAATGTGGTGCTGTGCGCTTGACATGCGACGCAGCAGTGCGAGGGTCCCGCGAGGGCACAAGGTACTTGCGAAAATAAGACGGAAACAAACTGAGCTTGCTGTGTAGTAAAGAACCTGCTACACTTATTGACTACTATAGTGTCGTTAGAGATAACTTGGCTGTGTTCGCTGTGCTAACCAAATTAATAATAGGGCGAGGCATGTATACTTACGTGTGTTGGTAAACAGCCGAGTCGATAGAGAAGTAGACCGTGATTTATCCATGGTAAAGAGACACGCCTCGTGCCAACGCATAGATACTAGATGATGACCAGACGGTCATCATGCGTGGTTTCCGCCAGACGCGGTCTCTGAGAGTACGTTGTCGGTGGATAAGATCGATAAGATGTGAATGGGTGTATTACCAGCCCCGATGTTCAAGGGAATGTGAAACTCGTCATGATTATGGGTACTGGATATTCTTGTTCCCAGGAGAGTGTCCGTGTAGTCTAGGTCGCTCGTTGCTACCTCTTGGGAAAGACATACTTCTTGTGGTAGATTACAATGGTGCAAAGCATTCACTAGTCATCGAACGTGGGGTCCGACAGGGAAGGAGCGTGGCGTGCGCGGTCTATAACGTCGGGAACGACCAACATTGTTATATCATCATCCGTGGTATTCGCCGACTGGAGACGTTTGTGCGATGCCAACGGATGAGTCAGGAATATTCTCGCTGCCGGTTTTCGCGCACCACACCATCGGGTACAGGAACGGAACGTGTATCGGCACGTTGATCTCGCACTGCTTTGACTCACACACGATACATCAGGGTATTACTTGATATCCGTGTTGTGTTGTAACATATCGTCGTACAGAAATACAGAATGTGAAGATGCCAAGGATAAAATAACTAGTTACCGGGAATAACGAGAAGATATGTCTATGCGTTTAGATGCGCCACTGAATAAGACGGAAGATGTGAAGAACGATAGTGTGGCTTTTGCAACGGTTGGGGATATGGAAGCGTCGAATGCGAATGAGAAACAGGAAGAGGGAAAACACGGAGTAAATCCATCGTAGATGGCATGCGTTGAGATGGTTTTTGGGGGGTCGGTGCCACCTGAGTGGTAAAGTAGTCAACGTTCTCATGGAACTGTTTAGGAACGGATGAACGGGAAGAGTCCAACAGAGACTCTGGTGTGAGTGGTTCTGGGGAGCTCCCAGAGGAAGACGATTTGGGACTGGAAGGATCCAGGTCGGGACAGATAGCGTGGCTTGTGACGCGATAACGGTCGCGAGTGTGGGGAATTGGGTGTCGGGGGTAATTGTGGGAAGGAAGAGCGATCGCAGAGAGAGAATCGTGATGGCTGAGAATGTCATCCTCGGTGATGGAAAGCTCAAAGTCGAGCACGTCGAGAAACTCTCGCTCGATCCGCCCGACATCACGTTTGCCGAATACACCAGTGCAAAGTGCCCAGTGCACGTTTTTTAGGGTTGAGTCGTTGAGATACTTGCTCGCAACCATAATGGCGCCAAGAAATACCCGCTCGCACGCCCATTCTTCAAGGGCGATCTGTAGATGAGGTTTGGCTCTGTCGATATATACGAGCGATACGAGGATGGTGGGTATGGTGACCTCAGCACGGGTGAGTACATTGTTGACGAAGGTGGCAAAGTCGCTGTGCTCTGAGCGACGGGAGAGGGTACGTCCACGACGAGAGGAGGATGGACGACCCATGGCATAGTCGACTGTCTCGACTACGGCATCGACGACATATTCTGTGATGGGTCTAGATAGTTTCAAGTCGATGAGCTGGAGTAGCGCAGGGGAGTGTAGAGCAGGGTCGACGAGGCTTGCGTGGTGAACGGGAGAGACTGCCATGACTGAGTAAGAGGAGGAGGGTATGTGGAGAGAGGGAGCAAGACATGGTGAGATATATAAAGGGGAGATGAGTGGAAGGGGTGAATCTGACTTGATCGAAAAAGGAAATGAGTGACGAGGGAAAGGTGATGATGCATGATGTATGATGATTAGCAACTCGCTCGCCGAGTCAGTCCATTCTGACTCGCTTACCTATTCCGGAAATCAATCGGCACAACACGGCACAGCTTCTCCGTCGGCTCTGGTCCTCCTCCACGTCGCAGTACTCAGGCTGACGTAGTCTTTCCGCAGGCCTTTCCGTCGTCCGACCAGCGCAGTCAGATCCCATCGCTTGGCCATGTACACGCTCGTACGCCTTCTTGATTCCATCCAAGAGCCGGAGCCGAGTTCAAAAAAACAACTCGAACTTGTTGAAGTAGTCGGCTTATTCACGTTGATTGCGCGCCTTGACAAAGTCACTTTTCTACTATGACTAAACATGGTCCTGTATTACCCTACGGCATGACTGTCGGTCTTGCGCTTTAAAAATGACCCATCAGAGTCAGTGTCAGTGTATCATGCCGTCTTCGCGCAATCGTCCCGATGCGATCGTACAACCTCATGCTTGGTCTGCCTTGTCGGTGACTCAACACGTATCCATATCCATTTCCAGTTGACCCCAGCGTTAGACATGTCCGTGTCCATTACACTTGGAAGAGCGCTCGATGAATCATGTGCCGTTCAAGTCGATACACCTCACCTCGGCATACTTCACTGAATACCCGTCACTTCTCGAGGCACGACAAGTGCATAATAGATGACACCTGGTTTCATTGAGCGATTCTCTCAAATGTCACCCTATAATGATCGCAACTGCGTTGCCCATCCGTGGACTAATCACGACTAACCCGGAGGTGTTTTTGCCGCACGTCAACAAATGTGAAACCTGGAGCAACCCTGGAAGCGATACCCGGTTCATGAACGTGTAAAGAAACAACATCTACATTCGGCCAACTTCCGAACAACGACAACAATGCTAGTGTACACTCTAGCTAACCCGCTTGACTAACATCCGAGACATGCCTGTAATCTACTCACATCATCAACTCAGGACACATCATCTTCGTTCCTTCTGACTTACGTGTGATAAAACATGTAGATTTATGAGGGTATCATTCCGTATTCACTTCCCTCAAGCACCAGCTGGCGTTCCCGTCGCTGCGGGGCCATTCCCAGCTGACTTGTTTGCACGGTTCTTGCTCCCTTTTGGCCGTCCCCTGGGCCGTTTTGTGACACCCGCCGGTGCATCCTGCGCGCCATCGCTCGTTGCCCGTTTCTCACCGTTCACCCGGCGGTTGCGCAGATACCTAAAATGACAAGTCTCAGACACGCAGTCAACGTGACCACACGTTAGACAACAAATGGAAAGAAAGACTGGACTGGAATAGCAAAGACACCCGCAGGAGACCAGGACGGATGAATCGACTATACATAGGAATAGAGGTTCGCACATGACGGCGAACCGTGTCAAAACCAGAAAACCACTAATACGGCACCAAGGAAGACCAGTGCCATGAGAGTATATAGCATGTACTCACTGAGATGTCTTCTCATCTAAAGTTGCCTGTAAAGGTGGTAAAGGCGGTTGACCGAGTTCTTGACGCAATCGGTCAACTTCTGCCTTGGCCGCCGCATATTCTCCGTCCTGCAAAGCCGTGATTTGTTGACGGAGGTCCGCGCATCTGGCACGCAAGCTTCAGCACCACAATGACCGAACATGGAAAGGGGCCTACTCTCGTGAAACAGATGCTTCCAGAAGGTCGGCCTAGGATGACCAGGTCACATTGGGCGTTCATTCATGTGACTGGAGCAAAACTACCTTGTCACGATCTGCATTTATCTGATGGACGGATAGACATCTTGATTAATGAGACACTCCTTGCAAGCGAAGGAGCTCGAACCTCTGCGAGCGCATTGAGTAATCGTGCTCTCTCGCTTTCAAGTCTGAAGAAATGCAGGAGAATAGTTTAGAATAGCATACGAGCGGAGCTAGTGAAGGAAAGTGAAAGGGAATTGGTGGTGGAGAATGACGGGAGCCCGATCGGTGGTATGGATAGACATACTTGTTTTTTTGTTCTCTGATATCTTGTATGGCTTTGTCCTTCTGTTCCAAGCTTGCATGTGCTGATACAATATGTGCGGTATGGAGCTGCAGGGTCAAGGAGTGCTTCCTACACGCGAGTAAAGGCGATTAGCCGAGGAACGACGTGACAACTAGAGCTCAAAGGACGATGCAGGAAACTTATATTATACTCCACAGGGGGGAGGAAATGTGACCAACGCAACCCACTTTAATTCGGCCGTTTTTGCCAATTGGACCAATTCATTTGCCCAATCACCGGTTGCGACTAGCGGTGGCGGTTTTTGCTGTGAAGTAGGTGTCGGTGTTGTGGTTGCATGAGGAGCGACGGTGCTGGGTCCCGCAGGGAGGGACCCCATCAACGAGTTATGTGCATAGTCAGGGGGTGGATTAGCAGAAAACTGCTGATACATTGATGCAGAGAAGAAGAAGAGAAAATAGGCAGACGACGGATACGGGTCCAGGGGTCTCGAGAGCCGGCTGGTCAAAACGCGTGCGAGACTCCGACCACTCCCGGATAGCCTGTTTGTCAATGTTAGGATCAAAGGGTGCTACCTGCACATCAGACGTGCTGTATCATTGGTATGAGTGTTTTACGCTTGATTACACCTGGTAACGATGTCGCGATGAGCATGTTGTCTCATCATGGAGTGACAAAACCTCGTTTGTACACACATCCACAGAATGGCTGGTGTTGGTGGTGTCGCCAGCCTTCACAATATTCGGAAGTCGTGTTTTGTGTGCGAGATCAAGTATTTTTGTGTAGTACTTGTATGTAGTCGCTTATTTAGGGAATATACGCTTACCAGCTCGCCTCGTACCTAAACCAAAAACTCTACTTCCCCACTTCTCTCTTTCCGTCAAAATGAGCGTACTAAGACCCTTCATGGCGACTGACATGTTCAGATTTAACAATATGTAAGTCGCCTTCGGTCTTCCCAGACTTTTCTAAACCCTCCCACCAAGTAACCTAGATGTATGGACGGAAACAGTACGTCTTATCGCACGTTCGATTCCATGACCACCATAACCCTAACTCTTCTATTCGAAGTACGGCATTAGCTTCTACCTCACGTATCTCTCCCGATGGCCTGATCTATGTTGTGCGCAAGAAGCGCCGAGTGGACGCGTGATGGGTTACGGTACGTCGTCCCCTGAATCTCTCATTGATCACTCACAATCAATATCTAAACAGTACTCGGAAAAGCCGAGGGCGCGTCGACGGAATGGCACGGTCATATAACCGCACTGACAGTCGCGCCCGAGTATCGGCGTCTCTCACTTGCACGCAGCATGACCAATCGTTTAGAACTTGTTTCAAACGAAAGCTACAAGGGATTCTTCGTCGATCTTTACGTGCGGTGTAATAATGCACTCGCAATAAACATGTACGAAAGCTTCGGGTACAGCGTATATCGTCGAGTGAGAGAGTATTATGGCTCGCTTGGTGTTGGAAAGGGTGGGAAGGACGAGGAAGACGCCTTTGATATGCGGAAACCCCTGTCGCGGGATCCATTCAAGCGTTCAGTGCGGAATAACGGCCGCGAGGTAATCGTTAGTGCGAGTTCTGTGTCGTAGCATCGCCCCTTGACATTTGCACGTATCGACGGACTATCTAACATCGTGTCCCATGTCGTGTTGTGCAAACCCTTTGGAAATATAATATATTTCAAAAATCCTATATACTCAAGGGGGGTGGATCATCAGGACCAAGCGCAGCAAGCTCCTCATCATAGAACTTCATCAATGCCACCTCATCGGAACAAAGCTCTTGAAGCTTAATTCGAATCTCGTCCGCGGCAGCAGCTGGCTTGTGATCTCTGCTCTTCATCGCTGATCCCATCCGTCCAGGGCCCATGAGCCGGTTCGTCAGGAAGAGGAATCCCCGAGAGCCATCCAATACCTGCACAAATGCAACTCCGGACCGGTGAATAAACTGAGAGTACTTGAAAGGGGCTCGGCGATAGGAATAGATGACATCCACATCCTTGGGGTACATATGAATAGATTCGATATCAATGATGAACCCGAATCGTCTAAGGAGGGCATATTCGAAGTAGTTCGTCGACTGCAAGCACTCCGGTACCCTCTTTTCCAGGTCAGGAACAATCGGAGGGGGTACGGCGAGGCGTAATGGAAAGCAGGATTGGAAGGCGCTACGGTCCTGGACGTCGCCTATTTCGGTTACATACGCCTCCACAAGCTTCAGTCCGTATCTCTCAATCGCTCTACTCCACTGACGTAGCGTATCCTCAATACAGCGAGCAGTGGATCCTATCCACTGGAGCTCGAAATGGAAGACTGTCCCCGGGTTCTGTATTATATCATGGTGGAGGACAACTGACTCCGCCTGGTCACTTTTCTGCAGAACGGAATCACATTCATCATTCGACGTGAAGTGACCAAAAGTGGTGGACACTCACTTTCCCCGGGTCAACATCGATGATCATGCTTTGCGTGAGAATAAGGCGTCTCCTGGTTCGCCTTGGGCTAACCCCGCTTGGCTTGCCTTGACCGGAAGGGTAGTAACCTCGTCCAACGACGCTATCCTCGTTCGGCGTATAACGAGCTGCCTTAAACCAGCTTCCTTTAGAAGGCGTGCTCGCAGTGATGTACTCGTCGCAAAATTGATAGAAGTAGTGCCCATCCAAGAACCCGTGGCGACCTGTACAATGGGTCAGGAGACCTTGCTCAAGCAACTTCGTTCCCCACTCTGTTGCTTGTTCCCTTGAAGAAACATCTCTGAATTCCCGAACAAGCCAGGAGACGAAGTCGAATCCTGTGAACGTATCCGGGTAGGTCCGTCGATGCCACCGATGGTGTTTGATTGGAACGCCATCCTCTTCACGCATCGCCTTTGCAACGGCAGCAAGAGGCATATCCGCAATTTCCCGTTCACTCTTCATCTTCTTTTTGAGCGGACCTGCAGCATGAATTTCATCCAGCTGTGATAGGAGCGATTCGTCCAGGACACAATAGGCAGGGCTCAATGTGGTAGGTAGGAACCTGACTGGAGGTAGTTGTTGCCCTCGTTCGTCTGGTGGTTGCCACCGAGCCTTCGTGAATATCTCTGCCAACTTGTCGATGCCCATCAGATGGATCTCTTCTTCATTCATCTTCTCTCCATTAGGTCCTGTTATCTCGGGGGGGTCTGCTGAGGGAATGACGACAAATCTGGTGCGCCAATAACGCAACGACTCATTGAACTGGTGTTCGTAGCCCGCAACCAACATATCCAACCTATTAGGTTTTCAGCCAAGTGCAGTGCTTTTCATCACAACTTGCCCACCTATTCCACCCATAATTCTCCAACCCATGCGAGACGAACTTTGTTTTCAACTCCGTATATCCAACTCCCAGTTTCGGCCAGATCAAGCATTCGTAGTCAAACGGTTGTGTTGGAGGCATCCTCCGGACATATCGACGAACTTGGATGGCCTCTCCGGTGTACGAAATCATATGTATCTCGTTGCTCATACTGAGATACACATGCTGGGTCGTGGACGTCAGGACCTCAGCAGCACCTGCTTGTCTAGGAGTGGTATCTTCCTCGCCCATAAACGACTTGGACCGATGCGTAGTCGACTTTTCAGCCACCGAGTGCTGGGAGCGGAGAACAAATTGGAATCCCTGAGCAAGCCTAACGGCGACCATGCCTCGCATCACGACCAGTGCCCAGGCGCGGCGTACTTCATCGACCGTACCCTGAACGCTCGGAGGTTTGACGAGGAACGAACGCATTTCCGACGGATCTACAACAAAGTCATACGAGAAGACGTCGTATGAGGATTCCAGTTCTGCGGTACTTGGGAAGTGCTCGACCGTGAGAGGGAGGCAAGAAGGTGTCACCATGGAATTCCATTTGACTTCGTGTTTGTATACTGGAGTGGGGAAGTTGTGCTCCCAGCGACGAGCAAGCGAGGATTGAGTATACGGAACTGCAAACTGGGGACGAGAAGGGTTCGTTCGCCAACCTGACATTGGGGAGGAAGAGGAAAGCGGTAAACTGAAGGATGATGTTAGTGTGACACTGCGACGCTTTCCAAACGTAGGATCGTCACGCGGTGGCGTATTCAATGGTGAGTAGCGCGACATTGAACCTCGATGGGGAACGGGGATCGATGGTTCCTCTTCATACGTACGACTGAGTGTTGTCCTGCCCGACGCAGTTTGTAAAATAGCCATAGGTTGGGGTGAACGAGAGACGGACGGGGATGGTGTGACAGGTCTATTGGGTGCAATAGGAACACGTATAGCCGGGGTGGGTGTTGCAGGAGAGACAGTGTATGCCGAAGGATTTGACAATACCTGCGGCTCAACAACTTGGTTGTTACGGAAGGGGTTGTAGAGCCAAGAGGTGGTGAGCTTGGCGAGACGAGATGTAGCGGAAGGGGGGGTAACGTTCTCTGACACAGCGGTGGTGGAAACTGTCGTAGAAACGGAGCGAGATGACCTGATAGAGGACTGAGAAGGAGAGGTACTTAGGCCAGTTACAGAAGGTACTGGACCATCCTCGTTGCCTTCGGGTGGAAGTTCCAGCATGATGCGGTGAGGACTCTCTTCGATTGGCGTAATACGTGTGGAAGCAACTGAGATACGATGAGAAGTGAAGTTTCGCCTATCACTGGCTGTAGATGAGCGGTGAGAGGCAGGGACCACCGTACTAGTTGAGCTGGATCCATATGAAGTACGACTGCTATTTGAAGGCCGCCCTCTCTTAGTTGCAAAAACGTCTAGGTCTGCTTGGTCCGCCTCCGCTGCAGACGGGACCCTGTCCTCGGTGAATGAACCTCGGGGGGTTATTAACGTGTCATGGAACTCGGGCATGAAAGGAACCTCTATGGTCGAAAGAAAATCGTGCTCCAACAACCCGAGCATTTGTATCTCATGCATTTTCGCTCTTGCCACAAACCTATCTTTGCGGAAGGGAAGATCCATCTGCTTATCCCAGAACGACACGCCGATCCAAAACGGCTCCCACCAGAACGTCACTTTCTCCCGTTCCGTGGAGTCGTCGGGTGACTCGTCACCACCCCACAATGGATCCAAGTCACGGGAACCATACTTCCCATCCCTATCAAGCTTAGGCTCATATCCTCGAAAGCTGAATATGGGACTCTGGTGCAACGGAGCTTTGCAAAGAGAGACCAGGTCGAGTCCGAAGCCTTGGTCCAGCATTCGAGTCGTCGTCAAGCGAAGCAACTGCTTAGAAACGCGGAAGTATCCTGTCCCTGGTGTTATGAGGATAGTTGAGACTCCTGTCGATGACAAAGAACGGTCGATGTAGTGTGTCTCGTTTGGATTGAGACCCAGGTTGAGTGCCTCGAGAATAGGACCGTCATGAGCATATGATATTTGCCCTACCAAACGCGCTTGATGAGGTTTCGTCTCCACGGAAGCTTGGTGGTAATGGTGTGTCAGGAGGATATCCCGCTGGAAAGCCCAGAAAGAGTCCTTTAGGAGAAAAAGGGTAGGTTTCCAATCGGTTATGGTTTCCAAATCTGTGATGACCTTGAAGAAATCTTTATACCATCTTCCGTCCTCATCTCGCCGTAAGGGCCCAGCCGCGTACTCCAACTCCGTCGCATCGTAATGAACTCTAGAGATGAGTACAATTGTGACGGTATGGTTTGTACCAGCTTCGCGCCATTTTGAAAACAGCGCAGGCAAGAATGAATGGACAATCTTTTCATAGAAACGTTCGCCATCCCCAGCAAATTGCCATAGTTCACGGCAAACCTGAATGAATATAGTCACCTTGGCGGACAGAGACCTGTAGATAGCTTTGGTTATTGGTGTCACATAACCAGAAGAGACCTGTTTCCCCTTGACATAGATGTTCTGAACTTTTGCAGCAATCACGCCGATGAAAGAGATCTCTTGATCAACGAAGATACATTGACCAGCGAGGTGTTTACCGAGCCTCCACATCTCATTCCGGCCTAGGTACTGGTCGGCGAAAGTGAGCTCGACGTAGTCGATCGAATGATTATCCTTGTCTACTTTAGTCAGAGTGACCTCGGTGTGGATTTTCCAGCCCAATGTATCGGTGACATTTCGAGGTAAGGAGATCTGAAGATTCGGCTTTGGGCAGCCTTCGTCCTTGGGCACAATGAAGAGGAAACCTGCGGTGTCGTCGGACTGGGTTACGCGCAGCAAGTCGCCCTCCGTGACTCCTGGCCAACATGATTGATTGAGAACGGCTTTTGAGGAGTCTTTCGGTTCGTGAACCCAGATGGTAAGAATCTTGCTGTCGCCGGCCTTGAGTGGTGCCACGCTGGGAGTGTTCATGATTCTTGCTAGGGACTGAGCGGTATTGGACCTTTTACGACCATAATGCTGTACTTGCTGAGACTGAGGGTCGGGACGCACAGTGCTCATAACATGGATGAGTTGGATCTGAATTATCGAGCTGATCCGCGTAGAGCTAGTGATACAAGTACAGTACCGTAGGATTAAAGTAAGGTATACTAGTGGTTGAGCCGTAGGTCGCTATGCGACGGCGACAGCGGAGGCAATTCAAGTTCTCACTCACTGTTGGTTTTCATTTTTTCACCCATCTACGGAGCCAGACTTTCAAACCACCACCTCCTCCGCGAGGTTGCGGTGCTGATATATCGATCCCGTTGTCTTACGACGCTGACTGGGACACATTCATTCACATCACACTCCCTTTCGCGCTCTCGGTCGCACTGTGAAGAGTTACAGTACCTGCCATGTTACCAAATTCATCCTTTCTCGACGTCCATGACTTTCACGCTATGGCACCCCTCATAACGTTCAAGTTATCCGATGCTCCTTCCCTGAACTCATCTGTCGCGAGCTCACCAACGTTACTTACTCCTGAATCATCACTAGACTCCGTGCAGTCATCCGCATATTCCACACACGTCCCCACCATAAAATTTGCACCCCTCCCACAGACCGATCCTAATAGGAAGCGGTCACCCGTGCCTCTTGGTATTTCTGCTCGTTCGCGTCGCAAGAAAATTCCCCGGGAAGGAAAGTCGCTGCTATGGGCACAGGATGATATCCCCGATGAGAGCATGGAGGATCCGCTTATCACGTTCGGGAAGTTTATTAGGAGGAGAGGCAAGACGCTGTGGCGGAGGTTGAGGAAGAGCAGCATCGTTGCAGCGGAGGAGAATGAGATACCAGCTGAGCCTGTCCTAGAGATCAAATCCAGCGGATGGGCTTCGCTGGCATATGGGGAGAAGCATGGAGATACGAGCGGAGGGGGACGGCATCGTCGAGCGTCTTGGTCGTCGCCGACTGAACACAGGATGCTCTGTCGAGACGAAATCAAACGTCGAATGCGAAAGAGCACGAGCGACTTGCCACCGCTCTCAGCGGCGGTGTAAGAATAGTCGCTGGCACGGTTGTTCGTATCTTCGTGATCTTTGGGATTTTTCTTGCTGTTTTCCGGGGTTACTCGCGTCTCGGTGGGTTCTACTTACATGTGCTGGATTATTCGTTGGGCTGCGCTGTAACAGCCGAGCGTTGTGCTTTTGTGTGTAGTAGACAAACTGCGATAAGTATACCGCCATCCCCAGTTGTTGACTTTACCTTTTGAGCCGATAAATAGAAGACCGGTGTAAACAAAAACTGAACGTTGGTCTGGACGAGTTTATATACCAACTTGCCTTCCGTCTCGTTCATTCATCTCCTTACTCACAGTATCTTCTTCTTCTTCTTCTTCTTCTTCTTCTTACCTTTTGCTTCACATTCTACTTATCTTTTCCTCCTTCCCTCAGGTCGCAGCGCGATTCTACCCTCATCACTTACAGAGCGTCTAGTGGGCTCCAGGTCCGTGACAATGAGCTGCACCCCGTCTCCTACAGCGACTGAATATGGAACGATCACAACCTACACAACATCGACGTCGTACTCTCAGAGTGGACCAGACAGCCAGCTCGAGCCAACCGTTGTGCAGTCGTGTGTTGCTTCAGGCACAGTCAGTGGCAAGGCTCAATGTGTCTCGAGCACACCCATCACGCAAACCAACACACTGGGTGGTGAGTAATCCTCTCCGTTCTGCCAATTTCTACCTTGTCGTTCTGCTGCAGTGCTGCTTGCTTGCGGCCTTTACAGACCGCGACGCGATTAAGTCTCTTCAGCTATCTTAAAATAGATCATGGGACTAAGTATATGAGCGCTGATCGCCACTCTTATTTAGGCGGCCAGCCCGCTCAAGTCCCTATCGTGGTCACAATCCCAGTCACAAAAACTGAGCCCACTCAAACCCTCTATGCCCCGTGCGGTACTGCTGGAGGAAGCTCTTCTATACCTACGTCTTCGGCCGCACCGACCAGTAGTCCCTCGTCTCCCTCGTCCTCGCCAAACTCCCAGCTGACGACCTCTATTTTGGTACAAAGCACTCCTCCTCCTTCTACGGTGGTCGAAGCGTCTTCTACGACACTTGGAGATGGTTCCGTTGTACAGACCGTCTTCACGATCGTTACGACGTTGCCTGCCACATCTGTTTATGAACCCACTTCGGTTCCTAACCCTAGCTTGCAAAGTGATGTCTCCCAAGGGACAGGAATGAATGTCGCACCTATCGTTGGTGGTGTTCTCGGGGGATTCCTTGGGTTGATAGCTATCGTAGGGTCCTTCTGGTGGCTTTGTCGGAGGCGGACATCGTGGGATGACATTTTCGAGAAGGAAGAACTCCAGGGTGATGACCGCTGGGCTCCATCGATATCTGTCCTGCGCGAGCGTGATCGTCGTAGACTTGACTCGAGTGCCGAACCCAAGCCCTATGAGTATGGGCTTGTCGGGCATGTTGCTCCGCCTACTTTATCGGGTTCATCAGTCACTGAAATGTCGGACATACATAGCCGGCATGCATCACTTTCGGCAATGCCCCTCCTGCGACCTCATCATACGGGGTCGTCAAGGCCTCCCAGCGCTGGGTCTGTGCGGACTGTTCATACTCAGCCTCTACAGGCGCCTGTTGGCAGCGCCGGAATGGGACCACGTTCGTTGTCTATGATCTCACAAACAACGAGTAGCACTGCCCCCCTCCTCGATGGGCGAAGGACTCCAGCGTTGCTCGGTGCTTGGACCCCAAATAGCGATGAACTTGGAGTGCTTGAATCACCGAATCGTGCTGGGAGCCCTATATCCTCTTGCGAGCGGCGTGCCTTGCAAATCGTGAACAATGGTCCTCCTTCCCCTACTGATACTATCGTGCCCGAGGCTCACCGTTCAGAGAATGTCATAATTCATACAGACGGAGGTCGGGCTCCCAATAACTTCCAGGAAGAGGTACCTTCTACGGAACCACCCGCGTATTCGGACTGAATCACGCAGCATGGGTGATGTAGATTTTCTACATTGCGACTGACTACGACTGTGCTTATCATATCATGACAAGGACCGAGTATCTCTTTCATGTGGACTAAGTTTTCTTGCTCTGGTTGCATTGATCAACCTTCCTCACACACTGAATAGCAACGATATCGCAATACTTTCGTACCTTATGGACCGTCGATGCATTAATTTCGAGATGGACTCTTTCGCTGCAGGTGGTAATTTGGGTCTCTATACATACTCGATGCTTTTATTGGTCTTCTTAGTTGTTGGGATATAGTTGGTTGAATGTTAACCGTCGCTTGACTCGGCAGTGCGTCTTCATTGTCCATGCGACTGGCAACGCGGACAATGGGTGTTGTTTATTACGTAATCAATACTCTAAGAAGCGTTTCTGAACAGAACAATAAAAAACCGAGAAATCTCGCAACTCATTGAGCATCCAGCAGTATATAATCCTCATGTCGACCATCCATCCCGCATCTTTACCCTTCTCTCATATCGGTGCTGGGCCACCTCTTTTTCTGTCTTGCCATCCTCAACAAACTTTCATTCACCCCCTGTATAGGCTCTCATGGCACCAGTACGAACTTACATCTTCTTTGCTCTTAACGCTGTCCGAGTGCTCAGCATCGTGTCTCTCATTCTCGTCTTTGCAAGTAGCATATTCGTCATGGTTAAGGATATCGACGCCGTGAACGACTGGGATTCCGCCAAACAATCTGGAAATTTCACTGCACAAGATTTTGCCGATTGTGAATACATAGAAAACAGCACTGTGCCCAATCAAATCGGTGGTGTTTTCTGGGCAATCATAAATCGTCTCTTCATCATTTTCCAAGTCATCACCCTCTTTCTCTCCGAAATTGGCTGGCCAGCTGCTTTCTTTGACCGATTCTTTCCAGTCCTTGGCACGCAATTTGGTCTTGGTGCATTGGGCATATTCCAGGGCCTAATCGGGGCTTCAGTCCTTTCTCAACATGTCGATGACTTCACGCTCGTGGCCGCCTTTTTCCTCTTTGTTGTCGGTTGTATAAACATGCTCCTCGGCCTCATCTTCCGCGAGTCGGCAAAAGAGAGACGCTCCATCACAAGGTGGCGCGCTGGGCCTAAGGACACCCTCCCTACTCACCTTCCTCCCGCCGCGAACCTCAACCGATCTGGTTCTTCTACGTCTGGCCAGTCACAGGCCTCCTCGACTGTGTACGAGGAGAAAGTTAACGATGTTGCTGAGTTCGGTGCCACAAGAAACCCCAGCCGTGCTGGTTACGGTTTCGGTCGCCAAGGCGAAAAGGCAGCCGGAATGAAAGGCTTCCTCATCTCCAAACCACTTGAGACGTTGCCTCGTTACGCCGCCCGCCCCACGAGCGCACCTTCTCCAGCCCCAGAACCTGAGCCACGATTCCAGTCAAGCAAGATTGCTTTATGATGTTACCTCCAGATCATTACATTCATTACGGACGTTGACAATCACTGGATGACACTGGATCGCAAGCGGATGAGTATTTTGCAAAGAACCTTACCTAACGCCATACCAATCCAACACGTTATATCCTTAATTTTCTGTGTTATTGTTTGTATCCCTCAGCTGGCATGATGTAGCTTTACCGTTGACAATCATAGTTACTTATCAATTAACATTGCTTACATCTTGAACATTCCAATGGTGATCGCATCAGTCTTTCTGGTTGACAGTTGACGAAATGTTATTCAGAATCATCGGATACATCCATATCGACAATGGAACTGTCATCGATCAATTCATCAGTAGTGATGTGTTCGTTAGAGAACGAGACGAGTGGTTGAAGTAACTGGATCGTCCGAGTAACAGGACTTGACTGGACAGACGGATATGAATAAGCGTCTATAGGAGGAAGTGGTGGGGGCGGGCATGATGGTGGAGGTGGAGTAGGTTCATGCGTTGCAGGTCCATCATGATTCGTACGACTGGAATCACCGAAGGCCCCTGGCAATCTCCATGGTGGTAAAGTCGCAGTCTGGCTCAAGCCATCAACGAGTATGCGCTCCCAAAGCGCTCTTCTGTCGGCAGTGAATGTGGCACTCACTCTGACGGGCCATGGTGAGTTTGTACTCAGTGGGGAGCCACTATACACAGAAAGAGTTGTGGAAGAGAAGTAAGAATTCGGGTATGTCGCCCATCTGCGTTCAATTATATCGTCAGATGGCATAGACACAGTTGACGAGCTCTCTGCGGAGAAAGCACTAGGATCCCTGACGAAGGGACGTTCCCGACTGAACAAGCTTAGGTCCATTTCCTCCAAGTCATCATCTGCACCGCCGAAGATTGCAAAAGAATCATCCTCTGCCGCGCTTTCATCTGCATATTCAACCTCGACAAGGATGCGTGAACGAACTAGCTTCCTCGGGTCTTGGCTGCTAAACCAACCTGGAGGATAGCCCCAGTGCGCCATGTTGCGTAGCCATTCTACCATATTGCCCGGATCCCCATCTTCAAGTCCAAGTGCATCTCGCAGGAGCGGATTACGAATCTCACCCGGCTCAAAGTTCTCGAGCCACTGAAATCGTTGTTGTTTCCACCCCTCGACAACATAGAAACGGGAAATCTGTCCGACAGAATCGGGATGAAGGAAGTTGAAGAGCTGGCGGGATAACGCAATGACCTGACGGTCGACGGGCTCTGGGCACGAGGCAACGGAATGATCAGGAGAGCCACAATTGAAGCACAATCTGAAATCTTGCGACCAGGATGATCCGGCACCTATTTGACCTAATGCAACGCCAAAGGTTCTGTCGTACAGACAGGGATAGTCGAAAAGTGCGGATGATGAATTCAGGGAGGGTGTCGTGTCAACAACGAAACAATGAGATGTAGGACCATCGACTACTTCGTTGACTTGGATTGTTCGGACTCCAGGGTGGTTTCCCGTTCCCTCAGAGCCTGAAGTACTGTGGAGGCATCCCAGCGGCCCTTGGCTATCTCCTGCCCGTCGAGGTGAAGCGCGGGTATCCAATAGACGTATTTCTTCTTCCACCTTTCCTGACCTTTATTTTGGATGTTAATGACTTCTAAATCGAACTCTTTCTGGATACAGACTTGTGGGTGTTTGATCACTGACAGGGTGAGAACGAAAGCCCACCAGTTTCTTGACTTTGGCAAGTTCAGCCTTGGCAACCTATGAGTTCGAGCTCAACAATAGATAGATCAGCAGACTATCTGGGACGTACCTCACACAACGAGCACTGAGGGCCTGAGAACAAGGTCAACCGTGCCAGCCTGGTTGCCATCAGCGTGGCTATTGAAATGATCTGAGTCTGTCTCCATTTTTTTATGTAAAGTCCGTACAAACAGTAGGCGCTCACAACATCAGTTGCCGGGTTCAAAACCTTCTACAACGACGTATAGTGGATGTTCTGCAGCTCGTCCGCGCCAGTATACGCTCCATGAACAGCTGGAATGTCAATTCAAGAACCAGCCTGGCTGAAGAGAACGCGGCCATGTCCGTTTTTCTCTCAAGGACGTTGTCTCTTTGCAGACTCCTGCAATTTTCTTCACGATGTCAAAGTGAGGAACGCTATTGACCCAGTATGCAACACCGTACCGGTCAAACAGCTACCTCTCGTCAAACCGGCCATTAATCCACCTTCCGTCGTCGTCGACTGTGCAAGTCCCTGTTCCGATTCCTCGAGCTTTGACAGTCCAGCGAGTCCCGCTTACGGCCCCGCTCGTTACTCGGGTCTCTTGTCTGTTCTCTCGGATGTCATTGGTCCTTCCGCCGATCCTTCGGTCAGTGAGGAAGTGACTTCCGAGCCATCAACGTCGTTCTCCCTCCAGACCACAGCAACACTTCGCCAATCACACAACGCTGATCCTCCTTTTGCAGCAGGTCCCTCATTAGCTCGATTCAAGTCTCCTGTTGCTGAGTTGGAGACAGCTTCGAACGCCCCTGCTCATGACGTGCCGGCCCTGCAACTTACCGACGATACTGTTCCGGGCGCTGTTTTATCGTCCCAGGCAACAGCAGGCGTTTGGGAAGAGGCAGAGGAATCAGTTGCTCAGTTCATGCCTGTTCCGCACGATGATGAGACATTCTTCGACGAGACTATTCATGTGGAGGGTTTCGGACCATATGTCATCGGGTCCGACGATGAGGAAGAAGAAGAGACTGGGGAGGGCATGGATGATGATTCGGCAGATGATTCAGCCGTCCTAGCGTCAAACAGGCATTCTGTACTCTCTTCGTTCACGGGTGTATCCTTGCTGGCTTCTCCCCCTGGCAATCTCTTTGGAGAACCCTCAGTGGCTAGTCCCATCGATGATGGCTCTTCTGACCTCCTCTCCCCGGTGACTATGTCCGCGAAGCTGTGTCCCTTCCCCATCGCTCCATTCAACCCCAAGACCAAGAGAGGTGATTCAATCGACTCAGGTTATGCCGACAGTTGGACCAGTCCTCCTGTCTTTCCGAGAACGCCACCTAGATCTTTTCGGTCTTCAGCTGGCTTCTTTCCTCCCAATGGGCAGGAGTCGCTTCTGTCTTCTACGAAAGTCCAGAGTAGGAGGGTGTCATATGACGTTCGTGCTGTACGACCGTTCCCTCATAATGCCGTGGCAGTCATCGAAGAAGAAGCATCTAAATCCGAAGAGAACGAGGATCACACTGCGCTTACTATTCTGGATGCCTATGATTCGTGTCTTCCCGAAGAGCAGGGGGAAGATAAAGTTTGCAACAGTCCGATAGACATGACTGCTGTGGTGGAACAGGGTGTCGTAGAGTGCAACAGACTTCCAGTTCCCCCCTCCTTCTCTCGTAGGTTTAAGCAACCCTCGTCTGAACATATCCGTCCAACTTCTGCGACATCCGATCTAGAGGCATGCAGCCAACCTTCATTCGTTTCTGACGACAAAGAATCTTTCGTAACGGCTTTCTCGACCCAACCTTCCTTTGACGATTTTAGCGATGCGTCTACGAGGGTATCACCTGTCAAGCCGGACTCTCTTCTTTCCTTTATCTCGCGCACTTCGACTCCTGAAACCTCGTTACTCTCTTATGATGATCATTCGCACGCGCTCTTGGATCACCGTACTGACTCACTCTTAGACAAATCATGCGATACAGCCGAAGTCATTGACTCGCCGGGGCAGGCGATCGTGCCAGATCACACCAAAGTGCTATATTCAGGTGTTCCTTCAACCTCGCAGGAAGTGCATGCTGAGGCGAATTCCACTGCCAGCATCGAACATCCCGAGGAGGTTCTCTCACAGAGTGCTGCCACCGCTAAGAAGCGTTGGTCGCAAGTAGAGGTCCTTTGTGTCCCAAACTTGGCTAGAGATGCTCCCCGATGCGCCAATCTAAATACACAAGGCAGCAACACCAGAGTTCCCGACCTCGAAACCCCGATGACGAGCATGTCTATGGACGTCACCCTGCGAGCGTCTTCGGAAACTATGACCGTTGGATACTGTGCTTCCCCTCCTGTCGAAGGTTCCAATATTTTCTGTTCAGATAGCTATTCATCCGAACCAAACGTCTCAACGGCACGCACTCTCCAATCGCCTCAATTAAAAGTGGCTGCCGACGACAGTATCTCATCTCCTGCTGAACATACCAAAGATTTGCGGGTTTTGTCCAGTCTTGGGCATTCTCCTGACGATGTCGACCGAGCTACTACTCTAGATGCCGCTGCCGGGGACGCTAATAGTAGCCCTCCGAGCTATTTAACAGGGCTCCTTGATAACCCGTCGCTGACTGGTGTCGGTGTCGCAATTGTCGTTCCGCTTTCTAATGGCGACCGAAGCATGTTTTCTGAACTATCATTCTCCACTGCTTATTCCGGTATCATCGATGTCTCCCAAGTTCAAGAAGGCCCGGTACTTGTTGCTGATGATAGCTGTCTCTCCGAATATGTCATCGACTCTTCCGACTCAGAACCCAACAGTTTCACTCAGTCCCATCGGTTGACGTTCCCCCTGCCTCCCCTCTTCCTGCCTGCTGAATTCGCTGAACATTCTGCTCTTCCGTATGCAGAAGAAGCATCCATCTCTTCTGTCATAGGATCCCTCAATGATACAGAAGATGAAACTGGTGCATCGTTGACTGAGAAGTCTGCTGAAGATGTGCAACGACTACGGTCTGGTTCTGATCTAACTGAGCGGGCGGGTCCAAGCCAAAGAGTCTGGTCTTCTGATCCTGACATGGATTTTGTCATACGACGGAATCGTGCAGTATCGGATATTACTGTGAAAGCGGTGTCATCGCCTGTACTCCTTCCCGAGAATACATCTTCCGGACTACTGTCAGGATCCGATGAGGAGCCACCCCGTGCTGATTCGGTACAATCGCTTTACGACCGATATTTTGACGATGCTACTTATGATGGGGTGGCTGTAACGGACATTCAACATTCAAGTTTTATCCGTGAGGATCCTCAACCTGCAAATTTCCCTGATGATACGGTGATCCATCTTTCAGAAGCACCCATCTGTTCCCCGGATTCCTCTCCCGGTGTCTTCCCGCCCGAATTTGTTTCGGGGTTTGATGTCAGCTTCGCAAATCCTACTGCAGAGTCTCCACAGTCGGAGCCTGTCTTTCAGCTACAAACGACTGGTAGGAGACCACTGTTGGACTCATCCCTCAGAGGATCTGTCTCCACAACCAGTCCTGCTGACACGAGGGGCCCTTCATATATGCGTACACCTCCGTCTAATCGTTTGCAAGCGAGACAAGCAGGGAGCACCATGGTTCCGCTGGGTTTTCGACGGTTAAAGTCTATGCCTGTGGCGAAACAGCCTTCGCGAAGTGTGCTTCCCGTGGCAGAGCTTCGGGAGGTACTACGCATACGAACCGACATCACACATGATGACCTACCCGTTGGTTGCTCGTCTGAGGGCTATGCTTCTTCTAATTGCTCCCCTCTACCAACACCATCATTGTCTGCTCCTCCCACAAGCGGCTTGAGACCACTCCGACTATCTACTATCATTAATAATCATAAGAGATCGCCTATTTCGTCGTCACGTTCGTCAAGCATTGCATCAAGTGTCATGTCCTGTGAGACTTTGTTGATCCATTGACTGCCTTCTATTATTGATTAGTTCCATAGTAGATCGTATATCCCCGTCATCCATATCGCATTCACCCACTGTATCATCTGTTACTTCGCTTTCACGTAGTTCATTGCTTTCATCTTCATGTCCCCCAATACCCGAGCATGTTCAACATACCCTCACGCTTCCCGACAGGAACTCAGCCATTCAGGAAACACCCGATCCCCCTCGTTCTGTGTACCCTCAACTCGATTCAAGATCTATTTCTGCCCCGCTGCAACAGCCACAGCATTGGCGTTTATCCCATTATCGAGCAGGTTCTCGTAACTATCGTTTGTCCAGGAGGACTTCAACATTGAGTCTTTCTAATGTACCCGAACAAGAGATGGAGGACGGCGACACTCCCGCAGTCGCACATTCTCTCCAGTTGGCCTTTGCAGTTGATTGGACCCGCCCCGCTTCTGCTCTTTCCGCTCCCGTTCATGCCATTGCTACACCCAAGCCGACACTACTTTTCGCTATTGCTAGCGATGATGTGGAGCAAGTGCGCCAAGTGTTAGAAAACGGCGATGCAGGTCCAAACGACCCTGTTGGACCTCAATCAGCTCTTGCGTTCACGCTTACTAACGACAAACTGACGCACAAACACGAGATTGTTAAGGCACTTCTTGCGTATGGTGCAGACCCCTCAGTACTGAAGAATCCAACAATGAACCCATCTTTACGCTCGGAAGCTGACAACGAGTCAAGTGGCCCGCCACCTGAGACAACATTGGAAGGAATGGATCCAGCCACTAGATACTATGTTGCACGAGCTGATGCTGCACATACTCGCCAAACATCACGGCTGATTTACCGTTCGTTCTTCCGGCCTCTGACGCGGGTTCGATACGATGTCATTGGACAAGACTGGGCTCTTGAGCAATTATTCCGTGTCCTCAGTATGCATTCCCAGAAGTTGGCCATTGCCCCTATCGTGGTATTGTTGTGCGGTCCGTCCCCGGGTTTGCTTCAAGCAAAGTTGGTATGAATCTCTGTACAGGTCCAAGTGGCCACGGGAAGAGTTTATTGGCACGCAAGTGTGCGTACAGTTGCAATCCCGCTCGGCTTTATTGCTGACATACCCTGTAGTCGGATATTTGCTTGACGTCCCGACTCACACTGTAAATATGACTACTCTCCGGTCTGCCAATGACATTTGGCAATCGTATTCTATGAGTCCATATGAGGAACCTTCGTCATGTACCCTCGCCGAGTTTTTGGTCGAAAATGAGGGAAAGAGGTGTGTAGTTGTGCTGGATGAAATTGAGAAGATCGAGGACCAGAAGGCATTATGGTCTTTACTCATGCCTTGGGAACTTGGTCGATGCTCCTTGGAAACTGGCAGGCGCCATATTGATGCGCGCAACGTTATCTGGCTTGGCACATCCAATATCGGCCATGAATTAGTCTTTGAGCATCATCAGAATCGCTCGGAGCCGGAGAAACAGCTGACTCGCGAGGAGTACCTGGAGTTAACGGAGATCCTTCGACCTCGTGTTTCCCACCACCTGGGGGCCTCTTTGGTTTCTCGGGTTACTACGGTCCTCCCTTTTGTCCCTTTTACGCTGGATGAAAGAAAGGCTATCGCCGCCGAAGCTGTCTACGCGCTTGCAGGTGACGCTGCTAAAGAATATTCTTCCCAGGATGTGGAGTCTTTGGTCACTCGGGCTCTTCCAAGCTATCACCACAGCGAAGGAGCACGTTCGCTCCATAGGGCTATATCAAATCTGCTGATTGATGTCATCTAGATCATGTCCTTGTACCTGGGGTATCCTGCAGTGCAAGGCATCAATCGCCAGGTCGTGTTTATATATTTTTTACATCTAATCTTTGGGTCACAATGAGACAAATATAATACATGATACATGAATGAGCCCGCGATTTGTTGCACGATTGTCGCGTTTGCCGTGGTTAGATCTGACAAGTGAGGTTGCGAGGGGCACTGGTCAAGCATTTTAATTGCCGCTGTTTTACCGCGGAAGCTGATCCGCTTCCGCTCGCGAAGATTTAGGTTGGCCGAAACACTCTCAGAATATATACAGTGCACATCGCTGTTGTTGGAATGTCTGGTTTCTCTGCCACGTCCAGCAAGCTTGCAGGCGCCTGTTGGCAAGTTGGCTTTCTTTTTCATCTTTATCGTTGACGATTCTTTTCTGCTCTTCTTTCTGCTTTTCTTTCGGTCTTCAGCCTTGGGCATGCCACTCGTTTGCTTGGAACGCTACGCTCAGGTTTTGGGGCGGTCATCTTCCGAAGCCGTCAATGCCAATCCCTCTGTGTCAGTCGGGAAGGCCATGGCAAGGACAACCATTGGGGGCTTGTCTACTACCAGTCTCGCCTGCTTAGCGAGCTTCCTGTCGATCTTTGGGTTACTTCTTCTCGGTAAGTTTACTTGATACATACATTTCAGACAGCAGTAGATTTATGGATCTATCCTCAGTATGCGTCATTCTCAAAGCTCGTGCGCGGTGGGGTAAACGAGATCCATCGCTGGCAGCTGAGCGATCTGTTTCAGGGGATGACGTAGAGTCCCAAGCCCTCACCCATCCCATCATTCCTGTCACCCCTCGAGCAAGTGTGCGCTGGCAACCCCAAATCCGCTCTATCAGCTCGTCAGCCCCAAAGCGCCCGCAGAGAAAGCTCAACTCGCCACCTCTCAAGGAAGCGCATTCGTTACCTCCGACACGACCATACACTCCCAATAACCAGAATCTAAACGCGGATCCCTACCCTAAATCAGCACCAGCGAGTGCGGCGTCATTCTCGAAAGTCGCGTTGCAGCTACCGTTGGATTCGGGAGAGGAAATGACATCCCCCCAGATAGCGTCTTTTGCGCTGGCGGTGAGCGGTATGCAAACTAGGTCGTTGACAAGACCCAGTCAAGTGCCCAGATACGAGGATGTATAGCACGTGACCTCCAAGCCATGTTCGGGGAAGCGCAGGACGCGTTAGTTATGGTTTTGGTTGTTCAGCGCTGGTGTGTTGCACAAGCCATGCAGATCCAGATGAGCAGGGCATCGCTGTGTCCGCATTTCCTTTCGATCACTTGCTGGTCGTTATCGGTCTTTATAGTTTCTTTCACTACTACTAACTTATTTTTTTCATTGCGTTAGTTCACACTTTAAGTTATTCGCAGTAGTTATGTGTATGCATACAAGTTGGATGCATACATATCTCAGTCTCGTATGTAACGGAATTGAGACACAGATGTATTATGGGTGGAGTATTGAGGGCCATCTTGCGTCTATTCCTCCGGGAATTGTGCTTTCCGCCTGAACCTTGCTTGATCTCGCAGCCACTGAGATATGGTTAAAGGGCAAGCTGAAAGAGAAGGAGACAGAACCTAACTGGCGGTATTGGTGTAATGAACCTATCTTCTCGCCTGATAGTCAAAAACGTGATTAGCATACATTTCGAAGGAAAGAGATGACATCCACTACCATAAAAGTCTGGTACGGGGTTGTTAGCACTCTGTGCGGTGGGGTCGACGCGATTTTTAACAATGTGCCGGTGGAACTCGCGATCTTTTGCTTCTATAAGGTTGAGTGTACTGCGGTGGGTCATCCGCCAACACGCCGAACCGATTGCTGGGCCCAGAAGATAACCAAGACCTTAAAGAGTCCTGAGTAAGGAAGTGACATGGAATGTTAAAGAGACGAACCCATGCACGCCATGGTACATCCACCGTAGAAGAACATTGGGTCAATACCCAGGGCGTACTTAGAGTAAGAACTCAACATGCCACAGAAAACCTGAGTACTTACCATGATGGGTTTGGTTGCGTCAGTCTCGAGGGATCCGAAGTACGTGACTCCTCCCATAAACCCAAGAAGTGACGAGGGTATTGTAAGAGCCTACAAGCATCAATATTGAGTGTGAACAATTGAAAGCATGAAAGGCTGTGTATACCGTCTCCCATCTGCGTTTACTTCGTCGTATTTCAAGGTATTCTGGCCATGTTATTTGGTTGGATGCAGGTGACTTCGGAGGGGTGTTGGATTTATGTCTCAAAGCACCTGTATTCTTTGATGTGAGTCTCGGTGTGATTGAGACGCGTGTTCTAATGCCATTTGAACATTTGAGCAAGCACGACATGAGTTGACAGAGGAGGCGTTGTCTGTAAGTATGTAAGTAAGTAAAATAATGGAAGTGATAGTAGGTCAAAGTTTTAAACCGAAAAAGGAAGCAAGTTCCCAAGGCTCTACTTACCATGGCAGTAACTCTCGATCGAGTCTTGAACTGATCTCACTGGACTCGCCTTATGACTCACGTAGGACATCGCACATTTCCATCCGTCAACTGTCCATTCTGTGCAGACCACCTAGTCGCTGTAAACGACCACACCGATGACCCCTTCGCACTGTCCAACCTCCTCCCCGCTGGCACCATACCTGTCAGAGTTCACGCAGGAGAATCGCCTTGTCCTCTCGCCCCAAAAATCACTGGATGGCACTCTGTTCAACCTTCTCGAGCCCTGAAACAACCTGTTTTAGAAGATCTCTCTTTCTTAACTAAACACCATTTTCTACGAGCAACATGTAGACCCGCTGTCAGCGGATACGTCGTATTCATTCGAGTATACCTTATCCCTAACGACCTACCTAATACTCGTGGCCAGCTCCACTGCCTGCCTGAGAATCTGTTCAATGAAGCCACAAAACATTTAGAAAGCATCATTCGACTTATCGAGCGAACCTCGGCTCTGTGGGATGCAGACGAAGCTCATCTGATCCTTCCGCCCATTCTATTTCTCCCTCATACTGATAATCGCACTATGGCGGAAATATATAGCGACTTACCCTCTCCCATTTTAGCCTCCACAGGGGTTCATAACCAGTCACTCGCGAATCGGGTTGCCTCGGGATGCAGAATTTGGGGTCTGAGAAGCAATTTATATGGCTATCAAAGACATTCGGTCGCCGTTATGATCGAGAAAGAAACCAGCACTGCTCCTGTTCCCGATCCGCTATACATCCCCGTCCCATGTATGTTTGGCGTTGAGTGTTACGTTCAGCCTGATACCATGACGGTGCTCCGAGAGCGTCCTTTGGTTGCGTCCTCTCGGGCTGGTATACTTTGCGAAGAGTTAGGAACGGGGAAAACTATCATGATCCTTTCCCTCATCCTGGCTACAGTAGACCAGCTTCCAGGCCCAGAGGAGTCATTACATGATGAACGACCCGTTATGACCCCAGTCGCTTACCGCCACTTCCCCTCTCAAGAACACGCTACTGCAAGGACTCGAGCTGGTTTAGCCTCGAATGGTTCCTATCTCGTCCACTCAGTACCATCCCTTGTTGAACTTATGATACACCATGTGTGTGTGTCAGAGATGAATCGAGAGCGACCTGAACATATTGATAAACTCGAAGCAAGCCATCTTTGGCCGCTCATCCGGGCAAATATTCCATTCTATCACCATTTTGACGAGGCTCCGGTTGTCGCAGAGTTTCTCAGACGATCGCGGCGCCTGAATAAGCTAGAATTGCCCCCTAGGACAATGTATCTCAGTCCTGCGACCCTTATTGTTGTTCCTCCAACGCTTGTAGGTCAATGGAAGGGCGAGATCCAAAAGCATTGTTGGGACCGAGTCAGGTACCTCGTCGTCCGGTCTAAAACAAACCTTCCCGATGCCAGGACACTGGCGTCTGACTATGACGTATGTGGTCATCTACATACTGAATGCTCGACTGATGGCAAGCCTTCAGCTAATTCTCATGAGCGTCACCCGTGGGTTCTTACATTTAGACTCTTGTCTAAAATATAAATGTATGGTCGTGTCTTCCAGGGTTTCGTATGGAGTCAAAGAAGAACGAAATTCAATATCTCCATGAATTGAAACCTTGTAATTGTCCTGGCCTGGCAGGGTCCCGTGTCCCAGATTGTCGCTGTCCTGGACATCCTAATGTCTCCCCCCTTTTGCAGATACGGTGGAAGAGGCTTGTAGTCGACGAGGGACACAACTCGGCTAACACCGCGACGTCATTCAATCATTTCGTTCGGCAGCTCAGCATCGAGCGCAAATGGATTGTCACTGGAACACCTACGTCTAATATCCTTGGGCTTAGTCTGGGTCGCAAAGATGACGACCTGGTCCATGACAACTTTACTGAGCTTGCCCCCACTGATAGCCTAGGCTCCGCATTACCATCGAGCGGCGTGGATAGCGATGATGCCAGCTACATACGCATCTGGGGAAACTACGACAGCGCTAACCTACGCAAGCTGGGGAACATGATTCAAGATTTTCTTAGATTCCCGCAATTTCAGGCCGACCCGAAGAGTTTCTTGCATCATGTCTTAACACCATTATGCAGCAGACTCGGGCCTCGTCCCGGTTCCATCGCCGTTCTTGCTCAAATAATGCAGACAATCATGGTTCGACATAGGTTTGTAGAAGAAAATTCACTCTCCCTATTTGTGTTCATACGCAAGGTCACAGGATTGACGATGTTGAGCGTGATGTCATCCTGCCACATATGAAACAAGAGACGGTTTATCTGAATCTAGATGAGTATGGTCTCAAGTCCTACAATGCTCTGCAAGCCGGTATAGTGATCAATGCCATTGATTCGGAACGCACTGGCTCGGTAAATCACTCTCGTGTAGCATATAATTTTGCATTGACTTCTCTAAGGATTACATTTTTCACCCTAGCGTATGTGACAACACATATCCTATGATGCAAATCGCATATATGATTGCTTCCATCCAACCCAGAAAGCCAAAGAATTAAAAACGACATTGAACAATTCATTTCAGTGAGCTCTTGCCAATGTGGCAGTACTGTTATCGAATTCTGAGCGAGTGACCTTCTAGATGCCTCTTTTGGTCGTCTTCGGAGTACTCATACAATGTCGATGAAATATGCGACCATGCGGAAGAATACCTTGCAAAAGCAATAAAGCGGCAGGTACCGCTGGAAGATCTGGGACTGCTACAACAGGCTCTAAGACATGCAGCTGTGGCCGCCAGAGATGACCTTTGGCGGGGCATGCAGGCTTATGCGGATATTCCCTTCAAGGTGTCTGGGCTCCATCAAGATGTATTCCAGGCGTGGTCGCAGGTTGGTCTAGATAGTGGCAGTCGGGGTGCCGACTTCATAGACGCAGCCAGGCTGAGCAACTTGCGCTCGGTCGTCCGCAAGCGACCCTCGATAACTGCTGAACAACTCACTCGGGAGGGGTATCGTGTCAAAAAGAAAGAGTATGAAGGGATGTCATCAAAATCATCCCGAAGGGCCCGACCTCATGACTCCCAAATCAAAGAGATGGCTCGTGGAGTTCAAGCGGTCATCAAGGCCTTGAGAAAGAGAGCTGATGAATTAGATGCATCAGACGACTCAGATGAAATGCAACCTGTCTCCAAGCCCACATTTCCATCCGTGAGCCCAATGTTGACACAGTCGGTCTTGCAGGGAGCCAAAGTCAGGTATTCGTTATCCACTAAAATGAACTATATTATATCCGAGATTCTGCAATATTCCCCGCAAGAAAAATTCCTTATCTTCTCAAATTCTCTGCTTACTCTCGCGCAAATTTATGAAGGGTTGGCACTATTTGACATCAAGTGTCTTCGCTACACCAATGAAGATGAACAACTCCTAAGGGAACAATCTGTCATCACATTTGAGACTTCAGATCATTATAGAGTTTTGTTGATAGATCTCAAACTCGGTGCCCGTGGCTTAAATCTGATATCAGCATCGCGTGTCATTTTCTGTGAGCCTGTCTGGCACCCGGACGTTGAGTCACAGGCCATTAAGGTTCAAACGCTTCTATTGCTTCGTCTCGACAACTCTGATGTCTCCCTAGCGAGTACACCGAATAGGACAGACGAGACCCGTCAATGGTTGGTTTTTTCGCTCTTTGAGTTACCCATCATTCACTCTGTATACAGTCAAAACCCTTGTCATACGTTCGACGGCTGAAGAAGCCATGGTTAATCGGAGGCAGTACCTCAGAAACACTAGTACTGACAAGGTCCCAGACATGATGATGGAAAGTGGTATGCGGTATTTTTTAGAGGTAGGTCACCTTACTTCTCTCAGCTGCTGGATGATAAAACAATGATCAGCATCCCCGTTTTCTAAACACACCCTCGGCCGAACCGTTCGATCTAAACCTATCTTTAGTGGACTCCCCAGCTGCCCACATGGGTAGCGATGTCAATAGCCCTACTGCTGGAGGAAGTCCGAGAGTGGTTGACATTGATTTATCTCTGAACGATCCTGGTGGGTGTGTGGAGGCTCCAACGCACAAAAAAGTCAGGTTTGAGTAGATTTATCGAGTTGGATTGCATACTACGTCCCCTTGTATAATATTACAGTACGAATGGTTCTAATAAGGTCACATGACCGACGCGTCGGTTGAGACACGGTTGATGTTAAACTAATTCAGAGCTATCTCTTCCTTGTACCCATCCCAGAACACCAAATTCTGGCACACTGATGCTGGCGATCGTAACACCCAGTGGGACCTGTCTAGTTGACCCTTCCAAACTCAAGGATCCATCGAGCACGTTTCCCGTGTCCAGTTCATTAGAGTGCACTTCGGCTACTTGGTCTCTGGACAACTCCCAACTATACCTCGCGAGCGCTTCATCTATCAAGAGATACACTCCCTCAGAAAGCCTTCTGGAGGAGCTCTACGATGGTTCGGGTCTCATATCTTGTTTGGCGCTGAAGAGCAAGAACAACACAATCTTCTTTGCAGCCGGTAACAAGGTGTGGTCACTAGACTACACGCACTCGTCTGGCAAAGTGTCTTCCCCTCTAGAACCACACAGAAGTTCTGTTACGATGGTCACAATCTCCAGTGATGAGACACTGTTGGCCTCTGCATCAGCGTCTGCCGTGTTTGTGCATAACCTCACGCTATCATCGCACGTCGCGCTGAGGGGGCTCTCAGACGTTAAGGCAGTTACTTGCTGCTTGTTCCACCAACATTCGCGGACGAGGTTATTACTTGGTGTTGGAAGGGATGTCGTTGTTTATGAGACCACGCGACCTTCCGGTCCACTCAAAACAGTTCGCATTCCAGGTAGTTCCTCAGGGAACATCGTAGGTTTGACAGCTAGCCCGTTCAGCAAAACTCTTATCGCTGCTGTGACATCCGACGGTGATGTAACACTCATTGATCTAGAGAAAGAGAAAGGGATACTGAAAATGGTCAACATGAAGACTGCTCTCACCACCTGCGCATTCACTGCGGAAGGTGCCGCCATATATTTGGGCACCGAAGGGGGCAAACTCCTGGTCCTTGATCTAAGGTCCTTAGAGAAGGTGCCAAAATCGTTCGTTGTCGGAGATGGCAACTGTCCGATCAATGAGATTGTTGTTCAGGTATGCATTAGATGTTGCAGGAACATGTAGTTCGTCTCACACCCGTTCCATAGAAGAAATCTAGTGCCAATTCATCATTGGCAGTGACTGCCAAATCGTCACCACAACCTTCAGGGTCGACCCGTTTGCTATCCGCGTCTTCATCGACCACAGGCCTCGGGATTAAGTCACCAGCCCGTGCTACAGTCGCGTCTAAAATTCGTGGAGGCGGAGTTACGCCCAAGAAGAAGGTCTTTTCTCCTGTGCCAAGTCCGCTCTCTGAAAGCAAAAATTTAAAGCTTGATGCAAAGTTAGCAAGTGCGCGCTCCCCAACGTTATCTCGACGTTTCAAACCGATGAAAGTTCAGGGTAGTGACGAAGAGAGAGAGAACCTTGAGAGCCACCTTCGATCGACTTCCCCTGTATCACGCAGGTCAACTGTACGAGGCGCTGCTGCGCAGCACGTGAAGCCCAGCTTGTTCTCTGACAAGAGGGCAATGGAACGTCTTGGGGTTGGTCCTCCGCCTGAATCAATTTCCGCGCATTTGGCAGCAATGCGGACGCGATCAACGTCCGTGTTGACTGGTGATTCGAAAGCTGGACGACCATCATCGACAGCCCGACGTGTTACTTCTGACGCCCATACAAGTGTCTCAACAGAACGTCCGCCCAGAAGGACGTTAACCTTGAAAAAACCTGAACCTAATGCGACTACGAAGGCGCGACAAGAACAAGAACGACGTTCAACTACGCCGGACGACCCCGACGATATTCTCGACCTCTCATCCCCTGAATTACCTTGCGAGCCCGTGACTCCCATTTCGTTGGGCAAGAAGACGATGAAGGCTCCAGCAGCCAGTGCAACTAGTACTGCGATGGGTGTGCTTGGGCTTTCTACTCCAGAGGTTGTAAGATGGGCTAAAGGTGATGGCCGGAAGGGCAAGGAAAAGGAGGTTGAGGGGAAGAAAGCCAGGTTCGCACCACGTGAAAACGCCAAACAGTCGGATCAAGGAAGCGACCACTCCGACAGCGACTGCGAAGACGTAGCAAAAGATAACGACGTACATACAATAGGTGAACAAGACCTCTCGGTGCAGGTATCGCCTCGCCGTTCCGCTGCTCCCCCACCCGCCTGGGTGCAATCACCCCACCGCCCTTCACCTGCGAGTTTGACCATGAATTCAGCTGCCCAGGACTTCCTGCGGAGCATAGTTCACGACGTCATGCATGACTTCCAGCGCGAAACAAAGGCAGAGATGATGGGCCTCCACTTAGACCTCGTGCGTATGGGTAGGGGATGGAGGAGTGAGCTGAGAGAAATCATGGAAGAATGGGGAGGGGAATTGAGAGAGTTGAGGGAAGAGAACAAGAGACTGAGAGAGGAGAACGAGAAACTCAAAAGAGGTTACTGATCATGTTTTATGTTGTAGATGTGCTTTGTTGCGTGTTATACTACTACCTGGAAGGTAGAATGTAACAGGTCATGTGATCTAATCACTACACGGTTTGTAGCAATCACGTTAAGGAGTCCCACTGTCCCAGGCAAGTCCCAGGGGTGTGCCATTTCGCATGTTCAGCTAACAAGACGCGGCTATGAACACTAGTTTTGACTCACCATCCGCATTCTCAGTCAACGCACTCGTTTTCTCTGGCGGCGACGTACAGAATGAAGACCAACTAAGCTTAGACTTGACTTTGGACACGGTCGCGCATGGTCCGTTCAGTATATCTAGCGCCGAAGCCAGTGCATCTGCTGAGGGCCAAAAAGTCAGCGCATACGTTCGTATATTTGAAGACATGATCGGCACAGTTATCTCGCACGAGCATGAACTTCTTAGTGTGGACGAACTTGCCATCCTAGCATGTTTTGCACATCTCTCTTATCATGCTAGGTTTCTCATGGTTAAGCTACTCATGAGAAAGAGGGATACATGGCATCGACTTGACGCTCTGAGGTATGAGGGCGAGCTTGGATCAGTTTCCGCCATAGTAGCCGCGATTGACGAACTATGCCAAATCGGCCCTGATTGCGTGACTAGCGTCAGGAAGGAGGAAGAAGAGGAAAAAGAGGAACGAGAGGTCATCGACCTCACGAGGGAGGATAGAGCTACGAACATCCAGGAAGCACAACCTCCGCCAATGTCAATGGACGCAGAAAGTTCAAAACCTTCCTGCGGACAGAAATCTGTTGCTCTGGCCTGGTGCGAACAAGAGATGAGCTTGAGAGAGTTGCTAGACTGTTTGAAATTAGAGGAGCTCAAAGTTGTCGCTAAACAGTTGCAACTCAAGACAAGTCAGAAGGTGAGTTCTTCTATATGGGATAACACCTAGACTGGAAGCACTGCTGCCAGAAAGAGGATCTCATCAGAGCACTGCTGCATTCTTCATCGTCACAATTGACGCTAGCGGGCTTCGCCCGCCGAGACGGTAATGCACACAAGTCCAAAGGCTGCTCCCGCCGTCCCGATGTTCTCTTTGGCAAGCTCAAATCCCAACAAGATAGACTCAGGGAGCTCGCTCTGGATGTCCTAGGCAAGTGCATAAGAGTTGACCAAGAATTCTTCAGCATCATATATCGAGTAAATCTTGTATATTTCCGGATAACTCAGTACACTCCTGGCATCCTTGTTGCGGCTCTCTTGTCACGCTTCAATAAACGGGCTTATCCAACGTATATATATGAACGCACCAAGAACGTCTGGCCTGACCGACAAGCCCTTCTTGATTATGAGGAGGCACTCATTCTCGAGGGGCAAGTAGATGCGCTACTCGTTGGAGATGTGCCTGTTCTGGGTGATAGAACGATCGGAAGTAAGACACCCGCTGCTAGATCTTTGCTGACACCAGTTACTCTTGGGGGTGCAAACGGCGAAAAAGAGGAAGATCCTGAGGAGGGTGCAGTGCCTGGTGTCAAGCCGGATAGTGTGCGCGTTCGCGCTGCACGTATGATCAAGGATATATTTCAGCGCATATATCCTCGTTGGTTGGATATCGTCAAAGTCAAGGGTGAAGAACAGGGCCGAGCATATGGACTAGAACGATTTCACTGCGGCCATGTTCTCACGCGAATCATCTGCAAAGGCTGCGATGCTCTCGCCATTCTTCGGGATCATGAACGAGAACTGGAAGTTCTCGAAGCACTTTTGGCACAGAAAAGATGGCGCAGAGGGCGACGAGGGATGTGGTATGAACGACAAGCATTGGTTCTTTCCACCCATTTCCCCAAGAACGAACAGAACTTGGAGAGGGCTCTAACTGTTGTCATGGATGCTCTTCGAGATCCCGACACGCACATTGTCTATCGGCCGAAGCTTGAACGACGCCTCAAGAGACTAGAAAACAAGTTGAAAATCCCTCTTGAAGATCGACACACTTGCGATGGAGCACTTGCCGTCGCAAAAGAAGTTAAAATGGAAGCTACCCGCTTAAAGCATCGAGCAGCTAGCTTGAAGCTCGATCGGACAGGCAGAACTATTAGTGACGCTGACCCGCAAAACGGGAATCAAGACATCAAACAATTCTATTCTCCTGCGACCACTTCAGTCAAACCTGACTCCAGCTCAAGTACAGTGCCTCCTTCTGGTCGCCAATCCCCTGTGAGGCAGATACATCGATATGCTTAGGAGTGTTATTGACCTCTTTACAGCTACATAGGTCGAAAGGGAAGAGTATATGGTTAGGTCGGAATGGTGAAGAACTGACTGTTGAAAATCTTGCTCTTCAACGATACGAAGACCAAGGGTTCAAAGGTGTACATTGTGAAACACGAATCATTTCTACCTTGTTTGGTCTCCTCTTCTGGGACATAATATTCGCACCTATTCCCGGCGCATTTGAGACACCTTATCAGACTGCACCTCTTGACATTGCTGAGGACTCGTTTCACATATCACGCTTGGATCTCATGGAAGAGAGACTCGCGACTATTGAATCTGGCCAAGTAATCGAGCTCATACATGAGGTCGATTCCAAGCACCGAGGCAACATGACTTGGTGTGTTGGTGTTCAGTGGGATTTGTTCACCTACGAAGATCTTATTGACATTGTGAAGTGCATCGGCGGGAAAGCTCTGTCAGTCATCTGCCGTGTTCTCTGCGAAGATTACTCGGCAGGTCAATCAGGTGGGCCAGATCTCTTCCTCTGGAATCCTGAGCAGGGTACTTGCAAATTCGTCGAGGTCAAGGGCCCCGGTGATACTCTTCAGGAAAATCAAAAGGTGTGCATCTAACGCATGTCATCTTCCATTTGAGTCGTACTCAAACTCCCATCTGTAAGCTTTGGATAGACATCTTGCTGAGGGCACCAGTACCTGTGGAAGTCTGTCGCGTAGTGGAGAGCGGGTCCGAGGCGGACAAGAAGCCGAAAACACGTACGCCGAAAACCGCTCACAAAACACCGAAGAAGGGTGCCCCTCAGAAAAAGAAAATAAGCGAAGACATGGTGGAATCGGAAGATGAAGATAACGAACTGCCTATCAGGGCTGTCGAAGAACAACGACATGGGACGACTTCAAGAGCTTCGTCTGAACGAGCTGACTTACCTTCTGGCTCTTCTCCCAAGCCTCTTGACGATGAAAAAATGACCCCAAATCCCTTGAAGCGTAAGCTTAGTCGTGTTGCGGTCGTGCTGCCTTCCCCATCGAAGAAACCAAGAACCTAGGGTTATGCGTTTGTTCGTCTTCTTCATGGCTACTATCCTCGACAATGCGGTGCTGGGTTATTCGAACTTGTCCTTCCCTGTACAATACATCTACTGTCAAGTATCTTAACCATGCCCGACCTGGATGAGTGGAATATCTTATTCGGATACGCCTTCAAGCGGATAGATACTGAGAGTAAACTCATATTCCAGCAATCCAATGAGAAGGAGACTGCTACATAAAGAAACAAAGGAAATTGCTACTCCATTTTTACCCTGCCCACTTCGGACAGAAAGTCGGCTCAATATGTGCGCTTGAAAGGAGGAACAGGCTTGCACTCGTTCTCATCGAGAGTGGTATCGATGACGCTTCGGTACTTGATTTCAACATCTGGCGAGTTGACATCATGTTGCCAGGTCAGGGTGTGCTTCATCCAGGCCTCATCGTCACGATCTGGGTAATCCTCGCGGGCATGAGCGCCACGAGACTCCTTACGAGCTGCAGCGGCAGTGATGGTCTGGACGGCACACTGGAGGATGTTGCGAAGCTCAAGGGTCTCGACGAGATCAGAGTTCCAGATCATACTCCTGTCCTTGATACCAACATCCTTGAAAGAGTGGTAGATGTTGCGAAGCTTGCCAACACCCTCGTCCAAGCTCTCCTGAGTACTGTGATTCGGAAGCAGTTCAACTTCTCAATCAAGCGAACAAAACAGATTGAAGCTGAACGGAAAACAGCAGCATCAGACTGCATAGCTTTTTGCATGTCCAGTCGAATGGAAGCAGTTGGCCTGGGACCATCCGCGTTACGGATCTGATCGAGGAACTCAATACTCCCAAGACCAGCCTCATCAGAAATCTTCTTGTGGGGCTTTCCGGGAGTGAGAGTCTCCTTGATGTGGTTCGCACAAGCACGACCGAAGACGACGATATCAAGAAGGGAGTTGGCTCCCAGACGGTTGGCTCCATGGACGGACACACAAGCAGCCTCACCGGCAGCATAAAGACCGGGAACAACCTTGTCTTTGCCGTCCTTCAACAGCGTAAGTGAGCGCAAGAACTTAGCAGGTATTATCGAGATTCCTTGTCAGTCGTAAGGACTTCACCCGTGTATCTTGTAGGAATACCACCCACTGAAGAAGTGTCAACTTGTGGTCACACTTGCACAACGCAGGGGCTTACTATTGTAGTGAACGGTAGGCAACACTGGAATAGGCTCCTTGGTGACGTCGACACCGGAAAAGATGGCAGCCGTTTCTGAGATACCAGGTAGACGCTCGTGAAGAACCTCAGGAGGCAAATGACTGAGTTGCAAGTAGATGTGGTCCTTTTCAGGTCCAACACCACGTCCTTCGCGTATCTCAATAGTCATTGAACGAGACACGACGTCACGAGACGCAAGATCTTTAGCTGTAGGAGCATAACGTTCCATGAAACGTTCACCCTCGGAGTTCAATAGGTATCCACCCTCGCCACGAGATCCTTCGGTGATGAGGCACCCAGCGCCATAGATACCGGTGGGGTGGAACTGGACGAATTCCAAGTCTTGCAAAGGAAGACCGGCACGAGCAACCATAGCATTACCGTCGCCAGAGCACGTGTGTGCACTCGTGCAGCTGAAGTAGGCACGTCCGTAACCGCCAGTAGCCAAGACAGTCTTGTGAGCCCTGAAGCGGTGGAGAGTACCATCTTCCATGTTGAGTGCAATGACACCGACACATTCTCCGTCCTGCATGATCAGGTCAAGGGCAAAGTACTCGATGAAGAAATTGGTGTTGTGCCGGAGAGATTGACCGTAGAGGGTATGAAGCAGGGCATGACCTGTACGATCTGCTGCTGCTGCACAGCGATACGCTTGACCACCCTTGCCGTACTTCAAAGATTGACCACCGAATGCACGCTGGTAGATCTTTCCCTCCTTCGTCCTGGAGAAGGGTACACCATAGTGCTCAAGCTCGATGACGGATCTTGGTGCTTCACGACACATATAGTGAATTGCATCCTGGTCGCCGAGCCAATCTGAACCTTTGACCTGAAGCAAATGAGTCAGCCTGTGGGTGCGGATAAGCTTCGATAGCCATACCGTATCGTACATGTGCCACCTCCAGTCGTCTTCAGTCATGTTCTAAAGACACAATTAGGCATAACAAAATACAAGGCAACCTCGTTCGACCTACGCCAAGCGCAGCATTGATACCACCCTGTAGAATACGTCAGTTCCAAAAGTGCATGGATTCACCCACGATGCGTCGACTGACCTGTGCTGCTACGGTGTGACTTCGAGTAGGGAAAAGCTTGGTTATACAGGCAGTGTTAAGACCTGCCTCTGCGAGACCAAAGGCAGCTCTGAGTCCAGCACCGCCAGCACCGCTGTAGAGCGCCCCGTCCTAGTTAGCTCCGGAAGAGGTAACTGTCAGGGTACTCACACGACGATCGCATCGTACTCGTGCTCGATGAGTGGGTACTTTCCGGAAGACCAAGACTGAATATGTCACGGATTGTTAGGGTTGGTCGCGACGACCTTTCTGGTGGGCAGTGTAGTAGAGAAAGAGCGCAGGGGGCGGGACAGTACCCTAGGCGGGATTGTCTTTGCCAGGGACTTTCTGAACATTGTTTAGAGGATAGAGAGGCAGAGTGGACGACTCGGAGGTATGTCCGGTGATTCACGGCTCGCGTGAAACTTTCCGCACATGATTTCCCATGCAGGCCTCCGGCCAAAATTTGCTCTCATCAGAAAAAAAAACTAAAGAAAAAACCTAGTTCAATCCAAGTACATAGTCAAACTAGATAACGTCGCCGAGAGCCCTCTCTACTTAAGCACGCCTAGCGGGTCGCGCTGTAGACCCTGCGTATGTGGCGACGAGCTACCCACAACAACTCTGGGTTGAGTCGAGTCGGCCGACCGACTAGGAAACGAGTGTGAGACATTTCTTCCCTCTGACGGTCGTTGGAAAGGATTGTTGTCAGGTACGCGCACGGGAGCCCGTGGTGGTATCGCTGCGCGTGAAGTCAATGGTGCGCCTGATGACTGTGAATGGCTGTGACTTGTTGCGCGAGCCGTGTTCCCCGATGTCGAGGATATAAACCCACGCAAACTCTCGTTGACGGACGATGGTATAGGGGTGTTCGGCGTATTTCTGTGATTGTCTGAAGAGAGTGATGGCAATCCCGTACCGCTCGGTCTCTCTATCTCTCTAGTACCCGTGGGCGAACGTGATTGTTGCGATTGTTCTCGTGCCTCCCATCGCTTCTTGAACTCTGCTTTCCCCCAGAGCCGACGCTCGTCTACCTGCGTGACCTGTCCAACTAGGACATCTCGTATATAGGCAAGAGATTCCATGGATTGCTCCTTTTGACCCTTCCAATGTTCCTGATCCATTTGTTCACCCATCTCCTGATTGAGTACATCCCAAATCCAAGAAACAGCCTCTCCAAGATGCTTGTTCTGTCGTCGAAGTTCCGCCAATTCGCGCGCAGACTCAGATTCCTTTTGATGATCCCGCGACGACCTTTCTATCGGCGTCCTTTCATCAAGCAGAGGGTACGAAGAAATTGAAGAGGACCCGGAGGACGGAGGACGAACGAGAGTAGAAGTTAGGTCGGGAAGATTGCGCTGTATACTAGTTTAGCACATCCCGCTCAAACTTGCCGGTAAAGTGATCTTACTTTAAGCTCGGACACAGCGTTCATGACAGTCTTATTGATACCTAAGCTCTCACCGCGATCTAACAGTCCGCGCGCAATAAGCTCAGGAAAACCAAGTTGAAATGAAGGTTGCTGGCGAAGAATATCTGACGGGGGACTTCCTGATGTGTGCTCAGAAGAAAAGGCTTGGTGCGTTCTCTCTATGGGGCGAGGTCTTCGTCGAGGAACTGTAGGAGGGTCTGGAACCTCGAGGGGAATGTTGAGAAGATTGCGATTTTCAACAGCCAGGGATGCGCCGGCCGCTGGTGTATGGAGTATCTCCAGTGCAGTCGCCTGGCGGATCAGAAGTAGTATGTGATGCGGCGCCCCTTCCACAGAAGTAGGACAAGGCGGATATCGAAAGAGATGCGTCAGTTGGGTGCTGTAATCAGATGGTATGACTGGACATATTGATCAGTTGCAGAAGAACCATTGGTTCGAAGTCCTACACTTACGCTTTGCCCGTATGCGTATCAGCATTGCAACACATGTCCATTGTACGATCTCGGGAATAGGAGACGAACTAGCAAACAATCCATCCCACAACATCATCGCTTCGCTCATTGGGAATTCGCGCGTAAACAGCAAGCGGAGCCATCGTAACCCATACATCTGAGGCTCGATACCTACAGACTGCATCGCATCATGCAATATAGGATCAACAGACTTCAACAATGTGCCTTGGATGTTGGTGCATGTCTGTATAATTGGCGATATATACGGCTTGAGGTTGATCGGTCCATGGGGGACTGATGATGCGACTGGTTCCCGCCACTCATACCAATGCGAAATGTTGCGCATCAATGCGGAGAATAACGCCCACGCATCAGCGGCAACCCACGATCTAGCGCATAGCTCGGAAAATAATGGATCTGGTCCTGACGCCTCCAAGGATTCTGGTACCGAGTCGAAATCTACAACCAAAGACGTCATTCAATCCTCAGCTTAGGACAGGAAGTAATGAGCGGAGCAGAAAAGCGCAGGCGAAGAGAAGGTTTTGAGGTGGAATATCAGAAGAAAACTCATCAATAGCGTAGTACAAGGGGGCAAGTAGCTCGTGCATGCCTTGCCGATATCCAATATGCGGGTGCATTATAGAATAAAGGAACAGAACATTCGTCAATTGATGTTGTGTGTCTTCGTTTCGGAAGTAACCCATGTCAGGGAATGTTCTTTCGACGTCCTGTTGAATCGTCTTGCGAAGATCTACTGCGGTAAACCACACCTTCCAGGGATTCTATTGGTCCTTGGTTGTGAACGAGACCGGAATGATAAAACAATGTGTATGCATCACATACCTCGTCATGCAAACTCAAGGGATTATTTGTCTCCAAATCTGTCGCAGATTGTCCACCCCGTCTCGGGATCGTAAATCCTGGTACAATAAAACTCTCGTCGTAGCTACCATCCGGGGCCCTCATCTTTTCGAGCAATAACTCCGAGAACTGTTTGCGAGAGTTCCGCACCACTTCGATGGGTATACTTGGCACCTCATTTGGCGGACGTTCCAATGGCTCGTCTCTCAGGAGAAACAACTTCCATGCTAAACTACGCCCTGGTATACCAATTGAATCTTCTGGTGGATGGAGAAGTTGCCCGAGGCCGACAATATCCCTGAGTCTAGAGAGACTGATCCCGCTGTGAAAGAGCTGCTGATAAACATGGCTGAGGTAACGTGAACGTCTAATTCACGTTTGACGTGATTACATGGGGACGTACTGGGTCAACCGCGTCGCAGGTCGCGAAACGCGCTCGGCCATTGTGAGCCTCTTGGAGGAGATGAAAGGTACAGGGTGCAAGTAAGTGTAATTGATTAAATATACGGATGGACACCAAATCGAGTCTAATGCCGCTTCCAGACAAGACGCTCAGCCGCGCAGATCACAACTAACTCACACTTGTTCTAACGGAGAAAAAACGATGAAGATTCAGTCTAAATGCACTGTATAACGTACAAACTGCGATGAGGATTATTGAATGGAATACAACATACTATCACGATGCAATAGGATCGAGAATGCGATGCAAGCAAAGCCGACGAGAAACAAGTCCTTTAGTCAACCTCCTCCACGCTTGGGCCGTCCTCAGAAGCACCTGGGAAACCACCAGGAGCACCACCTCCCGGGAAACCACCCGGTGCACCACCTGGGAAACCACCCGCACCACCTGCAGCACCGTAGAGTTTCTGCATGATCGGGTTCGCAATGCCCTCGAGCTCCTTTTGCTTCGACTCGTATTCTTCCTTGGAGGCCTCTTGTGAGGCATCTAACCAACTAATAGTCTCGTCAACAGCAGTCTGAAGCTTGGTCTTGTCGGCAGCTTCGAACTTGTCAGCAAGTTTCTCGTCCGTGATCGAGTTACGGAGGTTGTACGCGTAAGACTCGAGACTATTTTTGGAAGAGATACGAGCAGCAGCAGCCTCATCCTCAGCCTTGTATTTTTCGGCTTCGGAGACCATGCGCTCGATCTCTTCCTTCGACAAACGACCCTTGTCGTTGGTGATAGTAATACGATTGGATTTGCCAGTGGTCTTGTCGGAAGCAGAAACGTTCAAAATACCATTGGCGTCAATGTCAAAGGTGACCTCAATCTGAGGAACACCACGAGGAGCAGGAGGAATACCAGAGAGCTCGAACTTGCCAAGGAGGTTGTTGTCCTTCGTCCGTGCACGTTCACCCTCGTAGACCTGGATCAGGACGCCAGGCTGGTTGTCTGAGTAAGTTGAGAAGATCTCGGACTTCTTGGTGGGAACAGTAGTGTTGCGCTTGATGAGGGCAGTCATGACACCACCAGCGGTCTCAATACCAAGGGACAAAGGAGCAACGTCAAGGAGGAGAAGGTCTTGGGTCTTCTCAGAGGTATCACCAGAGAGGATAGCAGCCTGGACAGCAGCACCATAAGCGACGGCCTCATCAGGGTTGATGCTTTTGTTGGGCTCCTTGCCATTGAAGAAGTCCGAAACAAGTTTGACAATACGAGGAATACGGGTGGAACCACCGACCAAGACGATTTCGTGAACGTTACTCTTGTCAATCTTGGAGTCACGGAGAACCTTCTCAACAGGCTCGAGAGTGCTACGGAACAAGTCTTGGCACAACTCTTCGAAACGAGCACGGGTGAGGGACGTATAGAAGTCGATACCCTCGAAGAGAGAATCGATCTCAATGGAAGTCTGGGTAGCAGAGGAGAGAGTACGCTTGGCACGCTCACATGCTGTACGCAAGCGGCGGAGAGCACGAGGGTTGGATGAAAGATCCTTCTTGTTTTTGCGCTTGAATTCCTGCACAAAATGGTTGACAAGGCGGTTATCGAAATCCTCACCACCCAAGTGAGTGTCACCTGCGGTGGCCTTGACCTCGAAAATACCCTCTTCGATGGTCAAGAGAGAGACATCGAAAGTACCTCCACCGAGGTCGAAGATGAGGACATTGCGCTCGCCAGAAACTTTCTTGTCAAGACCGTAAGCGATGGCGGCAGCAGTAGGCTCGTTGATAATACGGAGCACGTTAAGACCAGAGATTGTACCAGCGTCCTTGGTAGCCTGACGTTGAGAGTCGTTAAAGTAGGCAGGAACGGTAACAACGGCGTTCGAGACGGTGTAACCCAAGTACGACTCTGCAGTCTCCTTCATCTTGAGGAGGACCATGGAGGAAATCTCCTCAGGGGAAAATTCCTTGGTCTCGCCACGGTATTCGACGGAGATGTAGGGTTTGCCACCTTTGTTAATGACCTTATAGGGGAAGTGCTTGATGTCAGACTGTACTTCAGCATCGTCGAACTTGCGTCCAATGAGACGCTTGGCATCGAACACAGTGTGAACTGGGTTCATTGCAACCTGGTTCTTGGCGGCATCACCAATGAGACGCTCGCTTTCGGAGAAAGAGACATAAGATGGCGTTGTGCGGTTACCCTGGTCGTTGGCGATGATTTCAACTCGGTCGTTTTGCCAAACACCAACACAACTATAACGATCGCGCCGTGATGAACACGTATTGGACACAAGAAAGTGGGGGCGAAACTTAAGAGTAGGTGGTACCAAGATCAATACCGATAGCTTTTGACATGTCGGGCGTGATTCAATAAATGCCTGATGGATTGATTGGTTGTTGTCGCTGTTGTGTGCGATGAACACTCACGTAGATGAGGAGAGAGAGGAGAAAAAGATAGAGGACAGCGAGGGGAGCGACTGGAGATGTGGCGATTTATATACAGAGTGATATTCCGTGTCATTCCAGGACGTTCTTTGGTCCTTCTAGAGGGTTCCTTCCTGACATAGTATGATTAGATAAGAAAAACATACCCACAAAGGAAACTCTCCGAGTGTTGCAGGGCCATCGTGACACCGCGGAACGTGCTTGCCATCACCCGCTCATTCTAGCATATTCACCCCGTAGCCCTGGGTTATCAGAGATGTGCTGTTCTCGCAGTTGCCGAAATGCAAGCATAAACAAAGCGGGAATGTACATGTACCGTCCGATTCAACGCACGCGTACCGTAAAAGCACGGTGATCTATACATGCTCCGAGTATGAAAAAGAGACAGCACGATCCTTTTTTTCGGTCATGCAGCTGATATAGAAAGGGAGAGGGGTAGCACGAAAGAAACAAGAGAAAAATAGGTTGGACTGTCGTAAAATGTCGTGAATGTCGGTAGGAGTTTCGAGTATTTACAGTCGAAAGCACACAAGTAAAGAGTAGGTCACCTACGAACAACACCGATCAGAATTTCACGCTCCATTTGTGTGTAACCCAATGCCAATCGTGTCATCTAGACTACGGTGAGCTTGGAGATCACGAATGACCGATGGATCAACTGGCAAGACACTTTTCCTCCTAACATGGGGACCTTGTGAAACGGGCGAATGCTCGCTCCCAACCTGAGGGTACTCGTGATCTAAACCAGGATCCGCCATAGGCACCCTCTCAATTCCCTCGTCCAGTTCCGGGGGTACCTCACCGTCAATTGATACGGCATTCAATTCCATCGACAGCTCCAAGATGTCAGAGTCGTCACCAACTGTCGGTGGTGGCGGCGGTAGACGCTCAACCTCCCTGAAACCTTTAGGGAGCTTCCCTTTAGTGTTTTTCATCGCCTTCTCGTGAACTTTTTGCCATTCCTCATATCGGTCGACCGCGTGTTGTTGCTCATCAATTTTACGCTGTTTATATTGTTGCAAAGTTGCGTCAAACAACTCGGGATTAATTTCCATGAATAGCTTGAGAGCGTTGTATACCATGCCATGTATTGTTCGATTCCAATGAGACTTTGAATTTGTGTACAACGCAGGGAATACGATCGGCAAGAGAATGGCTAAGTTGTCACTCATGAGATTGACAACATATTCGTTGTTCCAGTACAGCAGTGCTCGCTCGGCGACTTGGAAATGTTGACTGTTGATACACCTCGCAAGCTGCTGGAACAATGGAACTTGGATCTTCTGAAATTCGGCGGGATCCGTGACGTCCAAGACTTCCTCAACTTCGTTCAAAAACATGACTTCCTTTGGTGAGTTGACCTTTGGCCAGTACTTGAGCAGCCCAAGCATAACTTCTTCCGCAAGTGACGGGTCCTTTTCCAGGAACTGAACGACGCAATAGGCCAGCTGAGGATGATAGAGTGCTAGGCTCTTGACTTTGTGAAGGGGGACGAGGACCCGTGTCAAAAACGTCTTGTGCTCTTCCTTGAGTGGTAGCGCAAAACCGTTGATGATTGAGCCTAAAATCTCGAGCAGCTCTGCAATCCCGTTGTGCCGCTCCGACTCGTAGATAAAGTAGTAGAAGACGTTGCTTATGGAACGACGGATGAACGCGCGGAGATTGAGGAATTTGCCATATATACGGTGGAGTGTTGTCTTCAGAAAATCGCGTTCCCTCGGGTCTTCGGAGTCAAAGAGTTCAAGGAGATTGAGTACGAAACTCTGATCGACGTATCGTTTTGCGAGATTTGTATTAAAGTCGGGACTTTCAACAAATCGAAGGAAAAATTCGTAGACAATCTGAAGATGGGGCCACGCGAGTTCAAGGACGGGCTCATCTTCTTCTGGATCAAATGCATCTCCAGTGGGATTGACCGGAGGGGGTATAGAACGAAAGAGGTTGACAGAGAACATGTTGACAACCTCGGGGTATATGTTATCGGTGATGACGCCGCGTTGCGTGGTGATGTACTCGAGCATCTCGTTTAAGGTTTGGGCCTTGATTTGTTTACCTTTGAGTTCGGCACTCGCATCATTGAAGTCAAATAATACATGGCATTGGTTGAGTTTCTTGACGAATAGCTGCGACCTTTCCGAGGGAGGCACCTCCAAAGCAGATTCCGATGAATTGATGAATTGGAGGAATAAAGGGGGGGAAAGCACGAACCCAGAAAAGAGGCAAGACGTTCGATCTCAACTTTTTCAGTAACGAGGAAGCGGCTGCTCCGTTGCTTGCGCGGAGGTTTTCCGATGATAGGGATGGTGTCACGAGGACCAGAGCGCAAACGGTTGAGGGTGTTTGCACGAGGAGGGGTAGCGTTCGATCCTGGAATATCTAGGCCAAGAGAAGTGCGCTCGGGAGAACCGAATTGACCCGATCTGGAGACAGTCTCTGGCGCAGGATCAGAACTGACGACAACGATTGGAGGGATCGAGGAAGACTGGGACGTGTTGTATCTACGGTCCGAAGTAGATGACTGGGAAGAGACTGAAGAAGAGGAACGGTTGTATGAAGACTGCGCCTGGGACACAATGGGGTGGTTGGTCGTGTTATTGACGGATGCACCTGGGAGGGTTTGTGAAGGAACAGGTTGCGGGAGAGGCTTAGCGGTGTTTGGGGGAGGAGGCGGGGGTGCAGCAGCAGAAGCGGGCTGCGACTTGGCATCTTTTGTCTTTGTAGAGGCAGAATCCTGAGAAGTCTTCCTGAGAAAAGATTTCTTGAGGCCTTTCATGGTAGATGGTACGATAGCAGAGCAGATGCCTGCAGCTCTTAATGGATCTGTGCCAGGGTTTAGATTCGGTCAGAGGAGTCGTTGCGCGCGGTCTGTTGTCCGATTCAGTTGGCCACTGACGGGATCGATGAACACCACCGGCGTGACGTAGCGTCACAAGGGGTCACGTCACGCAGACAAGTCTGTGTCCTCTTCGCCGTGCTGCACAGTGTTGACGAAGGCTGAGCGAGGGCGACGACGGGGTTGTTGGATGTGAGGTAGATAAGTATCTCAGAGTCTATCGTTACTTTTGCAGTCTGGCACACTCAGGTTGGCAGTGGTTTCCTTTTTTGACGCAGACTGGCTCGCAACGGTTGCAACGGCTGCACTTGCTTCACCAGTCCTTCTCTTGTCTTGCCTTTCCTCTATTCCCATTTCTACGCCGCTCTCCCTTTCAATACTCCATGGCTGCCATTTACGCCGTGTACACCTCTCCAACCCACCCGCCTGTCCCAAACCACCTTCCAACACTCATCGTCACCCCACACGGTACATTGCCATCATCTTGTTAGCTGTGAACGTCTTGACCCCATCCCCGAACAGGTCAGCCAACCAACATTCTCTACTCCTACCTACACACAAATTACGTGCGTGTTCTTGTCACTCTGTTGGCCGTATCTCACCCCTTACAGAACGCCGAGAACTACCTCTTAACTCCCTCACCCCAAGGTGACCTCTGTGTTGCCAAGTTATTTCCCCCTCGTCAGAATCCGCCTGTTAAGTCCTCCACCTCTGACCCTGGCCATTCCAGCCCATCTGCGGCTCGCGTCGTTCGCTGCGAAGCCTCTCGTAACCTCAAATGGTCTATCACTAACACTGGTGTCATCGCTCCTATTTACAAGATCTCCCTCCCTTCCCCCGACTCGCCCGATCTCCCTCTCTTTCAAATCTCGAAACCAAACCCTAATGCTGCCTTCTGGAGCATGTTCTACTTCGCTTATGCGGGCCATAATATACCTCCAAAGCGCGTCGAGTTTGGAAAGATTCAGAAGAACCCTCCAGGCCCCAATGGTGGTGGAACTAGGATAAGTATCACTGGAAAGACTCCTGAAGAAAAGGCTGTGTGGCAGACCCTGGGAGAAGGCAACGAAGACTGTGTCGAATGGGTCGTCCTCTGCGCAGCACTCAATTTACTAGAGTAAGTTCCTCTCCCACTTCCATTGGCGTTGCTCCATCTTTGATCTCGCTTCGTGACGTTATTCACCCTTTCGTATCCGCCCATCTACTCTCTGTTTGTGTAGTGATGAAATCATAAAGGCAGCTGAGAAGAATCCTATGCCACCTGGGCCCGTAACGAACGGTGCGCCAACTCCAGGTGGGCGTCCGGCACCTGTTGCACTTCATGACCCCGGACCAACCTCTGGTCCTGCCGGTCAGCCACGTCAAGGGCCCCCACCTCAACAGGGCCCTCCGCGAGGCCCGCCTCCACCACATGGTCAACCTGGTATGGGTCCGGCACCCGGTCCAGGAGGCCGTCCAGTTCAGGGATTCCCACCCCCACGAGGCTTTGTGCCAGGTCAGGGTCCGCCACCAAATCCAGCTGTCCCAGGAGGTTATCCTGTCGCTCCACATGGGTATGGTCCTGGGCCAGGAGCCCGTCCACCTCCACCAGGACAGCGTCCAGGCATGCCGCCAGGTGGTGCTTCCCCACAGGGTATGATCGCTGGTCGTGTACCTCCGCAACAGTTCCCTCAGCAGATGCCACCTCCGGGACAGCAACCACCTCCGGGTGTTGTCCCCAGGAGATTCTAATTGTCCCCCGTTCACAGACAGCTTGTGGCTAGGTTGTATACCATAGTGGAATACTTTTTTTTCTCCACTTCTCTATTGTCTCTCTTTTTACCTGATGCTTAACTCTATCTATTTGGTTTGAAGTTCCTTTATTTTATTCCTTTCCCTTGTGCTCCTGCTCTTAATCACTTAGTGGTGCTGATGTGGTCGAGGGTAGCTTTGCACCTCCATGAACAATGTGTAGGATACTCATTTGGAATTTACAAATGCGAGCATGTTTCATTACGCTTTGGTGTAGATTAGCAAAGGAGGATATCGTCGCAGACTGACGATTGTGCCAACACCCCGATAGTGATCGTTACGCGACGCGTCGCATAAAATTTCACTTCCCATCAAATCGTCGTTGAGTCGAAGGATCTCATACTGATTATACAAATCTGTCCCGTGCTTATCAGTTCTTGACGAGTTTTTCCAATGCGTCCATGGAATAAGATACGAGGTTATCTTTAGCTCAGAATCGCAATGTACGAGATAACCCTGCGAGCTTACATTTTGGTCTCTCAAGCGGCAGACCCAGAGCTATGGAGGTGTATCCCATCAGCACTTATCGTCCCAATCAGAACGAAACGGTGAGAACTGACCTCGTGCCCACACAAGTTGGGTTAAAGCTCCCAAAGCTGTGGGAATTGATAATGAGCCTCAATTATCACAAGCAACGAGCAACCGATCCTACCTCTCGATACACCGAATATAACAGTGTAGTACTTGAATGGGGGCGTCAGGGTAATGCCAGCGAATCAGATCACCACAATACCTTGAACTCGGTCAGACCGTAATGGTACAACACACATCCTATCAACCAGACTCAGTAGCCATGACAAAACATCAATTTAGAAGGGCATACCAGAGGTGGCATCGACATTAGGGTATGGATTCTTTGTCTATCCGATATCAGATGGTTAGTAGACGCACCAATACTAACCATATGAAGCTTATTTTACCGTGCTCCTTCAAGACCTCAGGGGCAACCTCGGCAGTCTAGGCAAAGTTATTAACGCCACAGATACTCAAGAAAGGTTATACCTTCTGGACAAGCTGAATCATGGAGCTTGCCTGGAGTTCAGGACGAGTCTTGCAGAATTCTTGAAGCGCGATGAATCGAGGATCAGGGTTACGGAGGACACCATGTCCATATCCTGGAACAACTTGACCGCTCTTGAGAGTCTGCCAGAGATAATCTCTAATGTTATCGTGACTGATGTTGTCGCCGATCTCCTTTTGCATGGCCATCTGCCATCTCAATACCTCCTGGTTAGCAAGGCCGTGGAGAGGTCCGGCAAGGGCAAAGAGCGCAGCCGAGTAGGAAATATAAGGATCGGAGAGCGTGGAACCAACGAGATGAGAGGTGTGCGCGGATGCGTTTCCACCCTCGTGATCACCGTGGAGAGCGATATACAGACGAAGATATTCAGTCAAGTGCTCGTTCTGACCGAATCCAAGCATATTGGAATAGTTACCAACGAGATCCAACTTCTTGTTGATAGGGGCCACTGTGGTGTCCGGGTGGTATACATTGCGGTAAATGCGCGCAGCCAAAGCAGGCAACTTGGCGACCAGGTCCAAGCAGTCCTCCAGAGTATATGTCCAGTACTCGCTCTTCTTGATGCCGCGTTCGTATGCTGCTTGGAACTTGCTGTCATGGTTCAAAGCAGCAACACCCATACCTAGCTGGGTCATCACCCATGTCTAGCTGGGTCATAGGATGCAGAGTCCTCGGGAGCCTACAGTAGTGGTGTCACGATCTTCTGAGGATGTTCCATGAGATGGATCACACACGAATCAATGAGTTTCTCCACGAATGCAGGCAGATCACCTTTCTCGGCGAGTTCTGCTGAGAGCTGATTGCTCTCATTGGGAGACGGGACCCGACCGGTGAGTAAGAGCCAAAACATACTCGGCAGTCATCTCTTTTCCACCGGGTGCCGTGGGAGAACTTTTTGACAGTCTGGGATAGCAAATTTAGAAATGAGAATGCCCTATCGCGGGGTAGTGAGTGCCTCTAGGTCCGGTCAGACCGGGAAGATAACTGACCTCATTGGGATCGAGGACAGACGCTTCCCAAAGCATTGCTTTGAGGCCTCTCATGCCACCGATGATGTTCTCCACCTGAGGACACGTCAGACACTGATGAGTGGTATGATTTGTAGTGCTACCTTGACGTCACCCACAACTACCTGGCTATGCTCGGCTTTGTAAATTCACGAGGAAACGGAGTCAGGAAAAGTATAGCGCTGGTTGAGAGCAGACTGACGAGCTTCCTGAACTGTTCTTGCTTAGCCGGAATGACCTCTTGCAGAGTTTCTCTGAGAGACTGTACGAAGATCCATGTCAGACGAAAGAAGTAAATGGTCGTACAAGGTGAACATACCTTGGTAGAAGCCCAGCGACGGGATCCAACATGAGCTACCTTTTTTGAGAGTGTCTGTACGCTGCGTCCGAACATGATTGCAACTGTGAGCAGTGGGTGAACTCGGGAAACTGGTTGAAGCGGGGAGCAGGCTTTTATCCGAGTCGCATACGTTGTTTCTCCCGGATCACGGGAACGGCCAAAGAAACGGTCGGTCGGTCGGTCGGCAGCTATATATGTATGAATTTCGGCAGAGTTTCGGTGGCTTCGCCGGGGTCAAACACGCGCAAAGAACGGGGGTTGCAGCAAGACACGTCGCTAACTCTGACGCCAACGTATCATGGCATCGGTCCTCGTCCCCGTCTTGTACATTGGCATAGTCATTTCAAGTTTGCTCATATTCTCTCATTTCTATAGAAAACGCAGTGCTGGCAAGCTATACGCACCCTACTTCCCCTCACATCCAGACCGTGATGTCTATGTCACGCTGCTCCAGAAATCAGACCCGCCAGTGCATGAAGCACTTCTCAAGGCTGCACTCGTCAGACGTGCCATGACGGACGTCGCCCGCGTCGTTAAACTTCGTGAGGACAAACCAGCCCTTCAGAGCCTCCTCCAGAAAGGCGCAATCGGGGACGATTTGTGGAACAGCCTACTTCAGGCAGAGAAAGAACTCGAAGCAGAAATCATGGACGTCGTTTCCGAGGCAAATTCGTTTGTGGAAGGTTGGGGTACTATCATCTTTCAGACCGCTGGTGAGATGATCGCGAACGAGAAGATGCGTATCCTTTTTGAGGCAACAGCGGCGACGAGGGCAAGTAAAGAACAAAAGTATGGCAAGATTGGCCAGAAGGTCGACATCCCAACAGTGCAACCAATCATGATGGCTGGACCTCCACCTCCACCTGGGACACCTGCTGCTGCACTGTTCGCAGCGGCACAGGCACAAGCACAACTCAGGACGCAGGCACAAACACAAGCACAGGTGCAGGCTCAACAGTCACCAGCACGTGCCGTTACACCTATACCAGGAACACCCGGGAAACCTACGAACGGCCTTGCTCTCCCAACTCCTGGTCGCGCAGAAAGTGTTGTATCTAGTGATGGTGAACCAGACCTGTCCAAAACCCTGTCAAAATCACCGAGAAAGAACAAGAAACGGAAGTAGTTCATAGTCCGTGCACACATACTTGATACCTAGGGCATTTTTCATAATACATATCTTGCTGCATTGGACCCGATCTTGCAAGTGTAGGTTATGAGTAATTGAGCCGGAAAATGTACAATGCCGAAGATTAAAAAGACCATACGTCGAACGAAACGCAATCCAATCGAACTGGACACATTTATCAACCACACATCAACCTCTGATGACTATAGCCTTCTCTCCTGCGCCAGTTCTCGTCTTTCCTGACCTGTCCACGTGGTCGAGACCGAGGCAATCTTCTGGTGCATATTTGTGATCATAGATGATATCCTCATCCTCAATATAAGAGGGCTGTTTGAATGTGGAGATCTGGATGAGGGCAAATCTGTACTTGGCAATATCTTTGTCAGAAACACCTAATCGTGCTTGTAGGCGTTTCTTCGTGTCTGCGAACTTTTCGTGAGGTTTCACGACAAAACGGAAGGGTACACCATGTGTCCGTAAGACCTCTTTCTGGAAGTGGAATACACTTATTATCTTTTCGTGTTCCTCAGCCTCCAGTTCTTCTCGCGGTATTTCCTCTGCATACAGTTCCACTGGGTCAGGAATGTTCCCTATCATTTCCGAACCTGTGAACTCCTTCTGTGTCTTTCCATCCTTGGACACTTCGAACACACGAATCTTCCCTGTACCTCCCGGTGTCAACGTCACTTGTTTGGCGAGGTGATCAGCCAGGTCATGGACCATGCTCGTCTTCGGCAGGAGGAAGGGGAATGACGCTTCTTCCCTATTGTGAATGCCCGTCCAGATGATCTTCAAACTTCGTTTCGTCTCGAGCTCCACAATGCTGACGTCCAATTTCTCGTACAGGATTACGGTTGTTGTTGGGTTTATGTAGTTGGTGCCCATGATTTCTGCTACACTTTGGTTGAGGGAGCGTTTGAGAATGGACTTGGGAGAACCGTTGGTAACGTGCGTTGTCGTGAAACGAAGTTTAATGGGATCATGTCGCAAGTACTCGCCCACTTTTTGCGACATAACATCATAGTTATGCTTCTTGCTCAAAATGAGACTGAACTCGGGGTGATCATGATCTGGATCCTCGGATTTCGGGCGGAAGATGATCATCACGCGGTTCTGTAAGAAGTCGTAGAATTGTATGGGATTCGAGTAGAGACCTTGGCTCTCTAGATCATGGATTTCTTTATCAGGGTGCTCGACCTGGAAACAGATAACATCTCCATCCTGGATCTCGCTCTGAGCAAATGTCATCTTCTGTTTCATTTGCTCGATCATGCCGGGCTTAATTTCCTCATATAACTTCAGAGGGGTTCCGGGGGCCCACCGCATGCGTTCATTGATCAATGGGTGAAGATCTTGAACTTTGCTGTTTCGCGAAACGTACACCTTTCCAACACCATACAGGGTCTGTTTCGTCGTATCGAAGTGTTTGAGGAAAACCATGATAGAACCTGCTGGAAGCTCAGGCTTCAATTACAGTGTTAGGTGCTCGTTCTCTTGGAAGCTTAAGTCTAGCATAGCTTGGCTGGGTCGGGTATCACATCAAGGTAGAGGCGAAGATCAGTTTGTCGCGCCGCCATATTGTTGCGGATAACTTCGACAGTTAGCGTAGGCTCATTCTCAGGAATATGTGTATCAGGTCTAACGGTCTTGTTCTGTCGGTTGACAAGAACCCATAGTCGGACCTTGTTCTCAGGAAGATTGAAGTGGGTGGCAACACGTGACTTGAACACACTATAAGTTTCTTGTTTAAGGACGCGGAAGCTTGACAAGTCTGAGGGAGGCCAGTGCTTCTCATCGAATGTAGCAAGGTCAAAACCTTCATGTTGAGAGAAGGTCTCGTCGGTTATGACCTTGGCGGTTAGGAATAAATGCTGCTCCTCGCGCTCCCGTTTCTTGGCCTCGATCTGGAGACGCTCTTCGTCCAGTCTTCGTTTGAGGTGGGGTGGTGTATCTTCCTCCTTGAAGGGCGCCAGTATCTCATCGATCGCGATGTCGCGGATGTATACCAACATGTAAGCATTCGTGAAGCGCTTCATGGCACGGACCTGGTTGCGCTGTAGCGGCTGTGGAATACCATTTAACGCTTCACCACCATAATTCTCTTCCAGCACCTCACGATCCGTCACAGGGGTCACACGGTCATCGTCAAACTTCAACCATCTCGTCTCGCGATCAGGCTTAATCAGGGCAAAGTAATGACCACCGCTGAAGTCACCGGAATGCACCAAAACACCATGCAGTTTGTAGACCCAATTCTCTGACTTGGTTGGACCTTCGTCGATGAATTCTTTGAGGTCGATCTCAAAGGGGAACTCGTGACGATCGTTGATCTTGATCATGGCATCACGCTGGATGTCATACTCAAAACGCTTCAATTGGAGGTGAAGCACAGGTGGGAAAGATTCGAATACGAAACCCTTCTTAGCATCCTGAAGGCCATAGCCTTCTGCATGGTACTTATTCTCACCCTCCATCATCTCCACGGCCACGAAATATTTGAAGGACTCATAAAGGTTCTTCATCCCTTTGACGTTAAGTTGAATATCTTTGAACTCTTCGATTTTCGACGATTCGTAGTCAACGTTGACACACTTGATGTAGCTCTTCATTTTGCCCACGAAAAGCTTGGCGATGGCACCCTCTGCTTTCGTACCCTTCATCTTAGACTCCAAGTTATCCTGTAGTACTCGGTTGAATTCTTGGACATCATGTTGATAAAACGAATCGTTAGATTTCCAACCAAACGACTTTGTCAGCTCCGTCGTCCCGACGGGCTGATCCGAGGTCTGCAGGTGATAGAATACCCTCTGCAATGCAAGGGAGACGCTCTCTGTAGGGTGTTCATCTTCTGTTGGAATTTGGTACACAGCCTTTCTGAAGTATCGAGTGCAATACAACGATTGAAGGAGGGAATTCATATAACACGTTGCACCCTGATTTTTCAAGCCAACATAACCTGTCTCCTTCTTGGAATCATAATTGACGAAGTTATGCCACAACACGCCGGTGGGGTCTTCAAGTACTCGAACGTAGACGGTGACATCGGCTGATTCGTCTTCGATGGTTGGCCGGAGGTGACCCTCTTGGATGTTGAATAATTTCCGCAGTTCACTGAAACGAGTGAAACCCCAGTCGCACTCCTCGGCAATGAATCGATGGTGAGCGTGGCTGACGGTGTATATGGTAGGATCATGAATGTTAGAAATTACCAGAGCGAATTGAGCACAAGCGTGCCAGCCTTCGGGGGACTTCTTGGGGTCTGCATAGTCGAGGTACACTGAAACTGTATCATTAGGAGGTGCGTTAGAGTTTCCGAAAGGGAATAAGAGTATGCGCCAGTGATGACCGCCACAATCAAACTCTGAACTCGTTATTCTCTTCTCAAGCTTCTTCCAATTTGTGAGTCGCCAGGAGAATACCTTGAAATCTTTCACATCGTGGCCCAAGTCTGGCATATGCTTTGCAGCAAAGGTCTCGTGATCGCGGACAGATATTACGTCGTCTACGATTTCCATTGGAGGGGCACCGTTCGCTTTTTCGTCGAGGATTTCCATGGTATCACTCTGGATGGGGTGAGAAGGTGATAGTATGAGCGGGGTGGGAGAGGGAAGTGATCTGAATTGGAGCACACCGTTGTCGATGGCGAACAAAGGACAGGAAGGAGAGGGCTGTTCGCAAGATTGGTACGGGGTAGATATTATCGGAGGAGGGTACGGCTGATACACGACTGACCCGTGTCGCAGTCGATGAGAAATCGTGGGCAACAGCGACCGACCTCATTGATTGCATAAGCAACCCCCCGCCCTATATAAATCCGTCCACTCGTCCACCCCCCCCCCCCTCCCAACTCCTTTTCCAAACTGTCTCGCTCTGCACCGTATGTACACTCGTGTGATCGTCTGACACACACACGATCCTTAGATTGTCTCGACAGGGTGATATCCATCACCACCAGCCTTTACGCTGTCTACTGTCGGTAATGAGTCAAAGTCGTGTAAGATCATCCTCACTTGCTCTCCTGCTCCGGTCTCGTCTTGGGATCGGCGCGATCAGGAGAACAGAGTTTTGGACATCGCCATCTGCTCTTTTGGATGGCGCGCTCGCTTCCCCGCGTCGTTATCATGTATATTTGGCACACATGTCTTTACCGTGTAATCAGACTCTTGTTTTGCCATGGACATATGCTTAGTTTTGACATGCGTGACCCTTGTTCGGTTTAATGCCCCGTGGACCACTCGTGCTTGATCGGCTGGACGATGGCGAGACTGGGGTCAGATATTCTAGGGCGCCCACGTTGTCTCGACGAGTCGGTGTGGTCGACATCCGAGTAGGCGCGGTGGTGGTCGGGATACCACATTCGGGTCGCTCAGTCGAGAAGGCCTGTTGAGCCGCATCCATCACGCCAGCCGCACAGACAAGGACTTCAGTGTCAGTGTGTGATTCGAATTCGCATTCAGAGTGATGGGATCATCCTTGCGGGCGACAAGATAGTCTGATTCCTGTGTTGTTTTCCCACTGAACCTGCAAGGAGAGCCACGGTCGCCTCGAGAACGTAAGCAGGAGCTTTCATAGTGCCGTAGCAATTAGACCAACTTGGCCTCATGTCGACAGCCCGGCATTTCTCCCTTTCTCTATTCCTTCTATCCTTCACTTCCATCCTCACTCTCTCGTTGTCTTTCTCGTTTTCATCTCGCACATAATCCATTTTGTATGAATAGTCGAAGGCGCGACGACCGCTCAGCTTCAGCAACCGATCACTACAAGCAATGGGCCCAGTATCACGACAAGTATGACTACGATTCTGACCGCAGAAGAAACCGCTCCTCCACTTTGCCATCGAACTCATACGATCAACGCTCATATCCATCTCACGATACCCGCTACCACGATGCGAGACAGCCTACTCGCTCCCATCGTCAGGACCCCCATCATAACTCAGCACCTCCCTCATCCTCCTATCAACAATCGTCCGCACCCGCCCCGTCACAAGCAGAACCTATCAGCACGCGACCAGACCATCTGCACAGTATGCCCCATCTGGTTATCACTACCCACAACCCAATCAACAACCCACTCATCCTATGTCTGCACATCCGGCATCCACTCACCCTGTAGCTAGCTCATCTCGCAGACCGTATCCAGAAATGCCTGATCCACGGACTTCGAGACGTGCCGTACCTGCACCAGTTCCCCAATCCTCGTACGAACAGATGTCCAGTGGTGAGGACCTCCCAAGGGCTTCGAAATATCCCTCTCGTACTGCTCAATCTTCATCGCAACCTCCTCACTCAGCTCCTGCAAATCAGCAGTACTGGACCCCCGCTCCAGAGATGTCCTCTCGACGCTTAAAGGACCCCCTCAGAGATCGAGAAAGGACCAGAGAACGAGAAAGGGAGAGAGAAAGGGCTAGTACAGATGTCGAGAGAGATGGATATAGGGAAAAGGCAAGGGCCGATCGATACCGTGAACGTGAGAGGGAGCGTGAGCGTGTCAGTGAGGTAAAGTATCAGGAACCTAGTAGGAGCAAGCCTCCGGACAGGCGGAAAGATTCTGATACGGAGGGTGCGGTACATTCTGAGCAAAGGAATGCCTCCAAAGCCTCACTCTCAGGGAGAGAAGGATATGCAGCTTCTATTCGCGAATCCAGCGGTGGTCATAGACGACATCGGACTGAAGATGGGACGGCTACTACATCTTCTCGGAGAAACCACCCTGAAAGCGTGCAGAATCCGATCACCACCATGCCTACGGGTGGGCCACTGTTAGACGGGCAGCAAACAGGTGAACCTCCGCCTGCCCCTCGCGTAATGCCTGTTTACCTTCCACCAAAAGCCAAGTCACATCGCTCGTACCGTGAGGGTCGTCCATCGACTGCGCAGGGGGCTCAATCTGGCAGTGATACGGAGCGATCCACAGGCAAGCACCGTACGGAACGCACACCTTCGGGGCCTGCTGTGCAGCGAGCTGACGGGTACATATCCAGCTCCATGAGGGACAGAAGTATCAACGAAGTGTCGAGTGGACCACGAGATGATCTAAAGAGAGAGGTACGACTACTCATTTCATTCATTATACCCGCTTCCGAATGGTATGATTATAGGCAAAGTATGGAGTACCCCAAGACACACGGCAACCTCCTTCTCAAGTCAACGTGGATATCCCCCTCATCACACCAGGTTTTCATCCGTCTTCTTTACCCACAGAAAAATCGTTGGGTTCTGCTGTGCCGCAATTTGTCAGTATCCGCGCGGGCCAGGGTCCTTCTGACCCGCAGGCGTACGACGCGCATTTTAAGTCATCAGCGATTTCACATTCAGATGCCCCACAGGGTGCCTTTGTCCAACCTTCCCATTCAACCTCTGCCTCGATCGTGAAATCATCAGCTCATACTCATACTCGATCGCAAGCTGCTGAGATACAATCTAAACCAGAGCGCTCAGCTGTGGAGTATTCACGTACTGAGCCTCATGGGGTCGACCAGCCCCCTGTTTACCGCATGTCTATCCACGAGTCTAGTCGGACATTACCTACCCCAATTTCGAGGTCACAGTCCTACGCCCGTGGGAACCCTGAAACTGTGGACAATCCGAGTTCGTCCCGTCCCTCTAGCCGACCACCATCTCGGTCCGGCCATAGGGCATCTGCATCTGTTCCTCCTACAGTAGCTGGTCCAAGGACTCCACGCTCGATATCTCAAGGGCCACAAACCAACGAACTTCCTACCCGACCGCCATCTGTGACACAGTATACTCCGATCGCGTCCTCTGTACCAAATCAACAATTTGTGCACACTGTTCCGCCACCAACACCTCATCCAGATAATGCTAGTCCCGCAAAGGTCGAACATTTCCACGGATCCTTCACGTCCACCCAAGCAAATCCTGAAAGTGCACAAGTTTATGGAGTATCGAATAGCAACCCTCCTTCTGTGAAACGTGCGGCGTCCTCTGGTGTACCTCCCATGTCAGTCAACGTGCCTGAAACGCCCACGGCATCCTCTCGGCCTTCTACGCGTCAAGATATATATCCAGATGCACCCAACGCCATCCAACACACCTTAGACAGACCATCGACGGCGGAGGGTCGTTCAAGACAACGTAAGACTTCTGGTAGTAGCACAATGAAAGCAGCCTGGATTGTCCAGACTGCGCCGGCTGCAGCCAAGGGTACTCCGATGTCCCGTGAAGAAAAGTATTTACGAGGACCACCCCAAAACGTCGAAACCCCACATCCGGAGCTGCGACAAGTTCTCTCGCAAGATAGTAGTCCCTTCCCTCGCGCGTCATCAACAATGATGAGATCTAATCAAGCAATGACCCCGCCGACCTCTTCACAGCGAAGCTCTCCTGGCGCGAAGGCAAAGGACGTAATTTTCGGTACGCCTAAAGGCACGATGGCGAGCAGTTCACCCAAGTCTGGACATAGTAAGGAGGTAATATCGACATCTTCGTTCATTTTATCTCACTCTTTCTCACGTACCGTTTCTCTCCGTGCACAGGTGCCTACCCCGGAGCACAAGACTAGACAAAATCTACCACCACACTTGGCTGGTCCACCCCAGATTGCCATCGTAGGGGCGACTCCCATTACACAACCCAGCGATCTGCCACATCAACCCCATGTCAACCATTCTTTCCTTGTTCCTGCTCTCCCAGCTCCAACACGAGCCTCGAGAACAACATCGACTTCACGTGAGCAGCAGCCTCAACCCACACCTCGAAATGTTCTACCAACGTCTTATCAGTCGTTGCCGGCACCACCCCCAGCGGTGCAAGCCCACTCGCTGTTTCAGCCATATCGTCCACCAACTCCACCATCGCCTGAGGAGAGCGCTCAGTCTTCGCCTCCACCATTACCAGTACCACCGCCGAGAGTATTTGAGGATTTGGATTCACCCATCTCCTCGCCTTTCGTCGAGGCGAAAAGGAGCGAAATTGTTCCAGCACATCTTCAGAATAACGAGGATCAGCGAGAAGCCACAGATGACTTCCCTCATGCATCCAGTGAGATCCTCCACAAGCCCTCGCAGCAGGCCGCTCCTTGGCAAACACCCCCTACATTCCCTATACGTTCCCACGAAATGTTGCCAAGTGGCAAGTTGGAGAGGGATCTGGTCTCGGGAACGCCGAATGGAGCTTCCATTGATCCGCGTGGGGGGGTTGTTAAATCTACCGCCGATGCGCCACGTGGAGTTCACCCAGGGTCGGTAAAGACCATGCATGCATCACCAGTGCAGACGTCAGAAGTTACAAGGTCGCGGCCGAAAGTCACGATTGAGGATGTCCCAGAGGATTCACCTGTGGCTGTGAACGCGATGCAAGGGAGTACACCACCCGTTATGTCCGCAGCGAACGGGGTCTCTAGATCTACATTAGCGGATCAAAGTGTTTCCAGATCTTCACCTCAGTCGAAGAGTAAAGAATCACCCCTGCACCGTACTACCGAACCCTCGTCTATACCACCTGTCGCCGCACCTACGATTCCTGCTACCCATGCAGCTATAACCACTCGCATGCCAACTTCGGCGCCTCCAAACCAACCTTCGTTCTTTCCGCCTCCCCTGGCGCCACCTCCTCAACGTTCTGCGTCCTACACTGTGTCATCTCGCACTCTCCAACGCGCTACGGAAATGATGCAGGCAAGTAAATCGTCGACGACGCCTGGAGGAACGGTCCCGTACGCCACTGCCGGGATCTCTAAATCTACCTCTGCTCCTGGCTCCACGAACGTCAACGCTGCTAGTACCGCTACGGGGTCACAGCATCTAACGAACGGTGCTACAGTGTATACCTCCTCCACGGCAAAGCTGACAGGTGTTGCTGCAATGACCGCTCCTCAGTCAGGCACCACGTCAACTTACGCGGCCAAGGCAGCCATTGCTCTCCCGACCACGACATCTATTTCTCCGGTTGGAATGACTGAACAGGTGCGTGACATGCCTGTACCGGCGAGCACAAGTACTGCTGCTGGTACCATTACTACCGGGCAACAAGTGGTGAGCAGTGCTGGTGTGCAATCCTCGTCGAACGCAAGACATGCGAGTGCCTCTGCGTCTGTCACTCCCTACACAGGTGCCGCGACGACAAGCTATGCAACCAAGGTTGCTAGTGCGTACCCCACCCCGAGCTCATCCATTCCGCCAGTCAACTCGACTGACCTAGGGCGTGATGCCCCAGCTCCGTCCACTAGTGCTAACACGCAGCCACTGACTCCTGCCGAGCTATACAAACAGCAGATCACCCGCGCAGCAGCGTCACAGATGCCCCTATCTCTCAATGCCCCTTCCACCACTTTGATGTCTTCCGGCACTGTTAAGAATCCTCATGATCAGACCATCATAGATTCTACTCGTTTACGTGACGCCACCCCCACACCTCGCAATCTTCCATCTTCGTCGCACGTATACCCGACCTCTGCTCGCCCTGGTACATCTTCAGCATTAACACCGCAATTGCATCATCCACCAGCAGCCCAACCGTCAATTCAGCATCGTACTGTATCCTTACCGACTGCACAAACGTCTTCAACACCCCAAAAGCCGCCCTCCCCCCGTAAAACTTCCCAGCCTATTCCTACTGCTACAGTTTCTACTCAACCATTCCCGTCGCGTCCTCCCCCTCCTGATCCCCAGCCGACACGAGCGTCTGGACCCGGACACTTGTCCACTCCTGTACCACCCCGCGTTACTCGGATACCATCTTCTGATCGAGCTAAAGATGCGGACATACTTAAAACTCCATCATCCATTGCACCTTCTCCTATGCTCAATGCGGACTCGGCAGGTCATATGTCACAACTCACGGCTCCTCCTATTAGGGCAAGGCAGTCATCTACAGACTCAAGGGACTCAAAGAAGAAAAGGTTGTTTGGTCTTTTCAGGCCGCGAACACTTTCCTCGAAGCAGACGGATCCCACTGTCACTTCCACGACAGCCAAAACATCTCTGGACAATAGCAGGGATCCAACTGAAGTTCCTGTCGTTTCCACCATCACACCTGCGGCTCATAGAGTGACGTCAACTTCGGTGCCGAGAGAGTCCAGGGAACGTGATGCAGTCCCCCAAGCTGCCGCTCCTGTAATCTCCCAGCCCAGGATTAAGGTCAGCAAAGCACCCGACTCAATTGCTATGCTACCCCCTGCAACAACACATAAGGACTCGACTCCGCATATCTTCACCCCGCTCAAGTTCCTGACTATGAATTCTAAGAGGAACCGAACGGTGTCTGCAGCGTCTCTCGATGTCTGTGATGGTAACACTGCTACTAATACTGTAGTCGGATCCCCTGACCACTCTACTGTCAGCCAGGCTCCACCTTTACCCCCTATTATTACCCCAGATGTGCGCGACCCACTCCTCGCAACGACAGAATGGAGGGACAGGGAAGAAGCTGAGCGAAGAGAGAGAAAGAAGAATCGCATCCGTCGACCAGGTGTGACATTTGATCTCGACGAGGAGCCCCCTTCTCCGCCGACCGGTACTGGTATGACCAAGAGGAATAGACTGGTTCGCCGCCCGACTGGCCGTGCTCCTACACGTATTTCTACCCCTAGGCCAGCGCGTAGTTGATGTTGTTCTCATCAAGCTGATTATTGCAAGTATCTTAAGTATTACGTTCATGTTATGTATGTTATGCCAACCATCTAGTGCCATGTACTCCTACCTTCGTTACTATCTATACGAGACTTGTTCAAGATTCTAATCCTGTGTGCCAGTGCCACTTGCCTCGAGGCTCAAGCTTCGTGACAAGACGTGTGACACCACGCGTTTGTGACGCGCCACGCATCGTCGCGTCAGGTTAAAGAGATACGCCGCCGACACTGATTATACTCTCTTGAATCTCGAGAAATCCATTGTGAATTATGTTCAAGAACAGGGAGCGAAAGGCTGGAGCAACCCGAGGTGAAGCCCTCAAAAGCAGTAGCGCGCTTGCGAATATATCAGAGTACCCGTTCCGATTGAACTTCTATGACAAGCCTCCTCTCTACGAAGTGACACTCGAGGATTTTGAGACATGCGCACTCAACCGCTTACGCGTTCTTGCCGAGATCGAGTCTTCGTTTGCTCGAAACCGATCATGGGAGGAGCTGAAGACTGTTACGGAGACGCAATGCAAGAAGTATCTTCCACTCAACAATAACAAAACAGCAAATGCGGAATCCGAGAATCAACGACGCAATGATCATCTCAGTCATTTTGTGCTTCGACTCGCGTTTTGTCGCTCGTGAGTTTTCCTTTGGTAGTCTGGAGTGAGACGGGAAGGTAAACTGATTCTTTTTTATATCATTTAGAGAAGAACTGAGACGAAGGTTCATCAAAGCGGAGTCTACGTTGTTCAGAGTGCGCTACGAGACAGATTTTGCGAGCGAACGCTCGGAATTCCTAATGGCTCAGAATTTTGATTGGGTGGAGGTCGACCAGTCAGAAAAGGAATCATTCGCCAAGGAGTTGACAGCCCTTGAAGGCAACTCGAAGCTGTCTGCGAGTGAAAAGGCCGGGGGGTATGTGAAGGTTCACTGGACGAGAGTACCTGATCTAGTTTCTAAGAGGCGCGTATTTCTGCGAGGGGGTTATGCCTACGTTCCTAGAAGAGAAGTATCAAGTTTTGTCTTGAATGAGTTTGAGAGGAAATTGGAGAAAGCACTGGAGCATACAGCGAGATCGCTTCCTCGCATGGATGAAGACACGAGATTGATTCCCATTTTAAACAATTTGTCTCAAGGGTTCCTCGCAGGTGTTCCATCAGAATGGGTGAACCCTGCAGCCTCTGGAGATGAAATACGAGCGGACATGATCGATGATCTAGCGCGGAAGCACTTCCCACTGTGTATGCGCAATTTACACGAGTGTTTGGTCCGAGATCATCACTTGAAACACTTCGGAAGGTTGCAGTATGGTCTTTTCTTGAAGCACTTGGGTCTCCCGATCGAGGAAGCGATCGTGTTCTGGAGAAAATCATTCAGTGGCATAAACGACGACAAGTTCAATAAAGAATACAAGTACAACATCAGACATTCTTACGGTCTCGAAGGAAAACGGGCAAATTACCCTGCCAAAAGCTGCCAACAAATCCTCACAACTGCTAAACCGGCTGTTGGGGATTGTCACGGTTGCCCGTACCGTCACTTCAGTCCGGAAAACTTGCAAAGCAGTCTGCTCGCGACGTATTCTTCTCAGGGTCTTACCACGACTGATCTACACGAGGTCATTAAAACGGTGAAAGAGGGACATTATCATGTTGCCTGCACGCGGGTCTTCGAAATAACGCATGCAAAGCAAGGAGTGAAGAAAGGCGAAGGGATAGGTGGCGGAGATAGTGTTGTGCACCCCAACCAGTACGCCGCAAAAAGCATTGAGCTCGAGAAACTGGGTCCAAGCGATGCGATGGCGGTAGAATAGAGCTGGATCGATGTTATTGCTACTCGACTGCTAATATCTGTAATTCTAGTGTGTACAGTATTAGGGGGTGTTTGGGTGTCTGGAGTCCTTCGCTGGAGCAGACCCCGCCGTGCTGCTCGGAGTGCGTAGCTTCGGTCTCGCATTTTGTGTCGTCTGCCCATTTGTCGGTGCTAGTTCCTTCCTTTTCGTTACACCATAATGGCTCGCTCCAAGTCTCCAAAGCTCAACGGTACCTCAAAAGTTTACGATGAGCCCGCTCTTCGACAATACGTCGACACTGATGGCCATTTCTCCATGGTCAGAAATTTCAGGTTGGCTGACCTCGTCACGATAATGAACGGCGTCTGTGGCTCTTTTTCCATCTTTTCCTCAGCTCAGTATCTGATCACGAATGACGACGACTACTTGCGGTGGGCGTTTGCCCTTCCCCTAGCGGGACTCATGTTTGACTTTTTCGACGGCAAAGTTGCGAGGTGGAGAAAGTCATCGAGTTTACTTGGACAAGAGCTTGACAGCCTCGCTGACTTGGTAAGCAAACACCATCCGGATCCAGTTTTTCTACAGTTTCACGTCTTAACCGTTTGCCTCAGATTTCGTTCGGTGTTGCGCCAGCTGTTCTCGCCTTCACTGTCGGTCTTCGAACCTACCTTGACACCGTTTGCCTGACGGGTTTCATATGCTGTGGTCTCGCTCGGCTGGCTCGTTTTAATGCAACGGTCGCATTGGTTCCAAAGGATTCTGCAGGAAAGGCACGATACTTTGAAGGTCTTCCTATCCCCTCTTCTCTCGCGCTTGTCAGCGTTTTGTATTATTGGTTCCGTCAAGGTTGGGTGGAGGGTAAAGCTGGTATCCCGGGAGGACTGATCACCTTGTGGGGTTCTCGCGGTGGACGAGGAGACATCCACCCAATCAGCGTTCTTTTTGCCATATGGGCCACGGCCATGGTCAGCAAAACGCTTCGCGTTCCTAAGCCTTGATGAGGTTTTTTTTTGTTTTCATGAAGCCGATTTTTCGTTGATTATTCACGATCAGTTACGACGCATGAGGTACGCTACTATTTTGCTGAGCAGGGCCGAGGCACTTGCATAGTTTATTGCTCTCACACGCACTTTACACGGTTGTATGGAACATATCACATTGATCTCACAGAAGAATATTTGGTCACGTCTGATTGTGTCTCAATGCCCCTACCTTAGCAAGGTGCTGTGTGAGTACGACACGAATACATCACATCCTGGATTAAGCACAGACAGCGGGCACAAGTACGATAGGTTATTGTATGGATTGAAAATACGAGTTTGACTAACGGACGTTTTCGCATAGTTTTGAGCCGATCCATAGTCCGAATTGTCCAGATTCTAGATGTGACCACACCCCACATATTCACCATGTATGGCTCGACGTGCCGTTCATTGCGCCTTCTCCCTTGCAGCAGCCCTCTCTGCCAGATCGACTCCAACCAGGATTTTACTTGCTTTCCAAAGTTGAACGAGGTTGATGATGTTCTTGGCAAGACAAACTAGAAATGAGAGAGATGCCACGACTTGGGGCCAAGTGAAGGAAGCCAGATAAGAGAGATACTCAGGGACTTCGACAGGGAAAGGGAAGGAATCGGAGATGGGCGTGTGTATCCATTTCATGAGATAAAGCGAGACGAAGAACAACTCGTTACCGGCACACATGAGAAAGAGGGTGCGCGAGTCGTTGTAGTAATACCACAAGATGCGACTGACATCGCTCTTCACGAGCTTGTGACTCCTCGAACCAGTAACGAGAGAGCTGTACATGTGCATGTAGTGACTTGAGAAGTCGAGTGCGATAAGGAACTGGAAGACAATGGCGAAGTTCGGGTATACGGAAGAGAGATAACAGAGGAGACACGATGTAGTGCATCTATCGGTCACCATATCCAACACAGCACCAAACTTTGAGGTCTGGCCAAGTGCCCTGGCTGCTTGGCCATCCACAGCATCGAGAAGACAAGATATGCAGTATGCAAGGGTGCAATACTTTGGATGATAGCTCATAAAGTGAAGAGAGAGTCCGGCGAGGATGACCCGTGTGTAACCTGCGAATTAGGCCACGGGTCAGCGGTAAGGAAACAGGATGGAACCGGGTTGGACGACCGATGCGAGACCGCAACTTGTGGTGGGGAAGAGATTGAAAGCGCGACTAACCGATGAGGTTTGGTACGAAAAGAAAGACATTTTCAGAATAAGACTGAGCGGTTGCGAGATCCACAGCTACTTTGGCATCGACGTGTCTGAGAGAGTTGTGTCGCCGGGATTTGCGAGTGACGGGGGACGAGGTCGCTGAGCCGTTGGAGTGCTTGCTCATGGGGAGGCCAGTATGTTGCGGACGAGTCCGGTGAGTCTGGTCGTGTTCAAAAACATATCCATTACCATCACGTCAGCATGTAGTAACGGGGTATTACTAATACGAAAATAAATATTAAAATACTCGTCAACCCTACCACACAACGACCAGTCCCCTACTTGCCAGAACTCGAGCGGTCCCCAAAGTACACACCCACCCCAATCCCAACGGCAGCCAAGATGACAATGACCATGATCCAAAAGCATATCCAGCGCTTCCTACGGGCCGCGCGAGCGTGTTTGATGGCAATATCCACCTCACCGACGCCCTTGCGAGTATCCTCCTCAACACCAGCAGCCTTGGTCTCAATAGCGTCAATATGTTCGTGTTGTTGTTGAATTAAAACTGCCATATCATTGAAAAGCTGAGCAAGTTCTGCTAGCGTTGCCTCAATTTGTTGAATGTCCTGGTGACGCTCTTGGACTTCACGGTACGCATTTCTGGCATCGCCATATCGCGAGGAAGACGAAATGGCTTGGAGGAAAATCGTATTACTGCCACCCGACGTGTCGTTGACGACAGTGGAAACCTCTTCGGGAGTCGCATCGGGCTTGACAATCTTGAATTGCCGTTCCACGCGATTCCTGTACTGTTGTCGATATTGTTGCTCGACATTTTGGTATCTTTGAAGCGTCTCGACAAATTTTCCGTGTAAGAGCGTAATTTACGAAACCGCCGAGGCAATTTTCACCAGTCAGTTCCACGACGAGCAACGCGTTCCAGATGTATAGACACACTCTGTTTCTCCGAATTTCAGCGTCTTGTCTGCTAGCACCACTTGGCTGGACTGGAAGAGCTTTAATACGCTGCGACAGTGAGTTGCTCAGTGCGCGTGTCGATTCCGTTAACTCCGCGAGCCGTGCGTGATTCGCCGCGTTGTCCTGATCGGAAAGTGCATTTAAAGAACGCGCATGCAAATCAGCGATGGCAGTGATGTTTGCGTCAAACTGGGAGATGGTTTCTTGAATGGATGTGGCCTCTGTATAAAAGGCAGACATGGAGGACGTATCCGCGTCATTCAAGGTTGCACTGGACGGCTGTGGCGCAGGCGCACGAACAGTCTGCAACTCAATCGGGGGTTGAGGAGTATCTGCCTGCCTTTGAGCTCTTAGTGCAGCGAGTCTGTCCTTTCCCATGCTTGGCCGTGGCGAGCGTTGATGTCGAGGTTTTGATGGAAGAGCGTTGGACTTGAAAGCGCCGCAGTCCTATTGGCGATCCACAGGAGCCTCGCCTGCGACCCCGTGAGAAATTATCCCCGAAAAAAACAACACTGACCTCGACATTGTCGCCGACGACGAGCTCGTCGTATAACCACGGGTACTCACCTTTTCCAATGCGTCGGACGTCGCAGCTCATCGCAGGGACCGCTCTCAGGTCATCAAGGTCTGCTAGTACCAGACTACGTTCACCCAGTCTTGCGCGCACGAAGTCTCCGAAGGAGAACAGTGTGAACAACACACAATCGGACAGACCCTCGTCAAGAGTGTACAAGCGGCTCGCATCCTCTCAGCAGGTCATCAAGGACCAGCAACCAGAGTCTGTCCTAGCTACCTCAGATTCCCCCCCGGAGCCAGTTCCACCATCAGATCAACCACCCGAGAAACGCAGACAGAGGTCCTCTGCCGCTTCCGCTCCCCCACCTCCCAAAGACTCCGATGACAATCCTCAGCTTCCTCCTGAGCTTGACATCCTATGGCTTCCAGACACGCCCACGAACACGAACGCATTGCCCCCACCAGAGCTTTTTGAAGAGACTCTCACCAACTTACATATTGCTCTCCATCCACAGACACAACATCGTGCCGCCTATTCCTCACCTTCCGGTCCTCCAATCGAGCCAACTTTAGCGCTATATTGTCCCATAGAGGGTGGCGAGTACGTCCTTGACGAGACTGTCCGCGAGTTGGCGCGTAGAACCGGTGCAGAAGTTCTTGTCATTGATGCCGCTCATATCGCTGCAGGCGAGTGGGGGCATTTCGGAAAAGGTGCAGTCCCTTGTCATTATTCTCGTCTCATATCTGTTCATTCCTATGTCTTCTAGCCGCCAATGCGATCCAGCTCCCTAGAAACCCTCTGCACTACCATCCCGTCCCCCACCCTCCTTCTGTCCCTCGTCGCGCTGCTCCTGAAGAAGATGATGACTCCGATCAGGGTGCCATTCCTCCTTTCGGTATCTCCCAGATGACTCTCCATCTGGTACCCGTCTCTTCATCTCGTGGACGGCCTTCCTCAGTGTTTGCGCCGTCCCGTTCGACCCCCACACCAAGTCGAATTAAGGCATTCTTCGATGAACTCGTCAATATGCCTTCTCCCTTACTCTCATCGGAATCATCCGTTCCTCAGCGCATCAGCCCCCGCATTATTTATATCCGTGACTTTCCTACCATTGCGTCAACAGCTCCAACATGGTACCCGCACCTCCTCAGCGCAGTACGTGCTCGTAGGACGGGACCTATAGCTCGTCCTTCATCCCCTGTCACATGTCCAATGGCCATTGTATGTGGTGTGACCCCTCCACTTGTCGGATCATCTTCAGTTACCTCGGTCTCAAGTTTCTTCGCCCCGTTCTCCATAGCAACACAAATGCCATCTGGTTCTAACAATCACTCCCCTGTCCCTTCAGCGTCAAACTCACGCCAGAGACATACCCCTCGATCAAGTACAGGTTCTCCAAATGCATCTATCCATCCGGTCGCTCCAGGAGCATCTGAATGGGGTGAAGATGATTTTGCTATACGAGCCCGTGAAAGGCGTCTTCGTCACCGTCTCCAACAGTGGGAGAGACGCGGAGATGCTGCGCTCCTCGAAGACATCCCCCGACTGTTTGCGTCACCCCCGGCAGGTTACCCTTCGCCAAGCAACGGAGGTACCCCTGGAGCCCCACAAACGGCTTCTCCTGCAGTTCCTCCATTCGGCTCGGCGGATCTCGATGTTCCTCGCCCACCCATACTTTTATTGGGTGGCTCGTCTCACCTGATGGATATGTTAGGTAGCGGCCAGGGTGATTCCGAAGACCCGAATGCAGCAAGTGCTTCAGGAAAGTTTTTCCGAGCTTCTGTCATTCTCCCCGGCGTACGGGATCCAGGCGCGGAAAGGACGTGCAGAATGGGTCGACGAAGGGAGATAAATGAGTTGGCTATGCGATTAGGTGTTGGAGGTATTGGGGGTGTTTTGGAGGCTGAGTCAAGGGGCGATGCGAATCGTACCTTGTCTAAAGAATTGGATGTCGTGGGTGAAGAAGCTGAACAAGTCGAGAAGACAACGGAACTGAAATACGGAGAACTCGAAGCAGATGCTCAGATTATAGGGTCCTCTGCTGACGTTGAGCGCGAACCCGAGAATGACTCCGCGTCGACTGACACCCAATACCCTGATGAACATGAGATGTGGGAAGAATGGAGCATGCGAATAGAGCCGTGGTCCTCGATCCGCCAGATTGCAGATAGAGCCGTTGGAAGTGTTGTCGCCTCTTCTGCGCTCTCCCCTACCGTATCCGCCTCTACGATACCCAAAGCCGACGGCGTAAGTCTCGAGCCCACGTCGGTGCCTTGGTCCGCGATACATCGTGCATGGGCAGCACAGCGTTCTTCACGCGATCTCCGTCGTACATGGTTAAAGGATGCACGCATCCGTCTACCTCGCGAGAACCAAACCGACGATGGTGCCGAGGACGAGCTAGACGCATTCGACCTTGAGCAAGACGAAGATCTGGGACCCGTCGATGAGGTGATAGAAAAGTTGAAGCAAGACCCATATCTCGACGCTCACGAAAAGCGGCTGTTAAACTGCATTGTTGATCCATTGACTATATCAACGACGTTTTCACAAGTTCATCTTCCTTCGCATACTATCGACGCTGTGAGGACGCTAGTTTCCCTGCCACTCCTTCATCCTCAAGCTTTCCAAATGGGTATTTTGAAAGAACATGCTATGACTGGATGCCTCGTGTTTGGTCCTCCGGGTACTGGTAAGACTCTTGTAGTGCGAGCTCTTGCGAAAGAGGCTGGCTGCAGGATGTTGATGGTCTCACCCTCCGACGTAATGGACATGTATGTTGGTGAAGGCGAGAAACTTGTCAGAGCAGTCTTCAGCCTCGCTCGCCGCCTGTCTCCTTGTGTCGTCTTCCTCGACGAGATTGATGCCCTCTTTGGTGCTCGAACATCCATTCGTGACTCCGGTGGTGCCATGGCGCACCGTGGCATCATCACTGAGTTTATGCAAGAGATGGACGGGCTGAAGAGTCAGACGGGGATAGACGAACGTGTTGTCGTTATTGGGGCAACGAATAGGCCCTTCGATCTTGACGATGCGATCTTGAGGAGATTGCCACGGAGGTTGTTGGTTGACTTACCAGGGGAGAAGGAGAGAGAGGGGATTCTGAGGATTCTGTTGCGAGACGAGATATTGGCACCAGAGGTCGATGTCAAGGCATTGGCTAAACAGACAGAAAGCTTCTCTGGGTCAGATTTGAAACACTTGTGCGTTTCTGCCGCTCTCGATGCAGTCAAAGAAGGAGTCAGCATACCATGGAAATCGACAACCGAGGCCCCGCTCAATCTCACAACAAACACAGAAACTACTAACAGTGCAGAATACTCACGGACGATCCATCCACGACATTTCACCAAAGCTCTTAAAGAAATCACGCCGTCGAATTCAGAATCCCTCGGTTCCGTGGCAGACTTGCGCAAATGGAACGAACAGTTTGGTGAGGGGGGAAAAGACAAGAGACGAACACAAGTGTGGGGGATGGGCAAGTTCGGGTTTATCAATACCTCAGCTGGCGTAAGCAAGGAAGAGGGCCGAGTTGCTGATCCGGTGCAATAGATGGATAATACTACAGTACTTACTAGCCGACGAAAAGTACGCGTAGCCTTTAATAGACAATATGGAGGGGAAGACACGGGATTGCCTGAGCATGTTAAGAACTGGAAAGCGGTTAATCAACTTCAGCGTTTGCGTGTTGCGCGATTAGTTAGTCTGAGGTTCCTGCGAGGAGCTTCATCATCATCTTCGTCACCATCTTTATCGAGATCCATGTTGACAGTTTTCTTTTTGCCACGTCGTTGTGACCGCTTTGGCTGCGAGGACTCATCTTCGTCCATCCTGAATTCCTCTTCCTCCTCTTCAGGTTCGTCACTGCCCCTCCTTCGCACTCGTCGGACGTCATCTTGACCATCTTTAACGGCTGCCTCACCTATAGGCTTGAGATTCTTCGCCTCTCTGGGCCATTCCTTTGCGCAGGTAGGACATTGTAGATGACGGGCACGATGTTTCGCGAAACAGTGAAAGTGCATCCTCGTTTTGCAATTTGGGGTATCGCACGAAACGCCACGGGTAACAATCTCCATGCAAATTGTGCATTCCAAGCACTCGTCCGGATAGTTTGACTTGAGATATGGAAGGAGCTCGAGGAGCGCACGCGTCGAGAGAGAATAGCGTCCACGTTTGCTCTTCAATAACCACCCCTTGGCAACGAGACTACTTAGGACAACCTCTGCCTGGGTCTTGGTCATGTTTGACTTTAAGGAACTGACTTCGCGTAGGGCAGCGAGTGAAGACACAGAGTATGACTCGTTCGGTGCGAGCATGATTTGTTCAACGACTGCTTTGAAGAAAGCGATCTCGAGCGGCACGTAATCGGTGGCCATCTGTGCAATTTCGTCGTCTTTTGTGTTCACCTTTACCAAATCAGCCGGGAGTCAACGAAAAGGAGTGAACATATGCGAGAAACGCACTATAGCATACATCTCCACCCCTGTTCGCTCATCTGTCAGATGACGAAACTCGAGGTCAAGAGAGTTCAGTGAAGTGTTGATTGAGTCAACAAATTGGTCCCATGCTCCTCTGGTGTCTTCGTACCTCACGTCGAGGGTTGGATCAGCAGCTTGTGGGCATGGTGGGTCAGGAAAAGGAGGATCGGAGGACACCAATGCCGCGGATCGAACCTTTGATTGCATCTATACATTTTGCCCACAGGACTTGCCCATGAGTGAAAGAAAGAATTCCACGAGAAAGTACAGCTTGTAGGAAAAGGCGCTGGACGTCGTTTGAAGAAACCATCGCAGTTGAGCTCGACAGCAGACGCGCCAATAAATTCAACGCGTCCGCGCTACACCGTGGAATTCGCACGTTATTGCCCCAATACCATCATGTGTTACCACCGTTTGAATTACTGACTTGATTCATACACTGTCGTGCGCGTTGATCTGATAAACAAACCACCGACTTGACGAAGTGACCCGCGATGAAAATTTAAATCAATGCATCCTCTCCAATCATAGTTCTAATGACGAGTTAACAAAACGCGAGCATCGCGCGGAATTATTTACTGAGATTGATCGCGGGAATATTTCTTCGGATGAGTGAGCAACTTGTATCTGGCTAATGGGATCAATAGCGAGTAGTGTGGTCAGTCGGGATGGGTTAGGGAACACTTCCTGCCTCTGCAATATGTGCAACAATTGACGCGATGCGGAAAATTCAATGTACCCGTGGAAAGCGGAGAAAGGACACGAGAAAAAAGGACAAACGGAAGCCGCTAATCCACGAGACGCCATGCGAGGTTGGTTTGGGGTCCGTCCGGGAGAAGCGGGAAGGGTGGATCAGAATCGAAGTTGAGTGAAGCAGGTTTTGGACGTTGTTTTTAGGATGAGACATGTGCGTTAAGCATCGCGCTCGAGTGTCCTTATCTAGATAGTATTCACGGTATCAGCCATGCTTGCAAAGTTTCACATACATATAATCGGGAGGGAAGATAAGTATTATCGGCGTATGTAAATGGCACCTTACAAACCGATCGAATTTTCGCGATAAAGGACAGGAAAATTGGTTTCTCGGGAACGGGGATGGATAAACATCCAGCCACTCCAAGCTTCTTGCTATGTGCACGAGACCAGAGTGAGTCGAGAGAGCACAAGCATATTATTGATCTGTGACCAACCGGACCGACGAATTAGTCGCTAGGATCCGAATCTTGGCTGTGGGCGCTATGTGAGGGAGAAAAGGGGCAGTGGGAAATCGAAATGTTAGAAGCAACAGGCTGCTCAAAACGTGTCGCAACTTTCTCGCAGTTACAGCTACTTTTTTTTCTCTGCCAGATAGCACAGAGGACTCGCAAGCTGATGGTTCACCTGGTCATGGTACATATACGTCGGACTGTCCCATAGCAGATCCAGCAATCAAAGTTTAGGCGAAGTGAAAGCTGACCTCAGTTTCAAGGACCGCGAGGGAGCGGGAAATACCTGGAAATACTGATGAGTCGTAACAGAGCGAGTCTCAAGAAAATTAAATGTGGTGGAAGACGGATCCGACCTTCGTGTTCGCTGCCTTTGAATGCCCTTGATTGCTAGGGTAACTTTCTAAAGAAAAACAACGAGGTCAAAGAGTGGGTATCTGCACATGTACAAGACGGGCCGTTTGGAGCCGCGATGAGACACTTCTCTGGCAGATGTATCGATGTGGGTAAGCCTGCGATAAAGCCAACCCGAATTGATTGAAAGGTGAAACGACTCCTTGATGTAGGAGACCTACCCCATATCTGATTCCGGAGAAGCTGACATATGCTTCCGGTACCTTCCTGTAGCGACCATTCATCCGTATCAGTATTCCCAGCCTCGCTTGGTCTCCCGTCGACCTTGTTCGCTCAGATGCGCACATTGATGTCAGTGAACTGCACCTACTGTCCTAAAGATATCACGGGCTCGCTGACCATTCCTCGGACGAAAAAAAGGCGCTCTACTGGTCCCACTCCGAGCTATGATCCCACTGTTGTGGAACACGGGCCCCGAGTCCTGGATAGAGGCAGCCATAAAATGCAATAAAAAAACGACGTGTTCGTATTCTTGCAAAACACATAATGAATATGTCAATTCACCAGCTAGAAGCCATTCGCGAGTGTTCCGTGTCCCGGGGGAAGATAGATAAACCAGGACACCAGAATCCTCACCGATAATCACTAGACTCGGTCCTCGGAATGGCCATCCGTCATTTCTATACCGAAAGAATCCAGTTCACAGCATTTGTTTTACCGAGATAAAAACCCAGGTGTCAATTCACAAGAAGGTTCATCTTTCATTCTGATTGAATTTCGTTTGACCCATGACTCGTGCTACAACAAAACTCGGGGGGACAGCATCGCATATTGTCGTTGGTAAAATCGCTGTACGCCTTGTATCTGTTGATCGAAGCTTCATCACAGGCTGACTTTCCCTGACAGCATGGGCTCATGTTAATGACGTGAGCTATTGTCCCGCTTGCTCTGAAACTTGTTCTCATCTCCTTTCAGGTGGAAGCCAGAGCCTGGTCCTGATGAGCAGTGCTTCGAGGCAATCAAAGCGGGCATCAATGCCTTGCCCCTTGGTACCAAGATGTTCCTTAACGGAGGTGAATGGATTACCGTTTATGTGATCAAACTGACTATCCCTTTGTATCTATCAGGAGAGTTCTACGGTCACAACCTATCCACAGCGAACCTTGAGATGCTAGCTAGATTTTTCGAGAAATATCCCGAATATGTCAATAAGACGTTCCTTTCCGTCAAGGTTCGTGGGGATATGAATTCTTGCATTTGTGGCTGAAGACCTTGCATCTAGGGGGGTCTTAAAGCTAGCTCATTGGAACCTGATGGCTCGTGAGTTACTATGCGTACAAAGGGGTGCATAACCATTTACGTCTTTCGAGGCCCGAGAACCTTGGACGAAGTGTCAATGCGATCAATGAGAAGTTGAGGGGAACGAAGCGCCTTGATTTATTCGAGTGCGCCCGCGTTGACCCCAAGGTTCCTGTAGAAGAGTCGATTGCCGCTCTCGTGAAACTCAAGAATGAGGGAAAGCTGGACCACATCGGTATGTCCGAATGCAGTGCGGAGACTCTGCTCCGCGGCTATAAGGTCAGGGCGGATCGCGATCGACGACCTTCAGACTTGGAACTGATATGCCTGAAGATTCACCCAATCAGTGTTGTAGAGATTGAGATCAGTCCCTTTTCCTATGGCCCAGAGGCACACAAAGGTGTGCTAATCTGACAACCCGAACGAGCACCATCTAATTCCGTCGTCAAGTCGTTGCTGCTGCAAGGGAACTTGGAGTGGCGGTCGCCGCCTATTCGTAAGTTGGTGCGTTGAGGAATTGTTTCGATACTCACGTGTTCACTTGATAGACCACTTGGAAGAGGATTCCTGACTGGACAGATCAAACGGCCTGAAGATCTCCCCAGTGGGTGTTTTCACGACCTACAAATTTCGCGGAATTGACATTGTGCAGAGGGTGACATTCGTCACCACTTCCCCTGGTTCCAAGAAGAGGTATGGGTATTCACAAAAAACGCGGGAAACTGATGGTAGTCAACCTCGTCACCAGAACATGAGTCATAACATTGGCATGGTCGATGCTTTGACAAAAATCGCTGAGAAGCGGGGTATTACTACTGCGCAACTTTGCATTGCCTGGGTCAGCTCACTCGGACCCCATGTTATTCCGCTGCCTGGATCTTCGTGTGTACATGTCCCTTCCGGTCTTTCGCCACTGATTGGGGTTCTAGGCACGCTAAACGTACTCTCGAGAATTGTGCGGCTGGTGACATCCTACTTACAGAGATGGAATTGAAGAGGATCACCCAATTGATTGAGACAGCCGATGTGAGGGGGACTAGATACGCCCCGCATGTTACAGATCTATGGGGGTAAGATCAGAGCAGCTTCAAGGATCTTTTTGAACGTTTAGACAGACAGACAAGTAGACAGTTACTGTACAGCACTAGGGGGCTAAATTTCACGTTTCGGTGTGTTTCGGCCGAGATTTATCGGCTGAAAGAGAGGGTAATACATATTAATCTTATCGCAGTCGAGTCAGAATCATCCAGGCTGGGGTCGAGTCAGAAGTCCGAGTCCGCATACAACAGTCTACCTCAACTTGTCAAGGTCGACGTATCATGTGTGGAATCGTAGCGGTACATGGCCTTGAGCGGCCTGCCACGGATCGAGCTCGTCTCATCGGATTATCCAAGCGTCTCCGTCACCGTGGACCAGACTGGTCGGGGTGTTATGTTGGAAAAGAGGCTATCCTTTGTCACGAGCGTCTAGCAATTGTTGGAGTCGACACTGGCGCCCAACCACTTATAAGTGAGGATGGCAAGGTTATCCTCACTGTCAACGGTGAAATTTACAATCACCTCGCGCTTCGCGCAAGTTTGGGGCCTGACGTGAAGTTCAAGACACATTCTGATTGTGAGGTCATCCTACCTCTGTATAAAAAGCATGACAGGAACGTTCCTGCATTCCTCGATGGGATGTTCGCGTTCGTACTATTAGATGAATCTGTATCACCATCCCGGATTATCGCTGCTCGTGATCCTATCGGCATAACCACTCTGTACCAAGGTTGGAACTCCAAACGTCCAGGGACGACCTATTTTGCGTCGGAACTCAAGGCACTCGCTGAGGAGTGTGACAAAATTATCTCTTTCCCTCCTGGTCACGTATACGACAGTCGAGACAACTCTACCACTCGCTATTACAACCCTTCGTGGTTCAATGGCGATGAAGATAGTGCTCCTGTTCCCGCAACGCCCGTAGACTACACTCTACTTCGGGAAACACTTGAAGAAGCGGTCCGAAAACGGTTGATGTCCGAAGTCCCTTACGGTGTCTTACTGAGCGGTGGCTTAGACAGCAGCTTAATTGCTTCCATTGCCGCACGGGAGACGGAAAAAGTGGCTCAGGCGCAGCTTGAAGCTCGCCAGCGTAAGTTGGCCGAGTTCTCCAGCGGTCCTCCAACCCCAAAGTGGGATGATCTGGCTGAACGGGCTAAGTTGAATCCATTTTATGATACTTTCGATCTGTCGTCGATAACATGTCGGACAGCGAGATTAGCTGCCTGGCCCCAATTACACTCTTTTTCAGTCGGGTTGGAAAATTCCCCTGATCTTTTAGCTGCAAAGAAAGCGGCACACTTCTTGGGCACTATCCATCATGAGTTCGTCTTTACGGTCCAAGAAGGACTAGATGCAATCCCCGATGTCATTTACCATCTGGAAACCTATGACGTGACGACCGTTCGTGCAAGCACCCCCATGTACCTCCTTAGCCGCAAGATCAAAGCTATGGGCGTCAAGATGGTGTTGAGTGGGGAAGGAAGTGATGAGATCCTCGGAGGATACCTATACTTCCATGCCGCACCGGATAGTAAATCCTTCCACCAGGAATGCGTCCGCCGTGTCAAGAACCTCCATACAGCAGATTGCCTCCGCGCGAACAAGTCGACAATGGCGTGGGGACTCGAAGCCCGTGTGCCATTCCTCGACAAGGCATTCTTAGACGTTGCAATGAACATAGATCCGAAGGAGAAGACATTTTCAAAGGGCTCTTCGCAAGAATTTGATGAAGATGGTCGACCTAGGATGGAAAAGTTCGGTTGACATATGACTTAACTGTGACCCCGAGGACTAATGGAACTCCAGTATATTCTACGCAAAGCCTTTGATTGTTCACCAGACGGGAAGGTAAACATATGACTGCCAAAACAATTATTGTCAATTTGGAACAAAGTGACGAACAACATTTGTAGCCATACCTACCCAATTCTATCTTATGGCGGCAAAAAGAACAATTCTCAGACGGCGTTGGATATTCGTGGATAGATGGAATCAAAGATCACGCTGCTGCAGTCGTCTCAGACGAGGCATTCGCTAGTCGAGCCGAGCGCTGGCCCATAGACACCCCTGACACAAAGGAAGCTTACTTCATAAGGGAGATATTTGAAGGTGCTGAACTACCACCTGACCCTTATTGATTCTCTAAAGTCTTATTTTTCGCAGGTCATTTTCCCTCCGACACCGCGGCGAAGACAGCCGTGAGGTGAGTAGTCGAGAAACTTGGTCCTGACCTTCATGTGATGAATTACTAACAATCATCTTCCAGATGGATTCCGCGGGGAGACTGGGGTTGCGCTTCGGATCCCAGTGGACGCAGTGTCAGCATCCACAATGCTGCATATTCGGCAACAGAGTGATTCAGATATCACGGCATCAGTTAGCATACATACTGAAGGGTTATTTGGCGATTGCTCGATCATCATCGCTCTGACGAGAACTGGTAGTGCTGGTATCAAATGTGAAGGATTAGAATTAAGATGAGTCAATGGTGTGTTCCGCAAATAGAGAGTGTGATAAAAAGGAGGAAAAAGCAGGTCATCAACGAGAGTGATAAGGTATCATCAAACAACTGGGTACCAATTAACAGCCGATCAGATGCGGTGGTAAGCAGGAGAAGAAGGAAGGAGCGTGTCACATGATGCGAAGAGGAAGAACAAGAAATGAAGTTAGCAAATGCAGGGCGTGAGTTCAATGAACGTAATGCGGAGCTCAAGGATTAAGGAGTCTGATGAATTCTAGACCAGGTAAAACTGGAAAGAGGGAGCGGTACATCATTGAGCCAATGAGGGATCTTGCGAAACAAGTTGACGATATAAGCCCACCCCCGAATCTTCCGATGCAACGGGGGAGAGCTGAGGTTTGTTATTGGTGGTGGTTGTAACAGTAGCGCGCGTTGCAGCGCTAGATTGAGAAGTTTGCCGGGGTCGCTTTGCAGGTGGGTTGGCTCCAGCTTGAGACTGAGTGCGGGCATTCCATGCGGGACGCGTCACGGTCGCTTTGACTGAGTGGCTATCGTCTGAGGGGTTAACACGTGTCTTCGTGCTAGGTGCTGTCTGCGTCTTCCTACTCGCTGGACGCATGGCGGGCGAAACTTGATCACCAGAGATCAAGCGTGTGCCAAACTTGGCATTTGCTGAGGATTCCCGAGCATATGATGTCCCTCCTGGAGACACGCGTCGATTGGATCCACCAACAGTGTGTTGTCTGGGTTTGAGAACTGGCTTTTGGAGGGTGATCTTGTCAGCGCCCCAGTAGGAGAAGCTCATTTTGCTCTTCTTGTCTGAGTCGTCGGAGTCATCCCCATCCTCATCATCATCTGGAAGAGGAACGATCTTTGGCTTATGAATAGAGGAGTGAGCCTCTGCTTTGGAGCGGACGACATCTTCCATAGAGACGATGCCTTCGTTTGGTTGAATGACGTCTCCAATAGCCCACGTTTCGATCTTGATAAACTTGTACAGGTTGCGCGGCTTCGTGTGCGAGTTTCGACGACCTGAAGTCGCATACTTGGACTTGCCTTGCATTTCCGGCAGAGAATTCGTGCGCGAGTTCGTGCTGGAAACGAGTGGCAACGACGTTGTCCCAGTACGTTGACACCTTAGTACAACATCGTTGAAAACCACGAGCCACAAGTCCTTCTTCCCACCCATGCCAGATCCTGTGCCGAGAACATCGCTCAACCGCCGGAACGACGTCTTACCCTTGACATTCTTCGTAGCCATCACCGGTGGTGGACTCGACCCCAGGCCTTTCGGTGATGACGATCCCGATGGAGCAACAATTAGTTGCCTCTCTTCCACCAGCAACCGAGATGGTTTTGGGATAGCTAATTGTTTCACCTTATCGAGGCCTTCAATACGCGCAAAGACATCTCTTGTCTTATCTCGGTCTTCTTTCTGGATCTTTTCATCCTCGATGCTCCGTACGATTGACTCGACTTCTGCGACCATCTGAAGAGTGCTCTCATATTCAAAGGTACTCGGATCTGTGTGGAAGAGAAGATTCTGGAAAAGAAGCGGATACTTGAGCAGGCGTTGAAACGGTTTCGACAACGAGATGGCGAGACCCGTCTCCCCCTTATCGGCAGCAAGTTCCTCAACCCGTTGCAGGGACTTGCAAACCTTCAACCACTCAGCAGCATCCTGGTTTTTCGGCTTTTTGGCAGCGCCGGCCATAGATAGGGCATTGTCGACCTGCTCGAGCGCACGCTCGAGATGGAGAACATAAGTGGCGTAGCCTTGGAAAATGTGTGAATTCGATACGAAAACGTCTGCAAGCGATCGCACAAGGGGATATTGTTCATCGTAACGTTTCTTGAGTCCCTCACTTAGCGTCACATGGCCATCAAGGACACCACTTTCAATGACCTCGAGACATATCCGCAAGTCTTCAGGTAGAAGATGCGGAGCAACTGCACCTTGCAACTCATCCGGCTGTGTTTGAGATCGTTTAGGCTTACGCAGTACACGACTATGGACTGTCGGCGTCGTCTTCGAGCTGTCTTTGCGCTCTCGATCCCGGTCGCGTTCGCGCTCGGCACCAGATTGCCGTCCGAGTGACTGCGAAGATGCGTTGGCCTGCATACGCTGAGGTGGGGGCAATGAAGCATGAGAGCGTGAAGGGAACGGAACTGGTTCCTTGACCTTGCCAGTCTTGCCTCCCAGGGCTGAACCTGCACGATATGGAGAACGAGGATGGCTATGTTTGGAAACCCGGTTTGTCCGGTTACTTTGCAATCCAGGGAGATGGTCACCCTGATAATCCACATCAGACTCGGCCGATTCGTCATCGATGTTGGGCGTGGTTGGTGCAAGGGACTTGGTTTCGGGTGTCAGGGCAGAAGCACCATCGGCTCGGAAGCCCGTTGGAGACATGAAACGAGCAGCGATAGGAAGAACATCTGCTGACTCTTGAGGAGGATCTATTGCGGCAGTGGTGGATACATAATCTTCATAATCATAGGGCGTTGGTGAGGTAGGAGGTGCATAGGGATGGAGCAGGGGCTCGATGAAGCTTTCTTTCATTCTTTGCAGGTCGTTGACGTAGCTAACAAAGCCGATCAGTGGTCGAGCCAAGATGAAAATGGTTAGATTAGCAGGGGAAGATTGAGTACATACCGTTCCTCGCTGGCTACGATCTCCCAAAGAACCTCCTGTCGCGTTCGCTCGCGGGGACCAAGATTACTGACGAGATCCTCCTCTGCGCCCTCGCTCCACGAGGAAACAGCGAGAATCCGCGTGCTTGCGTTCGACATTTGAGAATAAGGTGTTCCTGAACGAACTGAACCAGGGTACGGCGACAGGGCAGTCCGCGTCGATGTTGCTTTAGTAGTAGTAGCGTTACTTTGCACGGGCACAAGCGGGAGTGTAACGGGTCCCGTAGTGGGGCCTGCGTTGGTCGTGGTTGACTTGGAAGCTACGTCTGCGCGTGAGGACGATGCACCAGTAGAAGCAGAAGCACGCGTGTCCTTGCCATGTGTAGCCTGAAAACGTGACAGTGTCGTTTTGAGGGGGACAGCCGCAGGGGTTTGGGTCGTTGATCCGGAGTTAGTAGGACTCGTTGATGTATCGGGTAGAGGCTGTGAGGTTGAGGGTCCTGACGGAGTTGGGGGAGGGGAGATGAAAGCAACTTTTCTGTGAATTTCAGTGGGGGTTTCGACGACCTTACGAGCGCTGGATTTGGACTCTGAGCCATCTGCAGGGTTCACGACAGCAGAGACGGGGAGACCCACGCCACTGTCATTGTCTGGATCGTTAGGTTCCTCGATTGGAGGAAGTGGACGAGAAGTGAGATCTGGTAAGGGTTTTGTGGATGACAGTGACGACGGAGTACCTGCATTCGTTCCCGTCGTACCGGCACTTCCAGAACGCTGGATCTGACTGGGAGCGAGACTAGGGACCTGGGAATTGCGGTGTTCTGACCGGGACTGGGAGAGATGTGAAGGGGGCCATTCTGGAAGCGGGGGGAGCTGGATGAGCTCCTTCCTCTCGCGAAAGGGCGGTGTGGTGTTCGGGGAGTGAGTGTTCGAGTTGGTGGAGGAGCTGAGGGTATTGGTGTCGCTGCGGTCGCGGGCGATGAGAGAGTCTTTGTCTCTGGTATCCTTTTCTCTATCCTTGTCCTTGTCCTTTGGCTCCTTGGAGAGGCCTCTGTTAAGCCTGTTGAGAAATGCCTTCATGGCCTCGAGGCCGTTGTAGCGGTGAGTGGGATGGAATGGATGAGTTCGGCTGAGAGAAGGGGAGTTGGTAGGAACGTGTTGGGAGCGCCTGGGGTGTATGTTTGAGGGTAATCCGAGAAGACGGGCGAATCAGCAACGAATGGAACAGTACAGGGCTGGCTGTGGAGGTGTTGGAGAGTATCACGGGCAGAAGCTCATTTCCGTCGTAACCACCGACAGCTCACCAAAGTCTGATCTACTTGGAAAAAAACAACGAACAGTGCCCTCCGAGTTTACGACAGCATCCGTAAATCAACTCAACCGTATCATGGCCAGGACTGCACTCCCTGCTCACAACACCAAGCATCTCTCCGAACTCGAGTATCATATCGCTGGCAACACGTTCTACCTCTGCCAGACCGACGACGGTGTCAGCAACGGCACTGCACTCTGGCTCGGCGGTCAGATCCTCTCTGTCTATCTATCCTCCGACTTGAAGCTTAAGCGTCCTCGTGCTCACTCTCAACAAGCACGTCCGAGGGCCGTGGAATTGGGCAGCGGGATTGGCCTCACGGCGTGCGTATGCTAGCTCGAACCCCTGCCACACTCGCCTACTTAAAACTTGCCTTTGTCCGCCGACATGCATTTCACATGCCGTGTGTGTGTGTGTGCATACCTCCTGTCATGAAACCAACCCATTCATGTTTCACCGTCGTGCCCGTGATCGATTGCGGAAGTAGCCTGGTGCTTTGCTCGCTCGGATACGATGTCCTTGCCACTGACACAGCTCATGTGTGCGATGCCGTGCTGAGACGCAACATCGCTGCGAATCTGCAGCACAGCTGGTTCGATTCAAGTTCGTGAACTAGATTGGAACATTGGCAGCGATAGGTGGACATGGCACGATCCGATACGAATTACTCCCAATTCAGATGACAGGGCTGCTGAAAAAGGAGCTGACCAAGGTGATCTACTCGGTTCACGATTTGACTTGATCGTGTCAAGCGATACGTTGTATGATGTGTCACTCGTTGAACCGTTCTTCCGCACTGTGTGCGCCCTAGCTGCACTCGGCTCATCGGATTATGAGACGAACTCAACCCCGGCGAAAACCCCAGTTATTCTACTGGCGCTCGAACGGCGAGACCCACTATTGATCGATAGGGCACTTGCGCGTGCGCCGGTCGCACTGAGGCAGGTACCGACGAAGAAACTCAGGAAGGCACTTGAGAAAGCAGGGCTAGGTTGGGATACAGAAGATTGGGAGGGTGTTGAGATTTGGCTGGGTGCTCTGGATGTATCACGCGAGCTAAACATGACGGAACTGCGTTGTACTTAACCGGTGGCTGTGTTCTTTGTATGCTGGCTGACGCGTCGTCCGAGCTGTGCTACCCAGATTAATAAGACATTGGAACTTTCCCTCTCCTCCCCGTCCTCCTCCTCTACGCTATCCACCACCTTCATCGCTACATTTGGCTCAACTCCTCTAATCACTTATCTTCACTGACAACACATATGGCTCCCAAGAAACGTTGCCAGCTCCAGGCCGAAACTCCCTGCAACTCTGCAGCCCTTCGCATCGTTGGCCAGTGCCCACATTGTCGAGCCGATTTCTGTGGCGCACACCGTCTCCCAGAGCACCACAACTGCAACAAGCTTGAAGACTGTCGCCAGCAAGCATTCGAGAGAAACAAGGCGAAATTGGAAAGTGAACGTACTGTAGCCTCTAAGATGGCCACAGCATGACATTTTCGCAGTTCCGTCTCCGCGAACCCTACTTCCGTTTCCGTCCCATCCCCTCGCCCCTCCCGTATATTCTTCGCGGTATTATCGTGACCATCGTTCTCTATTGCATTGTATTTATTGTTTCCTCACCTCCATAGTACATATATACTCATTCCCCTGGATACTGTTGTTCCACCAACTTTCCGTCGCTACACCTTGCTAGATCGGCTTACAGACCGTAATTCACAGACCTCGGCGATCTGTATCTTGGTTGTGGTTTGGATATAGGTTAATCTATCATCGTTTCCGGTTGCATTCTCAGTGGTGCTACGCACATTTTGCGGGCAAGGTATACTGCTATTGTTGGTCGGATATCGTTGCCGCGACTTTCAGTCGCATACCAGTAGATGTCTGGCATGTCAGATGCGGGGAATGTCGTATGCACGGTAACTGTTCGAGTGGATATCATCGACGCAGCTAAAATCTGCTCTCGTAGTCAGTCGTCAGGCAAGTTGAGCAGCTGACCTTGAGGTACCCATCGTGACTCAGCCAAGTGTCCGTTTACCTCCTTCATTCCGACCCCCATTTATCTCACTTGCGTACCGTAGAATTCCCCATCTTCCCTTCCCCACTACTACCCGGTGAGTATGGACTCTCATCGCCCTACTACACCAAATCACATGCATATTCCTTACTCGATCGCGACTTGTCTCGCTCTCTGGCATGTACACATCATCCAGATCGATCCCCGTCTTTTCATAACTTTCCATCGTCTTTCGTCCTGAACTCATTCCATGGCATCCAGACTTCACCAGGTTTATCAACACCTCTCCGATAAATCCAACATGTCTAATATGACGGGCGGTCCGTAATGATCCGTTTCCCAGACGTCAATTTTTACTCAATCCTACTTGCAGAACTTTGGCAGAATGTCCCACTTGCCCCACCAGACAGGTACATCGTGTCTACCGTGCTTTCTGCGTCTGCTGACAACTGTGGGTCAGCATTTTCAAGCTCTCAGCCGCTTGCAACGCGGACACACACCCTCAAAAGATCAACGTCGGCGTCGGGGCCTATAGGGACAACTCTGGCAGGTCTTGGGTGCTCCCTGTCGTTAAAAAGGTACGAGTAATGACATCCATGTGTCTCCCTTTACTCATGCAATTTGCATTTGAATCGCAATTTATTGCCAGGCAACCGAAATTCTCTTGCAGGACCCTCTGTATAACCATGAGTATCTCCCTATCACTGGTCTCCCCGAGTTTACCGAGGCGGCCGCTAAACTCGTTCTTGGTCCAAACTCCCCTGCCATAGCCGAAGGGCGCGTTGCGACCGTGCAGACTATTTCCGGAACGGGGGCGAACCACACAGCTGCACTTTTCCTAAGCAAATATTACAATTTCAATGGCGAGAAACGAGTCTACTTGTGTAAGCCCACATGGATCATCCATTATGCAATTTTCAAGAACGTCGGAATTGCTCCACTTGAATACCCGTATTACGATCCTCGCACCATCGGCCTTGACCTTGAAGGGTTTAAATCGACACTGCAGAGTGCACCAGAAGGCTCGGTGATATTGCTGCACGCGTGTGCCCATAACCCCACTGGGGTAGATCCCACGAGGGAAGAATGGAAAGAATTGGCTGAACTGATCATCGCGAAGCGCCACTACGCGTTCTTTGATTGCGCATACCAAGGGTTCGCCAGTGGTGACCTTGAGAATGATGCATGGGCCGTGAGGTACTTTGTGGAGAGAAAGGTTCCGATGCTCATTTGCCAGAGCTTTGCAAAGAACGCCGGACTATACAGCGAACGAATTGGGGCGTTGCATATTGTCTCACCTGACAAGGAAACCGCTGGTCGAGTGCTGAGCCAGTTGTCGGTGATGCAACGGAGTGAGATCAGCAACCCACCGTCTCACGGAGCGCGCCTGATGGCGCTGATCCTGAATAATGAGGAATTATTCGAGGAGTGGAAGAAGGACATTAAGACGATGGCCCACCGGATCATCTCCATGAGGAACGAGCTGTACCGCTTGTTAACTGAAGAGCTGAAGACGCCTGGTGATTGGAAACACATTACCAAGCAGATCGGGATGTTCAGCTTCACCGGTATGAACGAGGAGCAGTCGCAGGCGATGGTTGAGAAAGCGCACATCTACATGACTACCAACGGAAGGATTTCAATGGCAGGGTTGAACACGACCAACATCCGATACTTTGCAGAGAGCATGGACAAGGCTATCAGAGGCCAGTTGTAAATAGGACATAATGTCAATGATGGCTGTGTAACAATAAAAAAGTGTAACCATGTAACTGTGACGTTGTGTGACAAATGTGACATAAATAGAATGTGCATAGAAACGAATAGAAATCATCATCGATGACGTCAATCGTGCCTTGTGTGTGGTGACATCACTTTCCGAATCTGGTCCTGTCCGGAACCCTCCGCGACGTCCGCGCTCGGCCCTTGGCTCGGGATGCCCGTGGCGACCGATCACGCGTGTCCTCGTCCTCGTCCTCGCCGTCGTCCACGTTCTCGACGGCCCTTTGCTCGTCGTTCATCTCGACGCTCACGAATGTATTCCTTCGTACCACACACCGAACTCGTGCTTTTGCTCTGTTGATCTCTACCTTGTCTATTCACCTCCTGGCTGATTCCCCAACCCATCCTCGTGTCCCCCATCTTTCTCCCCCCGCCCTATTCTCCTCTCCGAGGCCTTTTAAACGGCCTCAGCCAAAGTCCGTCCACCGTCTTTTTTTGTTTTTTTCTTCTTCTTTATCTTACGCCATGGGTCACGTAGTGTCGTTAGTCGATATTCAACATTCTAGTCCTGCAGCCGAGGATACACCAGCCTCAAATCTACCTCCCTCCCCAAAGCTGACCGCCGCTCCTTCACACATTAACTTGTTCGCCCCAAATGCGCTGAGCGCCTTTGTTCCCTCTCCGTCCCCGTCCCCGTCCCCCCGCGACAATCCATTCGATTCCCCGCCTTCCTCCCCTCCCCTCCCATTTTATACAGCACCATCGACTCCTCTGACCTCTCCACAGCAAGAAGATCCCCCTCAGGATTCGACTTCTGTCTCTCTGGGGCAAGTCGCCTATGCCGCAAAATCACCCTCTCCGCCACCTACGAACGGTCGCCTTACACCACCCGTCCCATCTCTATGTGATATCGAGACAATCCCACCTCCCAACGCTATCCCATCCGTCGACCTAGCCCTCGATTTTACGTTAGATGACGATGGTCTGAGTCCTCTCGAAAAGATATACCTTTTCTCTCGCAGTAGATCTGCGCATCATCGCGTTTTTATTTCACATGCACTTCCATCGTTTCTTGCCAATGTTACGCCGCTCGAAGCCGTAGAATATGTCTTGCCTCTTCTTCCCAACCTGGCCATGGATGAAGATGAATCTGTTAAGGAGGCCCTTGCCTCCGAGTTGCCGGAGATCCTTTGGTGGTTTTTGACGCATTGCTTGTTGGTAGAAGACCAGTCAGATCCCGGTGCTATGCTTGCCTCCCAACACCGCTGTGGCGATGAAGTGACCCTGATATCCGTTCAAGCATTCACCCCCATTTTAGGAACGCTTCTTCTTAGCACCAACGGCATGGTCAGTGGTTCCGCGAGATATGCCGTTGTTGATTTGCTCGGCAGGATTCGAAAAGCAGATGACGTAGAGGAACATGGAGTGGAGAGTGTGGCGTATATGGACGATGGCCACGGTTTGTTTGGCCGATGTCAGAGACAAATGTTTGAAGATGAGCTGATAAATCAGCTCGTCATTGGGATTGGGCGTCTGGATACGGCCACCGAAGATGATGTTAGCGAGGTATGGTATGACGCGACCGCACGAACGCCTGCAGGAGAACTTCCAGACGGTCGGATCTCTTCTTCAAGCTTCTACACGGGTGAATCGGCGATGAACCCTTATTTCCCTGTTCCTACACCAAATCATTCGCCTACGTCTCCGGAAGGAATGCCTTTGTCATTCGAACCGCCCCCGCCGGTCATCTCTGCGCTCCAGCTCTCTTCTGATATCTCTCGAGGAGACCCTTCACCCATGTCATGCATGGTATTCCGTTCCGAGACACCCTCCATAGGAGTGTTACCTATCTCTGATTTTGATTCGGAGGTTCACCTATTGAATGGAATGCCGCAGCCCGACCACCGATCTACTCGCCAAGAAACCGGATGTATGGACGAGGACCCCGACCCTGGAGAACAAGCGGCTATTGGACGATTATCGAGTATGAGCTTGATTGCTGCCGTAGCAGCAAGTGGTAGGTCGTTTGGCAGTGTTTACCCTCTTTCTTTGTCGCTCTAACACCATCTGATGTCAAGGGTCTCTGCGATATGATGCACAGTGTGCTTTTGTTAGAGAAGTCGAACGAGCTGGTAGGGATCCAGTATATTGGGTAAGACGTGAAGCCTCGTTCGCGCTCGGAGCACTCGCCAAGGTCATTCCAGATGAACTAGTGGCGTCATCACTTCTACCTCTGTTTGAGGTACTCCGCATGGACGCAACATGGCATGTTCGACATTCGTCCCTTTTTGCGTTACCCGCGATACTTGCTCGCCTCCCCTTGGACTTACGCAGAGCTGTGGCCCTGTCCACTGTCATTCCACTTTCGCGAGACGAGTCTCCTGGAGTTCGTTCTGGGGTTCTAGAGGCCCTCGGTGAAATAATGTACTCCTTCCATGCTGAACGGTGTGGTCCACCAGATGAACTGTTGGGTCTATTTCTTGGGCGTCGGGAAGACTCTGCGATACTTCAATCCATGAGTTTGGACATGCCATATCCAGCTGCTTGTGGTCCTTCTAAATCAGATTTATTCTATGATGACCCTGTTCGCCCGCTAGCATGTGCATTTAACTACCCTGCTGTCGCACTCACATTGGGTCGAGCCCGTTGGGCAGAGTTACGCTCTTTATATCGTACGTTGTCTCAGAATAGATCATCGAAAGTTCGCAGGACTCTAGCAGCGAGTCTGGGTGAGCTTGCGATGATCGTTGGGCCAGAAAATGCCCAACGAGACCTCGTTGGTGTATGGGAAGATGTCATGCAAAATGAAGATGATGGGGATATTCGGTTGAAGGCCATAGAGTGTCTTCCACTTCTTGTCAGAGCGCTTAATGATGGAGAGGCGAGGAACGGTATTTTTGCTCGTCTGGTCAAAATCTGGAACGAGGGTTGGTTGCGCAGGAGCTGGAAGGCTAGAGAGGGGATCATCAAAATCATCCCTGACTTAGTGGGTGCACCGAATCAACAGGATTGTGTTCATCAACTTCTCAAAGGGGGTCTCGAAGACGACTTTGGCACAGTCAGGGAAGCCTCGATATCCGTGGTCACGCATATAAGCAGAGAGCGCGATTCATGGAAAGCAGTTCTGGAACAACTGCGCAATGATATCTCGCACTTGGCGTACGCTTCTTCATTTCGGAGGCGCATGACATTCGTCGCTTGTCAGCAAGCGTTGGTGTCGTCTTGCCCAGAGGAAACGTTTATGACAGACCTAGTCACTTGGCAGGCTCTCGATCGACTCGCTGGCGACAGTGTTCTTGGTGTCCGAATTGGAGTCGCACGTCTCGTTGGTTGTCTCTTCGCACACTTTGTCCGAACTTCTGATTACGTTCCACAGCTGGTGATTGACTTGGCGAATCGCTTGCGCATGGATTCATCTGCCGAAGTAAAGTCGTACGTACCATCCCCCATGGATCACCCTGTCTTCTGGGATCGTTCTGGACCATCCGACACATTTTCTCGTCCGCCCCCGATGACACATCGAGTAACCAATTCCAGTGGAATAGACCCCCCGTAATATGTATGTGAGAACACGATCTGGATCCTTGCACCATCTTATTTGCTGAACCCACATCGGTGTTCACGATGTATGTTCATATGGCATATACATTATTCACGGACATCTGTCTCCTGTTTCTGTTACACTACTCACGACCATCCTACTGATGTGATTGTATTGTATCTTCGTTTTCTCTTTGTCTCTCGTACATACCTAGCATATGATAAACAAGTTGCAGTTTGAGCATGAAATGGCATCGTTTGGCATTATATCAGTATGGGATTGTGATTGAAGGAGGCTGGACAGGTCCATCACCAGATGTTCTTGCAGGGTATATAACTTTGTGATCTGATTCAGAAGATGCAATATTGGCTTTACCACAGGCCATAAATCTTGGAAAATATGCTTATGGGCGCAATCAGAGTGTGAACTGTTCATTCTCTAGTGACAAGGCAATGGTCTTACGAGAATAGACAACAAACCTTACATCCAAGGCGGAGAACCACACGATTCTTGCCGTGGTATAATCAAGGATATCCTGGAGGAGGTGATTCCCTTGGACTCGTTATGTTTTCAGAGCAAGACAACTTGGAAAAGTTTGGAACTAGTTTAAAGCGGCGAGTGCGCCAGACCATGTAAGTGTTCAGAGTCATTGTATTCAACATTGTAGACGAATTAATCAAGAAAGCTCGGACTATCAGATAGACTAAAGAGGTTAAATCCAGAGCGCATCAGCGAACCAGAAAATTGATGTCCTGGCAGTGGGGGACATGATCGTGACTCGGCAGGATGCGGTTGAGACTCATCGCCATCATGATGGTTTGCTCTTTCCATCAAAGTTCAAGTCGGAGCTAGAGTTGTGGATATGTTCCCATCCCACACAGCCAGCAGAATAATAAGTACGTTCCGTGCATCACACTCACTGCTCCCGCGGGATACTGAGGCAGAGCTGGTCCTTTGCAGGTGTCTTCTACCTTCATTATCCGCCCTCTACGCGGCCCCCTTTCCCATTCACCTGGACCTCTAAGTTTATGACTGGACAACGAGAATGAGAGGTCTCAACTTCAGTTTCTTCATCGTCCGTTACGTCTTCTTCGCTTTCTTTACAATATCTAATGCGATCATATGCAGCGTTGCTGTCTGGAACCATAGTCTCGTTCATTCAGAGCAGGCATCTCAGTGTCTATGCCCTTGATTGCCCTCATCCATCAAGCTAACCCCACTTGTCCATCTCAAGTCGGTGACTATCTCATCTTCCTAGGAGCGTTTAGCCTTGTCTCGATCTTTACTTTGATATTTGTCGAATTGTTACGCATCGACCCGTTTACGACTCGTGTGTGGTTCGAGTGTGGATGGGTCTCTCTGTTCTGGGTTTTGGAACTGGGTTCGTCTGCTTTGATTGTCGTAGGCCCTCTCATAATGCTTCGGTATCAGCTGGGGCCGCCGCCGTGGCTGCCATCGAGCCTGACCTCATGTGTTTTCATCAAGGTACGCAACACATCTCAGAGACGCTGACTGTGGCAATGACCTTTCGATGATGAAGTTGCACCTGAGAATGCCCTCTGCACTTCGGGACGGGTGCTCCTTGCTTTCACTTGGATTTGCACGATCATATGTCAGTGGTATCCCATCTCACTCTGGGCCATCCTGACTAATATTTCGATGTGGCTTTCATTGCTGATATACCTCGTCTCTCTCGTGGTCCTGACGGTGTCTCAACACCACCGAGATCCGACGGTTTGGTCTCAAAGTGTCAGATACCTCCTCACAAAGGTTGTATCGCGCCTCGCAAGTGTCCCTAATTCTCCCTCCACACCATGGCCCATTAAGCGCGCACCTGTTGAGATCTACACACCTCAGCCAGTACGAACTCACCCACCCCCGTCGTACCACAGGGGACTAAGCTCTGAGTATGAAATCGAGCCGTTCCGTCCTACGTTCGCAGTCCCAGAGCAGATGGACATCCCGATCTCACCAACATTGCTGGAGGCCACTCCCCACTTGCCTTTACCTCCTGCACAGCCTGCTCCCGTGCTCGTGAAGCCTGTTCCAAAGCGACCGCTGCCATCAACTGGAGTGCGACATTGGGACAATGCGCGGAACTCGGCGCTTGATCAAGTCGGCGCTCCTTCGTCGCTGCCTTCGTCGATCGTATACGCTGTGCCGAATTCCCTGTCTGCACCAGCGCCTGTGCTAAACCAGAGCTCATCCTTACCTTCCCCATCTCCCCTTGGTGACTGGCCACGCCATGATATCCTGCAGCAGCCAGTCAAACCGTTGTCAAGGAGAAAGCCACCACCGAGTGCATTTGAGTTCCCGAAGCGACATGGGGTGGGCACGGGATCGTCTGAGCAGCTCTATGTCTCTGAACCGCTCGCCTCGGATCCATCAGTGCAACCACGCGCGAGACGTCCGTCGGGGCCTAGGATGCGCGTGCCTTCGGGGGAGAGCACGCACCGACCAGCACCGCTTGATCTATCTGGGATAAGTAACCATGATTAGCCGGACGTTGAGCTGTATTGGTAGCAGTAGCATTAGATGTTGTAAAACAGGGACTTTTTGTTTTACCTTGTAGCGCGGGCTCCTTGCCATGATTTGGCACACAGCAAGTCTTTCAACGGCAGTATAATCGAGCGTGTGGAACAGTTTGAATTCACTCCACGACCATCTGTCATACTGACATTCGTTTCTCTGTGCTACATCTCACGTCAATCATGGAGAACCCACACGCTGAGCGTCAGGCAGTCCTGCTTGAACGAATTCTAAAGAACGCGGTGAGTTTCCCTTCAACCACCGGGGAAACCAACGCCGCCCTAAACTCCATCCAGTCTGCTTGCACAGAGATGATACTTGAGCTGAATCACTGTGTCGAAGTGCGTCTTTTCCCTTCTAGATCATTGCTAACCTGGCAAACCCATGCGATCGTACTTGATACGTATGCGTCAGGAGATTCTCAAAGCGAATGCGTCTGTCAAGGTCGCTGCTGATCTATCGACCAAGTACCGTAAGAACGTGCAGTACAACTTGGAGGCTACCAAACAAGAGTTTGAGGCATGAGCGGGCGTGGTCAGTTTAGAGCTGACTTGTATAATCCTGGGGAACATTGAGTAGACGACAGCATGTACATATCGACCAAGAAGACAAGAGTGACTGTGATGGGAATTCAGTGCCTTTTACGGAATTTCCTTTCCTAGACAAAGGTATTGTTCTCCCCTCATTCTATTGTTTTCCCCGTAAAAGGGTGCCAGTAATTAATTACTAGACAGGATATATATTCGAGGTTGGTCGTCTTCTCTGTTTCCCCGTCTCTGGTGGACCAAGAATTCGGCTGGCCATCTAATATCGTTCCTTCGCTTTCTTGCTCATCGCGCCGGCCTTTGCTTTCTCTCTCTCTTTCATACATCACCTTCACTGCATACATTCATTCATTCACGAAAGCATTCCTTTTTAGCCGCCAACGAAAATTGCTCGACGCAATGTATAATGCGTTCCTTGCCATTCGTGCCGTCTTCTTGGCACTCCTTCTCTACTTCAATGTCCTTGTTTTCGTGTTTGCATCTTGGAACATATCGGCCGCAACATCTTCTGGAATGTCGGCGCCGGGTGCGTCGGTGTTCCTCATTGTAACGTCCATTCTGGCCTTCGTCCTCGTGGCATTGTGAGTGTCCAATTTTCTAGTTTGCCTGTCACCTGTGTTCATCGGTTTTTCTACATCGCGTGTCTTGCCGATCTAATCTGTGTGAGAGGGAGACCTGCGCACGTCAGGGTGGAGTGTGCTTGGACGCTCCTCATGAGTATCTTTCAGCTATCTGAGTCCCATTTACATCATGTCGGGTGATGTCAACTGACGTGCTGTATCCGCCAGCATTGCTGCGACCGTGAATAGTCCTCTCATAGTCTGCCAGACGCATGGTAAGTGGAGGCACGTAATTGTCCAACTTGTGGCTCGCTCATCTTTTAACCTTAAGGAACATGGGGTGCTTGCGCCTCGTCTTCACTTTTGGTACACGTCAGCTGGTTAGCTACCCTCATCATCATCACGTATTGCCTCACGATTTGCATAGTCTCAGTCATTCACGCAACATCATTCTCGGAGATATGGGTTACTCCAGTGTTCCGCGTCCAATGGTTCAGCGCCTACGCTGATGCACCAGTTCCTGCGATGATTTCATACCCGCCTTCGTGGAAGCACTCCAAGAACACCTCGTCTACGTCCTCCATCGAGAAACCCTGCACTGTCGCAAAGTACATTGCGGAGCGGTGGGACAAGCTCTCTCGAGCTGAACGTCAACCTGTGACCTCCAGTCCTATTTTATTTACGAGAGGAGGACGTCCATCCGTCGATTCTGCTAGACCAGACTGGGCTCTCCAACAGGAGACTCGCCGTGGCGTCGACAGCCCTTTCGCAAAGCCGCTGCCTGCACGCAAAAGTGGACCACCGACTCCACCCAAGACCCAGGTCAAGGGTACCATCAGAGCGAGGGATGCCCAGCCCACCGAAGTCTGCCAGCAGTCGGAGATGACCTTGCATGATTCGTATTCAGCTTCGACACCGCAAACGCACGCGATATTCCCGAAGCAGGTGGCTGACTTAGATCTACCTATCCCACTTCCTAGGCTATCCGAGTGGATTCGCGCAGACGCTGCTTTGGGAATTACAGTCCACACAGAACCACGTCTGCCTTCTTGATTTCATGGTTTCTTCTTACACCTGGACGGCAGGGTTCCGTCCGGGCGCTTCTCGGGACACTCAGGGATATTGCCGCGTTCCATTCCATCATTGTCACGAATAAAGTACCTTACAGGACATACTTCCCATCGTCTGTATCGCTAGTCACTCCTAAGTTGATGTATAATAGCATTGGTTAATTTTAGTTCCAGCTTGTTGTCCAAGAAAAAGATGTCCATATGAGAACCAGAAGCAATGTCAGACATCCAGATATCAAAGATAGGTATATTGCACCCTTGGATGCAGGATTAGAACTCGGATCCCTCGGAGCCGCCAGTCTCGAGCCATACTACGCGAGCTCGAAGTTTGCGATTCTCCTCACGAGCTTTCGCAAGAGCTGCGGTGGAACCCTCAAGCTGTCTTTTAGTCTCTTCAAGCTCTTCGAGTGTTTCTTCTTCGACCTCTCCCGCGCCGACGGCGATACCTCCAACGAGTTTGACCAGCCGCCAAAGACGAAGGATAACGAGTAAACCGACGAGTTCCCGCTCTCTGCCTTTTAGCGCGAATTCCAGTACAAACGTGGTAACGACCACAATGGCATCAAAGAGATGCAATGAAGAGTGAGTGACTCCAAAGAATGGCAAATAGAAACGGAATCCGAAAGCCCATAGCGCAAGAGGTATTTCAACAAGAAAGAACGTCGTAATGCCCAAGGATATATTGGCTAGGATTTCTAGCCAAATCGGTCCTTCAGGACCCTCTGAAGGGGCACAGCCGTCAACAAGGAAACCATACGCGATGTCTGCAATAACGCAGGTTGCGTCAATAGATATCAAGAGGAGGATGAATGTGTGTAGACGCTTTGACTCGAGAACCTTTGCGAGGTATTCTTGCCAAACACCGAGAGTGCTAGTTGGCCTGGATGGCGCGCCTTCGAGCGAGACAGAGAGCAAAGGCTGCTGTTCGGCTGCTTCTTGGTCAAACATGATGGTTACAGGTTAAGCTGCACCGGCACTAATATATAGTGGCGTTCTGACAGTGATTCTGAATGCATCCTTCGCATCTCAGTCACGGTCACGTGAGAGTGCTCCTGAGTAACTGCTCGACTCGCAACATATGCAACTTCGCGACGACATACGACCGCAACGTTAAGATTGACATCCATGGCCACCTCAGCGATGCGTGTAGGTATCAGACCGTGTTTGCTAAACAGGACGTCTGCCTTTCTGCGTCCGTCCGTTGCTCGAACTACTCTTGGACGAACTACTCTCCATTTTCCGAGGGCACCGCAATTCGGTTCACTTGCGGTGCGACATCCCCGTCAGGCGTTGTCCCTGCTGTTTACCGCAACTGGAATAGCTGGCATAGCCCTTGGAATCGCGTCATTTACAGCCTCCCCGACGCTCCACTGTGATGACGTGCAACCCAAACAAACAATCCCCCCTCTTCCTCCCCCTCCCAAGTCGTCCGTCAATGTCTATGAGCTCACATTTGGCACCGCCTGCGGCCTCTGTGCCGGTGTGTTCATCAAGAAAGGTGCACGCATGGTCGCCTTCTTCCTCGGCGGTGTGTTCGTTCTTCTTCAGGTAAGTCACTTGCTTTTCCCTAGTCACAATCGCACTGGCTTACTCTTTTTTGTCTTTACAAGTTTCTAGGCTCAAAGTCTCTCGTCAAGGTAGACTGGACACGTATGGCATCTCGGTTCGAAGATTTGTTTTACACGACGGATGCGGTGGGACATAAGAAACCACCGACTGTGATGTCAATTTGGAGATGGATCGTGGATTTCTTGACCGCTGATTTCCAGCCGAGAGCATCGTTCCTTGCTGGTCTTGCATTAGGAATCAGGGTGGGCTGAAGCTCTTTTCTCTCCGCTGTGTAATATGAACAGAGTCGAGTCGTAATCCATCGACTCGTTTGTTGCGGTATTGTTGTATGAAACTCTGTCGGTTGCGCTGGCTAGGCAATGCATGTACATAGGAGAACTTACTTCCGAATATGGAAGGAGGAAAAAAGCGTGAATCTAATCCTGCCCACATCGACTGCACGGTCTCCAAACCTCCCCCTCTTCTATCAAGCTCGGCGCAATGGGTCGAAGAGCAAAAAACAAGCAAGGTCCACCTGTACCACTCCCAGATCCTGACCGTCCATCACCCAAGAAACTTGGAAAGCGTAAAGCAGATGTTGACGCCGACCGGGAAGAATCTACCATCCCCAGGGCAGCTAAACGCGCCAAGGAAAATAAGAAGAAAAAAACGGTGGTAGAGGTGGACGAATTCTCTGAGCCGGAACCCTCGGTGCAGGGGTCCTCGGTATCGGAGGTCGAGGATGATAAGGTCGATGGGACTGAGGATGAGGAAGATGAAGACGCGTCTGCAGTTGCACCTGAATCAAATGCGTTGTGGTCGTCATCGGACGAGGAATCTGGCGATGATGAAGGAGAGCATGTTACGATATCGAATATGGAGAAGCTGTCGAGGGCATTGGATGCTGAAGCCACACGAGAGGCTGAACTCGATTTGGAGGAGATGCAAAATGCCGCAGTGGATGAGGACGATGATGAATTTGCGGACGTGGACATGGAAGATGGGGAAGGTGAAGAGGAAGGTGAACCATTCCACCTGCCGTCTGCCGAAGAGAGAGAAGAGGAGAAAAAGGGTGTATCTGATGTGCACGTTGTACAACGGCGAATTCGACACTGCATCAGGATACTCCGTAACTTCAAAAAATTCGCAGAGAAGGACAGGTCACGATCTGAATACGTCGAACAACTTCTCGCAGACATTGCTAACTATTACGGATATAACGAGTTCTTGACCGAGAAGCTGTTCCAACTCTTCCCAATCGCAGAGGCTATCGAATTCTTCGAAGCGAACGAAGTTTCGCGACCAGTTACGATCCGTACGAATACTCTCAAAACTCGCCGACGAGATCTTGCCCAGGCATTGATCAACCGAGGTGTCAATCTGGAACCTATAGGCAAATGGACGAATGTTGGATTGCAGGTCTTCGAAAGTACAGTCCCGATTGGGGCGACTCCTGAGTATCTCGCGGGACATTATATGGTTCAGGCTGCATCCTCCTTCCTCCCTGTCATCGCTCTCTCCCCTCAGCCCAATGAACGTGTACTCGACATGGCCTCCGCACCTGGAGGGAAAACGACACACATCGCTGCGCTTCTACAGAACACAGGTCATGTTTTTGCGAACGATGCAAACAAAGCTCGTACGAAAAGTCTTGCGGCGAACGTCCACCGCTTGGGTTGTAAGAACGTGACCGTTTGCTCGTACGACGGACGAGAGTTCCCGAAGGTCATGGGGGGGTTTGACCGGGTTCTCCTTGATGCACCATGCAGCGGGACGGGAGTTATCAGCAAAGATTCGAGTGTCAAAATCAATAAATCGGAACGCGACTTCCAGCTTTTATCCCATCTACAAAAGCAACTGATCTTGTGTGCCATTGACAGCGTTTCTCCTGATTCGACGACTGGAGGCTACCTCGTCTACTCGACCTGCTCAGTTACGGTTGACGAAAACGAGGCCGTTGTAGACTATGCTCTTCGGAAACGCCCGAATGTCAAATTGGTCGAGACGGGTCTAGAATTTGGGCGCCCGGGTTTTACAAAGTATCGCGGGAAGATATTCAATCCGTTGCTAAATCTAACACGACGGTTCTACCCTCATGTCCACAATATGGACGGCTTCTTCGTTGCCAAGTTCAAGGTAGAGAAGCGTTCGAAGGTTCAGGCAGGAGAGAAGATCACAGAGGTCAGAGAACAACCTGCTAACGTAGATGAAGGACATGTTGGCTTTGACCCGGAAGAAGACAAAGCTTTCATAGAAGGTCTGTCTTGTACTTCCGCCCAAATTCCTGTTGGCACTCAATTACTTTCTACTTTTAGAGGGGAAGCGGCGACAAATGAAACGAAAGGGTCTCCGGGTTCCACCGCGGAAAAGGCCCGAGGAGGATACAGGGACGAACGCATCATAATGATGTCCATGAACTTTCGTTTACCCTATACCCAAATGTCGCAACCGTGTGGCATCCCATTCCATGGTCAGTACTCAGCTGTGACACTGACAAGCATGGACAAAATTGATAGAGATGTGGAATGGCTGACCGAAATACCTTTCCTGAAACAAGTAAGAGCATACCCACTTGAGATCGACTGGATCCCATGGTTTTTCCGAAATTTGGGTCAGGAGCCTTCACGCCATCCCAGGACACAAGGAATGAATAGTAGGAACCATAAAGAATGTACACGCTAGTGTAGTGAGATGCGCATGTAAGGTCGCACGACTTTTGAGCTCAGCTCGGATCTGGTATGGTGAAGAGCGGAGCGACGTGGGTTTTGCTCGGAGCCTAGAAGGTTTAGGACATGCGGTTCCTCGGAAAGCATGCAAGCTCGGTAGCTGTTAGTAGAGGACTTGAGATACCACGTCCGCGTGCACGAGTCGTTGGGCCATTGGCAGATGCACGGTCTAACTTGAAGGTGCAATATTGACGAGTCACGCGTGTAGCGAGCGATGACCTTGGTGAGGAAGGGAATGAATGGTACCCTCTTGATCAATCACAGAAGTTATGCACGGGAGCAGTAGGAGAAAGAGAAGGACACCAGTGAGAGAATAACAGACCAGCGGAGTGACCGAGGGTATGGAAGACTAACAAAGGCTCTTGTCCGCCAACATATAACCATGACTACGCGGTGACTATTCTCACCAGGACTTGGCGCCTTTCACTTGAAGCTCAGCTGCAGTTCGTATGCCCATCTGTGGACCTACCTATTAGAGGAACCGTTATAAGCAGACCCGCATGATCACTCAAGCTGTCTGAACGGAACCGACACGCAGGTGAAAAAGAGAATCGGTAATATCGCGCGATATGACAAGCGTGATGGAAGACGTCAATACGCCTCATTATCTTCTGAACTCGGCTGTCGGAAGATATGATAGGAAGAAAGACAATTTTTGTGTGACATGGCGTTGATTAGCCTGTTTGGCACGTACGATGGAGACTTGATCGCACGAAGGACAATAATATCCGCCGTTTAAAGTGAAGAGTAGGTCTGACTGTGACACAAAACGGACGAGCTGACGGTGAACTCGTCGTTGTAAGAAGCGGCGGTTTGAAGAAAAATTTCCGCAAATTAGAAACGACAGTTGAAACTGAACTGAAACAGCTGACGACTCAATCGACGGTTGAACATTGCACATGAGGAAACGTGGGAATGTCGCGTTACGCCGGAGCTGTCACACGCCCAGATAAACCGAGTCTTCTGGAACAAGTCTCACTCTGAACAGCCAGAGCAGGCAACGATGAAACTGAGGGAAGTCAGTGTGGTCCAAAGCCAGGTGTACTGGTACATGGTGGCTCAGTGGATCTGACTCGGAGGTGAGATCTGGACATTTGAAAGGTAGCGATCGGCAATTGTGGATGAATTGGATATGACGTGATCCGGTGATAGTGCAGGTTCCCTTCTTCACGCTCCCTTTTATGGGTTCGTTTGGCGATCTAACGCACCCTGCCATCGCACGGGCCAGCACCGCCAGAGCACCCGCAAGCACGGTCGTTCACCGTGATCTGAACGAGATTATGGGACTGGTTTGTCGTGATGCTGGGCTGGTTAGCGAGTCGAATAAGCGCCGTGAGAGAGTGAGGTATCCAAAATAGGTAAATGTGAATGGGTTGACAACCTTTGAAAAAAAAAAAAAATTAGGTCAAGTGTTTTTGTTTGGCGCGTAAAGCGGAGACAAATAAGGATAAGAGAGGCGCGAATTTGTGTTGAGCCGTATCTCTTCCTCTCTCTCTTACTTCTCTCTAGCCAACGGCCTTGCGCTGCGTAGCACGCTCTTCTCTCTCTTGTCATTTATAGTTTTTTCATCTCACATTCGCATTTCTTGCAATAATGTCTGCTACCGACGCCCCCGTTGCTGCTCCTCCCGCTGAGGAAGTCAAGCCTGCTGAGACCTCTCCTGCCGACCCTGCTCCTGCCACTGACGCTCCCGCTGCTGAGCAAACCCTTGCTGTGGAGGACGCTGCCAAGGCCGATGAACGCATATCCCTTTGGTCTTTCTATCATCTCTGACCTTTCATTGCATGAGACACCAAAGGAAGAAGCCAAGGCTGCAGTCAGCACTCTTTGCTTGTATTGCTGTTCTATGTTTGACATTCTTCCTTTTAGGAACCTGCTGCTGAGGCCACTACCGCAGTACCTGCCACTGACGGTGCTGCTCCCGCTGAGCCTGCCAAGGAAGAAACTAAGACTGATGCACCTGCTCCTTCTTCTAAGAAGGATGATGTTCCCAAGAGTCCCAGTTTGTTCTCCAAGCTCCTTGCTCCTTTGAAGAACATAGCTCCCAAGAGCCCCAAGAGGGAAAAGAAGAAGGAAGAGGTTGAGACCCCCGCTCCTGCCGTCACCGAAGCGCCTGCCACTGAGCCTGCCCCTACTGAAGCCAAGGTTGAGGAGTCTGCTCCCCCTGCTGAGGAACCTACCTCGGCTGCGCCTACGAAGGAGACTGAACTTCAACTTCTTGATCAGGAAGCTGCTGCTGCTGAGACTCCCGCTGAGCCTGCAGCCGAGACTTCTCCTACAGCAGAACCTGCTAAAGAAGAGAAGGTTCCGGCGAATGAGAAGCTTGGCAAGGCTACCAAGGCCAGCCGCAGGCTTTCCTCTCGTATGGTTGAGTTCTTCAAGCCCAAGAAGACGGAGGTTAGCACACCAGCCAAAGTTGACGAGCACCCTCCGAAGATTGACGAGCCTGCGGCTCTTCCTCCTCTGGATCCCACGGCTGAGGAGCCTGCTCCTGTTGAGGCCGCTCCCACAGAGTCTGCACCTGCACCTGCGCCTGTCATCGCTGCTGCTGCATGAACGACCATTGATTGCAGCTGTTTATGATCGACACGAGCTTTTCTAATTCTTATCCTCTTTGGTGTATCATGTATGGATTGTTTACACCATGCATGATGGCGGATCTCTTTCTTTTGTTCATGGCTTATCTTTCTTTCTAATACGCTACTCGTGGATGTGGCTTTGCTTTTGACCTTCACGACTCTCCTGCTCATGACTACTGCGATCCATGTTTTTCCAGGCTAATGTCGATTCATTTGATTTTGATACCCTCTCCTTTGACCCTGGTGAATCGCATACAACTGTCACATAAGTCCTTCTTGTAATACAGCTGGAGGGGCCACTCTAGAATTCTTCGGTTGGTGTGATGGCGTGTTGTCTAGCGCTGATATGTCAATGACTCGACTCAATCTAAATTTTAGCGGCCTTGGAAGTTGAAGCAACACCCACATTGTTACTCATTACTTTTGAGATCATGCCTCCCAAGTCTTCTGCTACTATTAAAGAGCGGTTGGTCTCCGAGGATGAAGAGGTTTTGCAAGCCGTCGTACTCGCCGACAGTTTCAACAAACGTTTTGCCCCTCTAACCAGACACAAGCCTCGGGTAAGCTGCGCTGATCTTTCATGATTCCTGGTCGACTTCGATACATCCTATCAGTGTCTACTTCCAATCTGCAATGCACCACTGCTTGACTGGACCTTCGAGAGCCTTGCTCTGGCAGGCGTTCAGGAAATATTCGTCATATGTCGTTCGCATGCAGAACTAGTCAAAACTGCTATAAAGTCTGTCTGATCTCGATCTCTATCCGATCCTGGTTACTTATTCTTTCTGGCTGCCATCATCCGGACAGAAACTCCAAATGGTCAAAATCCAGCAGCGGGTTGAAGATTGTCCCGATCGTGACTGCCAAAGAGACGTTCTCTCCTGGAGATGCGATGCGAGATATCTACACGCACGGGATCATCACTTCTGACTTTGTGCTCGTTACGGGTGATCTGGTGAGCAACATCCGGATTGACGAAGTCGTTCGTGTACACAAGGAGAGGCGAAAGACGAACAAGGATGCTATCATGACGATGGTGGTGAAGGAGAGCGGTGCACACCATCGTACACGGTGGGTTTTATAGGATGCATCTTCATGGTGCGCGTTCTGGGAACTGACCTATGCGGGGCCTGTAGATCACGGGGAGACTCTGCTGTCTTCGTGCTGGATCCCGAGACGTCCGAGTGTCTACATTACGAACCAGTGACTGGTTGGCCGCCTAAGAAGTATGCGAACATACCCCGCGAGATTCTCGTCGAGCATCCTGAAGTCGATATCCGGAACGATCTGATAGACTGTTCGATCGATGTTTGCTCCGTCGAGGTATGTGCATATACGGAGCCACTCGTGCTGGAATAGGTTCAATCGGCTCATGTATGCGATGCAGGTCCCTTCACTGTTCCAAGACAACTTTGACTATGGAGACATTCGAAGAGATTTCGTGCATGGTGTTCTTACATCCGACTTACTCATGAAGAATATATACTGTTACATTGCAAAAGATGGGTATGCAGCACGGGTCAAAGACACCAAGAGCTACGACTCTGTCAGCAAAGACATTCTTTCTAGATGGACTTTCCCACTCGTGCCAGATGACAATCACCCCGGGGGACACTCCTACGAACATATTCGCGGTAACCAGTATATTGCAAAAGACAACTCTGTCATACTTTCTAGGTAAGTGTTCTTGTTTAACCGTGGCTCGTCTCCGCAATGACCTCTGGCCAGAACATGCAAGATCGGAAACAACACCCTCATTGGATCAAAAAGCCAGATCGCAGATAACGCTCAGATCATTGCCTCTGTTCTAGGTCGACGCTGTATCATTGGAGCGGGGTCCGTTGTTCGCAATTCTTACCTCTTTGATGGGGTCGTCGTCGGCCCAAATTGCACGATTGAGTACAGCATTATCGGGGCGGACGTTCAAATCAAGGAGAAGTGCAAAGTCGAACGAGGGTGTTTGATCGCGGATAAGGTTATTGTTGGACCTGAAGCAACGCTGGAGCCATTCCAGAAACTGTTGAGGAAATCTCAAGGCGTTGAGGAGGAGGAAGATGATGCCGATGATGATGCCGATGATGAAGAGCAGGAGGAGGAGAGCGAGGAGGAGGAGGGCGATGGAGAAGAAGAAGATGGCGATGGCGATGACGATGGCGATGACGATGACGAAAACAGGAGCGACGAAGAGGAGGATTCTGATTATGAGAAAGTAGAAGCTCACCAAGATCCTGCAGCCCTGCAGAAGCTTGGACCAGATTCCAATGCCATAATATGGCCCCCGGCCGAGATAGACGAGGACGAGGAAATTGACGAACTTGAGCACCCGAATAACCAGCGATTGATGCGTATCGGTGCGGCCTTCCCATGTCAGTTCGGACTGTGTCAGCTTACTGATCGTGGTATTCGCGTTAAGGTGATACTGTTTCCGACCTTGAGCTGTCGGACTCCGGTTCAGTAACTTCTGACTCGGGATCGGAGACAGACTCTGAGGACGAAGACCAATTCGGAGGACTCAGCCCGACATCCTCTACAACATCCCTGCCCCTAAACGACCCCTCCGATCTCGTCGCTCAGGCTGACTCCGCTGCCATCACCGAGTTCCGGCATGAAGTCAATCAGTCACTCGATCGCGCATTTGCGGAAGGTCACTCGGTAGATAACGCCACCGTGGAGCTAAAGACACTGAGAATGGCGAGTAATGTTCCTCTCCGCATGGTCCGAGAAGCAGTCGTGGCTGGCATTGTAAGTCGGATAAAGATTGTTGAAGGCGGTGGGGTATTACAACGCCAAGAGATTTCTGCGATGGTCAGCAGATGGGGTGGGCTTATTGACAAGATTGGTGGTGTAGATGCTGTGGAGACTATTGAGGTTTTACAGCAATATTGCGCGTCATCAGACCGACTGCCCCTCTTTGGACAGATTCTCGCTGCTTTGTATCAGCAAGATATCGTCGAGGAAGATGACATTCGGAATTGGCATAAGAAACCGATTGCCCAAGGCAAAGGCGTTACACCACCCGCATCTCCAGAAAACCTCAAGAAATGCTGGGTCGTAGGTGCTCACATGATCAAACAGTTTGACGAACAAGAAAGCGAAGACGAGAGTGAGGAAGACGAATCCGAGGCCGAGGATGCCAAGCCTACACCTCCATTTAAACAACGACCTATATCCAACCAAACCTCGCAGAACAGAACTCTACAAGAAGAGGATGTGGAGTCGGACGAAGAATAGTAGCTCAGAAACGAGTAAGTTGGGTCCATGTGCGTGCACATTACATGGCGAGCGATCTACGTTATAGTCCGAGTTGCTAAACATTACTTGTCTTCTCCGCCAACCATCCAACGTCCATGAATGCATGGGATGCGAATGGCAGATAAAAACGCATATAGACGAATTGCCTCAATACTTTAAGATGATGTAAAGGGCTGTTTGGGGTGCTGTCAATCAGAAAATCATGATGTTTCTCTAGACGTAGTTCAAACTGACCGTGAATAACACCAGGGCTTGGATCGAACCGCGTGAGCGGGCATATCTGCGTAGAAGGATTCACACTACTTACAACCAGCCAAGGATGGTCAGTAAAATGTTGATGAGCTGGGTATCAATGGAACGCGGTTTGGGTCAGCGACTCGCCTCAGGATGGCAAGACCACAGAGACATACGAAATCAGCACCACATCCTCGTTCTAGGAAAACGCCTAGAGGTGGGATGAAAATGGCAATGCTGTTGAGATATGATATGATGTGGGGTATTATAACATATCTACTCCATCGACTTACATGATCTACGAATGCGCGGTTCTTCGATGTGAATGGTAGGAAAGGAGAGATGGGCTGACCTTGCAGATGTCTGAGCCAGTTAGAGCCATTGTGTGGTATGAATCTGAAGGGAAGGGAATAGCGACAGCCCCTCATTAGAGGTCTCGATTTATACTCGCGCGATTCCATCCGCAACGCAAGTGACGTCACCCGTGACGAGGTTATGTGCGGCACTCATATTAAATTATTAATATTAATATTAATTGGAGATTTAGTTCCAACATATGGACCAACTCGTCGAGCATCTTGACATTTCCTATATTCCAAATTCACGGAACAGATTTCAGACGTTCGACATTTACAGTCCACTGCGGCATGTCCTAGACTCTCCCGAACACCATGTTACATCCAGTCTCATCTGCTTCGTACATGGGGGAGCGTGGAGATCGTGAGGCATCGTAGTACATCCCAATATCCGCCATACTGATCTACGCAACATCAGCGAGGATAAAGCCGATCACGCTGACTTGGCCCGCGACCTCGCCAGATCCACAGGATGCCCAGTCGCCGTCCCCAATTATCGTCTCACCCCCCGAGAGCCCAACTCAGATAACTACCTTCATCATCCAGAGCATGCAAAGGACCTCCTGCATTTCCTCGAATTCATTCGATCTTGGCATAGTGAGAATGGCGGAAGGTTGTCTCGTCAAGCGACTCGCCTGTTCCTCCTCGGGCATAGCTGTTCTGCACATATGCTATGCTCCATCTTCCTAAACATGCCAAGCGACTCAGAGGACGTCCGTCCTTCCGATGAACTCGTGAAACACACCGCAGCCATTATAATGTCGGAGGGCATCTACGACATCGATTTATTGCTTTCTGCCTTTCCCCACTATAGACCGCAATTCATCGAAAATGCGTTCGGGAAGAGGGACTCGTTCGAGCATGTGTCAGTCATGCAGGCGACTTTAGACCCACGGGGCCAGCACATCTGTTGGTTGATCATACACTCCACTGGCGATACTCTGGTAGATCAGCGCCAGAGTGAAGCAATGCATGACTTTCTGGAGAAAAAGTTGTGTCCAGTCAGCAGGTCCTACAACGAGTTAGAGGAAGATCATGATGCTATCCTGGCAGCGGGATCCCGATATGTAGAGATCGTAGCAAAGTACATCATGCGCATCGCAGCTGTTTAAGAAGGTCTACAGAGTGTTGATTGGGGCAGTGAAATAACTGAGTGCATAATCTATCGTCGTATCATCCAATAGCTCTAAGTGCGCCTCCGGAGTAATGCATGAAACGCTTCCTCTAATCGCTCGGCTGCTCGCTCGCAGTCCAATTGAGTGTTATACAATGGGGCGGGCGTGAGCCGAATCACGTCGGGCTTCCTCTCGTCCCCAATAACACCCTTAGATGTCAGGTAATCAAACACCTCTTGCATGACACCGGAATTTGCCGGCAAGAAAAGAAGGGACAACTGAGCACCTCTCGCCTCTGGGGCGCAGGGCGTAATGATGGTAAAAGCAGGCTGAGGCTTTTGAGCTCTCGGTACCTTATCTTCGGGAGGGTATCGTTCAGCAACCTCGTGTGGGAGTACATAAAATGCAGATTTGACAAGAAGATCTTCCAGGAAGCGGGTCAACAGCACAGAACGTTCGCGCAAGGGTGTCATCATGCCAACTTCTTTGAATATCTGTAAAGTGCCAAGCAAAGAAACTGTTGCCAGCACTGAGGGATTGGATTGTTGGAATCCTTGTGCACCAGGAATAGGAGAGAATTTGGGAGGCATCAAGAATCGCGTGACGGGGTCGTGTCCCCACCATCCTGCATACCTGTTATAAGGTAAAGTTAGCACACAGCCTCGTAACCTGAGATATGGGAGAAGGGAATGCATACCGTGGCGCAAGGTTGTTTTTCCACTTTTCATGCACAAAAAGACCGCCGATACCACCAGGTCCTGAATTTAGATATTTGTATGAGCACCATACGGCGAAATCAACGTCCCAGTCATGCAGGGCCATGGGAACATTCCCGATTGCATGGGCGAGATCCCAGCCGCATATACAGCCCTACAATCTGAATGTATTAGCGTGCAAATTCTCGTGCAAATTTGGTAGAAAATGGGATTCAAGAACGAATATACTTGTTGATATCGGAAGCGGGGAAAGTATACGTAATTATACACAATGAATTCGTAAACGCACCTGAGCCTTGGCGGCGCTGGTGATGGATTTCATGGGAAACCACTGTCCAGTGTAATACTGCACACCGCTGAAAATTACGAGGGCGATGGATGGACCCTCTTTGGCAAGCTTATCGAGTATATCCGACTCGCGAAGAGTGAATTCGCCCTCACGGGGAAATATTTCGATGATCGCCTCTTCCGGGTCATATCCGTGCAGGCGAGCTTGCGATGCGAATGCGTATTGATCCGAGGGGAAAGCCTTGCCTTCGCAGAGAATCTTGAAACGATTTGGGGCAGGCTTGTAGAAAGTTGACATCATCAGATGCAGATTCGCAGTTAAAGTCCCCATACAAGCAACTTCTTTCTCATTTGCGCCTGAGAAGTTGAGTGTAACCACCTAAAAGTGTGCCAGTGTTATGTTTCCGCAAAGTTAACTCACCAACTAACTCAGCGAGTAGAGGAGTAACCGTTTCTGCGATATTCATCCATTCACGACCATGCGGGTGATCAAAGTGACCCTCGACTGCTCTAGAGATAGTTTATGATGTGCACTAAGATGGAGCAACTGATATGCCAAGTAAGTCGCTCACCGAGTTCCCCATACGTCTAGCTCTTCTTGGAGAAGAGCCTTTGATCGTTTAGCTAATGGTCCCAGAGAATTACCACAGAGATATGCACATCTGCGGCCACCTAGATGAGACAAAAAAGGGCAACGTGAGTGTACTCGTTGGGTACGTGGTAAGAACGGTAATCTGGACCATCGGATTCAGGGAGCTCAGCACGGAAGTCGCTATTTGTTGGGATGGAATATTCATCGCCCGTGAGTACGATAGAAAGGTCTTTAAAGTTGATAGCAGACATAGTGTGACTTGAGTGTTTAGATTGGCTTGCCGTCAACGTTATTTATCTCAGATCACCAACTTCAAAACCGCACGCGGTGGCACCTGCCGCTTCGGGTCTCTCAGCACTCTCCCTCTACTACCACAACTGTGTGGCTGAAAAGCATGGACAAAGCCAACGATTCAGCTACAGCTCGGACGGTAGTTGTGGTTGGTGCTGGCCCCGTAGGCTGTCTGGCGGCAATATGTTTCGCTAAGATGGGGTGGGATGTCGCCATCTATGAAGCAAGACCGGATTTACGGCTCCCCTCCTCAAAGGCCGCTGCTCAGCAGCGTTCCATTAACCTTGCTATTTCATCCCGCGGAATCGCCGCTATCCAAGCTATCGACCCGGACGCAGCCATCCGATTCCTACAAACTGTCATACCAATGCGTGGTCGGATGATCCATGACAGGCTAGGGAACCAGCATAGCCAACAGTATGATAGGGATAGCCAGTTGGGTCGAATTCCCGCGTGTCGGTTGGAGTGTGATGGCTCCATTCGCGTGTCTGTCGGGTATGTACTGACAAACCTTCTTGGATTCTCTTCTTTCTGCAGTGTATCAATTCCATAGATCGCGCCCTTCTCAATGAGGGTTTGCTCGAGGAAGCATCCGCCGTTCCGAACATCCGTTTGTTTTTCAACCACAAGGTCCTTGCAGTCGATTTTGACAAGAGAGTGATGACTATTCGTGCCACAAATTCGGAGTCAGACGTCCGAACAACGTTCCACCTATGCATTGGTGCAGATGGTAGTTATTCCATTATCCGTCGCCAATTAATGAGGGTCACAAGGTGTGCTGGCCTGCTTGTCGAACCTCTATTGAGGGACGCTAACTTGAGGCAACAGGATGAATTTCCAGCAGGAATATATTCCGCACGAGTATATTGAACTTAAAATGCCGGCAGGATGCAACGAGCATGGTGAACCTGTATTCTTGCTTGATCCGAATCACCTCCACATTTGGCCTCGCCACTCCTTCATGCTCATCGCTCTCCCAAACAAAGATAAATCCTTCACATGCACCGTGTTCGCGCCCACCGTCGAGTTTGATCGCCTGATTGGTCGCGAAGCGATCTTATCATGGTTCAGGACATACTTCCCAGACGCACTGCAGCTAGTTGGAGAAGACAAGTTACTTGACGATTTCACGAAGAATCCTCGAAGCCCGCTGATAAGTATCAAGGTGCTCCTTATTTAAACCACCCCGTTTGCGAGTCTCAGAGCTTTAATTCCCATTAGGCAACGCCATATCATTACAAGGATCGTTGTGTGATCCTTGGCGATGCTGCCCATTCCATGGTACCCTTTTATGGTCAAGGTCTCAACTGTGGTCTTGAGGACGTCAGGGTTTTGCGAGCGCTTCTGCTACAGGAGGGCGTGGTTCCTAGTGGCCCATCAACCAGTTTAGGCGAACAAGGACTCACGGACACGAAGCTGTTCAATGCTCTAACCAAGTACACTGAAACAAGGCACGAGGATCTGGTCGCTATCTGTGAACTCGCCATGGACAATTAGTAAGTGCATCTTCGGTTACTAGGTCTCTCCATTCATATTGTTATCTGATGCAGTGTTGAAATGCGGCATTCTGTGACAACACCCATGTACCTTTTCAAGAAGGCTTTGGATAATTTGTTGTATGTGCTCACTTCCAGCAAGGCGTCCTTGCTTTCTGTCACGCAATCGCTGGCTACAGTTCCGTTCCCATCTACTAACCCTAAAGGATGGCTCCCACTCTACACGATGGTCACCTTCCGCCCCGATATCAGCTACGCGACAGCTCGAAAGAAGGCGGAGAAACAGAATGCAATCCTCACTTCGATGGGGCGCCTTGGTGCTGTAGCGTTGAGCGCCACAGGTCTCTATGCCACATTCCAGATATTACATGGGCTGCGGAAGCGGTGAAAGTTCTTTCTCGTCGTGTTAACTTTGTAGGCCTCGTGGTCCTCGATGTTCATGTTTTTCCATCTGCCTACGGAGAAATGGCGGTCACATTTTATCAGAAGCTGCGATTTCAATTAGAATTTTCTCCCGTCATGACCAAGGGCAGTAAACGGTGATTAAATTGGGACGGTCTTACATGAGGATATTCCACAGAGGTAACAGACGACGCATGTTTCTGAAGGGAGTCTGGATGTTGGCTGTGGACGCGACCGTTCACATGGTGTAAAAATAAGTAAGGGCATGTGTACAGTTGGTCGGACAACCCATATGTAGTCCACAAGAAATCCCATGAATGCGCGATTATATAGTCTAAGTACGGTTTTACCTGCTAGAAACACAGAAAACGGAGACAATAGTCGTGGTTTGTCGTAAAGATCTGGTATACAAGAAAACAAAATGCAACATAATTGAACGCTGGCACGGTATAGCATGAAAAAGGGAAGAAAGATGGAAATCTAAGCCTTCTTCGGTGGCCGCCCCCGTTTCTTCTTGGGAGCTGGTTCACTTGCGCCCTCGGCGGGAGCAGATGTAGAGGTAGCCGCTGTAACGGCTTCCTCAGGTTTCTGATCTTTACGCGGACGACCACGCCTCCGCTTCGTAGGCCGTTCCTCAGTGCCAGAGTCGTCCTGTTTCTTTTCTTTGGGTGGTCTTCCCCTTTTCTTCTTGAGTGGTACACCTTCTGATGTACCCGTTGATGTGGGTGCAGCCCCTGATTTCTTGTTCTTACTACCTTTGGGGCGACCGCGCCCCCTTTTGGCGGGTTGCGCGTCATTTGGTACTGCAGCGGCTGTGGGGGAAAGAGGGAATTTTTAAATAATGATCAACACACGCTGGACTGTCAGACGATGAGGCGGACAAGCAGACGGTGAGCTCACCATCTGCATCCTCTGGTTCTAGATGATCGTTCTCCTCGACATCATCTTCATATCTGTCAGGAGCGTCCTCTTGTTGTGGGGAGGCGGACATAAGGGGAGGTGATGAGTCTGATGATCGCAGAGACTGTACAACGACGGGTCGCAGGTGAAGAGCGTCCGCGTCGAGGAGAGAGGAAAAGCGGGGAAAGGGTGAAGCCCTCGTTTTAACGGAATATTATCCCCCTACTACCGAATTTAGTTGGATGTGTATTGCAATTGTTTCCCTCGCGTGGAATTCTGGCCAAAACTAGGATTTATTATTATCGTCGGGCAATCTGCCTGTTCGTAGGGTTTTAACCCCTGATATTCGGGGGGATACGTACGTAAATATCCCGGAGAATTCAAGAAATTCATTTATGGCATTTTCGGTCCATTTTTTTCAGTCGCTCTCAGGCAGACTGGCACCGTCTCTGCGCGGACACGACTCGATCAACGCTCGAAATACAGGGCGATCCGACAACCCCATCATACTCATACTTGTATCTACTCACCGAATTGCGCCCAACGTCCACTCAAATGCATGTCAACAGCAGGTCTGCTCCTTTAGGCCGCCGATCGGCGATTTGCGGTTGCATGGCCTCCTCGCGAAAACCTTATGTGTACAACTGCAGCACATAATATTATGTCGAACGTTCCGATTATCGTATTCCCCAGGGTTTGCTCGCTCGCATTTTCTGCTCAGATGCCTGCAACTTGCGTACATTTTCTGTACACCTATCACCCTCAGCCGCGGAGTCCCGATTCTTTCGGTCGGCGATACAATTAGCCGGCTTTTCCACGGCTTGTGAGCACCGACGTGGAATATGTTTCTAGTCATCAACTCACCGTCTTTCTCGTCTATATGCGGCGCTCATCTCTGCAGGCCGTCGTCCTCGCCCTCTCATACACTGCGCTCGCGAGGGCTCGCTTGTTGTACTCCGGCCCCGAAGACCTCTATGCCTTTCCAAAGTATCGCGTCACATTTCTCAACGACTTTCCTCTCTTGAACGAAACCGCACAACGCTGGCTACACAATGGGGTATTTGGCGGGGAGCAAGAATTCCTGGGTGAATCATGGGATCAAACTGCTTGGGACTCCCAGGCCGGTATGAACTTGAAGGAAATAGGTAGTTCAGAAACGGGGACCTTGCATGAAGCACCTAATGTCTTTCACTCTGACGCTTCCGATTATTCCCTCCAGCACATGAGAATGGGACCAGACAATGAGTTCCTTTGCCTCATTCCCCCTGCACGTGATACCGGCACGTCGACAGAAGATTACGATGGCGATGCAACACTCCGGAATGGCTTGTCATTGCTTCAGCCTTTATCCGGAAAATGTCTATATCATCGACAAACATGGTTCACGTATTCTTATTGTCATGGTCGGGAAATCAGACAATTTAAAGAGCTTGCTCCCACACAACCTCCGTCAGGTAACACATTTCTCTGGTCAATGACTACATCACACTCAAATAATGTCATGTAACCAGGGCCATACGAGCCCGTCGAGGACCCCCAGGTGCGCACGTTTCCACCATGTCCTGAAAACGCATTTCTAAGTTTCTTCAGTGGGAAGCGTTCACGCTTGGTCGCGCCCCTGTCACACCAGAAACCAGGGGGGATGTGATTGTAGCTGATCAACTTCCGGAGGCTGCAAATTTGGAAGTTGCACACGGCCCGGGTTCTCGCTATCTCGTCCAGCGATGGGGTGACGGTACATTCTGCGATAAAACCGGCAAACCTCGTGAGGTTGAAGTTCAGTTCCATTGCTCGATGACCATGACAGATTCTATACTGCTCGTCCGAGAAGCTAAAACGTGTTCCTATGTTCTTGTTGTACAAACTCCGCGTCTATGTGGGGAGCCTGGGTTCAAATCTCGTCTCGAGACTCAAGAGGAGTCACCCATTCGTTGTCGGCAGATCATAAATCCGGTCTCTGCCTCTGTTCCTCCTTCTGAATCAACTCAACTTGATCACAGACGAATGGACGAGCGACCGAATCTGGCAGAATCAGACCGCCCTCTTCATCTGCTCAACCGCCAATCCCGGTTTGCGATACCCATACCTGTCCCGTCCCAAAGCTCGTTGGGAGCCAACTCCGAAGGCAAGGACGAAGAGCAATGGGATGATTTTTTCAAGCGAGCTGTGGAAGCACTGATGAAGTCGCCCGAAATTCATGCGCTCAGCAGCAACCAACAGGTGTTTTTTGATCGTGGTGAAAACGGAGAGATTGTCATCGAGATTCTGGAAGAGATCCCGATGGACGGGAATGCGGATGGAGACGTGCAAAGTGATGTGAGTGCTGAAGAGTTTGCACGCTTCACAGACGCGTTGCGGAATACGGTACTCGATGTGAAGCGTGAAGGGGAGACAAAGGGGGGAAACGATCAAGATGAGGAAAGTGAAAGAGAGGACTGGGTTCGTAACATCAGAGATGAGCTGTAATGTGGGTTGGCTCTGTTATCTCGTGTAGTCGGAATTTTACTATCATTGCATCAAGTCCGTCTAGACCTTCGCTGAAGTTGCGATCATGCTTGGGCGGAACGGAAGATGGTAATATTTATATTTACTCTGTCACATGGGCGCATCAGGTTCTCACTGACGTATAGCGGCGGCGTTTGGTCTCGGACCCATGGTTGGGCTCAATACCTGTGCACGGCAAACGGAATTCTTGGAATCTCTGTAACTTTGATTGGGACATGGTACGTTACCACGAACTACTTTTATGCGTGAAATAATTAGCGATGCACTTCAGAAGACAAAAAAATCCTTTCCCCCTCGAAACATGGCCATTCCGCTGCCTAGGAACACACGTCGAGCGTACAAAGACCGGTTTCCCGTATGCCGCTAGGAACGACTGCACTTGAGGGCATCAGAGTCTGCTCTTATTGGCTATTTCGAATCACCGTATCAGTTGCTTTGGGCAAGGTATGATGCAGCATGCCTGGAATCACCAAATCACTGAACTTTACTTCGTTTTCCCAATATGCATGTGGTTCCGTTCACACGCAGGCCTCACTTGATCTTCCGATAACATGGAATTGCGTTCAAATATATCTACGGTATCCTCAAGCACTGTATGGAAAGATGTCAAGTTGGTCCACCTCAGGAACTTCTCTTAGCTCCTTTACTCAGACGTTTAGAAGTACTTGAGATCGATAATCTGGCGCCTATCAACAGGATACTTGCGGTCATCCCGAGTCCTCCGCCGGTTTCCCTGACCCTCTGTTTACTTCAATTGCGTTCGATTGTCATGCCAGGTGCGTTTTCAAGCTCAACATGCACTCATGAGAGATGGTACTAGCGGTGTTTTTCTAGGTATCCCCCAGAATGACCAATTCGCTCCGTCTCATTTGATTATGTTAACCTGCCTTGAATATTTCGCCGACACTAAATTATCCATTCCTTTTCTTCGTATCTCGCACCGTCCGACCCGTAGGAGGCTTCTTAATCTCGTGCCTCATGTTTTCCAGATTTTGGTTCCCCCCTTTCCTGATGGATGATGATTCGTGGTGCCATCTTGTCATACACTCAATTCAAATGTTAATGTTTCAGCTTTCTTTTTAAGGACGATCTTGCACCGAATTCGCTAACGCTTTTGGTTTTTTTTTACTTAGACTGGTTTCCGTTCAACCTGCGCTCTTCAACACACTGTAAACAGACACAGCCGTTTCCCAACTCCTCCCATAACTTTTGATGGATATCATCCACACTGCAACCATCGAGTGTATTGCGCCGCTGTCTCGCTTCGTCGTTAACATGCAGTCTTGATCTTGCTTTCACTTCGATTCTCTCACGTCCCGGGTCATGCGCAGCGGGCCTGGCCCCATGCCAGTGCCCACGATGGTCGTCCATCTTGAGGACATAGCGGATAAGGTTTTATCGCATGATTATTTACTGATAGGGAACAAGAGCTGAACATGTGCCTTTCAGAGTATTCAGATGACTTTCTCGCTCTTTTCCCTTCGGCTGCGGTATCAGATCAGACCAGCCACTCATCCGTTCGCCATGTCCTGACAATTCTTAACCCAAATGCGGCTATCCTCGTGTGCAATTATCAATCAATTGTCACTTCATACGCGCACAACTCTGATGCTTCTCACTCTTGGTGTAGCTAGTAGTAAAACAGGTGCGTAACTACCACCCGGGGCTAGATCATCCCACCGTTGTGCTCACATCCCTACTACATGCACGATTCGGACGTTTTACCTTCTCGGTCACCAATGCATGTGAAGCATGCAAGTTTGTCTGTTCCATTAAGCAATTGGAAGAAGGGGTAATCTCTTCGCATACTGCACACGTCGTCTTGTTCTAACCGCGCTCGTCAACCTGATCAAAACTCGATTGAAAGCTCGCATCCAAGGAAACGTGATAATGTTTTGATAGATAAGCACATCGTGACTCATCTCAATCCCACATTGTATAGGCTGCAACAAGCCTAGTGACCGGCATTTCGACGCCCACAACCGAATTTGTATAATATCAAAAAGAGACCGACCCGATGCATCGCGGTTACTTCTTAACGGGCATATCGGGGGAGAAGGGTAGTCGCCGCCATCGAGGTCGGTGGGAGGGACGGAGAACTAATTCACTGGCAGTAGCAACGGTAAAGTTCGGTTTGCCTTGACCTGACATTCACCTCGACTGGCGAGTCTTGCCCTATCTTGGAGATTGCTGACCCCCCGGATGGACTAGTCACCACCACTCTACTGCCCGTTCCAGACACGCATTAAACACACGTGTTCCCTATGCTATCGAGAGGAAATCATGGTGGTTGACGTTCTGAATCCCTCCCACAAGGGAAGGACCCACAAGAGACCCGAAACAAGCATCCCTCCCGAAAACCTGAAACGTGAATGTCACTGTACATGCCTGCACCCACAGATCTGCTCAACTACGAAAGCAACGAACTCGAGACAGAATGATGAGGCGCACAATGCTGCAAGAGTTCGGGTCCGCTACCGCCACACTTGGAAGACGCGCTCATGGGGATTAGGTTATTTTCAGCCAGTCACTCTGCTGCTGGTGTTCCAGCCAAACTCATAACGGATTCCACGTCGCCGCGTATGATCACCGAATCAGGTGTCCTTCCGTTCCTAGAACCAGGGGTATTCATTTCTTCTATGAACTCACATGGTGTGTTCAGTACCGGCGCAAGTCTACGTGTCAGACGTTCGTTGCGCAACGATAGTGCGCAGACCTTTTACCCCCCTTTTTTAGGGAGATACAGCCCATTTCATCACTTTCTTATTATTCGATGAATTGATGCTTTGATGTCCAAACCTCGCTCACATTGTTGATCATGGAATACCGAGATCAATGACTCACCTCAAACACAAGCAATACTACAGAAGGCTTTTCCGCAGTCGTCAATGTCCCGCAAAAGAAGTAATTTTGTATGACACAAATCGTTGCCTACTAGATAAATTAAGTAGATAATAACGACTATGCAAATGAGTGTGGTTGGGTAGAGGCTATTCACAAGCTCAATGGGAACAATCTAGTGAGCAAACGCCGATTATGGTCTCAGTCCAAAAGGAGTGGCATGCCTGAAAAAAAAAGACAGAAACAGATGTAGCTCGATGTCCGACAGAGTGAATCATAAAAGCGGGGAAGACTGGAAAGAGGGAGGAGTCGCAAGGTATTATATGGGAGGATACGAGACGTGGAAGCGTGGGATGATCAGCCTACTTGTTCTTGACTACTTCCACCGCAACGATGATGGCAATGATGATAATGATGATGAGGAAGATGAAGAAGCAAATCCATCGCTTCTTCCTCGCGGAACGAGCAGAGACGACAGCTTTTTCCGTGTGTCTCACTCCAGCTTCCAGATCTTTCTCAACGTCGCCAGCAGTGGCCTCTATCTGATTTATCGTCTCGTCTTGTTGTTCAACCAAGACGCTCATCTGCGGGGGCAGTCAATGTCACAGGACAATTACTGGATGGCAAGAATATTAAACGTACGTCATTAAACAGTTGAGCGAGTTCTGCAATGGTTTGTTCGATGCGCTGAATATCCTGATGCCGTTCTTGCACCTCTCGGTATGCCGCGCGTGATTCACCATAGCGGTTGGAGTTCATCAGAGCCTGGCTGAAGATCTGGCCTCCAGATTCATCATTAACCACCGCTCGAACCTCTTCTGGTGTAGCGTCCGGCTTGACAATCTTAAACTGCCTCTCCAACCGTTGCTTGTACTTTTGACGATACTGCTGTTCCACCTGTTGATATGCTTGGATTGCGTCTACGAACTTGGATTTCACGAAAGCAGTCTGAGCTTGTTGCTTGCGAATCTGACCATCCCGTCCCACACCGCCACGACTCTCAAGAGCGTTGATTCGACGTTTCAATGTTGCACTGAGCGCGCTGGTCTCATCCAGGAGTTCAGCCAACTGTGCTGCATTCCGTTGCGTAGCAGCATCGTCGGTGTTATTAAGAGACCTCGAATGAAGTTCATCGATCCGCTGGACGTTGGCATTGAAAGTCTTTATAGTATCTTGGAGGGAGGCTATCTCCAAGTGTAGAAAGCGAAATAAGTGAGTGGCATGTTGACTATATTTGGGGCACACACGTCCGAAGACACGATACGTAACTCGGGAGGAGAAGGGGGAAACAGATGGTCGTACCTCTGAGTAAAAGGCCGACATAATGTCACCTGCGTCTATCGCACCTCCACCAGCGGTGAGGTTAGTCGTGCTGTCCTTTACTTCCGCCATTTCGTATGAGGAGTTATCTTGTCGGGTGTAAGGGTTCCTGCCCAGCAATCAGTGACCCAACCACACAGCCAACTCGCATGGGCTCACCTGCCCTGTTGTTGAGCCTGAATCATACGGAACAGTGTTCAGTAACCATGAATGGCAGGGTAGCGTAAAAAGAAAATGAACTGACTCTCATTGCAGCTAGTCTGTCCATGGTTAGTCGTCAAGCGGTCTTTGTGGGATATGATCAACAGTCCGAGGGATGGAGGGCGTTGAGGTGGAGATATAAATGTTTTGAACAGCCCCGTCTGATGGCAAAAGGTCACCCGTGTGTTGTTTCCAAAACCTGCTCTCTCTACAATTGCCTTTACCAAAGTACTACAAACAACATACACCGCCTCCTGCCCGATCTCGTTGGATATCAGAATTCGAAACTGCGCCTACTCCCCCAGCGCAGCCCGTAGAACTGCAATTTGTCGGTCCAGCGTCACCCGGCTGGGCCCTCCAATCGCAGTTCGTCTCTCCACGCTCGCCTCAAAGTCAAACACGTTCACAACATCGTCGCCGAACTTCTCATGCAGACCTTTGTAGTCCTCCACGGTGAGCTCGCTCAACTGGCACTTGCGAGCCTCTGCCAATGCGACCGCTCGTCCAGAGACATGGTGCGTCTCGCGGAAAGGCACCCCCTTACGAACAAGGTAATCCGCCAAATCAGTCGCAAGTACGTCCATAGTCAATGCTGCTCGCATTTTGTTTCCATGGACGGTCATCGTAGCGATGACGCCTTCTGCAATCTTGAGAGACGCGCTGATGTTATCGACCGCATCGAACAGCGGCTCTTTGTCTTCTTGCAGGTCCTTGTTATACGTCGACGGCAACCCCTTCAGCGTCATCATGAACCCTGCCATGTTACCAAAGATACGTCCAGACTTGCCCCTCAACAACTCGAGCGAATCAGGGTTCTTTTTCTGCGGCATCATACTCGACCCCGTACTATACGCGTCGCTCAACGTCACGAAACCAAATTCGGCCGTCGAGTAAATGATCAAATCCTCCGCCAATCGACTCATATGCGCCATCGTCAAACTCGACCACATCAAGAACTCCACGATAAAATCACGATCGCTCACACCCCACATGCTATTCTCCGCCAAAGACGCAAAGCCGAGCTCCTTTGCGAGGAACTCGCGGTCGACCGCGAATGGGTTTCCAGCAAGTGCACCGCTGCCGAGAGGGAGCACCGAGATGCGAGGGACGAGTTGTTCCAATCGCTCGAGATCATTCTTGAACGAGAACGCGTGCGAGAGGAGGAAGTGGGACCATCGGATCGGTTGACCGCGCTGTAGATGTGTATATCCTGGCAAGAGGATATCCCTCTCCTTGTCCGCACGCTCGACCATGACCCGCAAGAACCCCTCGAGGCTCGCTTGTACATCTTTCACCTCATCAAGCAACCACAACCTCATGTCTGTCGCCACCTGATCGTTCCTCGACCGACCCGTATGCAACTTCCCACCAAGCGGTCCAATCAACTCACTCAACCGTCGTTCATTCGCGGTGTGAATATCTTCGTCATCTGGTGCGGTTACGAACTGGCCAGTTGCCCATTCTTTCCCCACAGCTTTGAGTCCGTCTATCATCTTCACCTCCTCTTCGGCTGTCAAGATCCCGACACGAGCGAGGGCCTTGGTATACGCGATCGATCCGCGGATATCAGCAGCATGCATGCGTTGATCATACTTGAGTGACTGGTTGAAGGCATGCATCCTAGCACGGTTGATTGCGCGTCAGTCCCCCATGACTCGAGCGTGATCGCGAAGAATGGATGAACGAGGTAGAGAGAAATCGAGGACGTACAGAGGGTCGGTCTTGCCAGTGAATCGGCCACCCCAGAGTTTCTGCTTTGTAGGTTGATCGGACATGGTTGGTTTATCCTGTGTTTTCGAATAAGATCAGGTAGCGAGCGTGCTTGAGCTCGCGCTTGACAAGTTTTTATGAGCGGTCGTAGGCGATCGTGCGACGGTTCGCAATGATCACTGAATTTTTCGGGGGTAGAGCGTTGGAGGTGGTGCACGGTGCACCAGTGTCGGGTTGACACGAAGATCCAAGGCTCGCTGAGCTGGCATCCAGTGATCTGATCCGAGTCTTGCAACACGAGCAATCATTATTATGTAAATTCTACCAACACAATGCAAGTACGGACTGATAGATATTAAAACAATCGACAGAAAAAAAAAAAAAAAGTATCGAACAGAAGAAGCGCATGAAGAAAGTAAAAGACAATGTCCACAATGCTAATCCAGACCTCGTTGTACTATATATACGATGTAACATTTGATTAACTTTCCAACCTTTTTTTCTTCTTCTCAAAACCTCCATGAACTTCCGAGTTTCTTCTATAATCATATGCTTGTGTGTGGATAAATGAAAGGGCCCCGACGTCGGGAGAAATATGGCGGACGCTAACGCGGATAGAGTAGATGAGATAACGAAAAGATGGTGCATGAAGAATGGGCGACGAATGTAATGAAGAGAAAGGATGCGAATGAGTATAATCAAACCACAGTCCGATGGGGTGAGTGAATGTTGAACCAAGCAAAGAGGAAGCTGGGGCGCGACGACGACGGTGTTTACGACCGAGTTGAGTGTACGGATGCAGCGGTGGGCACTGATCACAAAATGTCATGATACGCGACGACGAATGGACTTCGTGGGATGATACAAGGGCGAGCATAAAGCCATGGGGGATAATATGTTTGATGCCTCCCACACACTGTAGTGGAAATGGGAGGGAACACCGATTGATGATCAGTCAAAAACTGGTGATATATTGAATTGATCCGCAAGGATACCGCGAGGCCTGTGGGGTAAAAGGAAAGGGCCATCGAGGTCGTCTGCGATTCCAACTGCCCACCATTATTGCTCTCAGAAGAATCGCTTCTTGTGCGTCTTGTCGTCCGTAGGGATACGGACGTGGGCATGCGTAGGCGCCTCCTTTTCGGTACAAGTGTCAATGCTGTTGATCCAAGCATCTGCAGCATCTTCGTCGTAATCGTCATCACCGTCGACACCATCGTAGTCACTGTCTTCGGCATCCTCATCGCTTTGCGAATCGTCATGCTCCTGATCCGAGTCCTTTTCACAACCACACTTTTCCCCTTGCTCGAGGGCAATGATGCCATCGCCACACCCACGACCCCAGAGCAACAGACCCATCGTCGTGCGAGCCTTGGGGTCGTAACATAGCATCCGACGGAGCGCAGGTCTAGTTTCACGGGGAAGTAGCCGGAAGATAGAGTTGGGTGAGGTACGTGACTCAGTGCGCTTCCGTGCAGGAACCTTGCGAGCCTTTGGAGGGGAAGGTGGTGGGCGAGTCGGTTGAAGTTCCGAAGATGGGAACGGTTGTACTGGTGGTTTTGAAGACGGGGCGGATTGAGAAACGTAGTCTGTCGCAGGCAGCACGACATCCTCCGCACGAGCCACTATACTGATCGGCTGGGGTGAACTGGCACCGTTGACGTATTCGCGCAATCTCGCGTCGACGGGTAGACTCTCTGTCGACAAACCCGGTCTAGAGAGTCCCAATACACTCTTGTCCATCTCAACGCTTCCATTAATTTCGTTGTTCTCGGGCTCTTGTCCGGGAACGGGAAGCGTGGCAGTCCTCGTACCATGGCCAGGGCTCAGTAATGCGTGCATCGTCAGCTTCTTCACTTCTTCGCGGTCTCGCAAATGTCGGCGCTCCTCATCCTCCGCACCCGATGAACGCGATGAATTGGTCGAGGTGATCGTGGGCGCATATGGATAAGTACTCTCGGTTACCTCGCTCGTCATGCTGAGGAGTGATTTAGCATCATCCGGTAGACGCGGAGGCGCAAGCGTGTTTGTTTGTTCGGAATCGCAGATGCAGAATGGTAAGCACACGCTCAAAGTGCACGATCAACGCTAGTACGCATCGCCGGCGGGGGAAGCGGTCCGATTCACTGCCTTTCCGCTGTCACTCGGGAATACATGCGGACGGGAAGCGTCCGCGAGTTGGGTACCTGTACCCTTCTTCATACCCTTGCGCGAGGGTTTCTTTGGACGACCAGAACGTGACTTGTGCGAGGCAAACGGGTTTTCGCCCTCGGCCTCGAGGAATGCACGAAATGATGCATCGCGCTCGCGATCGGGAATAGCCCAAGGAAAGCGGCGCAAGACCATGCAAACCTAAAGGTTGGGTTTGTGCATTAGCGCGAATTTACGGAAAAATGACAAGCGACCCCCAACAAGCTGACAGCTTGCAGACGCGAGGCTCTACCCCACAGGATGGGTTCCATTTACGGCAACGGTGGCACATACTAGAACAAATCAAGGATAGGGACTCACAAAGATGACGCCGACGCTCCACACGTCTGTTTTACGGGGGTCATAACTTGCACCTGACAGCACCTCTGGCGCCAAGTAGGGATCACTGCCCACGACCCCAGACGCCTTGACGAGGCGAGCATGTGTATGTGGCGCGGGAGCATCTGGTTGGGTACCCAGGTATCCAACCACAGGTCCGTTCGAGACTTGAGCATCTCCCGAGGTATTGGGTACAGATCCACCCATGTCGGAGCCAGGGTACGCAAAAACGACGGCAGTACCAAAGTCGATAAGCTTGACGATATCGCCTCGAGTGAGAACACAGTTGTCAAGTTTGAGATCCCGGTGGGCAAGGCCGAGCGAATGAAGATAAGCTACGCCGTTGCAAATCTGACGAAATACGCAAAATATTTCGGGGCGTTGCATCTTGGAAGACATGACAACGGAGAAGAGGTCGTATGGAGCATATTCCATCACCTCGTAATAATGACCGTGATCGCAGACGATGTCGACGGTTTCAATGATGTTGGTGTGCTTCAAGCACGCACCGACGCAGAACTCTGCTCGTACCTTTTTCTCGTACTCACGTTCTGTTTCACCTGTACGGCGTGGACGGAACTCTTTGACAGCATAGACCGCGCCACCAGATTTGGCTCGACCACGGATGAGACGAACGGTTCCACCGGCGCCTGAGCCAAGGACGCGACCCCACTTTCCGTACTTTTTGGAAAGATGAGCGTGGGTTGCTTGGGAAAGAGAAGGGACGGGATGAGTGTAGTTGGAAGGGTCGGGTGTAGAGGGCGGTGAACGAGATGGTCGCTTGGACGACGCGGTAGAAGAAGGTGAAGGCGTTTTAGCAGCAAGGAAGAGGGATTGATGTTTGTCTTTCTGATCTTTTTCTTTGCGGTGGGTATCTTTTGGCTTGTCCTTGTTAAGAGCTTTATTAAATATAGAAGAGAAGATGTGAGCAGAATGATCTTTGTCGTGTTTTTGGGACGCAAGATCTGGGGGTACGAAGGCGGATGCGACGTCTACGACGGAGGTGGTGAAGTCCAGACCCCGTCGCTGTTGTTGTGGGGGGAGATGGGGCTCGACTGGGGTCTGGGGGATTGTCGAGTCAGGGGAGCTGTGTTGAGAGGAAGGGGAGGTGCTGGACGACCGAGAGTACGAGTGGTTGTGATTGGGATGGGGGATGTGGTGGTTGAGGAAGCGCTTGAGGTCGTGGAGGGGACCGTGCTTTGGAGGGGAAGAGACGACAGGAGACGTTGGGGGAGGAGAGCGCTGCCTCGGAGGGGTCTTGTCGGAGGCGTAGAAGGAGAGCCTCCGTCGAAAGCGAGAGTGGGCAGGGGGAGATGTGCCGAGGGGAGGGTCGACGTGGAGCACGTCGAATGTTTGGAGGGGGGGGGATGAGGCTGTGAGTAGGACATTTTAAAAAATGGAGAGAGGAGAGGACAGACTTGGTTCGGGCGGGGAGTGGTGAGAGCCATGTTTGCGGGGTGGTGGTCGATATGTGGAACGGAGAGGCTGGAGGAGGAGATATTGGAAGGGGATGAAGGGAGAGAGTGCGAGTCTTTGTCGTCTGTGAGGATGATCTGCATTGGACGAGCGGAGAGCATGATGATGGCTGGTGGAGAGAACTTGAATGACAATTCAACCGACCCGTTGAGACCCAGATCCAGTATCGGTCCGACCCTGGCCGTCAACCTCGGCAGCATCATGCGGCACATTTCTTCCCGTAATCAGACAATACGTCACCACCGCTTTCAATGAGCAATCCATGCCACACCACCGCTACCAATCACAGTCGACCACCGCTACCAGTACCACGACTACGCCAGTACTAGTACACCTTGGCCTCGGTAAGACTCTCCTGTGCACTCATCCCCATTCTCTTCTTTTCTCTTACCACGTACTCACGCGTCCGCCCGTGTCGCGTTGTGGTCATCCCCATTGACACACCGTGTGACCCACAAATATCCAATGGCTCAAAGTCAACGCCCACTTACTATAAATAATTCATTTTTCAATTCTCCTCAACCTATCGGCTTCTTCATCCGATCACTATCCTCAACGTCCCTCCGATTATTTTAGTTCCGAATCCTATACACACCAAACGTGCTGCAGTCAAACTGTGCCCATCACTCTTTCGCGTGTCATGCTGTCGATCTACATGCCAACTCACCCTCACCCGAGCCAGTTTCATCGCTGTCCTCAGTCATGTCTTCTTCATAAGCTCGAGACCGAATAATCGCGATTCGAGGGCAGCGTATTATATTACCAGTCCTTGACACACGCGATCAAGGCACAGCTGGGGTGCCGAAACTGTTCTATGATGGCGGCCCACAATTGGCATATCTGTTTATCTCCTCTCTTTATCTATACCAAGGTCGTCGTCTCCTCTCCACTACGCTCAAATATTGTCGACACCTGGCGTTCTCTGAGGTCACACAATCGCCTACAGAATCAACGTCATCCCGAACTTACCTACACCTCTTGCCAGCACACCGCACACAGATCACACCGCCGCTTATCATCATCGTGATTCATGATCTCGGCTTAATATTTTTTTGCACCGTGTCTGACAACAAGAATTCGATCTCACCGAAACTTACTCAAGACATATTGTCATCATTAATGTCATGATAGCTTGTCAAATCTAGTCTAGCCGACAGTCGGACACACCCTTACCAACCTACCTCCTATTCATTTCGCTCCTTCTAGTGATCGGGCTCTGAAGCATCTAGTGTTACTTTTACTGTAGAAAGAACCTTTGAGTATAACGAACGCGTTCGATCGAACCTCCTTCTCGTGACGGCCCGCTCAGTTTCGCGATGGGGTGTGCGTTATCGCACGTACCAGTACATTCACAGCTAACATCGCTCGAGAGGCGTCTTACGGTCGAGGTACTGTGTGTCGTCAATTCCCCCGATCTATCAGCATACCTGGACGCGAAGCTCAGTGGGAGCGCCAGTCTCATCTTCAGGGCCAGCCACTTATCTGACCGCTCAACGCTCGGCCACCGTCTGTCCTCATGTGCACCTCATCGGTCGTGGGTGCTATATACCTACATAGACTCTCCTTTTTTTTTTTTTTTTTAGACATGCACATCCCGATTTTCAAACGGAGCGGACAGGCGGACGGAGTGTGTCCATTTGATCGAAAGGTAGATACACTCGAGATAGCTAGATAAACACCTCCCCGTTCGTTCCTATTGGTCAGCCCGGGGCCAACCCAGAAGCCTGAGTGGACAACCCCCTTGCCCTCCGAGCTAGCAACTCCATGCGGTAGTCATAATAGCATCGCACCCATTGACTTTGAGCCACCCGGGACCAATCCCGTCGCGCACGTAGTCCTCCATCATGATGCTCACGCGTTCGTTTTCGGATTAGGTCCTCGTTCTGTTCCACCCACCAGACTGGTATCCACGCAGTACCCTATCAATCCCACCCTTCCGTCCAACAATCCCACCCTCACTCTGTGACTTTCCATACATTCCGATGTGAAACCTTACGAAACCAACCCCCAATCATCCAATTCCAGCTTTAGGGATCGAACCTTCAGAAAACGGTATTCACGACCCCAGCCCATGAATCAATGTACAGACAAGTCACCCACGCGCATGTATACATACATAGACCAACCAACCGCAACCAAGCGATCCAAACTCCCATCGAAGCTGTTCTGCTTAGGGTGCGAGCTTCCGCGGTTACCCACAATCACCCAACATCTTCCGCATCTCTCTTCCGCTTCATCTCCTTCGATACTTTGTGCTGTGCCGCCTCGTGCTTCGCCAGTTCCGCTGGGACTTTCGAGACCGGAGATTTCGAGATTTCTGTAAGTGGCAAAGGCATGGGGTTAGTGCGGTCATTACAGGTCACAATATAAATTGCGGCGTCCCAAGCGACCTCGAGGTAAGAGACCAAATAAGATGAGAAGGTGGAAGACGCAAGAACCAAGTGATGTGAACAAGGTGCGTGACAGTGCGGGGAAAGAGAGATAATGCGGGGCTGTAGTGGGGTAAGGTGTGACGTTTCCTCGTTCGCTTTCATGACGGCAGCGAGGGGTGGAATTGTCAAGACACTACATCCCAGCATCATGTGATACCAGATTCTCAGTATGTCTCGTTCGATTCACTCCCGGCGCTAACAGAATAAGCCGGGAATGAAAGAAGGGAATTTCGACCCGTCAGTGGCGCCATTTCGAGCGTGATCGATGAAACCATGGAGCCAAGATTCCAAGCGCCACCTAAAGTGAAAAAGAGAGCGGGAAATTCCCGGAACCGACGTGCGCACGACCATCGCCGCTATTCATCCATCGGGCAAATGAAAGCCAGGGACGGAAATTAAAGAAGCCGGAAGCCAAAACGACTCCAGTACCAGCGATAAATGGCAGAAAGGGTAGAATCGAATGTCCAGGGCGCGCACAGAAGAAAAAAAGGGGATGACGGCGCAAACAAGAAGTAAAAGGCCTTGCCCAGAAGAGGTCGTCTGCGGGCCAAAAGGAGTAAGATGAAGAACGTACCCTGTTTCAGATCATACCTGATGCAGAATGAAGGCGTTAAGTGGATCAACAAGACCAGATGTCCATCAGACAGTACGTACATGACTTCATCATCATCGTTGGACAGGAACGTGATGGCAGTACCCTGTTTACCAGCACGACCAGTACGACCTGCGCAGCACGGATATCAACACCAAGAAACTTGTGCTCGGTTTCCAAACTCACCGATGCGGTGCACGTACGCCTCGATCGTGCCTGCCATTTGATAGTTTATTACCAAACTGACATCTTGTACATCAATACCGCGCCCAGCAAGATCAGTGGCAACTAAAACATCAGCCTCTCCAGAACGCAGAGATTGCAACGAAGCCTCGCGCTGTTCTTGCGTCTTTCCGGAATGCAAAGTAGCTGCAGACCACTTCAATGTATATGGCTTGTCAGCAAAGCGTTACGAGGTGAATGTGTGAAACGTACACCAGCACGTGACAAATCCTTGGCCACCATGTCCGCCGTCTTCTTCTGATTGACGAAAACAATGATGGGAGAGTGGAACATCCCACTGTTGAGAATCTCCAACATACGTTGTTTGCATACGCGCACACGTGTTAGTTAGCTCCAGTACGAAGTGCGAACAAATCTAACGCACTTCTTTTTCTCGTCCCCAACAATAAACTCGACGCGTTGCTCGACAGTATCGACGGCACGCCCAGCTTCACCAATTGTGATTGTCGCTGGTCGCTTCAAATATTTCCGTGCCAAACGCTCGACCGCAGGCGGCATAGTCGCAGAAAACAAGGTGGTTACTCTCGTCCGACCTTTTGCCTTGACGATGCCATCTTCATCCACGTCCATGGAATCTGCGTGCAAGGGTCCCTCCGGCTCACCCTCCATCAATTCAGCGGGAAGTTTATCAAGAATAAATAACAAATCTGCTTCGAACCCGAGATGGACCATGCGGTCGGCTTCGTCCATGACAATGTACCGACATTGTGAAAGAACAAGAACATGTCGCTCTAGGACATCTTTAAGACGACCTGGAGTAGCAATGATGATCTCCGCCCCTTCACGGAGGTTGAACTGTTGTTCTTCAACCGCACGACCTCCAACGATGGAAACACAAGTATAACCTAGCGGGCCTGCAAACTTGCGGGCTTCTGTCTCAATCTGTTGGGCCAATTCACGGGTAGGAGCTAGTATAAGTGCGTAAGGACCGAGATGGCGATTCTCGTCAGTAAAGGGGGGTAGATTGGAGATAAATGTGAGCATAGGGATGACAAAGGCTGCTGTCTTTCCGGATCCCGTCTCAGCAATACCAATGATGTCCCTGTTTTGCAGACCGATCGGGATAGCTTGCCGTTGAATTGGTGAGGGTTCTTTGTAGCCAATCTTCTCGATTACGTCGAGCAAAGCTTGTGGAATATCGGATTCGGCCCAGGAGCGCAAGGGATGGGGAATAGAACCACCCCTTGCTGCAATGCTGAAATCTTCCCTGAATATCCGCCAATCGCGCTCTTTCATCTCTGGAAGAGGCTTTTCTGACCAATGACGCTCGTCAATGCCACTCTTGGCCGCCTTCCTCCTTTCCATTGCATCCACGAGATTAGCTTCAGTGGTAGTGCCACCATATACTGCCCCGCCTTCATCTATACCACCCATTCTGCCACGGCCAAACATTACCTGTGCACCCTGTCTATTCACACCTACGGCGATAGGGGAGTCTGAAGAAAATGTGTCTTCTTCCTCGGCCCAGTCGAACACGAACTTTCTGTCATTCATCTTCCGTATCTTACGCTTCTTGTTAGTGACTCCAAGGTACCGATCCCGTACAGCCGAAAGATCACTGTCTGTCATGGGGGGAACAAATGGAGTACTAGACTCGGGAAGGGTGCCGTTGCCAGAAGGCGTCGATGGGGCAGGTGTCGGAGTAGAACTCAACGACGGGGCATTCGAAGACTTCACCCGATCTGCACGGGGACCAGTTGGGACATTCGTGAAACCACTCCTAGGTTGTGGTGTGATTTGTGATCCACGGCGGTCGTCCTGTTGGTTACCTTTACCTCGCCCATCCCGCCTTCCGTGACGAGTGTCCTTTTCTGGGTGAGCATATCTTTCCCTGTCGTCAGGGCGACTCGTATTGCCATTGCTTCCATACCTTACTGTACGCTCCTTCTCTCTATCTCGCAGACGAACTTCCTCCGCTTCCCGTTCGAGGGCCTCCCTGTCTTGCCTCGCTCTCTCTTCGCGCTCTCGCTGCTCTTTAAGTTCTGCGGCACGTTTAGCGATTGCGATCTTGGCTCGTTCTTCTTTGCTCATAAATTTGGGCTTTGCTGCAGCCTCTTTTTCCTGCTTCTGCTTCTGCAGTAAAGTCTCTATTGAGAGTGGTTCTGCCCTACCGTTGGCAGCCATGGTGGAGGTCAATAACAAGGGCCATCCCTGCATTAGGAAACAGATGCGAGGACCACCACGTGACCACCACACCTTTGGCTCATCATCGTTTGACACGACGAACGCGACCAGACGTTGCTCGATCCCTTGTGATCGGCGCTCATCATGCCCTTCACGATACCTCAGACGGTACATGACGTTGACTCACGCGTACAGTCCCCACGGCCCGGGACACCTGAGCCATCCTCGAGGCAGGGAAGGCGAAACACTCAGCCTGACGCCCAACTCCTGGACGATGACGGCGCCATTTCTCAGAAGCTCGAGGCGTGTTTGAAACATATTTTTACGAAATACTGCACACCCGTGTCTCCAGCGTTGTCACGAAGGTCGACAGGTCTCTCTCTTCTAACACCTCCGGAAGGCTCGTATCTTACACAGGAAGGACTTGATCTGTGGGCGCGCGACACGAACGGCGCTCCATTTTCTCAAGAGACCAAGGATGAACTCGTCGAGTTCCTTGATGTTACGGAAGATGGTGGTCTAACTTTCAAGGGATTCACGCAAATTTATCAGTTACAAACTGAAAACGACGAGGAAGAGACTTGGAGAGATCTGTCTAACCACGGCTTTGATCGTACACTGACCCTTGTCTCCACGCGTCGCGAGGATGATCTTGAACAACCTAGCAGAGAGCGCAAGTCAATGACTGAGTCGTGTATGGCCAATTCTATTTACCGGTCAAAAGAAGACTAGTTCGCTAACCTGACCTGTCTCTCCACTCTCTAACGAACAGAACTAACACACATCTAATGCCCGGTCTTTATGTTGATGACGGTCGGCAGTAGGTCCTATCAAGATGTAATGATACCTATTCCCTATCAATGAGTGTGACGGGAAGCAGAGAGCCCTCAACCATCTATCTGTACAGTTCGTGTTCAACTGCCCACTCTCGCACCCGTGAGCATATTTAAACAAATTCAAAGGTGAGTTCAGCGAAGCCTGATCTTTCCCGTGCGTGCGCCAGAGAGTGTCTTTCAAGCAAGTCCCAAGACCAATTGCAGCACACTCGGCGCCCCCCATTCACTCACCTCCGGTTAGTTCGTTAGACTATTAGCGATCATCAACGTGTAGTGAGAGTCATGAGACTGGTACAAATACTCGTCGGTCTATTACGAGTTGAGGACCTTGCTCTCAGGTCGTGCTCTTCACCATCCCTGCCAGTGAGTCTTTCGCACCTGAACTGTGTCATCCTTTGTGATGTCGTGTCAGCGTCCGCTGAAGCGGTATTTGAAGCCTAGTCTTATCGTATTAGGTCACCTGCTGGAGACTATCTAAAACCCTGGTTGTCGTGAGTCTGCCAACTCCCCTTCATGAGCGTGTGTCATCACTTAATGGATAGACAAGGTAAGTGCTGGTATTTATCACCCACCATTCTCGGTCGTCTAACGCTTTATTGAAGCTCTCGTAGTGCATGATTTTGTATTGCATAATACATACCAGGTAGGAGAGAGATATGCATTTTGAGCATGTCAGAAAGCTTGGATTGGCTGAGTGTTTCAACATATTGTGAAACTCTACAACCCCTTCCAAGGCAAAAACAAGTTCTGGGCCAAAGATTAGCAGAGAAATGGCGAAATTTGCTTGCAAACAGGTCATGATGCACGAGAGAATAAATTACGTGTTCCGAAATTCGAATGCTAACCAAATGTTATCCTAACTAGAAGCCCTGTATTATGTTAAGTCTCATTAACCTAAGTCAAGAATACACCAAAGACTTTGGCACTCAGCTGGACTTGGCCCACTTTAACATTGTTTGAGATCTTAGAGAGACACGGTCATACTAGTCATGCCAAACTCAAGTTGCATATATCTCATAATGCATCGCCCAGGTATCCTTCCCGACGTTATGCATTAGCGGGTCTCAAACCCCACAGCCGAGCAACTAGTTACCAACTAGTCGCACGTAGTGAAGTGGGATGGCACTTACCACACCAACTAGTCGCCAGCTTGAGACCCACTATTATGAGAACTTTGACTATACTGATTAGTACTGCAATGCCAAGCTATAGACTGACGTGTTATCGTTCGTCTCGAACGGTGTAGGACAATATCGTTTCGTTAACACCAAGTACTAATATCTGACCACTGCCCCTTGAAAGCACAGGACTATGGATCGTTTCATACTTCTGCTCAGGTGTTAGTCGTTCCTACATGTAAGGGTCTGTTTCATTAGCAAGATCTGACAGCTGTCCCGCGAGAATTCGTTTCATCGGAGGAGTGGATCGCCAGGGCCGGTGGACATGCCGTGGCTGCCGAGCGGCCGGCTGCTAGGAGTTGAGCTGAGTGTAAATATGGTAGTCGGAGTGCTACGTATTATATTACTTGAATCTGTCGGGTCGCGAAATTTGGTGGACAGATCTTCGCCGCTGAGTGATCCACCTCCTTGCCGAACTTCCATGAGTCACGGCGTGTGGGCCCTTCCAATGACCAAGCCAAGGTCTTGTCAGAGTTGTCTGTTCAACGACCGTCATTGGTCATGATTGCTCATGGTAAGTTCGTATGTATTTATGGAAAATTTTAACCCCGGGAGTAGCTGTCAGACTCGTATGGGACTATAAGTATCCCATACCGCCCGACTATCTCGCGCCATCCACGCCCGCAACACCCCCCGTGTTGCACTAAGCTCTTAGAGCCCTTCGCCGCAACGGGTTTTTGAAGATTGAATTGTCTTAGCATATAAAATGACTATATCGCGAGAGTCCACCGTCATTGCTTCTTCCGAAAAGGCAGATGCAAATGGGGACAGTTCAAGAGTCAAGGAGGAAGTAGTCGACGCTCAGGCTGGTGTCGAAGTACCCGAGTTTCCGGAAGGTGGGATCGCCGCGTGGCTGGCAGTCATTGGAGCGTAAGCTAGATTTCTCTAGCTTTTCAGTGGATTTGACTCACCGTTCATCGTGATAGTATGCTCGTTCAGTTTTGTGGTTTCGGGTACGTGGGATAATAATATTTTTTTCGTAAGTGTGCCCCAGCTTATTTTACACCGGCTATACCTCTGCTTTCGGGGTCTACCAAGGTATGTTTCCTATTTGACTTATATGTTACTGGATGTCACGGCTACCGAAGATTTCTACACCCAACAGTACTTGACGAACACATCAAGTTCTGCAATATCGTAGGCTCCACACATTACTTCTTGGTGATTTCATGATTTAGGATGTACTTTCTAGATGGATAGGAAGCATCAATGCATTTCTTACAACTGGCTTCGGTCTTCTTACTGGTCTGCTCTACGATCGGGGTTATTTCTACCATCTGTTAATCGGAGGAACCTTGCTACAGTCATTCACGTTATTCATGCTCTCGCTAGCGCAACCTGGGAGTTATTATCAGGTAAGTTGCATCGGACTGAAATGTATTAATTCTCATCGCTCCATTCCCAAATTCAGATTCTTCTTGCTCAAGGCTTCGGTGTTGGGATAGCCCAGGGATTCATGTATGTCCCAAGCATGGCGATAGTATCGCAATATTTCCGTAGGCGCCGCACGCTCGCGATGAGCTTGGTTGCTGCCGGATCGTCACTTGGAGCTGTTATACACCCAATCATGCTGAACAACTTGTTCGTCCGGGTGGGATTCGCGAATGGGGTGCGGATAAGTGCTGCGTTCGTCACAGTTTTGCTCCTCTGCGCGTGTATCCTCATACGCACGCGACTGCCCCCGCCCCAAAGTCGTATCGATTACTTTGCCGTTGCAAAGGGTATCGCCCGTGACCCCCCTTTCTGTCTCATGGGTGTCGGGAAGGTGACGATCTGTTCCTGTAGCATGCGTTCGTTGAACAAATTCAAATTTTGCCCAATTCACAGGCTGTTCTGCTTCCAGGCTGGATTCTGGTACCCACTATATTACCTGCAGTTGGATTCCATCAAACATGGTAATTCAGAGAACTTCTCGTTTTATTCCCTCGTGCTATTGAATGGAGCAAGTCTAATTGGGCGATTGTCCAACGGATTCATTGGACCCTACGTTGGTGTACCTAGGTTATTCATCATATCAACCACCCTGTCTGCTGCGTTCATTCTCGGTATGATTGGTTTGAGTGGTATTGCTACGGTAGTAGTCCTGGGCCTACTATACGGATATTTTGCTGGTCTTTGTGAGTTTTCCACCAACGTCGTAGTGCTATAGATCAAGCTAAGAAAATTGCCTTCCAGATGTTGCTTTGCTGTCACCACTCATGGCTATACTCACAAGCGACCTTTCAGAATTAGGGTACGGTGCTCGTTCAGGTTTCGTTGTTTACTCTGACATATATGAGCAGCGCACGTCTGGGATTCGGGATGCTGCTTGTTGGTCTGGGTAACCTCGTGGGTGCGTACCGTATCAAACGACCTTGCCTTGTGGCTGATGCATTTCACCTGAAGGAACCCCTATTTCGGGAGCCCTACTGACATCGAATTACGAGTGGTGGAGACCTTCTCTCTTCAGTGGGCTCATTGCATATCTTGGCTGTTTGTTTTTCGTGGGGATGCAATTAGCATTGATACGCCGTCAAAAAAAAGCGGTCAAGCAACAGGAAGCTTGATATGTGTGCGCAAATAGTCAAATAAGCTTGAGACGATATATATCCGTTGATTCACAGATTTCGATATACTGCAACGAGTCCATAGGCAGCTAAAAATGCAAGGCATTGAAGCCTCTGAAACAGACCAGAGCCAGCCCGGAAACTGTGGTGTATATGATGATGCGAATTGCGAAAGGGCTATACGTCAGGAATGGGTATGGAAAAAATCCGTTGAATGTTGCGCAATATTCTACCAGGGAGGAATACCAGATAGCAAACGCGATGACTGCGACAGGGGCAGCTTTGTTAACCTGCACTTTTGTGAAGTTACGCTCGAAGACAAAGAAGTCGACCAAAAGGGTAAAAATGGGAGAGGCATGGAGTGCCAGGTCGACTTCCATCGGGATGCGCACAAGCTTTGGCACAGTACCCGAAGAAGTTACTTCCACATCGTCCGAGGGTTGCAAGATGAGGTGCGGGGCGAGAAAGAAGAGGGACCAATAAATTGTGGAAACAACAAACGCCAACTGCAAGGGATATGATTTACGTAGTGAGTTTCACCCAGAATATGTACATGGAGGAGGGTATTACCGGCAGAGCTATCATTAAGAACGACCTTTTTATCTGACACAGGACTATTGTCTCGAAGGTTGTGGTTCATTCTTTTCACGAGTGGAGGGACACTTACAGTGAATAGAGGGGAATAAGTCGCAGAGCAGACTGGCGATCATGCAAAGCCATGCACCAACCAACCTGGAGGATGGGTTAGCGTTGCGTTTCACGAATAAGCTGTGACTCAAGACTAGAGAAAAACAGACCCCTGGATGGTTAGGAATTGAAAGTGACCACCTGTTAGGGTGGTGATATGCTTTCCCGCCGGTAGTTCGTGAAGACAGAACCACCCCCATGCCATGATGGATGCTGCAGCTGCGTGCAAGGTAAATGCCAGGATTCGTCGCATGATTGAATCTAATAATGATGGAGTGATAACCAAGAACAAGGGGATGTAGACGGTGACAATAAGGTAGTCTCTAGTATTGTGGACGAGAAGTTTGAGTGTTGTATAGCGACGGTGGATATCGATACACGTTGGACGGAGTCCGTCAGCCGAATGTCAGACACGGTGACATGTCAGTGTCGGCTGTATGATCTTCCGTCTTATTCCCTGTTCCGAACTTGAAGCTTGAAAGCCGGGCTACTATAATGGATCAGAGATTGGCATCAACTGCCTGGCTTTGATGCAAGTGGGTAGCAGGGACGAACTTCAATACAGTCGTACAAGTTGTGTGCAAGACGACTACATACTAGTTCTCGAGTTAGTCACCAGCAGTTGGAGGTGACTGACGTTGGAACTCAACTCGCTACTGTACGACGTTCGCGATGTACAAGATCTTGCAAATGCGTCTCAATATGTTATCCTCGCCCTCTCGCTCGTTTCACGTTTCTTCCGCCTTGCGACACCTAGTCGGGCCCAATCATCCAATTTCTAACCTCCGCCCCATTATCTATACCGACACGCCTACCCCAGCCGCCTCTCACTCCCAAGCACGCTTGGAGTCCCGCGTCTGTCACCCCTACTCCCTCCATGAGTTTTCAGATTCGGAAGTCCAGCAGGACTATGCGCTCGAGTTGCAGTACAAGCTGGCACGGGAACAACTCGACACGTTCAATCACAATTACTGGATTGACAGCAATGCTCGGTTCGAAGCAGCCAAAGAGTCTGTCCTAGCTTCTATTCCCGAGTCTGCTTCTCCAGAAATGCGTGAAAATGCGCTCTCTGAATTTTACAGGGGGTGGGTCATGCAGGAGAAGTCGAGACAGGAAAAATACTCAGCCGAATGGCGAAAACGCAACTGGGCCAACATCCTCCTCGCCGCTCGTGTCGAGTACCAGCGGTTCAAGCAACGTATTTCGTGGTGACCCTTAGAAGGTATCAATCTGTTAACCCATGCGTTGGTTACAAAACCCCTCTATCTGAAGCAACGCTACGTTTTCAAGGTCTCCCGTTACTGGTTTTCACCGCATTTCATATCCCAGCTCCTCCATAGCCAACTCCCTGACTCTGAAATACACGTCCTCTAACTTCATTTTTTCCACCGTCGTGCTCTCAGCCCTAAAGTCCCTTGCAAGCTCGCCCACCATCTCAACAGGCATACCTGGGAACCGTGATGATGTCTCTGGCATCATAGGTACAGGCAGACATTGCGACGGATCAAGGTCAAATCCTTCTGGTAAGGCATTATTCGGTGAATTTGAGACGATTGTCGGCATTGTGAGAATCAGGGTATGGTACAGTGCACTTGCACAGAAGCGGGCTTTTAGTTGAGCGTCACTGACATTGGCTGTTCGGCGGATGACGTCCCAGCTGTATAGAGAAAGGTTTTGTACATACAGTCAGAAGAACATGACAACTGATGGTCAACTCACTCGTCATGGTAGTACACTCGACACCAAACTCTTCTGAATGAAGATAATCGCCTGACATCAGGTGTGCTCTCGGCCTTGACGAGTAAGTGCAACGCAGTTGCGTAATCATCTATACTATCCGTATTGTCCTTGAGTGTCAACACATCTGCCATGTCTTCTGCGTTCAACACTTTCCCTTGCAAAATGTCTCGCACGTGGCTCCTGAACACCTGTTGGTGCGACAGGGGGATGCTAGTCAGCAAGACAAATTTCACATCATCGTCAAGAGGCGCACTGTGATGAGGCCTTTGCGTCCGCTATCCTTTAGCTTTTTAGCTTTTGAGGACAGGATGGTGTCCACCTGTACATCCAAGTTATTCCTTTGCTTGCCTCGCAATGAATCCAGTGAGGTCTGGAACTCCGTCAACAATTTCTCGTGCACGGCAATGAAGTCGAGGCCATCATGGAAAGCATTGAGCATAGATTCATCCAAATTTCCACCTTCTTGCAAGTTCGCCAGCTGGGCTAGCTTTCCGAAGGAAAGTATGAACTACAGCCATTCAAGAACATGCAATGAGCACGATACAAGGCGAGGGAAATCCGAACACGCAGTAAATTAGAGTACTCACATGTTTTGCACCAAGCTCACTCGCAACTTCCGCCTCTCTCAACAACCTGCCACTCGCATCGCCAAATTTGCCTCTGCCGGTATCGTTAAGCCATGCAATAGCATTATATTCCGATCTTGCTTGCTCCTCTCCCTCTCTCCCCTTGCCCTTCTTGTCTTTTAGGAACAGCTTATCCATGATGGGAGCCCAGATGCTCTCCTCTGCAAAAATGACACGAACTTCGCCTTGTTCTATGCACCACCGTACGACTTCAGTACCAAAAGGGTCGCCGTATTTGTCGAGATAGTTTTTCACGAGGGGCATTTGAGGGTTTGAAGAAGGTGGGTAGGGGGTTGGACGAAGAAGGAGCGAAGCGAGTGAAGCGAAATCAGTGTAGGTAGTTGCAAGGGCAAGGGCTTGTTGGAGATGAGAGGTAAGACGGAGCGTTTCCAGGACCTCAGGTCTGAGCTGAGCAAATTTATCTTCCAGCTTTTTTCTCTCTGTCTCTGAACTAGGATCATCAATTGCGATGCTGCTTCCAAGCCAATCCAGCCGTTCCTGAATGCATGCGAACAGTAACGTAGCCAATTCTGGTAGCATATCTACCACGTCTTTTGCAACACCACTACCACTACCACCCGTACCTTCCGTTGCCACTCTCGTTGCAGCATCGACAAGTTTGAGCACTGTGTCGGTGACGACCGGTCTACTTGTCCATGGCTTGATCATTGGAAGCTCGACACCGTACACACCAAGGTTATATGCGCGGTATGAGAGAGCGGCTTGAAGTGTTGTCACAACGGCACCTCCGAGTTCCCTCAGCGCACCAACTCCTCCGAAACCATTCGCTCCCAGCTGGCCCAAGTAATCAACCATAAATACCAATAGTTTCCCGACATCAGAAACACGATATTTGAAGAAGTCTCGCACAACATCCTGTGTAAGGGCATGCTCAGGTGCTCCGGGAGATGTCGAGTTCGAATAGGCGTGGGCGGTGGTAAAAGCATGAATGGTATCTGTTATGAGTGAATGGCTTACGCCAGAATCGATATGCTCGTTTAGTCGGATCCAAAGCTGTTGGGAAGCATATAGCTTTTCAGCATCAGTCACGAGGCGCTGACGACTCCTCTGGGACATCTAATCACAAATGTTAGTCAGGTGCGCAATGATTGACCTTGGCCTTTGGTCCCCAGAAATATGAACTCTTCGATGGAAAGGGGGGCGGGGGGTGTCCAATGTGCAGATTTACCTTCACTAAAGCGCCATTCTCATTGATAAACCTGATTAGCCAGCTCAACCTCTCCTTTCTCGCCGTGAGTTGGCTTGTGAGGTCATGGTTCGGTCGCACAATCTCGGGATCTGGAAATTTGGAGCACGCAATTAGTAGCGGAACGACAGAGTGAGAAAGCAAGTCAGACAATCAAACAGGAACTTACCACTAGCTACTACTGCAGCACTGATACCTTCTGCAGCACGCATGAGTGCTTCTCCATCCAATACTGGTAAAGGTGGGAGGATGAACTGCAAGGGATTACCCGGGACAGGGGAGTACAGAATGGCCTGTTTCAGGGTGGCTCTGAGAAGATTAGGGAGCGACTCAGACATGAATCCTTTCACTTTTCCTACTTCCACTGAAATTTTTAACATTGAGTCTCTTGTGATCATCAGCAGGTTTGCTTCGTCTTGTGTGTCTCCGCTATTGGTATCCATGCTAGCGTCAGGATCTGTATGGTCAAGAGAAATGACAGGTAGAAGTGCAGAAAGACCGAAGAAGCGGTCATTCTCATGTTTTAGAACAAGACGGTCCTGATAGGGAGTATCCCGAGCACAGAAAATCACTACTTCACCAAATAAGACTGCAACGATCGATCCGGCAGAAAGGAGCGTCAACCGAGGATGAGCAGGGGGGGAAGCGGCGTTCTGATTGTAAATATTTGAGTAGAAGCAAGCCAAGGGGTGGTAAGCTTTGAAGGAAAGCTGATGACAAAAGTACCCACAGCAACATATGGCACCGTAGTAACACCATCGACACCCCACGAATCCTCGTGTGACACTAGTCGAACAATAGCATACACCCTGCGGGGTCCAAAGTTGAACTGGTCGACGACCATTGCACCAGGGTCTTCCTCAGACCCAGTAGAAGCATAAGAAACCAACAGTACAAGCGTATTTGCACTTTCAACGGCAAGATCAACACTCTCGAGGTCTTCTACGCCTACACCTCCCCCAATAGCCTGACGCACAACCTCTGCCACATCTCCCTCGCCACCAAACTCTTCAGTTCCCAGTTTCCACTTTTGAACTCTGGTCTCAACTAGAGCGAACATATCATTCCCAGAAGACACCAGGGCAACAGTATTGCCTGGCTTGGGTCGTAATGCCGGAGACGGCACTGACCAACCCAACAGACGGCCGAGGGAAAGCGAGGAGGGCGGTAGGGGAGGAGCGAATGGTCGCATGGTCAGTGTGTGCTTCCCACCTTGAGAAGTGATCCCTAACCGGAATATCCTGCCAGTAGATGTCGCAACTAAGAATCCATAGGCCCCACCGGCGACACCCCCGAGACCGGTTCTGAGTAGACAAGAGACATACTCATCTTCGGAAGGTTCAAGGGGAATGTGGACTGTTTCGAATGTACCTCCTCCTGAAAGACCCGAAGAGACTGAGGGCCAAAAGCGCGTCGTACCAGAGGGAGAAACTAGGATGAGACCTGGCTCGATGGAGCGCGAACGGGAGGGAACTATTGCATAAAAGGGCGCGAGAGGCGCAGCATTGGGGTGAGTAGCACCCGGCGGGGGACACGGAAGGATGTAACATGTCGGACTTGGAGACGTTGGCTTAAGTGTTGAATGTGACCACACAAAGCACGTCTTCCCCGACGCGATGAGAGAATATCCGGACGTGATATCCACATGTCCCGTATACGATTCTGTCAGGAAATCTGTGGATCGTAGAACCTGTCTGACTTCTACCGGTAATCCACCGTACAACTCAACCTCCAGTTCTTCGGTTTTTGCGAACAAGTTGTCTTTCTGACTCTGTATTCTATCTTCATGGGAATACGAGGCGTGCGTTGGTACTTCGTCGACATCCATGCCAGGCTCTGCTGTTGAGCGGGCAGGGGTAGTCGCGCTCATGCGGGGTGCGCCCACGAATCGGCGCGGTCGAGGTGACGATGACGGTCTCGGCGTTGCATGTCTGTGCGTTCTTCGAGGTGCTGGAGATCCAAACGTCGCCATAGAGTAATGCAGAGTCAGTGGTAGGTGTAGACCAGAGTCGCCAGGGCTTGCTTGGACCGTAATAAACACACGAAAATACTACATGCAGCACAAGTCAACCACTAACTGTTCGACTCGACGCCGTTTGTCTGTTACTATGACCGTCGTCTCAATCCCAGCAGGGTTTCGATCGCTTCCTTTGCCACTGGTCCAACTTTCATTAGCCGCGGTGCTCAAGTGCGGGCAGTCATTTCGCTGGACATCCGATCCTTTGGCAGTCTCTTCAGAATGCGATCCTTCTGCGCTCCTGGCATACGAATACCGGTTTTGTCTGCGAGATCGTGTCGTCTGTCTGAGACAGTCTCGTGAGACGCTCTTCTACCGTTCTGTTTTCCCCGACGGGCATACAGATAACCCACTCGTGACAGCCAAGCGAGAGGCAGAAACACTAGCATGGCTCAAAGACTACTTCCAACTTGATGTCGACCTCGTCAAACTATACGATGAATGGAGTGAACGAGATACCGTCTTTCGTAACCTTCGATCCCGTTTCGCTGGAATCCGCATACTTCGACAGGACCCCTGGGAGAACCTTGTCTCGTGAGTGAAAAGAAAGCACCGTTCTTGAATTCAACACGATCGCTCGTAGATTCATTTGCTCATCAAACAATAATATTGCGCGGATAACAAAGATGATCCACGCTCTTTGCAACAACTTTTCACCGCCTCTCCTGTCCCTCGAACCTTCTGTCCCTGCTTCGGATGGTGTAAAGGAGTCTATAGTGTACCACCCCTTTCCACTGCCAAGCGCTCTTGCAGCTTCGGGTGTTGCAACGAAACTGCGTTCGCTTGGTTTCGGTTATCGTGCAGATTTCATCCATCGAACGGCCAAGATGCTTGTTGACGAACACAATCCTGATGCGATGGATTTGCACTTAGACGATGTACTTGAAGTTCCAGAAAAGTGGCTCATGACTCTGAGGGATCTGGATACTCCGAAGGCAAGAGAAGAGCTACTTCGATTTGTGGGTGTCGGTCGCAAGGTTGCTGACTGCATTCTTCTCATGAGCCTGGACAAGAAGGAGTTTGTTCCAGTGGATACCCATGTATATCAGATCGCAACAAAACATTACGGCTTCCGCACCCAAGGGATCTCCAAGGGCAAAGTTTCCATGACTCCGAAACTTTATGATGAGATCAACAGTAAATTCGCTGATATTTGGGGCGACCACGCCGGTTGGGCTCATTCTGTTCTTTTCACCGCTGATTTAAAGGTTTTCTCAACTTACGGAGAGTCGCCATCCCCCTCTACTTTGATGGATGTTACTCCACTCTCCACTCCGTCAGCGACACCTGCCAGCCGACCTTCAAGCAGTAAGCGAACGAGGAATGTTGCGCACCTTAGCACGGATGAACTCCCGGTAATTGTGGGCCCATCAGATTGTGATGTTTCCGATGCCATCAGCGCAGACACCAGCCTCGCCGATAGAGTCAAGAAAAGGCGGCGCCTCACTCCTGCTTGACATAATAACAGATCTGATACTCTTGACTTTCGGTGTCTGCTGTACAGGCTATTGACGTTGTAGACTAGTCCTAGTCCTCCTTGTCACATGACCGCAGTATAGATCGCAGTCGCATCCGAGTAAGACACGCAATTCCATAACTTCGCCATTTCCTCCGCCCTTGTCTCCGTTCAACATGCACACAACGGAAATCATAGATACGACACAGGAGAGCGATCAGGAAGATCAGACCTCTGACTCTGAGGTAGAAAATCATGGGCGAACAGATACTCCAGAGGAACCACAAGCATCGTCATCCAAGGGCAAGAGCAAAAGCAAGAAGAAATCTAGAGCTGCTAGAATATTGGACACTATTCGCGGAAATGAGATACCACAATCAATCGTGGATCACGTCGTAGACGAAGTGAAGGCTCAGCAGGGCACCAGCGCGCCTCCACCAGATGTAGAAGCTGTCAGGCAAGCTCTAGATCGGCTCCAACTCATGGAGCTGCTGAAAGGAAATTCGGGCGTTTCTGGACGCGGAAAGAAGACTCTGGGTGAACACAAGGTATGGATCGCGGATATATGGCATTGTTATCTCTGGTCTATGTGTCTTTAAAGTTCTGGACCACACAACCTGTCCCTCAACTTGGTAGGCAACCCCTTAAACTTCTGGCGTCACCTGAGTAGAATTCCGTTTACCAGGTGATAAACCACCCGTTGAGGATGGATATATCGAGCCAACGAAAGCAATTGAAGATGTTCGCCAAGAGCCATACCCTCTACCGAAGGATTTCGAATGGTCCACCCTTGATCTCAACGACTCGAAGCAGATCAAAGAAGTTTACGACTTGCTCTCTTTGAATTATGTCGAAGACAACGACGCTGCTTTTCGCTTCAAGTATAGTGCCGAGTTCCTACAGTGGGCACTGAAACCCCCTGGCTACTACCCTGAATGGCACGTTGGTGTCAGAGTGTCTTCAAACAAGAAATTGGTTGCCTTCATATCCGGCGTTCCGATGACGCTCCGTGTACGTGATAACGAGTTTCGCGCGAGCGAAATCAACTACCTTTGTGTCCACAAAAAGTTGCGTTCAAAACGATTGACGCCGGTGCTCATCAAAGAGGTCACGCGGCGAGTAAATCTCTGTGGAATTGCCCAAGCGATCTACACTGTTGGACTTCTCCTTCCGACACCAGTGACAACCTGTCGCTACTACCACCGCTTGCTCAACGTACCGAAGCTTGTCGATGTCAAATTCACATATGTTCCTCGAAACATGACTCTGGCGCGCATGATACGTATCTACAACCTAGATACAAAGTTCGTGATACCCGGTCTACGAGAGATTGAAGAAAGAGATATTCCTCAAGTGGCGACTTTGTACACACGCTACATGCAGCGCTTCGATATGGTTCATCTCATGACTGTTGACGAAGTGGGCCATCAATTCCTCAGTGGCAGAGGAGACCTCAGCCAAGCGTCAGATAACCATAGACGGCCCGAACAGGTTGTGTGGACGTATGTCGTCGAGGATCCTGAGACACATCGTATCACCGACTTCTTCTCGTTCTATTCCCTTCCATCAACTGTCATTGGCAGCAGCAAGCATGATGTCGTTGAGGCTTGCTACCTATTTTACTACGCAAGCGACGTGGCACTCGAAACTGGAGAAGACGCCAATGGCAAACTGAAGAAGCGACTTATCCAGCTCATGGGAGATGCATTGACCGTTGCTAGCCTAGCAAAGTTCGACGTGTTCAACGGAGTCACTCTCATGGACAACGTGAGCTTCTTTGAGGATCTCAAGTTGCGTTCATAAGCTATGTACTTCATACGTATGATTTAATGCGGGTTCAAGTTTGGTGCTGGGGATGGTTTGCTCAATTTTTACCTTTACAATTGGAGAACATCGCCTTTGGCAGGTGCTACAGCTGTTGATGGCGTCGAACCAGGCAGAGGTGTCGGTGTAGTAATGCTGTAGGAATCAATTTACTTCCTTCAAAGCTTCACAGAGTTGCATCTATAACGAGACTATCGTACACTTCCCCTCAGTCCTCTACTAAACTGTTCAGTCACTGTCAATCTCAATGATATCATCATCGTCAACACCCCAGTCCGGTGTTGGACTCCTTCGTTTAGACTGTTGCTTCGCTGGAGGGTGAGTAGTAGGGGGCCCAAGTGAACGTCCACGGAAGCTGGGTGGAACATGTGGTGGCGCCGGTGCCCGGGAGCCAAGGGCTTGTCCAGAACCCCAAGATTTCTGACTGGCCTGCGGCTGTGGACTACTATCCCTTTCTTTCCCTTTGCCCTTCGACGCTGATGAAGTACCGGATCGGCTGTTAAGTGTGTTACCAGCGCCAGTGAAACTGAGCTGGGATGGTGGACTCGACGGACTGGCAGACGTTGGAACTTTTGGTTCAGGGGGTGTATATGGAACGATGTTGAAACCAAAGAACAGCTTTCCAAATGGAAGATTCAAGGCTGCTGGGACCTTGACTTCAGATTCCATCATATCACTCGTGATGACTTTCTGTTTGTCTGTGCGAATGATCTTACTGCCCCCAGCAACATCCTCTACGCCACGGTGGCTGATACCCTTCCCTTTGGTCTTCCGTCCGGCTAAAGTTTCACCCCTGCCTCTGAAACTTTCCCAATGATCACCGCCCTTGCTAACAGTAGAAGCGCTGCCTGCAACAAATCCACCGGCGAGCGACGATGACGGCCGAGATGATCCGGGAGACGAGGAATTTAGATCAATATTGAGTTTTGAAGCCATTGTGGCAGGTGGTGCAGGTTTAGGACGCTCAGGCTCAACGTAACCCACCGGGGGTGCGAAGTCAACCTCGAGATCAGTGTCAAGAACGCATATCCCCGCTCCTCCTGGGGTAGTTTCCATGACGAGGAAGCCGAAGATCATTGAATTATAATAAATCTCAATGATGTCTCCTTGTGTGAGCGCAGAAAAGTTACGCAGAGCTTGTTCTAAACTGTACACGTACCATCGGTTTCAATTCAAGGGCATGGCTAGCAAAATAAGACGTACACAGCCTTGGGATCGGATATCTCTAGGAAATGGACAGTCTGAGCTTGTAGCTTCACGAATTTGCCTTTCGGAAGTTCCGTTCCAGTAATCCGAATAGGGTCACCTTCCTCGAGCCGAAGAGTCTTCATCATCCAATATGGAAGATGCACGATGCCCTCCTCGGCAATGAACTCCAGGACACCTGCATGCGTGGATGCCGCTGGATTGGATGGATTACGTAGCTGGAACATCCACGGTGACTCAAGGTCCAAATCGGTGAGGAGAGCCAATGCGGAGGGGGGCATGACAATCTTTCCACCGTAAGATAAGTTCTCTCTCTCTCGACCGGGAAGCATTGCTACACTGTAAGCCTTGAGGTACTGGTCATAGGCTCTTGCCGGAGGGCGACCAACTCGAGCACCCATAGGGCCTGCAAAGCCCCTACGACATCACGCTCCCGAGTAAGATCCTTAGACAGAGAAAGGGATAGAGTTGGACGTACTGGGCAAGTTGGGCGAACAACCCGCCACCGATACCGTTGTGATTTGCAGATTGTAGTGTTAGTTAGTAGAACTCGTTGTCGAGAGAGTTGTAAGCTCACGTAGTCCATGTGTGGATGTGGGTCGAGCACAAGAGGGATTGAGTTGCTTTGGGTGCCAGTGGGTGAAGTGAGCCTACGCAATGCTCCTTTTGCGGCAAAGCCCGTGGATCGGAATCGAACGCGTCGATTACCAGTCACAGCAATCCAGCACTACGCTAGTCAGCACAGTAGTCGCGATAGCTCATTCCAACCGACCTCCATCAAGATATCTACAATGGCGACAAAAGCTGCCCAAGCAGCTCCCGCATCATTAGCTACCTCTGGTGCTAACGCCGCGTTCAAGGACAAGGTGAGCTACATCGCGATCGCAATCCCACTCACTGTATCATGGATCACGTCTACAGGGCAAGCCAATGGAACTTCGCATGTCAAACATGGTTGCCGCAAAAGGTTGGGAGACTATATCAGCTCATTATCTTGACTGACAGCCGTGCAGCCATCAGTGATGCTGTCCGTACATCCCTCGGCCCAAGAGGCATGGACAAGATGGTATCGGCTTGCTGATCTTTCACAACTACACACGGGATTCTGATTGGAAACCTAGATCCAAACTTCTAAAGGGGAAGTAATTATCACAAACGATGGCGCGACAATCCTTCGAAGTATACAAGCTCTGCACCCAGCGGCCAAAATGCTTGTGGACCTGTCTGCTGCACAAGACGTCGAGGCAGGTGATGGTACAACCTCGGTCGTCGTCCTGGCAGGAAGTCTCCTTGGTGCAGCAGAGAAGATGCTCCTCAAAGGCATTCACCCCACGATTGTCGCAGAATCTTTCCTCAAGGCATCGACTAAGGCGGTGGAGTACCTGACAGAAGTGTCAATCCCAGTCGACTTGAATGACAAAGCCAGTCTCCTGCGTGCTGCTAGCACGTCGTTAAACTCCAAGATTGTCTCTCAATACTCCTCAACTCTTGCTCCCATCGCCGTTTTTGCTGTAACTCGTTTAGTGACTCCTCAATCTTCCAATGTGGACCTTAGGGACATCAGAATAGTCAAGAAAGTCGGTGGCACGATTGAAGACACAGAACTTGTGGACGGCGTTGTCTTGAACCAAAACGTGATTGTCTCTGCTGGCGGTCCAACCCGTATGGAGAAGGCGAAGATTGGTATCATCCAGTTCCAGCTTAGTGCACCCAAACCAGATATGGACAACACTGTTGTCATCAATGACTATCGGCAGATGGACAAGGTAATCAAAGAAGGTCGCCAATACCTGCTCAACATTTGCAAGAAGATCAAAAAAGCAAACTGCAACGTCCTCCTCATCCAAAAATCCATCTTGCGGGATGCCGTTGATGACACCTCCCTTAGCTTCCTTAAACGCCTCAATATTCTGGCCGTCAAGGATGTTGAGCGTGATGAGATAGAGTTTCTCTCCAAGAGTTTGGGTGCCAAGCCTATCGCTGACATCGAAGCGTTCACCGAGGACAAACTTGGATATGCCGATTTGGTCGAGGAGACGTCACAAGCTGGGGCCAAGGTGGTCAAGATCACTGGCGTCAAGAACAGGGGTCGCACCGTCAGCATTCTTGCAATGGGTGCTAACAACCTCGTCGTTGAAGAGTGCGAGCGCAGTCTACACGATGCACTCTGTGTCGTGCGTTGCCTTGTAAAGAAGCGGTAAGGCCATCATAGCGGACTCTGATGGTTGCATAGCGTACTGACATTCAACCTCCGAGCCCTCATTTGTGGTGGTGGCTCTCCCGAGATCCATGTCTCCCGGCTGCTCTCGCAGTATGCGCACTCGTTGAAGGGCATGGAGGCGTATTGCTTCCAGGCGTATGCTGACGCATTAGAAGTAATCCCCACCACCCTCGCAGAAAATGCCGGCCTCAATCCCATCGCGATCGTGACCGAACTCCGTAATCGACACGCACTTGGAGACCGCAATGCTGGTATTAATGTTCGGACGGGTTTGATTTCCAACATCTTGGAGGAGGATGTGGTTCAACCCTTGCTCGTGTCTACGAGTGCGATTGAGCTGGCGACAGAGACCGTTTGCTTGTTGCTGAAAATTGATGACTACGTACAAGCTAGGTAATGACGCACCACAGAGTAGAATCATCATGATACTATTTCCTCCCATCTCCGTGATGCGTAGTACTATGTATATTGCAGCTTGGGTGTCACCTTCTGATGGGCAAAGAGGGAGGCATAGAAAAAGAAAAATAGAAATGCCAGGACCGTGGATTGAACACGGGACCTCCAGAACTTCAGTCTGTTGCTCTCCCAGCTGAGCTATCCCGGCAATGAATATTCGGCACCAGCCTGCCTACAAGACACCACTTAATCACACTACTCGATTCAGCCTGCTCCGCTCTCCACTGTGATCCTCTACTTGTAGTTCAGCATCGTACGAAGATGTCTGGTTCAGGTCCTCGCGAGAATGTCTTTGCTACCCGAATGGCACTGACGAATATGAAGCTTCGTCTCAAAGGTGCTGAGACAGGTCACTCCCTTCTCGCAAAGAAGCGCGATGCCCTCACAACGCGATTTCGTGCAATCCTCAAGAAAGTCGATGAGGTGCGCGCATACACAGTTACCAATCTAACATTGCGCTGGACGATTAACCAAGAAATTACACTTAGGCGAAACGAAAGATGGGGCGGGTCATGCAGCTCGCATCATTCTCGATGGCCGAAGTGACGTATACAACAGGCGACATTGCTTACCTCGTCCAGGAGCAGGCAAAATTGGCGACATTCCGTGTTAAAGCGACGCAGGAGAATGTTTCTGGTGTGCTTCTGCCAGCTTTCGAGGTCGATCGCGTGTCAGGTTCAGGTGAGCGCTGCTGTGGTAGTGACGGATTCTGTACTCGTTTCTGATGCAGCTCACATCTTCACTCCGGCAGATTTTAACCTCACGGGACTCGGACGTGGTGGGCAGCAAGTGCTGCGAGCGAAAGAAGTTTACGCCAAGGCTCTTGAGACCCTAGTCGAACTTGCGTCACTCCAAACGGCATTTATGATCCTCGACGAAGTTATCCGAGCTACGAACCGCCGCGTGAATGCGATCGAGCACGTTATCATCCCCCGCTTAGACAATACGATAAAATACATCATCAGTGAGCTCGATGAAATGGACCGTGAGGAATTCTTCAGACTGAAGAAGGTGCAAGGAAAGAAGAAGAGGCAGGCAGCAATTACCGCTAGTGAAAAGGAAAGCATCACGCGTAGCGTAAAGAAGGCTATCAAGGCAGAGCCGGCCAAACCGCAAAGCACAGCAGAACCTGCTGTTGAGGAGGAGGTCACTACGGAACGTACCTCTACAGAGGAGACCACAACCAAGGAGCCCGATGTTGAGGAGGCCGTTCTTGATAAGCATACGACTCCGGAGGTCACTACCGAGGGTATGACTGTTGCAGATGATGAAGATGATGAGGTTGCAGCTGAAGAAGAGACTGTCGATGCTGCCGTGCCAGAGTCACTGGTTGAAGAGGCTACGGCCGACCTGCTGAGCACTAAGGATGCCGATGTGATCTTCTGACAGCATTCGAATACTCCTTACTCAGTGGTACACGCACTTCGATACCATCGCATTTTTCAATTTCACGCTCATAATGTCACAAAGTCGGGTGGTGTTTATCATGTACCATATAATTCCAGGGTTCCTGTTTGGTGGGGATTCCTCACTACGTATCCCATCCGAAAGTAAGTTGGTCATGATGCATATCATGTGCGAAGCGGCGCATAGATACATGGTAGTTTTATGAGGTGCAATGCAAAAGGTAAATTGGAGAAGGTCAGCAAGTTTAATCAACCATCTCCACATCATCTGATTTTGGGGCCTTCTTACGGTCCTTGCGGTCCAAGATTGCTCGCCTGTGAAGATGGTCAGACGAGCACCGTGTCTACTCATTTGTAGACATGCCTGTCCTTGTCAAGTTTGATGGTGGTGATGACAACCTTGGATGGGTGGACTCCAATGGGCACCGATGCACCGTTCGATTTGTCGCGTTGTACGCGGTCGACGTGAATAACCCACTTCTTACGGTAAACCTGGGTGACCTTTCCTTCCCGACCCTTGTACTTGCCGCGTACAATTCTCACTTCGTCATCCTTGCGAATAGGAAGTGACCGCGTGTTGTACTTTGCCCGGAGCTCCTTCGTGAGAGGCGAAGACATGATCTTGCGGCGGACGGACGAAGGAGCGCTGAAGTGGGCCTTGCGGGACTTGCGCCGTGAAGAGGAAACGTCTGTTATAACGACCACTATCAGCAATTCGTTCTTGACACCTATCATCACAAGGATTGAATCCATCCGACTTGTGCCCAAACCATCCGGCGAGTTGCTGGCTAGAGCACCAGTCTTTGACACAGCAAGTGATAGTACACGACTAGATCATAGGTTTTAACTGATACTGACCGGGGTTGTACTTCATGTTGATCTTGAGGACGTCGGTGACGGTGTCGACGGGTCGAATGCTGCGTGTATCGAACAAGTTGTTTGGTCCAAAGTTTGTTCCTCGGAGTTTGCCGATATTTCTCCAAAGGGACGGAACCAAAGTCGAATAGGATCACTGAATACATCATGTCCACCGAGAAGGTACGCCCAAGTAAACTCAAATTCAAAGGGGATAAGACGAAGAAGAAACGAAAGAGAGACGACGAGGGAGGTAGTACGAGCAAACACAGGCGCGTCGAGGAGGAAGAGGATCCAGAAACTTGGGTCTTGCCCGAGGCTGCAGCAGAGATACGCGGTCCTACATTCATATTCCATCCCTCGGATCCCTCTCCCATCTCCATCAATTTCGACTCGACGCGAAATAGGATCATACTACATTCACTAGATAAGGAGGGTGTTTCGGAATCTTCCTCGTTGCTCGATCGCGTCCCGACCGAGGTCGCCCAAGTATGGGTCACAACGCGTGTTGCTGGCTCTCCTACCATAAATCTTCGGACGGGTACTGGGGAGGGGAAATTTTTATCCTGTGACAAGCATGGGATTGTCTCGGCAGACAGGGAAGCCCGAGGTCCAGAAGAGGAGTGGACTCCGGTGCTTTTGCCAGACGGCATGGTGGCGTTCATGAACGTGTACGAGAATTATCTCGGTATCGATGAAGTCGCAGGCGGCACTTTGCAATTACGAGGCGATGCTGAGGAAGTAGGGTTCAACGAACGTTTTTGGATAAAAATTCAGAGCAAGTACAAGAAAGAAGTACACGAGGAGAAGAAGAAACGTGAAGCCGGAGCGGAACTCACTGTGATTGATGAGGCTAGTGTCAAGTAAGTTCTCGATTTAGAGAGCTTCGTGCAGCAATTTGAACTCTTTGTTTTTTGCAACCGTGTCCATCAAGCTTGGGGGGCAGGTCGGTCCGTTACATCAAAGACTGATAAGAAAGAGTTGAAACGCGCTCAGAAAGATGGCCGTCTGGCCGAAGCACTTCTAGATCGTCGATCAAAGCTGAAGAGTGATCGGTTCTGCTGAACACCCTATACCATTATCCGACACGTGCTATGCTGTCCCTTGTATTGTATCGATTGAACTCAATCACATTTTCTCAGAGGATTGTTTCAGGCTTAGAGTGCTAGGACAGGCAATCGTCAAAGATGTACACACAAACTCTCTGACTGTTTAAGTGACTCACTTTCGGTGTCGTTCTCAGTCGACTGGCACGATAAAGTCCCTCGCAGAACATTTTCTCTATGTCTCTCATCTTCGCTCGGAGACGAAAATGTCCGTCAAAGAGTTCAGTGCTTTCGCAGTCAACGTGCGTCGGAAGGCTGAAATTTTACTTGATATATCTGGTTTCGTTGAAATTGAGGATCAAGATCCCCATGCCTTGAAAAGATTTCACGAGGGGGTAAGCTGTTGATCTCGCATATTGTAGGGCGTCATTATATCTACTTCATAACTTCAAGATCAGGGCCCTTCACCCATCGATTTATAAAACTTACGCGTACGGGTGGCCGATCCTGGCCTACCTTGAACTTTACCTCCTCAATCGCCGCCGAAGTTGGCAACTTCGCGACTCTCGCGACTCCGTTAAACCTACTACACCAAGCAGATCTCGGCGTTATCAGGTTCCTATTTGGATTCGACACGCTAACGCAGTATAGTTATCTGTTGTGTGAAAGGGGATGTCACTAATTTCCTATCAAGATAAAATCGGGAGAGTCCCTTAAACAGGTGTCTACACGGCTTGACAAACGAAACTATTGTCGTGGAAGACCCCGCAAAGCCACGCAGAGGAGAAATTCAGTGAAAACAGAAGATAGTTACGAAAGCAACTCAAGGCTTACAGAGGCGATTGGTCGGCCCGGTGAAGCTGGTGCCTTTGGTGGTGGACTTCTGACCTCATTGTTGCCATCCCTGGACGGTTTTGTTTCCAACTTGTTCGCATGGCTAAGAGCTTGAGGTGCTGGACGTCGATCACTCTTCGCGCACCGTTTGATTTGGATGTAATTCGTGAAATGACAAATGTACAGATAGCTGAAGATCTGAAATTTCGCTTGGACAACCTTGCTTGTACATGAATCCACTCACCGCGATGGGCTCGCCGTGTAAGTGGTTGCTAATCATTTACCACAGGATGTACAATGCTTCTTCTGCCAGTATATCTATCGCCCTGTGAACCGCGTTGCCACGGTCACCATGTTGATTACGAGGGGCTCGAAATCATACACTCGCAGTATTGAGTGAGGTGAGCCTTGATTGTCCTCCGCACGATTACTCTTGGTCAACAAGAGGTGTGGTCCCCACAACTTCATGTTCTCATGGTGCTGATATATGTGCAGTAATCCAGACAACTCCAGTTCTTCGATGAACACAGAAGTCCTGTAAGATATGCAATATATGTTCGACCATCTCAAAAGGCATGTGAGCATTCTGGACTATGAGATTGCTCCCCCGAGTAAGTCTTCCGGCCCGTACTATGGGATTCAAGTAGACGTAGAAGGGAAAACTCCAACCGCAATTCTAAGCCTCACAATGCCCTTGAAAAAACTTTCTCTGCGTGTGATCATTTGGCAAATGGGGAGTCATACAGCGTGCACTTCAAGACGACCTACATCAATGCTATCTAGTGAGCATCTTAACCAGGTCTGTCGAATATTCTTGTTCTTCCCACTTTCGTCTTGTGCTGATTATCCGTGGGCGAATCGGATGGACAGGGCAATCTCATTTCGTCTACTACCACGGTGATTGGTATGATCATGACGCCACTGGGAAACATAACCCTAATGGCGCATAAGCCTGAGCGTGAGAGGCGTGCAAGTCAACCCCTGACATCACGGTCACTAGAAGCGGTAGGCGAGGACCGGAAAATCTGGTTGTGTATGTTTTCGTGACATTGGTGAATCGTTTTAACAAGAGGTCTTGTTCCCAGGTATTTTCCTGTCAATCCGCTCTATCGAGGCTAATCGTGTTCATGTTGTTTTGTATCTAGTCGAACCACGTACAACGGTGGTATTCTCGAAGGTCAGTTCTCCTCATATCCGTTAGCAGGTGGACATTCTTGACTGTGAGACATTTACCCGCTACACAATCCAACTCTGAAGTGCCTGGAGGCGAATTCAGCTCAAATAAATTTCCCTTTCAGTAGGTCCAAGTCAAAATTATCGGTTCACTCTTCTTTATCGATCGCGTCCTGATCAAGTGTCCCAGTAAGGTCATCGCAACGCATATTGTGGGCTTGTCTATCCGATGTAGCATCGTGGAGGTGATATTCTTCATTTCATTCCACAGCCTGCACGGGATAGCCCGAGGACGAATTGATATCTCGCCCTCCGAGATCGCGCCACCTTCCGAGCACGGTGCGGCCCCTTACAGTACCTCCCTCTCTAAAGCCCGAAGAGCTCTTGAGATCCGTTTCGGATGTCCACATTGCATGTGGAACGTGTAAGACTGATTTAAAGATTTCATGGCCTGATCTTTCTCGGAAGTGACTGAAAGATATTGATGTCTAGCTACAGCAGACGATACAGATCAATGCAGGCAAACATCACGATGTATCAGGTCTCATACCCTTTGCTTCAGTCTTCTTTGATGCGGTAAGGTCTAATCGATAATCTTCTAAGCCCCTGAATGTGATGGCTACTCACCATCCTTTGACTTGACGTAAGTCGAAAAACAAAACACGACACCACGTTCGACTGCAGAAGGGGCATCAACCATCGACGCGTGGCTGATACTAGCTTACCTTGACAAGTACATTTACAGTCGACGCCGAAACAAGAGCACGTGTAATTTCAGACGAAGCTGACGAGGTTTAAATTTGAGTATGACACAAAGTCGACTGGCTCTCCTTCGTCGATCTCGTTGCGCTACACAGATTCTGCGTGTTTCTCTTTTGCTGTTAGAGAAGTGAGTGACAACGAGGGCAAGGGCCGCAGAGTAATCTGGGTGGACTTCTACAGAGTACAGGATACGTACCGTGGTGCAGCCATCATGCAGTCAATAATTGTAGCGACAGTAGGAGAGATCGCATATTGCGTACGGAGGCGAAGTTTGAAGAAATAGTTCGCGGAATTGATAATCCTAGTAGTGAAAATCTCACTGGCTCTGTCTAGAGAGCCTCGAGTTTGATGTGACAGTTCTTGGAACCTTCCTACTGTGGTGAGGTTATGGGGAGTTGACAGTGAATCACAAGTCCTCCCTCAAATCAATGATTTTGTCTATGCCAAAATGTACATAAAGCCTATATTCCCTCTTGGCGGTGGAGCAACGTTGTTGGTTGTTTACCAGAGCCTTGTCTTCCTAACATAACCAAACAAATTATGCCGAGTTTGGGAGTGCCAACGTCGCGTTTGCTTTCACTTTGTAATTCTAGTATCAGCACTACCAACATGAAAAACCAACTGCAAGACGATGCTACCTTCCAGCCCACTCCAGAGGTCGCGCCTCTGGTAGGGAGTCTTTCTACTCACAAACTTGCTCTACTTGCCTGCGCAATAGCCGTGCTCCTTTTTGTCGTTATATCATTTTCCCAGAGAAAGTCAAAGTCTAAAGGCAATGCTCTCTTGTTAGTCGGCCCTCCTGATTCGGGCAAAACAGCCATATTGTCGAGTTTAAGTTCTTTCTGTGCCTCTTAACGCAAATAGTTCTGATGGAGGGAAGATCAGTTGGCGTACAATCGAACATTACCATCGCATACATCGTTGCAACCGAGCTCAGTACATATTGTCCTGTCTTCTACCACGAGTATGCGACTAATCGACATACCGGGGCACCCACGCATCCGAGACCAGTTTCGGGAACACCTCAGTGACGCGAAAGCTATCGCTTTCGTTGTGGACTCCAGCACCATTTCACGTAGTGGCGCAGTGGTAGCCGAACACTTGCATCATGTAATGCACGCCATCGCGACACTTCCACCGACGCAGAGTACACCGGCACTCCTCATCCTTGCTCACAAGGCAGATTTACTGAAAGTCAGCGCTTCAACTAGCTCTGCAATGAGCGAAGTCGCTATCTCCCGAGTTCGAACCATTTTGGAACGCGAACTTGAGAAGAGGAAGGCTTCACAGTCTGGGGGAGTGGGAGTCGAGAGTCTAGGGGCTGAGGGGGAGGGATCGCAGATGGGAGGTCTTGAATGCAGAAGTGGTGCCCCAGGGGTTTCGTTCAAGTTTGGTGAATGGGAAGGGGGGGCTGTCGATTTCGCATCGACATGGGTGAAGGTCGGAGAGGTCAAAGACGAGGAAAAGAGCGAGGACGAGGGCGGACTGAACAGCTTGAAGGATTGGTTGGAACGACTTCCGAAGTGAATTGCCTCTTAACGTTGGCTAATTGTAAGATGTTCAGGGGTTAAATCGGACAAACACGACCAAACATATCTCAGGTATAAAGGTAGATTTTATTGGGTGGGAAGTCTTCTCCAACGCAACCTTCAGACAGTGCCCGATCCCTCCATCCTCAGGAAGTTCGAGGCGATTCGGTTATGCGAAGACAAACGTGGGCAGGATTATGAGCACACGCGCCGTCTCACAAGGACGTGTGGTGCAGTGAGCGTCAGACCTTTCCTACATCTATCTCGCACCTGTGTATCATTGTAAAGAAAATTCGAGTTTGTCTTATGAGCGTGACTAGTACTGTGTGTGACACTGTGACCATTGACGTGTCACGCTACTTCCCTTCGCTAGCTGGTTCCACTTTGACGTGTACCTCTTTCTTATTTTGCTGCAACGACCATGTTCATCATCAACTGGTTCTGGGACGTACTCGCGCAGCTCGGTAGGACTCCTGCACAAGAACGCCAAAATCCTCTTCCTTGGTCTCGACAATGCAGGAAAGACCGTATGTATAGTCTCCCTCAACTATCACCTTTCAGATATTCTGATCATCTCCTTTGTACACCCTTCTGCATATGCTCAAGAATGACAGACTGGCTACCCTGCAGCCTACACTTCACCCCACTTCGGAGGAGTTAGCTATTGGTAACATCAAATTCACTACCTACGATCTCGGTGGTCACCAGCAGGCTGCGTGGCTCCCTCCATTCTTCGCTCTCTTTTTTCAAATTACGTACTTATTCATATGCGCTACTAACGGCCCGTCGTCTCTGGCGTGATTACTTCCCCGAGGTCGACGGTATCGTCTTCTTGGTCGACTCTGCCGACTACGAGCGCTTCGCAGAATCCAAGGCTGAGCTCGATGCATTGCTTTCCATTGAGGAACTAGGCAAGGTTCCTTTCCTTGTCCTTGGTAACAAGATTGATGCACTCGGTGCTGTGAGTGAGGAAGAGCTCAGACACAATTTGGGGATGTACCAGACGACTGGAAAGGTGTGTTATCCATGTGCTGCCCCTCGGCACAAAGCGGGTATTAAATCGCCACAAAAGGGCAAGGTCCCACTGAATGACATCCGCCCCATTGAGCTATTCATGTGTTCGGTTGTCCAAAGGCAAGGCTATGGAGAAGGAGAGCTCTAGAACACTAACCCTAAGTCATTTTGCTGACGAGAATGGTCCCAGGATTCCGGTGGCTTTCTCAATACGTGCGTTTCATTTCCCATTCCCGCGATTTTCGGACTAACAGATCCCAGATATAATTCTCTGACGGATGCAGGCGATAGCGAGCCCTCTAGTAGACCTTTCCATGTTCTCTTTATACACCTTCCTTTGGAGACATGCACCTCTTCCGACAATTCCATGCTTTCGTTTTCCCCAGGCGACAAACCCTAGATGTCTATTTATATAGCTGGCTCGCGTGCTTTATCAACGGAAGTGTGATGCAATGGAATCAGGACCAGTGTTACATGGTTATCCTAAGCCACGTTATAACTGGACATCATTTCCCCAAGCACCCAAGCATGTCCAGCAACGTAGAGCAAGCTCCTCAACCAAAGACCAAAGAAAACATTGTCACCCAAGAATTCCAACCTGTAGGCTTCGGCAAGCCAAAGACCCTGCGAGCTAGCCCAGATTACAACGCTGATGAACGAAAACCGCATGCGTGGTGCTAACAGTGGTAGGAAGAGGGTGTACCACAAAAAGTACTGCGATGTGCACACCCTGTTAAACAAAACAAAAGAGAACGTCTGAACGAACCAAGCAAAAGGGAGATCATCTGTTCGTCGACCAAACAGCAGACCTGTGCCAAGTGAGAGGGAAAGTTGTGGGACGAGGCTCGTAAGTGGCGAGGAGAGCAAATGTCGCCATAATGGAAGGGTGCTGACGTCGAATGAGTTGGCCTGACCTGGGTATGTGAGATATGTGAGGTAAAAATAAGGGGAGAAGTTGTGTCGGTGATCTAGTCGGTCTGCGTGATAGAGGTATGCTTCGTATAGGAATGGGTAACCCCAAATGGAATAACAGAATGCTCCGAGTAGGAAGAACGTGCTAGCACTCAGGAGCGCAAACTGGATGGTACGTTTGCAAATGAGAGACTTGACGAATGCGAACGACCACCCGGTTGTCGGGCGCGTCAGAGAGGCAATCGCAGTCACGCAACTGACCCCATATATTACGGGGTAAATTTTCCAGTGGGTGCTAACCCCCAGCATCACAGCAGCTGCGTCCCATCGGTGATTAAGAGCACAGTACAAGGTGAGGAGGACAAAGGTACAGAGGACAGATTCGGAGGATCCTCGTGTGGAAATGCTGAATACGAGAGGATTCAGCATGTGCGTTGCTGCAAGGAAAGCTGCCCAAGCATTCGCGTCGGTGTTCGGGTGAGTTGTTGAAGTGCCCTCCTGAGGTTCTACAGCGATCTTCGAGTTATTCTTTGATGAAGATTCTAGTCGCGGCCGAGGTGAGGAGATGACGGAGGCCATGAGGAGGCGGTAGATGAGCACCCCGTTGACGAGGTCACAGGCTGCGAATAGATACTTTCCAAACGACCCGTGGATGAACTCATTTGGCAGCAGTAAAACAGCGAGCAATGGTGTATAACGATACGTCTCGCGTGAGTAAGGATTGCCGACGTTCAACCCAAACTTCCTCGTCAACGGACCAGAAGCAATGTTATCCTGAGTTGGATTGAAGAGAAACCGTGCAGCATCGCTGAAGACACGGTAGTCGATGTCAGTGTACTTCACGATGGAGCGAGCGTCATGCCATTCACTGTAGAGAATCAGTCCAACTCTCAAAAGTGCAGATACGATAAACAAGGTGCAGAAAGAGGGAATACGCTTCTGCCAGTATTGCCAGGCTAGCAACCGAGTGTTCATCGTTACTTTGTAGCAAGCCAGGCGCGGGTCGTGTCGTGTATCACGCGCTCATAGTGGCCGTTGCCAGTTGTTCCAAAGAAAAGTTTAACTTGGTTACTCAACAGACTACAACTATGTTAATTCCTATCTTCTTATCCGTTCACTGATAAAATACAGGAAGCTTGCACCCCGAAAAGTGACGTGGCTCATGATACCTCCCCCTGTTCTAGTCAAGATACAAGCAGCGGTCGTAGTTTCCACCTTGGTTGGCACCCCACCAGGAAGGGAAGAGGTGAGCGGTGCCCGCCGCACCTTGAACGGCGAAGGAAAGGATAAACACCATAACTTGAGTACCTCCATCGAGCGCTGCACCAACGAGGTAGTTGTACTTCTGGAACCAGCGAGGGTAACGTGTTCTGATCCACCACTGGGAGACGAACGCGATCACGAAGTAAGACAAAACTGAGGAGTTGATGCCCACGCAAAGCCAACCAATGTATGCGCTGAAGGGTCCTACAATTCAGGAGCTAGCCATTTGCGTATGAGGGGAGGACTTAGCAAATGATAGGCGTGTAGTAGTAATCAGCCCGGAGTTTGGGCCAGTAACGGTGGACGATCCAGAAGGGCAAGGGAGCGACAAGGCCAATCAAATATGACCACGGGACCCACTGATATCTCATACCAACGTCGAATAGTTGGTGGCTGAGACCACCCCACGCAATGGCTTGGGAGTTGTATTGCTGGGGTTGTTGACCTGACCAGATGTTTGTTCCCTCTACAGAGAGCAGGATCTCACGCTGACTGTTGACAATGGAGGTCATCAAGTAGTAGTTCAAGACAGCCCCGAGAAGGGTACCAATAATCTGCGCAGTGAATGAAGCGCGAGGAGGAAGCTTTGTATCTGTAGCACGTGGATCCGTGTTTTTATGAAATACACAACATTGTGAAACAAAACCTACATTGGCCAATCTTCAAGTCACGTAGCAGTAGAGAAGCTTGAGCAGTAGTGTCTGCGGAAAATAAGCTTATTATCTCCGGGGATTGGCAAGAATGGAATCTCACTGTAGCTATACAAAACGAAGTACATGTTTGCCATCGGCATCCCGCGGTGTAGATATCCAGCAATCATCTGCACAAATGTCTGGATGGAAAGAGAGATTCCGGTGATTGCGTACAGGGCTCCAAAGAAGAGAATGGAGATCCACGCGAGAATGATAGATATAACAAAGCCCCACCAGGGCAGCGTAGAGTCACTCTTGTAGATGACGACCAAAGCCACGACGATTGACCCCACTAACACGGCATAATACCAACTGTCTGGTGCGTCGGGGTACTTGAATACGAAACCATCAATTTCGATCCGAAGCTACCGATACCTGAAACTCACCTTCAACATTTCAGCATAGTGGGGGTCAATATCGTCCCCTTCCTTTGACAGTTGCCGGATACCGTCATGCTTCCAGAATTTCCAGTCAACGTTCTTCCAGCTAAATTCTTGCCACTTCTTGCGGAGGTTGGATGGACTCATCCAGTTCCAAGCTCCACGCAAATCGTCGCGGTTCCAGAGTAGGAGGTGCGAGAAAGTGGCTGCCAATCCGAGGTTCGTGGAAATGAGGTACACGACCCACGTGCCAGCGTAGTACGGCAATCCTTGTTCAGCGAGAAGAGTTGGATCGACTTCGTAATTTGAATTCAGGATCAAACTCTGATTGTAAGTCGTGCCATTCTGATAGAACAAAAGTTGGGAGAGGAAGGGGAAATTCTGAGACTCCCAGATGTTGTTGTAAAAGACGGCGACGAAGACCACCATGATAATCATCGATCAGAGACTCTGTCGATGAACTTATTGTATACGCACATGCACAACAAATAGCCAATGAAGCTGGATAACTGGTGTCACATAAGTCGAGTTGCTCGTACCGGGCATCTCACTTGCGCTTACCTGAGCTTTCAGGGGAATTGTCATGGGGTTGACACCACCGGAGATGTACTGCAGCCTAAGTGTCAGCCGGTAGAGTTATCCATGTACCCACGATCGCACCTGCCAATCGAAACAAATAGACAGAAGGCCAAGACCTTCATTACCATTGGACCCACCGAAAACCCTAGAGACTGCGGCATTGTTTGGAAGTGCGAGGCAGAAAATGGAAAAGCCAGTTAGCAAGGGGAATATCCATTCCGGGAAGAGCTCCCAAACAAATATGGCGGAAAATACAATGTAGAAAATCTTCAACCGACGGCGAGCAGAGGCACCATCCCGGTAGAACACATCGAACATAGATATGAGCGGTAGGACCCCAGGGTAAAGCATCTTGGAAGGGTAAAGTAGCGTCGATCTCATAATACCACCGATACCATAACCGAGCAATTGGCTGGAGAACAACAAGAAGATGGAAGTTGCAGCATTCGGCGTGATGTTGTAGTACATGCTCTGCACCGCAAGAACTTCGGTTGCGAGCGCAGAGTTTGCTGCTGCGCTCGACATGATAATGATGAATGCATTTTCCTTCTTGTTGAATGGGTGAGGGTTTAGGTATCGGAACACGCCGTGGCGGGGAATAAAGTTCTCCATCGCGAAACCGAGTACGTAGGAGATAATAGCGAGGAACATTAACGACACCAACACGGTTTGCTAAAGTGACAACATGAGATGGGGTTTATTGCGGACATGGCGGAGCATACAGGTTTGAAATAATAAATTTGAGCTGCGGACAAGATAAGCTTGGGTGAGGAAGGGCTGTAGCGAGCTTACCCAGTGAGCCACCAAAGGCAGAGAGACCAAGCCCAAGGAAGAAAGAACGGAAGGTCCAGGGATTGAGTGATGGATCGTCATCCACAGAGATGACATGAGTTGCAATCTCACGTTCATTGTGGAGGACGACGTCTGAATCGTCGTCGGCCTGCTCACTTGATGCTGCCTCGATATCTACCTTGCCATCGAACGACTTCTCGTCCTTCTCCAAGGACTTCTCGTCGCTAATGCTAGGTATCCTGTTGATCACCGTGGGGTAATGGTCAATAGTCCCAATAGGTCCGTCGCGGTCCATGGCTGCCGACCAGAAGTACGAGGTACCGTGGGGTCAACGTACAACAGTCCGTCTTTAAGTATACCACGGGCTGGTAGATAAGCTCCTATAATTGCATGGGGATCACACGTCACAGACCGCGACGTAGCTGTATGACCGTGTGGTTGAGAACGAACGATAACGAGCCCCCCTCAAAAATGGAAGGGTTAAGGGGGAAATTGGCATAAATGATTCCGTAGAACCACCGATAGAAATTCAACGCATGGACTGAACCAGAAGCAGACAATGAGCCAAAAATACAGCGTACTTAATCGGTACGCCACCAGTTGCTATCTGATATCGGCATCAGAGAGGAAATCAATAACGCTGGAAAACTGATATGGATAGCGTATGGGGATCGCGTTTCAATGATAGTATTTCGTTATAATGACTCTCGAGCACGCGATTTGGCTCTTGACGTGGTGCGGGTAGGCTCCGTGGAGCTGCGCAAAGGGAAACGGGTGTAAGGGGAATTTGTAATCCGTGTATGCTCACGAATGACGACTCCCAAGGTATGAATACTGCATGTGCGTAACGGATGGGGGTTGCTGCCAAGAAATTTGACACCACTGAGAATTCCCTTTCGTGGAGGCTCGTCGGATTCTGTTGGGAGAAACCTCGTGATAAGTAGCTATTGTTGCGTGCAGAATCTCACATGTTCATAGTAGAGTGCGGGCTCACTTTTGATCTTAATGGAATGTACAACCACGACCGAGCCGTTGTCGTGACGGGTTGTAAGTCGGTCCAAGGCAATCCCGCAGAGGCCCTTGAACGAGGCATAGTGCTGCCAAAGATGGCCGCACTCTTGAGATCTGTTCAAGTGAAGCGAGTTCAACTAAGGTTGACATGGACATGTGGGAAGAAGCTCTCCTGGATCTCCAGGTACCAGGTCGATCACGGATAACAGCTCTGCTTTGGTTGAAAAGATAACATGGAGTCAGATAGTACTTTTAGCCGTCAGCTGCGAGTGAGCAAGATACATAATTCGGAAACTGAGAAAGAGAGAAACTAGTAGTTAATCCGAGTTTGACAAGATCGTGGCGCTCTGCTGGGACGTGCATGGCAGGATTGTAGCAAGACTTTGAGTGCAGCAAGCGACTCTTGTCATCGCGTGAGGAGGTTGGTTCGCTCCAAAGTAATCAGGCACGTGTGCTGTTGCTTGACTTCGTATTCTGCCAAATTTTACCGAGTATAACCTCCGACCAGCAGGCGTGTAAACTAAACACATACCGACTCGGAGTACTACTACGAGTATCATACTGAACCTACTACAGCTCCGCCGACAAGTTCCAATGAGTGACATAAACAAACGCTTACTCGTACAGATCGGCACGTACAACACTAACCTGCAAGCCGGCGCGGGTCTTCCACAGGACCTCGTGGACTGGCTTGCGCCAACCCTCCAAGTGTCCTCTTTTCTATCCAAAGAACCCAGAGCGCCAGACATCGTCGCTATTGGTTTTCAAGAATTATTGCCCCTCCACCTAGGGCTCGCTGGAGTCTCAAAATCAGTTATTGACGAGAGGGATATACATATACGCACTCAAATCGAAACTCATGCCCCCAACAAGGAATCTTATTCGCTGGTCGCAAAGATTGTCAATGTCGGGGTTGCGCTGCTCGTATATGCCAGAGATGATACACTTGCTCGCAGCATATGCGACGTACAGACGCAGTGGATGGGCTGCGGTCCCGCGTATATGGGCAACAAGGGTGCTGTAGGCGTACGATTTCGTGTCGCTAATCGTGGATCAAAAGTTGGAGAGGTCTTCACGTTTGTTTGTGCCCATCTCACGGCTCATGAGACGCACCTCAGACATAGAATAGCGGACTATCACCTCCTTGTTAGTACACTGCTCTTCCCCCCACTCCCTGCTTCCCCCTCCCAAGCGCCCACCACCATGTACTCGACGTCTCATCTTTTCTTCCTTGGCGACCTTAACTTCCGTGTTGCAATTCCTCCTTCACACTTCCTCGTCACGGCGTCACGAGGAGAAGAGGCATTATCTATGCTTGCGACTGAGAAAATGCGGGAAAACTTGAAGGAGTATGACCAGCTCTTCAACGAGCGCCGAAAAGGACACGTCTTCGTCGGCCTGCGAGAGGGTCCTTTCTGGATGTTCAAGTGCACATATAAATATGTACTAGGTGAAGTCGACAAGTACAAGTACGCGTCCTTATTCGCAGCATTTCATTGTTCATGTTGGCTAATAGTTATATACGTATCTAGCACTAAACGAACACCGTCATGGACGGACAGGATCATGTATACGACATGTACTGACTCGCCAGAGATGCCAGATAAGTCGTCCATCGCCAACCTCTTATATACTTCCATTCCCTCCTATGTAACGTCCGACCATGTGAGTCCCATTCAGATGTCTCGTACGCGGTGCAGTCTTTCTTATTTATTTTTCCCGCCATAAACCAGTGGTATCTCTTCTTCTCCTGCCAGCATCCTCCACTTTCACACCCGAGTCGACCTCGACCTCCCCCATCGATGAATCACTTTCTTCACCACCTCTCCTCCGCCTCCCCGCAACATACACTCCAACTCCCGACCCCTTTGCGTTGATCAAGAAATACCTTGGCCGTACATTAGACCGCATTGTCGGATACACATGGTGGTTCCTTGTCTTGATTGGTGCAGGCTCATCCGTGGTGGGCATGTTTAATTTCTTCTGTGGTTATGCGGCATGGAAATGGTTGGAGAGTTGGCGGGGTTCGAATTCTAATGGAAACGGCCCTTCAGGTATAGTCGACGGTGCGTGAGGCTTTCATGCCTCAGGTAAGCTACCTTGTGCATTGCTTCTTGTTCTCCCTGTTCTGTCCTCTACTATAGGGTCTAATATGTATTTTGAAGTCTCTTTGCGCACTTCTGCTCTGTAAGGCTTCTTGGCCCATCTTTCGTAGTGTGTAGGCAGGATACGAGTTTGTACGACTTAACATCACCACAGGTAGTGTCCATATAATAAGTCTTGTATGTAGATCTACTGTCCTTAATCGATATCCCAAAGAGCTTGATCCAAGCAAACATGCGGCAGCATATGGTAAGAAAACGCGATAAATCGCGAACCCGACATGGTCAATATCCTACTGCCGTCATTCCTTTCCAATCATCCATCTAAAAATGTCTCCTCTGTCGCTGCAGCCAAAAGATCAGGAGCAGCCTCGTTATCAACGAACCCCTCGTTTCCAGGGATCAAGGTACCACCAGGTAGCTTCGAGGGAACGCGGACGACCAACAAGGAAAGAAACGCAAGCAAGCCGGTGGTCATAGAGGCTACCATGATGCCCTGCGGAAATGTAGATACTGTGGCGGAATAGATGAAGCCATATATTGCGGGGCTAATTATCTGAGACCTGATGATAACGAAAAGTTACAACGCCATCAGACAGGACATCCATGAAAGCAGTAAGGGCAACAAACGTACGAGAGAGTCTGGACAACGCTGAGAGCTCCAAAAAGCTTGCCAGCTTCTCCTTGCCTTTGGGGGTTTTCACTCGTATAAAATTCCAGCGCGAGTGCTTGCACAGCTGGTTGGAATCCTGCACCGGTAGATCCGAGTAAAGTTGCAGCGGTAAAACAACTACCGGTGGTGGCGATTGCCATGCCGAAGTAGGACAGTGTTTCCAGACAAACAGAAACGATTGCTAATTTGAGGTCAAATTCAGATGAATTGGAAGAAGAGCGAATGTATGGCTCTCGAGAGGTCGGACGGGAGTGCTCAGGGGTTTGACTAGCGTCGTTGGATGCAGAAACTCCGATAGCACCTCGTAAGGGTTCGTCGGGTGTGAAGGGTAACCGGATGGGAGCGGGTTCGAGATATCTGATGATAAAAGGGAGAATGGTAGCCAGGAAAGCAGCACGAGCTACACCCGTGGCTGCGACATAGTAGCTTAGCTGCAGTGATGACTAGTTAATGGTGGAGCCCATTGCAACTCGGGTTGGATACCCACAATTTCCGACGACCAGTGGAAATAGGCCGCGGCGTATTGGAATTTGTAAGAAAAGCCACCCTAGATTTACAACCGGTAAAAGTCAATCCTTCGAATTTTCACCGAATAACTTGCCATAACACTCGTCATCAAGCCAAAGGAAATGGCACATAGGAATAAACTCCAATCCCTCCTGCTCCTGTGAGGTAAGTGTTCCTCCGAGAAACGCCTAGGCAGCAGGATCGCCAGTGGACTGAGGAACTTGGTGGCGGTCTTGAATATCTGGAGAGCAGGACTGTTATGCAGTTCGTCTGCTTTTTGTTTCTCATGCCGCAAGCGTGCGCCACGTGCTCTTGCTTTGGTAAGTGATTCTGGAAGGACGAACAAGATAAGGAGCGCGCACAGGCCGTGCAGGACTGTAGCAAGGTAAAAGACAGACAACGTGGTCCCTGTGAGACGTATGAGGATACCGCCAAGAATAGGCCCAATGCCGACGCCTGCAAAGAGAAGACCAAGCGAAAGGGAGAAGTAACGTGATCTTGTAGATGGCTCTGTTGTATCTGCCAGGTAGGCATGGTTGACAGCCGCTCCGGTCGGCAAACCGCCACAAAAGCCTTCTACCAGGTAACCCACCAAAAGGAACCAATATCCACCAGGTAACACGTCAACGAAAAGCGCGGTGATGACATGAACAAGGTCAGCCGCAAGAAAACCCAACAGAGAGATCCAGACAATGGGACGTCGTCCATAACGGTCCGATAGCTGAGACAGTGGGCTGAGTGGAAGATAGTGTCCAGGCTGTATGGACACTTACGGTTCCCCACCAGCCAGTCGTGAAGCAAGCAACAACCCCCATGGCAGTTGTGAGGACTGCATTGAGCGTCGCAACGGCTGATTGGACAACTGGATCTGAAGCGCATCGCTGTTGACTATTAGGGGTATTTGAGGTGTAGTCCGTCCTTCGGGGATCTGTGAGATTCGGGAGAACAAATGTCATATCAACAACGGCGATATTGCCGTCATCATAGACCTGCGGAATGGGCTGGTCCGTAGCATGTGTGAAGGTGGTGTTTTGCAAGGTCAAAGAGTATGCGTGATTAGTTGAGATATAATCTGGTCTATGAACGCGACACGCGAGAGTAGTGTACATGTCAACCTTTGGCGCAAGTGTGGCAGAGTATCCAATGGAACCAAGGGGCGTCCCGAAGATCATCCAGTAGGGGGAGGGTCTCTTCCACCAAGGAAGCTTTCTCCTTTGCACGACCTCTCGGGCATGATCTTCGTCCTCCTCTTCGTCAGTCAAGGGCGAGTGAATATCATCTGAACCAAAGAGAGTAGACTCTTCATTTTGCGCGTCTGCATGTTCGTCGGGATCGCGGGAAGGATGAGAGTCCAAATGCCTGAGAGGCTGTTGTAACGCGACTTCGTCTCTTGAAGGAGGCATCGTGATAGCAGGGAATTTGGCGCCGAGCTCAGAAATCTTCTCAAGGTATGTAATTTATCTCCAGCTCGGACTGCTATGCTCAGCTTAGTGTGTCAATGTTCCTGGACCCAAAATTGTAAGGAGCAAGATGGGGATATACAAGGAACCTTATTTGCACTGTCTTTGACGGATCCGAGTCTGATGCATGATGCATTGATGGCCTTGAGAAACTAAAAGCTCGCTTCAAAGTTCAAGTACACTCAGGCTCGCTTAGCAACGTGCATAGATTACTATTAGAATCAGGATTTGATTCAGAATTCTTGATCCGCCTTGACTGAGCGACCTCTAATCGACTTGTTTCTACACGCAGTCGTCGTGCGGTTAGTTAGAAGTGTCCACCGATAAGCAACCTTGTGCTATCTGGTCTGACTTGAGATCCTTTGGTGTAGTCAGCACAGCTGATCAGTCGGGAATTGATAGCACCCGGAACAGGCAAGACTTTCCAAGTACCTAATCTCGTCCTCTGACAACCGGGAAGCATTCGACAATGGTGAGCTCGACTATTGCGGCTCGAGCTTATATCCCAATAAAACCTGATAACTTGAAATCGCAATGTCCCATACAGTTGACATACCTGATGACCTCAAGGCTACACTCAGGAAATTCCGTTTTGCAAAGCGCAGTCAAGGAAGCGCTGCGATCGTTGTCAAGATCGACAAGAAAGAGCTTGTTATGAAAGAGGACGAGCAATATGACAATATCTCCATTGAAGAGCTTGCAGAAGGTGGTTTAAACTTCGAACCCATCTCTGACATCGAACAGATCTAAACGTGCGACTGACATCGATGGTTAATCTCCGTCAGAACTCCCGGACAGCTCCCCGAGATACGTAGTGCTCTCTTATGAGCTCAAGCACAGTGACGGCAGGACTTCGTTCCCGTTGGTCCTTATCAACTGGGTACCTACATCGTCCGAGACAGGAATCATGACTTTGCACGCGAGTGCACTGATCAACTTCCAGGATACTACGGGAATCTCCAAGGTCATTGAAGTTCGAGATGGACCCGAGGGTCTGACAAAGAATGTAATTGATTCGCAACTTCTCCTCAGCTGAATATCTGGTACTCTTTTTTGTAAAAGTATGCGAGGAAAACATTAAAGTAGTGACGCATCATATCTAACATGATCAAGCTACAGCCCCGAGACTGGTTGGGTCTATACAAGAACTAGGTGATGTCAGTTCAATAGAGCGGTCTGCATTCCACCCTGTACCTCCGACTCAGATTCTGCGTCTTCATCATCAACGTCATCTCCAACCTGAACAATGATCTCTCTTTCATTCCCAGTTGATTTCCAATGCACACGACTAAGCTCTGCGTGATTCAATAGCCACATAGGCTCGACATGCCAAGTCTCTGCCAATGATCCAATGCTGAGCATGGCCCTGCACACAGAAATACCAGTGGCAGCAACAGAAAGACTAAGTCTCGTCATTGATTCCGATGAGCTAAAGAAATTTTAAAATGAAAATTAAGACAGCGTACTTTCCGAGAAGCGCAGTTTGATAAACCACCGAATCAAGCAAGTCAACTCTGACCATAACCTAGATCGTCCTTTAACTCACCGATGGATTCGACACGTCGCCGAGACCGATGATAGACCAGATGAGAGAGCCTGTCCCGAAGATAAACTTCATCACAGGATTCAAATTTTCCATGGAACTCTGTCGCACCTGTCCCGAAGGCATACATAACTGCACCCCTTTGTTTGAAAATTATCAGGAACGGGACGAATGAGAGGCGAGAATTAATTCATCACTCTTTTAACATTCTCCGCAAGACTGGCGTATCATGCCAGCTTTTCCTACTTCCCATGACCCTCCAAATCTTGCACATGAACAAGACAGAGTGGACAATCAAACAGGGCAGGAAGATAAACCAAAGCGTCGCGAGCCTTGGTTGAGAAGAGATGCTGGTATCCTGTACAAACTCTTGGTAAACCTCATTCCATTCCTGTGCTCCCAGAATGCTGCTGCCGACGATACTGCCACAGTATAAGAGTACTGCCCCGATACGGATCATGTTGTTCTTTGAGAAGAGGTACCATACACGCAGAACCACGGCGGCTTGACATAGCAAGACGAGCACAAAGACAAGGACGTATGCAGTGTGCAACACAGAACCTTCCCTAGAACGCAATTCAGAGGTGAAAATACTGTGGAATGATGACGATGATTGTACTCGCAGTTGAATATATTGTGTTTGGGACTGGGACTGGATTGACGATAAGGCAACAGTCAGAGTAAGGATCGGTCGTACAGAGAAGGCTGGCTTACCGATGCTGTGAGAACATAGTTGTGTACTGACACGCATGAGGGAGAATGCTGTGATTTGTGCATGCATGTTTCACTCACCATAAAAAGATAGGCTTCACTTTATTGTTAGTTGCGGGTCTAGAACCACTGAGAAAAGGTGTCGCTTACCTGCTCAATACTAGAGCAAGATATCGAATCTTGTATTCGATGATTGCTTAATGGAGAAACAAGGTCATGCAAAGCTGAGACCTACACTCAAGTACAGAACCTTTGAGCTACTCCAGTTCCGATTCCAGAACAATTTAACCTACGATCAAGCATATGAAAATCAGACAACGGAATCAACATGTCGTCCTCACCTCTTCTCCGAAAGTAATAACATGATCCCAGATTGTGAGAGTGGAGGCAACAAATGCGACACAGTCGGTGCTCCACGTAGCCTGTAGACCAGCGATGAGTTGTGCTTCAATCTGCGACGTGGCCATGAACTCAGGAGGACGATGCAATTGTGGTACTTGAAGGGTAAGGACTCTAGGGAACAGAAATAATGCCTGACCGGCCAGATGATCAATCAATATTCGATGGCGGTACTTTGGGTACAGCTACTGAGTAGGATTGTGTCCGAGTTTACCTGTAATAATACTACTTTCGCTGCAAGTTGTTAGTATGATAGTAGACAAGACGGTTCGTTTGGTCAACCAAAATTCATTTGATTAGGTGGCACAATGAGGGAACTTTGGGCTGCGGGGGCTCGCAAAGTCCGTAACACGAACTTTCACACTAAAGAAACTTTCGGGTGTATCCATTCACCTTAGCATCACCATCGTTAGTGATAATGATGGGGACAGGTTGGGCCATCATTCATCATGTGAGAGAAAGCCTTGGAGATGTAACAACTACTCACAGCAACCCATGTCATATAGAACCCCCTACAACGTGACTGCACAGTGCTTCCAGAGAAGTGTGACGGAACATGCTGTGCCCCGGCACAGCACGTAAATTTGTTGGAATAACATGACTTATTTGTTTCCGCGTCTAAAGGTCTGATTAATGCCAACTTGCTCTTCACAGAGCGGGAGATTCAGCCTCTATCAAGTGTGGATCCGTCGGAGTAGTATATACCTCTTAGCAAGGTTAAGATATCTTCCGTACCTATCTGATCGAAATTTCTCTTGGAAAGGAACTGCTTTGGACACCGGTAGCAACAGCCTTGTCAAAATATTCTACCATCTATTTGGTTGGTTGGGTCCGTCAAGAGCTATGGTTCACAAATGGAAATGAATCAAGTTCGCCCACGATGCTGAAGAACGCGACCTGAGACATCAATTGAGTCGGATCAAATTGATCATCACGATGCTGTCCAATGTCACAGGATTACATTCTTTCGATACTCCTGAAGCGGTCCGAAGCTAGGCTCAAAGTTGCGTAGCGTTGCTGAATGACTATCTTCATCCAACTCTGAAGAGTACCGGTCTGTTCATTTCATGTCAGGGCGGGTAGGTCCGTTACTTCTGCCAGAACAAACTTGAAGCAAATCAAGAAATAAGCTACTTCAGGTATTGAGGACTATTATAAGGGAAGTTCGAACCAAGTTTGTAGCGAGATCGAGCTCAGGCTTTTGCACTAGCAGGCATCTTTCTCGATGACTTATCAGCCTGGTTGCCTGGGATGGAAAAAAGGGTCTAAACTCTACTCTTCGAGGACGGAGCGCCTATAGAGAGCTTCAGCGACTGTTGCAAGTCATTTCTTCGTGCTGACCGGACATACACACTACTGCTGGCACAAGGTAACAATACCCTCTCGAACTTTCCGCAAACCGTCGAGGCAGATGTTCCACTTCTAGATAATATATTTCAGTGTCTACCAACAGCATACAATTTAAATAGGTCTGGATGGATATGATTATGCACCGCCTGTCACCGATCAACGGAGATAACCCTGGGCCTGAGACCTGAAGCTTGACATGTTGACACCCCAGTACCGTTCTTACCCTTAGGGCTCTATGACTAATGAAGGACGGGTATGAGTGTAGTGCAGCATGCCACAGCTGGCATTCATGAAAATGGATATCTGAAGCGAGTCTGATATGGTTAGGTAACAGAGGTAATACAAGATATTGAGATGTTCAAACTGATACTCACCTGTTGTCAGTGTGCTGAAACTTCTCGATTCGACGTGAACTGCGGAGTGTGATTAGCGGTTCACAGTTTTATGATCACGGACCAAGCAGCTGCGAGGATCTCAAGATTACCCGGTGTTTGCACTACTAGAGAGCTCCAGGGAATCCACTTATCTCTAGTATAAGGTGGTAACCTGTCTAGAAACGCAATGCATCAGTCATCACCACGACTAGTGAACTAATCGATGGTCTAGAATAACTAGCTTTAGTTCCCAAGAGGACTGAACCACCATTGTGAGTTGGGTGAGTAACAGCAGCACGGTGAGTCATATGATTCAACAGAACGAGTCGCTGAAATAAAGATGCGATGTGCCTATTCACCGATCTGTGCAGGGCGGGCCCTCCCTGTTACCTAGGCTGACCGTATGTATCGAATCTGGGTTATGAACGAACGTTCAAACATTCATATTCCTTTTGGGGGGATATGATCTAAGATGCGGCAGTGACGGCGCTCGATGTCTAGCTCCGTTCGAGCTGCACAGCTGCAATTGTTTGATTGAGTGCATAGCAGGGATATACAGCGAGTGTGTTCCGAGTTTCGCCCAAGATTTGCATGTTCTTGCGAATTGATACACAGCTATGGTGAGCTGAATCTCTAGTACATGAGGTGAAAATTTAGAAAACCTCATCCAGGTGGTGAGGGAAAGCGTGGATGGGTCTATGAATAGATGCACATGTGAGTCAGCAGATTCGCGTAATATGTGCCTATCTCAACGGTACCCTTCAATTTCAAGTTGGACTTGAATGCCGTGAGGTCCGACCAGTCGGACGCTACAGTCATGGGTCTTCACGTTAAAGCCTGCAAGAATAGAGGGGATTTGCGTATGCATAGTCAACTTTGAGCCATAGCGATTGAAATTGATTTACTAGAGAATTCTCCCAAGCTCTCCTTGAGCGTGTCCCATGAGGCTTTAAATTGGAGGGTATACTCAACTGTATCTAGCGCTCGATGCATCGCGTTATATACCTGGACTTTTTCTAGCCGTCGCTCAGTATGGACCATGGAACTCCGGAACCCTTCCACTCCGTGGATATCGATTACTGCCGATCCAAATACTCAGTCTCACCTGACTCACGTCGTCAGGTGTGTTTCCAGGCCGTTCAAAGACACTTACGCATTCGACAGAGTCGGACAGACGCACTCGTGAACGAGGGAACTCACCAGACACGACGTCGTGACACAGAGAGATGACAGTATGGATGCCGACATATGACGAATTCCAGATTCCGAAGGCTACAATGTTACAAGCTGATCGATCTCGGACTTAAATAATCCACTGGCGTGCGAGAACAGGACGCATGGGAACCCAGTAAAGGGCTTGCAAGAATAATATATATCTTGGCTGCTGACTGAGCTCATCCCCGCCATCCCTGCCGTTCCCCTCTGACCTCGCCTTTCTATCGTCCATGAAGCCTGAATCAACGGACAAGAAAGACAGCCAGCTCTATTCTGCTGACCTGGAGGCGACACGAAAAGAGGCCCCACAGAATGTTCAGAAAGCACCGCCTGGTGCTTCATGGAAAGACAACGAAGAGCATGTGTTGCCAAAGAACCGTCTGGGTATCGTTTTCTTTGGTCTAATGTGCACGATGTTCTTGGCGGCACTCGACCAGACGATCGTGGCTACCGCACTCCCCACCATCGTAGCTAAACTTGGTGGAGGCAGTAATTACAGCTGGGTTGGAACCTACGTACTATTCCTCGTTCATGTGCGGTCTTTTCTCAACCCCAGGACGAACACACCGCATACATGCTCGCTGCAGGTGCTTTTGGCCCTCTATATGGCAAACTCTCCAACATGTTTGGTAAGCCCACATCAAGATGCGCCGTATTGAACATTCCAGATTTCTCATTCATATCACAGGGCGGAAACCTATCCTCTACTCCTCGATAGTGATATTCCTGGTATGTACCAGTATGTACCCTAGATAAGCACAACTTACCCACTGACACACTTGGTCTAGTTTGGCTCAGCAATGTGTGGCGCAGCACAGAATATGACCTGGCTGATTGTATGCAGAGCGGTCCAGGGCATCGGAGGTGGAGGTATCATTCAACTTGTGATGATCACCATCTCGGACATTGTTCCATTGAAAGAGTATGTCATTCCCACTCAATTCTGACCTCTTCTGACCGGTTTGTAGTCGTGGTCGCTATGGTGGATTCGTGGGTGCTACATATGGCATCGCAAGGTAGGATAGATGCTTATCCGATGATGATAAATCGTTGACAAGTTTCGTGGACAGTGTTGTAGGACCACTTCTCGGTGGAGTGAGTGTTTTACCTTCTGTATTATTCGCCTCTTACTGATCGGCCATAAGGTATTTGCTCAACATGTCTCTTGGAGATGGTGTTTCTTCATCAATCTGTATGTTTCTTCTCATTACTTCCTGTATATAGTTGTGTTCTGATCGATTCTAGACCCACCGGTGGCGTTGCAGCTGTCATCCTTTTTGTCTTCCTCAATCTTAACCCACATCAAAACCGCCCCATCCGTGATCAAGTTGCTGAACTTGATTTTATTGGGCTTATTTGCTTCGTCGCTGGTGTCGTTTGCTTGCTAGTCGGCTTCGACTTCAGTCAGACAAGCTGGTCACAAGCAGAAACAATCGCACCGCTTGTCGTCGGGGTTGTTCTGCTTATTGCTGGTGGAGTAAATGAAATGTACACGACCCGGTCGGCGATTCTCCCTGCGCGTCTCTTCAAGACTCGCACAACTGGGATTATCCTGGTTACTGTTTTTCTTCACGCATTCATCTTCTTCGCGGCTTCATACTAAGCATCTCAAAGTGCGACTCTAAATCGTTTCACTGACTTTATCAATAGCTATCTTCCGCTATTCTATCAAGGTCAGTTATGGGTCCTAGCAAGTCAGCGTGAGAGTTGACAGCTTGTATAGTGCTTGGAGCTTCCGCCACTGGTGCTGGGATTAAGTGTGTTTCCTTTGTCTTATATATCTGCATCGGCTTATCCGACGTCGTAAGATGCTTTCCTACTCTCTCGCCGCATCTCTCGTCTCCGTCATTTCTGGATTTGTGCTATCGAAGGTGGGGAAGTACCTTCCCATTATTTGGGTGGCATATGCTGTGATGACCCTGGGATTTGGTCTCATGACCGCACTTGATTATAAATCGAGCATTGCTGTACAGGAGATTTTCCCACTCATTGCCGCCCTCGGAACAGGTTGTCTGTTCCAAGTCCCTTTGGTGGCTCTCCAGGCTGCGATGCCCCTGAAGGACATGGCTACCGCATCGAGTGGTTTCATGTTCCTGCGAACTGTCGGAGGTGCAGTTGGCATCGCCGTCGGTGAGGCCATCATCACCAGTGTTCTTACCGAAAAACTTGCCAAGATCCCTGACATCAGTAGCCTTAATCTTGGCACCACAGCTGCGCAGCTGAATGATAACGTAGGCGTAGTCCACACAATTTCGAATATTACTCTGCGCGATGCTGTATTGTCTGCGTGGTCACAGGCTATTAGCACAATATGGATCACAAGCACGCCACTAGCTGGCATTGCTCTGATCCTGACATTGTTTATGCGCCAGTATTCGCTCGAACGCAAGACTGTCCGGAGCGGCGACGTTAAGAGTCCTACTGACGTTGAGAAAGGTGAAGAGTTCAAGTCCAACCCCGAGGATGACCTTGATGTCACCCCTACAACTTCCGTCTCCCCACCTGAGAAAACGGACGGTGATGAAGAGAAAGTGGCAGGATGAACATGACATGACCCGCATCAATAATATCCTCAAGCATGTAGACAATCAAATATCATCACACGGATACATAGAGCATAATTCGGACTGATTGCAATAATCTGATTGTTGTATTTGGGTAGGACTCCATTTTTAACGTTTTAACTAATGGATAAGTTCTTCAAAGTTGAACGAATGTGAGTGACAATACTGCGCACGTCTTTCTGTGCAATGGCTAGTCAGCGCCTCAACGGTCAAGGAACTGCGCCATAGTGAGGTTACATTTTCTCAAGAGTTGTTCCCCGGCAGTTAGTCTGCGATTCGCCTAACAACACCAGTCCAAGGCTACTGACCGGACTACTTCTGAGCTGAATGGTGCAGCACGATCAAATGAGAATTAGCTGAAATTGGAAACGTGTTCTACTCTCTAGGTACAAAAGGGTTGGTAACACGCTTCGAGGGAGCTTCGATGACTGGTGGAAGTTTCTCTGCCATTTCCTTCGTACCAGCTGGGAAGGGAAGGTCATCCACGCCCTTTGGTAAAACTTTCTCGAACTCTCCTTTAGCCTGATGAGCTTGCGCCACACTGAGCATTTTCTTCTTGGCATCGCGAATCAAAACATGAGCATCGTCTACCCCAGGAACGGCACCCTTGACGAAGATCAAGTCTAGTGCGCCGTCTACCCGCATCACGGTGAGGTTTTGAACTGTGGTCCGTTCGCCACCGAGCCGACCTGCCATCTTCTTGCCTGGCCAAATACGACCAGGATCCTGATGGGCACCGGTAGCCCCTGCGGAACGATGTGATACGGACACACCGTGACTTGCGCGCAGACCTTTAAAGTTCCAGCGTTTCATTGTGCCTTGGAACCCTTTTCCGATAGTGAGGGGTCGCCCGTTTTAGTGTATAGGTACATAAAAGTATTCAATACGATTACGCACGAGTCTGCAATCACGTCGACGTATTGCCCGGGGACAAAGTGAACAGCCGACAAGGTCGTGCCATCCAGAGTTGAGTAAATTGAATTGCTTTACCAGTTACAGACATACTGAAGACCTGCCAACTGGGACATGTGCGTCTGCTGTTATTGGGAATTCTTTCACAATGTATTTGGGTGAAATTTTGGCTCTTCGAAAATGGCCTATCATCTGGTGTGTGGTCGTTCTCGCTGGACGGTCAGAGGCAGCCACTTGAACGGCATGGTATACCGTCTGATCTGGTCGCTTGTACGTCACATTGGCCGTCACTTGGCAGTTCTCCAGCTGGAGAACCGTCACTGGGACGCGTACACCGTTGTTATCCCACAGGACTGTCATACCGCGTTTCCTTGCAATGAGTCCTGTGCGTATAGAGTCTGCTGTCCATTTGGGCGCGATGTCTGAGCTCGACGCGCCGGATGATGATGCCTCTGCGAGTCTTATGACTGTATTATGAACATGTCTGCATTGCTGTAGTGTCAGGTGTGGATTTTGCGTGAACGACCAGAGTCTGAGCATCGTCCGAGTTTGAGCACAAGGTGCGCGACAAGAAATTGTCAAGACTTTCAGTATTTCCTTTTTGGGTGGTTGAAGAGACGGTCGACCCAGGTCCTTGAGTCGGATACTGCCACACACCTTCACCGTCTCGAACGCTCAGATGGAATGGATCATTGGCCTGGACATGAGACACGCAATAAAACACCACCCGCAGATGAACCAGATATCAAGGGAAAGAAGAAGGAACTCCCGCATCAAGATTCGGACTTCTGGAAGTGGCCTCACATAGAGCATGGGGCTATCGGCAGAGCCAGTTTAGTTTTGAAAGGAGGCCATCTGCGATTGACAACTGTTGTAGATACTTCACGCAAAAGGTGGGTACCTATGGGCAAACCCGTCAAGATCTTCCCCGAAACTCGCCCCCCTCAAATCAATACATACGAGCATTCTGTACGCAAACGCTCAGAGAATGGGGTCAGTAATGGTCCACTTCTCTCATGGTGATGAACTCATGCAAGTCTCATCTAGCTGCAATACCTTCGCTCCTACTTTCCGGATGTTGATGTTCCCAGTGAACTGTTGGGAGATGCGCTAGAAGCTGAAGGTTCTGAAGAACGCCGCTTAGCATCATTTGACCCTTTCCTTGGAAATCAGCTGGAAATTCTACCTTCGCAAACCAGCCAGAATGCGTCAATCGTCGCGTTCCCTATGGGTGAACTTAGTCGGGAGCTCAATATTTCTTTATTTGATTTGGACGAGTCGGGGCATGCTGTGTTTTGTCCGTCTGGATTGCCTTCTTTTGTATTTGAGACGCCAATCCTGCAGGTGTCTTCTGCTATCGCACTTCCTGAATGGATTGCGACTCCATTCAGCACACTTTTAGTCCGAACACATACCTCAGTTTCTCTCCTTCGCGCTGTCATCCAGCAAGAGGGATTGCGCTCAATGATCACTAGAGAACTCGATATCACGAGGTCGGATACTGGTGACATTCCAGTCGTCGATTCCAGAATATTGTCTGCTAGTCCTGATATTCTCGTTGTCAACCGGAATGGTTCGGTATACAAGTGCAATACCTATCAGAGTGGAAGGGTCATGCAGCTGATCAGGGACAGTAAAATCAATAGTGAGGACTACTTTTGGCAACTTGGCATCACCAACCGGAGTGATGAGTGTTTCCTCACGTCTCGTCAAGATGTCAAGCATATTGATTTCAGGTCGAATACCTCCGTCGTTGATGTATTTGCGCCTGAGAATCCGGCTGCAATCGTGACTTCCTTTGAGAGTCCAGTACATGACCACGTTGGTCGCGTTACAACGACCTCTGATATAGTATGGCTTGACAACCGCTTCCCCAAGCGACCTCTACTAAGCTTCAAACATTACCGGAACTTCGATCGAACTCTCAGTGTTTTGACAGGCAATCTTGGAAGTGTTTCCTTGTCGTTACTGACGTCACAGAGAAACAGCCTTGTCACCGTTTACGATGTCAACAAAGGCGCTGCGGACCTTATCCACAGCGCCTCTACTCCAGCTTGTTTACCGCATGATGATTCGTTGGGAAAATTCTACAATGGACGTGGACTTCTTATATTGAAACCGAGCAGGGAGATATCGTTCCTTCGTCTGTGTCGACGTGGGGGCATCCACCAACAAGGCATCCACGTTCTTCGACCTGATGAAGTTGAAGTGGAACAGCGGAGCTGTGTTTCTCATCAGTGGAATGAAGATGTTCAGAGACTAGACAAGTTGGCTAATGAGCTAGAGGTCGACTCCGGTCCGGCTGGAGAAAGGCACTTTTCTGAGGTAAATCTTCGTGGTGCTTATGAAAGTTTGTCCTCCCCGTTTCATGCAAGATCGTTGCTGATGGTCAAGACAGGCATATTTGCGGTTGCAAAGGAAGATCAAGGAGATGAAGACGAGACGGCAGCCAATGACACACTAGCTCAACTACCCAACTTCTGGCGGGAAAACAAGGAACTTGTCGAGAATATGCTAACAACGTTCGATATTGCGTTGCGCACTGAGGGTGCATGCATGATGTCCTCCCACGCAGGCTTTCTCACAGGTGCTAACATCAAAACGACCCAAGGTTTTCACGCCTTGATGCGAGGTGAACTTCCTGTAAAGACACTCGCCGGCCTATCGTCGTGGCATTATGACATCCACAACACGAGAGTCTCTCGTTTTCACGAACGTTCTGACGACTGGTCTGCTTTCAACGAACGTCTCAAGGAACTGGATCTCACCTCGGAAAATGGAACACCTGACCCTTCTAGAATGCGGCGTGAGAGGGAAGCTCGGGAACATCTTGTTCTGGACCTGGCTTTATCAAATAATGTATACTCCGCACAACCATTTACAAAGTCCCCCGAGCCACCGGACACCATAACGCAGGTTAATGTGGAGACATCCTATAGCGACGAACCTCCTGAAGTTGAACTAGGCTACTTCCGGCCAGCTCGCAAAGTAGGGGCTGAGCACAATATGAACAGAGATCGGGAGAGCGAGCAACCTATCTCCAGTCCGCTCGGAGTCCGACTTTTGCTTGCTGAGTGGAAAGTAGGAACGGACCCCAAGAATTACACCTATTGTGATCCGTATGGTGTTGCAGACCTTGACGCACAACCTGTCCCAGCTTATCGGAGTTTAGCGGATGAGTTTGCTTCTAGTCGCAAAACGCAAGTACCGTCGCCGCGTCCAGTCTTCGTTGCGGCGGCGCAGCCAACGCAGCCTCCGATTGTCCTGACGGTTCAGCGGCCACCAACGGTGACCCAGAGTCAAACTTTGCAGCGAACAAATTCGCAGCAGACTGAACGCGGTCTAGATGTGTTCTCGCAAGAGCCGGTGATGAGTACTCAAATTCTCCCTGGACCATTCGGTGGTCGACCCGTTGCTGGAGGGAAGAAACCTGTCAAGAAACGCATGGGGGGGTTTTGATATGCGATCTGGAATTGATGGCATGTTTTTTGTACCGAGTCGTATTACCGTCGAATCATAGTCGGTGTGTCATGAGACCTCTGAGTGTGAACCGTCAGCAAGGTCGACCCGAATTTGGCAGGCTTCAGTTTTGAAACAAATTGAAATCAAAGAAGTGAGGTACGGTCACGGTGCGCGGACCCTATCCATTCCCCTCCCAATTCACTTCTCTATCTCATCCTCTACGTGTCTCGCAAAAAACACGTCTGGCAAGTCATAGCTCGAGCGCAGGGCGCACAAGACTGGGCTTTGCAGCAAGTCCAGCCTTGATCTGCGCTCCATGGATGGAACCAGGTAACGTTTGACTTCCTCACGATCCTCCGCTAGCCACTTAGACATCTACCAGAACGCCACAGAATCCCTGGTTTGACAGCGTGATATTGAATGATGCTTTGAAACGGACGTTTTGCCTTGAGTTGGTTCGATATCGCACCTGACTCGCGCAAACGGAACAAGTCCGTAGTATGCGCTCTTTCAGCCAGTTATATATCCACGATTGCTGGGTATCCGTTACGTTTGATTGTTTACAGGGACTTGGATATTTCTTGATAACAAACATTTCCAGTTGGATTCACTAAAGTCACGGCTCCAGACCACCAAGACGCGAGTCTCTGTTCCACAACTAGCGGGCCTTGTCTACCGAGAGGAAGGCGTGAAAGGGTTTTATCGCGGACTATGGATTCCTCTCGTCACCATATCATTCGTCCGTGAGTTAATATCGACACTCTCATCCCATCTTGCTTTGTACTCAAGCTCTTTGAAGGTGCGGCCTCCTTCACTATATATAGCGACACGAAGGAATACTGCCGCCGACACAACTATTTCACTCGGAATAAGATATCCGATGCTGCAATTGCTGGAGGTATCAGTGGTGCACTATCTGGTTCTTTGATTTCGGTCGGAAGCGCACGTGCGTCAACCACTTCATCTCGCCTAATGATTCACTAACATTTGATCCGTCAGCGTTTGAGCTCGTAAAGGTAGGATGCTCGGCACCCTGAGGCCGTACACATGCTCACAAGTAGGATGCAAGGTCCGCAGGCAGCTGGAGTACAGCATTGCTTCTAGTAAAGGAATCCACCTGAACAAGCCACCAGGTACTCTAGAGTCTGTCCGTGACATATTTAGGACGAATGGCTTGCCTGGCCTTTACGTCGGCTTTCGATTGCATTTCTTACGTGACACAGTTGGAACTGCCCTTTATTTCTTCGAATATGACGCGATGCGTCATCTTCTCGGTCGACAACGCTCAGGGGAACAAGGCCCACCGCCTCCCTGGTTACCCATACCCCTTTCTGTGATTCCTTTTGTGTGTGGCTCAATTGCTGGTGTCACTTCCTGGGCAATGATTTATCCCCTTGATGTGGTTAAGACCAAAGTCCAACAACGTGCCTTGGCTGGCAGTCCGCCGAGAGGACTATGGGAAACCCTTCGTCGGCTTGTGCGGGGGTCAGATCCAAAAGACCCCAAACCGGTGCTTGCTGGTATAGCACGGATATACCAAGGTCTCGGTGTGAGTGCGGTGCGGAGCATCACCACACATGGCCTCCTGTGGACTTTCTTCGACATCACGTCGCATTATATCGACCATTTATCATGACGTGGCTGCGATTACCGAGACTGCCGCACCTTAATCATCCGACTAACTGTCCCTACTCCTGACAAATCCCAAATTGTCAGCTCACTACTCATAAGCTAGACTCACGTTGCGAATGTATCATAGCACCGTGTTCGTGGGCTCCGAGCCCGTAATCGTGAAACAAAAATGGGCATCCTGTTAACATGTACACATATGGAATACCAGTCACATTTAGGCGTGAAATAGTTTGATAGTATAGAACCCAACTGTTGCGGATCCAGGTTACTGTCAGGTTATTGATCGCATGAATCTTGACCAAGTTATCAACCAATTGTGAGACCAGAGTCAAAGTAAACAATCAGGGAAATGTACCAATTGAAGATGCATTGGGTGAAGAGCCGATCCTACGGTGAGAGGAGAAAGTATGGTCACGAGGGTACTGAGAAAAACTCAAGTGCTGAGTTCTACGGCAAGGCTCTGTCCAAGTCGTAACAAGTACTCTAAAATCGTCGCAATCGCGTCGGGCAACCACAGAAATTCGGCAAGGTACTTCAAGCCCTTGACGGCGCCTCCAGGGTGTAATGGTGTAATTGACTACTCTTGAATAAACAACCGATAATCGCGACAACGGCCCTCAGTGCGAGTAATGGATCATCGGAAAGCATGCGTGGTTCTGGTCGAGTCGTAGGGTCGAAACTGTTGGTTAGAAAACTGAGATCAAGCTGGGATCATACCCAGCACCACGTTACTTCCAGTCTGTCGATGCAAGCAGCCGTCAGTTCATCTAGGAAATCCTCTCGAGCGTGAAGAGAGATGTTTTCTATGTGGTTAGCTATCCTAGACACGATGGAGAGAATTTTCGAAGCGCACACGTCCACATTAGACCAATCAAGTTGCATGCGTGAACATGGCCAGGATGGCGGACTTGCTGGCTCGTCGGTGTTCCTAGGTAAATTAATATCACCATTGTCATATCGTGAATCGGACGATTTAAAGACTCGGATTCTCGGAAGATAGCCTTCAAACAAATATCGAGAGGATGGCCCCACAGTGGTGTTTCCTTTAGCAGATTGGACTGATGCGCATTCGACAAGATCGGCGGTTTCGTGCTGACAAACGGGTCCGTCGACGGAGGAATTCGCCGCGCAAATGGTCGTCGTGACGTGGCGATCAGTTCGTACGATTCACCGATGCCGTGCATAGAACCTTCTGGGGGGAAAGGCGCGAAGTCGCGGTAGTGGCATCTCTTGGGCCGTGTCCACGACCGAGCGTAGCAAGAGGAATCGATCTACCGGTAGGATGTTCCTTGACGGATCGGGCCCGAGTTGTCTTGCATCAAAACCCGTGGCAATCACTAGCGCGTTTGAAGCTCCTGACTATCAAGAACTGAGTTGCTCAGAATGACATACAGAACAGCGCCGGGGTAGCTCAGCTGGGAGAGCAACAGACTGAAGTTCTGGAGGTCCCGTGTTCAATCCACGGTCCTGGCATTTTTTTTATTTTCACGTTCTTCACCCGTACACTGTGCAAGCACCATCAAGACATATTCATTGGCTAGTCCATCTATTCATCTACCTATGCAATAGTGTATTTCCCATAATCCCTCTCCGGGTCATATACCTTGCGGCATTATATATCGGATTAGCGTAGACTGAGTAGTGAATCATCAAATGCTTACCTCCCACCGGGACGCGGGAAATATATGCTTATTCCTTTGGTACCAACTTCGTTCCACTACTTTTCCGGCATGTGATTCATCTTTCTCTTTCGTTGCATCCGCAAGAAGGCGGACATCGTCGTGAACGTCGAAGTTGAATAAGGGTCCTGATTTACCCCGAGCTTTGTTGACAATAAAGTCGTAAAACGTATAATGCTGTGTGATTGAGCACCATGACATTGACTATCACACTTGCAGAAATCTGCTTACCCCTGGTATTATGAGATCCTCCTGGAAGCAAACGCAAATTAATAGGCGTAAAACATGAGTGTAAACGAAGCTTACCTTGATGTACATCAAGTTGTCGACGCTGACACCTCTCAACTCAGGGAACTGTTGACGGCACTTTTCCAGGAAAGTACTGATCATATCACCCTTCTTACAAGTTACAGATTTCCTGTGCCCACTTCCATCCCAGTAGGAGTATGTGATTTCAATATCCTCCGCCTTGAGTTCATCCTGTCTCCGGAGCCACTCTTGACGAAGTCGTTCCCTTTCTCTCCTTTCTTCCTCTTCGCGATCCCGGTCAGGGAGGAAAGACGTGTCAACGTTAGGGTTCTTGCCGAACTTTTGGCGTTTGACTACAGGTTCACCATTCTCTCCATCTGGAGTTTGGCGAGAAGATGTCTCCCCGTCACCTTCTTCCTCATCCAAGGCAAATGACAAAGTCGACTTTGCCTTCTTACGCTTCTTGACCTTTCTTGTTTCCTCCCTAAACAGATACTCCACGTACTATCAGTCACCCTTTCTTGCGGATCAAATCATGGAATGCGAAAGCAAAACGCCAACCCGACTTGCAACAGAAACGCCGACTTACTTGAGCTCATTCGTTCGCGCCGCCTCCCGAGCTTTTGCTTCCTCAAGCTCCTTCCTCTTCTGCTGGAAGTCTTCTAGGCGCACAAGACCAACGGTACTATGCTTGAGGCTATCTTCCATAGAGTCATTTTGACCCACAAATTTGTTGGCCGAAGGACGAGACTTCTCTGTTTCGTTGATGAGGTTTTGTTTCTGACGCTCGTATTCTTCGCGGTTCTGGAGACGCTGCTTAACGAGGTCATCCTGACGACGCCCCTCTGCCTTACTACTAGACATATTCAATATTGAAGGTTTCTGCTTGGCGAGGTTGGTGGTGGTGAGTTGTGAAGTCTACAAGTCGCGGAGTGTAAATTTGCTTTGTCTCGAGACTTTGACCTGTCCCGCACTACTCTGAACCTACCATCACTTCAAAGCTTCCGACCATGGTTCACGTCCTCGGAGTGATGTTGCGTGACTTCAAGAACGCAAGGCAAGAATTAACCAAGTTCTATGGCATCGGACTCAAAACAGCCCGCATGTTATGCGCACGACTGCAAATACACGACGCCCAAAAGATTGGGGAACTTACGCCAACCCAGATCACCGAACTTGCATCTTTCCTCGCCTCTCCTTCCACCGCGCCCCCAATACGTCGCATGCCACTCGCCTCGGCAGGTTTTAGACCTCTCCCGATCTCCACGCCTGCGGATGAGATTCGTCGTGCGGCCCTCGAAGACTCGCTACCGCCTCTCGCAGATCCACTCAAAAGTTTGAAGATCGAATCAGAGGCAAGAAGGGTTGTAAGAGAGAATATTGCTCATTTGAGGATGATTGGAAGTTACGTGGGGAGGAGGCACGCAATGGGATTGCCAGTCAGGGGTCAGACCACACAAAACAACGCCAAAACGGCGAGGAAGCTCAACAAGATCAACCGTCGTGGCTGAGTGGGTCCTTAGCTCGTATAGATTATATCCATATTATCGAGGTTTTTGTTGGATCTCATCTAGTATTTCTCTCATAGCGCATTCAGCTCATCTCACAAGAATAATTCAGTTGAGCGACAACTTGCCCAGATTCTCAGTACACGTCTAGAAATACAAGTGAATCTAATCATCTCCTACAGGTACTTCCTCTTCTAGGTATTTCAACAATGTGACCCGAATTTCCGTACTTTCGTCGCCCCGCAGAGCATCCGACAGAAATTCAGCTTGTACCTGCATCTGCACCATTTCTAACGCCCCTCTGAGTACCCCACATAACACATTGCTAAACCATAGACCGCCTTCGAGAGCCTCTTCCGGAAGTTCAACAAACTCTGCTAACGGATTCTCATCCAGAGTGAGGATAAACGACGAGCCCGTTACTGCGGACTGTTGTTGGACACTATTCGGTCTTGATGATGGCCCAGTGTGGGTAACCCCTGGTGTGACGTTCAAGAAAGATTTGAAGCCAACTTTAGCCACCACCTCTCCGACTTCCCTGAAATCAGCGCATCGGCCCAGAGAGCTTCTTGCTAGGAAGTCCTCGATTAATCTTGTTCCTATGTTGTACCCCATTTTCTCGAGCTGTTTGTTAACTTCCGCATAGTCCTCGTAGTCCTGGATCAACTGCACTACGAGTGCACCGTAAGTCAATGCGAATAGCTCTGCATTCTGAGCGAGTCAGATTCAGTGGTCAGTTAGGTCGTCTCTTCGATCGTAACCATGACAGGCGAGTCCGCAGCTCACAGTCTTCTCTGTACGGCCCTTCCAAAGGTCTTCACCGATAGCCTTGTATTGTTTGCTGCTCGTCGCCATCGTTGGTGTCGTTCAAGAGTGGATCGTATACTGCTCTATATCACGTGCCTGAATTTTCCTGCAATGAGTGATCGGGACAACAGCCAGCCTCACCAGGTCACTACACCATTCTACACTCTCAGACAGTGACAAGCAGCACAAAAGACTTCCGAGAGATTGGCAGTAATTTCACAGGTCATGTCACGTCCAGAGCTTCAAGCACCGCCGGAAATTGTACGGTCATCCCGTCTCATCCAGTGATCAGTACCTCTAATCCCATTCCATCCCAGTACTACGGCGATGCCGAGGCGAAAAAGTACACTACTAAGTATATCCCTGTTATCATCTCTACCTTGTCATTTAACTTAACAGTATTATCTAGCACGCGAAACCAGCAGATCCAAGCTGATATGACATACCGAGCACTGGAGCTACTAAATCTTCCTCCGGAAGAGCCAGCATTTCTCCTCGACATCGGTTGTGGGTCTGGACTATCCGGTGAAATCCTTGACGAGGAGGGCTACATATGGGCAGGCATAGATATTGCCCCAAGCATGCTCGAAGTGGCTCTGGAAAGGGAAGTCGAGGGAGATCTCTTCCTGCAAGACATCGGTCAAGGATTTGGATTCCGCCCAGGAAGTTTTGACGGTGCAATAAGGTGACTGATATTTTCTTGGACTGGCAGAGTCACCTTTTACAGTAGAGACGAACTCGTGACAGTATATCCGTGCTTCAGTGGCTCTTGAATGCAGAAACATCACATCCAACATCGTCACCCCCATACCGCCTAAATCGCTTTTTCACAACACTTTATTCTGCCCTCCGTAATCCCTCGCGTGCTGTCCTTCAGTTCTATCCTTCATCAGATGACCAAGTACAGCTCATCACGTCGATAGCACAAAAAGCTGGTTTCGGTGGAGGGATTGTTATCGATTATCCAAACTCAAAAAAGGCCAAGAAGGTCTTCTTATGCTTATTCGTCGGAAGTGCGGGAGGGGGACAGCAACAGTTGCCCAAAGGTCTAGAGACCGAAGAAGAACAAGCACCATTCGAGAAGAGGAGAGAAAAAGAGAAGAAGCGCGATCGGAGTGGGAAGCGCAAGAACGTGAAAGACAGAGACTGGATATTGAAAAAGAAAGAGTTATATCGTCAAAGAGGAAAGGAAGGAGTACCTCTCGATTCCAAATACACTGGACGGAAGCGCCGGCCTGTCTTTTGAGAAGTTGCTTTTACGCAGGGGGAATTTTGTGGAGAATGAATACATATCGACGATCTATCACACTCTCCTATCTACAAAAAGATCGCGACACCCTGCTACGGCTTCCTGGGCACTATTCCTGATGAATAGACCTTGAAGAGCAGCCATGCTTATTCGTCGTCCTTGATGAATCTCAGTCGCCGTGAGTTCTTCTATCTGGTGTCCCAGACGGTCTATGTCTTCTTTAGTTTCCTCGTCGCCTTCACCGTAGAAGCGGGTGTAAAGGGTCCTAGCTTGTGTTGGTGAGGCGTCATCAACGAGCACGTTGAGGTCAACGCGACCAGGTCGAATGAGTGCTGGGTCGAGTTTCTCCAGGTGGTTCGTTGTCATAAATATTATCCGTTCCTCTCCCGAGGCCACGCCATCAAGTGCGTTTAAGAAGCCCGAGAAGGTTACAGAGGATTGATATCCATCTTCACTAGTTTGTACTCGCTTGTTGAAAGCGGCATCGACGTCTTCGATGAGGATGAAACTACGTTCAGGAGCGTTTGCAAGAAGATGGATCAGTTTATCATCAGCAAGACCACGTTCGGATAGATTTAAGAGGCAAATATCGTAAGACAGTGATCCTGCGAGTGCTTGGATGAATGATGTCTTCCCTGAGCCCGGAGGTCCGTGAAGAAGATAACCACGTCTATATGGAATACCTCGGTCGGCGTACCATTGGCGTCGTCTCAAGAACGCACGAACGTCCTGTTCAATCTTCTCGCTCACACCAGTGTCTAGTACAACACTCTGCAATGGGCGTTTTCTCCTCGGTTGCCCAAACTGCTTCCACTCGATTCCCCATGCGGTTCGGATAACAAGATGACCTTCCTGACCCCTGAGTGCGAGATCTCGCGCTTCTGTCAGGAGCTGCGGGAAAAGATGTCTGTCACGGGAAAGTGTTGTTAATGTTACCGTTTCCCATGGAATGCCGGACACAAGTTGTGTGGAACGCGTCTCACGTTCGCGTTTCATCTTGGCATAATTTATCAATTGAACTTGTCCAATCCTGTTACCTTCCAAGGGAGGTGAAGTCACACATACCTGTATCCATGCCCCGCGGTACTTGAACCAATGGGTTCCAGGTCCTGCAACGAGTCTGAACAATGCAGAAGAACTTCCGTTGCTCCTCTGTTCAAACGCCGTTTCAACGCTGAGTTGGTGACTACGCAGCCATGAATGCGCAGCGCGACTTCGGGATGACGTTATGTTCGGGCTGTGGGCCATCCACGAAAGGAACCACTCATATGCCCGGTCTTTGTTGTTCATCTCGAGGGAAACGAGCATGCGGCGACGGAGAGCGGTGGAGCCAAGGATGAGACCCTGTCGAAGAGTTGTAAGTCCTACTCCGACACCCTAGCAGCAACGATTAGCATAAGACGAAACACTGTAGATGTTTGAGATACCATAAGACCAAAACCGGCTTGGAAGTAAGGGCTGCGCTTCATAAGCTGATCAGCTCGGATTCACTTTCCAAAATTATTTACTCCGGACGCACTTGTCACCGAAAATCCCAGCAATGATGGATACATTATGTCCATTGTCCTGGGGCAGTATTGGAATGGGTGACTGTTCCGTCGCAGTATTTTGTATCACCGGGGGTTGGGTATTTGACCCTAGAGTGGCCATGAAGGCTGAAAGCAAAAGAGGCGTTCAACTGAATTTGTATTGCCTTTGTAACCGACTTTTATCCAATTAAACAAACGCGTCTTGGTCGCGTCGTCTCCTTTTCTTTTCTTTTCTCCTCATACTCGCCACCATGGTCAAACACTCCTCCATCAGTGAAGCCTGTGCCTTGCTGGGCGTCGAGCAGGTAGGGCGTCTAGGTATAACATTATCAATCAGGTTTTAAACTCATCCGCAGGGGACGTCAATGGACCAAGTCCGATCGGCCTACAAACAGGTGGGTGACCGTCCGGAATGCACCACGTCCGCTGAGTGCGAAGGATAGTTAGCCCTGCGGATGCATCCAGATAAGAATCAAGGAAACACAGAAGCCACTGCACACTTCCAGCAGCTCAGCGAGGCGTACAACGTACTCCAAAAACACCACACAGCATCTGAGCCACGCCATTATCATCCATGCGGTTATGACCATGATAGCGACGAAGACTTCTATGATGATTTTTTCGAAGAAGAAGAAGAAGAAGACTACTACTTTTATGAGGAAGGATACGAATCCGATTTCGACCGCATGGACTTCTTCATGTAGGGGAAAGGTCAGACAATATGTATATCCCACTTATACCATTCATTAGGTTCTTTTTCGAAGAGATACTCAGGGGTCGCACTGGGCGCGGCTACAGTCGTACCCGTATGCCTGTCGCGTCCTGTCACACCGATCTTGACTAACAAAACTATCGACTGCCGTAGAGGGCCCGAACCGTCGTTCCCAAGCCCCTGAGACACCAGAGGGATACGAGGCTCGCCAAATACGCTTTAGAGAAGAGAAGGAACGAGTGGAAGCTCGCAGGGTCCAGCAAAGGGCTGAGCGTAAGGCGTTCGAAGCTCGAATGCGTGAAAAAGAACGAAGGGAAGCAGAGGAGAGGCAGAGAGCCAAGGCAGCTTCCAAGAAAGCAGAAGCAGAAAACCAGCGCAAGAAAGCCGCTGAGACTGCCCAGTCTCAACAAAAGCGTGTTCAGGGCTTGCGATCGGCCACATTTACTGCCGCACGCGCCGGTGATGCTGCCAGGGTCAAGAAAGGTGTTTGGGAAGATGAAGTCGATCCTTCCGGCGGGGAAATCAAGCAGGGCTGCGAGAATTACGTCGCAGAACAACCCACAGACCCAATGGAGACGTTGCTGCACATTGCTGCGCAGCACGGCGACACAAACCTGGTCGAGTGGCTTGACGCCCACAGTGAGTCCATGCGCCATTAATGGCCGCTGCGTTTTCGCAAATCCTTACGTTTGATCATCAGGTGCTGATCCAGAAGAACGTAATCTGTCAGGCCTTTCTGCGTTTCACAAAGCTCTTCAGCATGGCCATGTTCCAATTCTCAAGCATTTCTTCCGCGTTTACGATCCAAAAGATGTGGATAACCGCGCGATTTACGAATTATCGCCCCCAATGACTCTTCTTTCCCTTGCACTCGAGTCTGCCGAACCTGAGGTAGCATGGATGATCCTTGACCGACGTCTTGCAACCACCCAGGACATCGGCAACGCTTGGACGGAAGTCACGTCAGTCGAAGGCAAGCAAAAATTGCTGAATAAGATACTTAACGATGGAGCGAAGTATACTGAGATCCAAAATCTCCTCACGAGTTACGGGGGCTTTACCCCACCACCCACCCCGGCAGCTGTAATTCAACAGTTCACGGATGTTTCTTCTCAGACTCCAGCTCAGCCTTCGAGTGGATCATCTCCAGTTTCCCGAGGATCTTTCCTTCACAAGAGACGAGGGTCTCAGAATCGCTTCAAAAGTAACACTAAATTCTCGAAACACGAATCCTCTGTTCTAGTGCAGGATGGTAACGTGGATCCACAAAAGCAAAACCCTCTTAATGGAGAGCGTGGAAGATGGCGTGGCCGAGGCCGGGGTCGAGGCCATAGTCATGGGCGAGGAAACTGAGTCGGCATTCTGCATTGATCATCGCCACGTTGCAGCTTATTCTTGTCATTGTTCCCAGGTCCAGCTCATGTCAACTCACATTGTCCAGCACACTTCCATCTTTCCCATCATGTCCTTCGATTCATGTCGTACTCGCTGTGCATCCATACCCAATACGAACTCCTAGCTTTGACACCACAATCTATAGCTTACGAATCCCGCTGCATACTTCTTGTTGTCAATAATGTGACAGAGTTGCATGCTTATGTTACATTTGGGTCAGAAATGATGTGGCGTTTTTAGGCGACAACCGGTTACTAATCTATATATCATGATTGTGAGTTTGGCCATTATCAATTCGCAATCGGAAGTCCTAGAGAGTTCGGAAATTGAGGTGGCTGGTCTTGTGCTTAAGAAAGAGTGGTTAATTTCGTAGAACGCCTAGAGCACTGGTGAATATAGTTGTCGGATAATTTGGAACATAGGCAGTTCGACATGTTTGAAATGTAATTACATTATTCGCGATGCATGTGTTTCGTGTTTCGAACAGATGATTATGGAAGTATAGTTGAATTGAGTGAACAGGTCACAAAGGTCGGAATACTTGGAGCGATTGATTGATCAGTCGGGCCACCCGGGAGTTCTCAAGAGCAGATATACAGGCAGGACACGGAAGCGTGCCTTGTTTGCACTTGTTTAAATTAGAAGCCTTTGCCACATAATGACAAACAAGTTCTTCAACTTCCTCTTAGACTCCACACCGCTCAAAAGTACACCTTCAAGTTGACAGATAGCATTCAATTACAACAACATGGGACGACTAGCAGAAATGCAAAGAAAGCTCCTAGAGCAAATGATGGGTCCCGAAGCCATGGGCGTAGCGAATGCCAACTTGGTATGGTCAGATGAGAAGGTTTGCCGAAATTTTCTTTGTGGGACGTGCCCGCATACTCTATTCACCAACACAAAAATGGATTTGGGCGCGTGTCCAAAGTCGCACACGGAGCGACTGAAAACCGAATTTCTTCAAGCTCGCGAGGCGAATCCGAGCGATCCTATTTTTTCCCGATTCCAAATGGAATATGAATCAAACATTTTTGCATTCGTAGACGAATGTGACAGGCGAATCAGGGCTGCACACCGTCGACTCGAAAAGACACCCGAAGAGAATGCGAAAACAACGAACTTAATGAGGGAGATTGCTGAGATTGAGTTGGCAATTCAGGGTGGTACTGAAAAGATCGAGACCCTGGGTGAACAGGGAAAAGTGGAAGAATCAATGCATGAAATGGCTGCTATTGAAGCTTTGAAAAGCGAAAAAACAGAGAAAGAGGTTGGTCATAACGACTCTGGTTTGTTTGTGAACGTTGACATTGGGTGGTGTAGCGGGAATTGCAACAACTCACAGACACCTCCGGCGCCTCTGGACATCAAAAGCTTCGTGTATGCGATGTATGCGGTGCATATCTGTCCGTATTGGACTCCGATCGTCGGCTGGCAGATCACTTTGGAGGCAAGATGCATCTGGGTTACCACGAGCTGCGGAACATGCTATCCAAGTTTCGGGAAGAAAGAGAAAAGCGCAAGATGGCACCTCCACCTTCTGCAACTCCTTCAGCCGGAGCCCCGAGCGCATCTGGACGGTCAGGGAGTGAACGTGCAGGTGATCACCGGTCTTCACGTGACGACCGCGACCGCGACAGAGGGTACGAAAGGCACTCGTCTTCGCGATATGATGATCGACGAAGGGATCGAGATCGGTCAAGATCACCTGGACGCGGCAGGCGGTATTGATAGTCTCCGGAGATGGACTCAATAGATGGGATGCAGAACCGGCTAGGATTATTAGGCGTGACTCGGTGGGAGAGAGGGTACGGCGAGATGAATCACCACGATGTGCTGCATGGCAGAGGCGAGGCGCCGGGGTCGAGCGGTCTGTATCTTGTGCAGGAGGGTGTAACAATAATACTATAAATATGAATTTTAGATGAATATTTACATATGAAATTACCGAGAAAGGAAATCGGGTCGGTCGATAGTGATTAGGAAAATGTTTTCAATTTTGATGGGGAATTCTTGATATGTGCCTGTGACAGAATTTATGTGACTAGCCTTGCAAGGCGAGTTGCATGCGTCCTCGAGTCCGACCCGTCCAAGCCACTGCACTTCAAAACTCGCTGATCCTGGCGACCATCTCCTCCTCTCCCCCCCGCCTCCCCATCCCTCGCCGTGTCTAAACGCAGCCCTGACACTCACCGCCGCGTCTGCCTACGCTCGGGTGCTGTACCGTTTCGGAAGAATTATCGCAATCTTCTGTCCTCCTGCACAATTTCCTCCTCAAACCTCTTTCCATTCGTGCTTCCTTTCTCTACCGCCTGAACCACATCCTCCCTTTCTCTCCAAAAACTACACCCCTTCCTCCCCACCCCGGCCCCGGTCCTTTCATTGTGTCGTCTCCCTGATCCGGTGCATTTACTCTAATCAATGATGCCCCTTCATGAGCCCCCAGACGTAAATGCTCAAATGGACACGAGTCCCATTCAGTCTCCATCTGGCACCATAACGCCTGCTTTCACGTCCCTTGTTGCTTCTCAATCTGAAGATTCGCTCTTGCCGAACCCACCTCCTCAAACCTCGCACGACTCAATCACTGTCTTTTCGAACACACTAGATCCTTCCACATTGCCGCTCTCATTACCGGATTCGTCTCCTAGAAATTCAGGTGTAACAGCAATGGACACCCTCTCTGTATCCAGCTCAACTAGAGCTCCTGCTCCCGGATTTCTATCTGATTTTCCTCCCCCATCTCTTTCATTTGGTGCTACACCCCACCTAGACACACATCTCTCACTACAGTCTCCACCCAACACAAGCTCAGGCTCAAGTAGTCAGTCGCCAGTCATCCTCGGCATGGCTTCCGGGTTCGCGCTCTCTTCCGCTTCTGCCATCTCTTCCGTACCTTCATCGGTCACATCTGCAGTGGGTTTGCCCACGCCGGTCTCTGCCGAGTCATCCTCTTCGAGTACGTTGGTCAATTTCTCCCCTTTGAATAATGCGCCCCCTCCCTCCGGCCAGGAACCAGGATTTATCTTTCCTCCCCCGGATGTCGTCGATTCCCGTATACCAGCGAAGGATGGTTCACCAGATACTCCCAACGACGCACATCTTATGGTTGTAGGTGATATGTTGAAGAAGTAAGTCTAGTGGCATACTATCGGTGATAAGGCAGTTGCTCAGATTGCCATATCCCGTAACATTGCCCAAACCGCGCAGTCGGCGAGTGCTGCGTGCTCTCTTGGGCAGGGTGTGGAAGCGAATGCTCGGATTGACGAGCTTAAGAAGACTATTGCCTTGGTTTCTGAACTCATTGCTGCAACCCACATAACTGATCCATTACCTGGCTCTCGGAAATCCTCCCCGCGTCGTTTTTCCGCTGCCTCGAGTCTCTTAATACCGGTTTCAACCAACACCGTTTCGCCACCGGGTCGACTCCCTACCGTAACCGCTGCACAAGAGACAGATCAACTAATTATGCAAAGCGGAATGGATGCCAGCGCAGATACATCGGACTTGACCCGCAAACGTTGCGCGTCATCAATGGGAGGTGATAGAGTTATCAAAGCGATGAAAATGGAGCCTCAGGAGGAAACTTCCCTTCATATCATTTCTCCACCTGTGACAAGCGCTGTAGCCTTTCCGCCCACTACCGTCCCCTCGATGGTTTCCTTCGTCCCAACGACCTCTGCTGAGACTGCATCACGACCGACGAGTTCGGTTGATCTATCTCACCCTGCATTCAATATGCTTCCTCATCAGCCAGCACAATCGTCTGTACCAACGATGGCGTTCTCGATGCCAGCTACCTCCGCTCCTGCTACATCGGGAGATTTCATTTCCACGTCTCCGTTATCCACAACCGTCGCTCACGCAAATTACTTTCCACCTCACGTCCGAACCTCATGGTCAGATGGAGCAGCAACGATACCTACACGGTCTCACCGACACTCCCTTTCGGGGAGCTCACTCACGAATGCCATCAGTTTTCAGTCGATACCCACCACGAGCGCAGGTTTAGCCCCTTTGTCATTCTCGTCAACCGGAACATTTTCGACTCCATCTTCACAATCCCATCCAATCACGGTAGGCGGAACCAACATCAGCCCAACGATTAGTCGAACTTCACGATCAGACTCTTTTACGAATAGCAACGTTAATGCTTTTACGTTTGGTCTACCTGAAATGCCTATGGCTGGAGCCCACGATTTCCTGCAGCCTGCTGCCTCCGCTATCCAACCAAATCACCAGAGTCCCACGTCATCCCAGGAAGGGGATGACCACGACTCCGAAGCAGGGGGAGATTACTCGTATTCACAAAATGCAGAACCATCTTCCGGATCCAACCCGAGAACTTCGGCTCAGGCCTTGGCATCCCGACCCATGCAGAGTCACAACGGTCGCTCAACCGTATTGCTGGCGCGAAGTTCTGCGGAGAATCTCTCAGCGTCTAATCATGGAAATGAGGTACCACAAGAGTACCGCGGAGAAGTGGATCGTATCTTTTTCGAGTTCCTGAACAACGTTTGTTCTAATTTGGATGCGACAGATGCTAAGGGGGAGCCAATACATCAGACCTTGATGGCTAAAAAGATGCAGCGTTTGGACGAGTCTCCTGACTTTCGACCATTCAAGTTCCGGATACAAGCGTTCACAAACGCATTTCTAGAAGAGGCAGGCGTTACATCTCATTCGGATTGATTGAACTTTCATTGACCATTCTCTTTTTAGCTTGCTAGGCAAGGTTATCCGGAGGATAAAATTCCCATGAAGAAGGTTAGCCAATCGCAAACATTGTGTCAAACTGAAGACTTAACCTGAGATCATCAGATACGGAACTATCTTTGGAACCAACCGTACATATCTCGGTTTAATGAGGAAGGGAAAAAGACCAAATCGAAAGGTAACCACATCTGGAACATCGACGCAAAGAAGCTACCAGACTGTGGGTGGACGTTCCGGCCCTTCCATCGCAAGGTCGCCGGATCGCCACCAGCTGTTGCGTATGTTGGATTGCGATGGAGTTGGGCACCGCGTATCTGGGATCCACAAGCATCCAGAACGAACCTGAAAGTCTCATACACCTCCCCGTCTCTGCCCTCCTGGCTCTCCTGGGATGGCGATGTTTTGCAAGGGACACCACCACCCGAAGCAGAAAGTTGCGACATTACGGTAGTGGCCCGATGTTTGCAAGACGGAGTCGAGGAGCAACTCGTTCAAAGCTTTCACCTCAGTATTGCCCCTGTCTCCACTCTTGATGGGACTTTCCCTAGTACAAGGCGAAGTTCCATGAACAGCGAGAAGACAAGACGTTTATCCAGTGATCCGGGTGTTCCTCAGGTGACCCCGCCCAGGTCTGTTTTTATTCATCTCCCCAAGACACCTCTCATAAGATCAATTCGTTCAGGTCGCTGAGATCAGCGACGTCGTCAGTTTTGGCCCCTCCAGTCACGACACACGACGCTCAAGTCATGCAGGTGCTGACGACAGCCGCTCAACGAGTGGCACAAGAGGCTCAGTCACAGGTCATCGCGTCGACATCCTCTAACGAGCACGGTGCCGAGCTGCAGGCGCTCGCCAAACAGCAGCATGTGCTCACTGTCACAGCGCAAGCATTCGACCAGGAAGTTTCCGGACAGCGGTCCGACACTCCGCTACAGACAAATGTCTTGGCAGTGGCTGCTCAACAAGTCGTCCTACAGGCGGCCCGTCAAGTTGCCGCTGATCGGTCAGCCGCTGTAGCTAGCCAAATATCCGCCGGACTACCGCCTCCTCCAGCCGCTGCCACGCAAGTCACTGTGAACGAAGTGTCAGTAGCCACACAGTCGGCTGTCGCGCAGGCTGTCGAAATCACGGGGCCACTGTCAAGTGAGGTGGACGTACTGATTACCGCGAGCTCGCTCCTCCAGCAACAGCAGCTCCGGGCACCATTAAGTCCACCTGGGCCAATGCTTGACCCCACACAACGAACTTTGCCCCTGGACTCCATACGGCCTCACTCAACCGGTGCCGTCTCTGCAGCACCATTCCTCCCTGGCTTAAGCGCTCCAACGAGTACCATCGTTCCTTACCCCTCATCCGTTCCTTTACAGGACTTCAACCAACTTGCTTGAGACCCCAGGTTACTTTTATGCGGTGCCATACTTGGTCAGGATTTTTTGTTGCTTCTCGGGTTCCTTTCTACTTTCTGGTGGTGTGCTTCACGGTCATAGAACTTCCGCATTCTTTTTTCTCAATTCATCTTCAGCAACTTGCTTGTAAAACAAGGTTGATTAAGCATTATCTGTACACATATGAGATACCAGGACAATACTGTCAAGCAACATCCAACTTATGTTGGCATATCTCGCAAACGAGATTGTCTGAGGGATTACTGAAAGTGCAGACTGGACAGGGCCTAATTAACTCGTGCCCTTCACTTTCGGAACTTGTACCAGTATCAGCAGATAGGCTTGCGTAAGATGCTGATGTTCCCAACAAGGTTCCGCCAAAACCTTTCTCCTCCTTTCGTCTCTTTCTCGCACGCCCGTCAGGACTGCTCGTGAGGTTGCCCTCATTTTCAGCTTCCTCTCGGAGGTCCAGGGTATCATTCATCAAAATGCCCAGAGATTCGACTGTCATTGTGTTATCCTGCAGTTCTTGATCTTTGTAAAAGAGCCTTTGACAAATTGTCGGAATTTTGAGCGCCTCGTGAAGCTGAACTTTGATGTCTTTGACTGTCGTCGACTTGGATATCGTCAACCTCGTGTACTCCCGTCTGTCTCTACCTTGACGGATGCGTTTAGATTGCCTCGTGCCAGTTGTTGTTCGCGGTCCAGATTCTTGCTTCTTGTTATCGCCGCCCCGTTGCGAACCCACATCGGGTTCCCCGCCTGTGCCAGCTTTCGATCCTAAGAACCGCACCGTGATGTCGGTGAGGCTATAATCCCGGCGTCTACTCACGAAACGGAACAGGTCAGAAAAAAACGCGTTCTAAACACGAGGGCACTTTCACCCTGATAATGAACTTGAGGCGCCCACCCACCGTTTCAGTCGGCAATCATAGCAGACAGATGTTGTATGAACGAATCTAGCCTCAAATACACCCACATCATTTTTAACTTGCTTTTTCTCAACGGCGACTACAGGGCCACAGGTGTACCTGTGCTGTGTATTAGCTTATGTGGACTGCGGTGATGGTTCTAGGAGGCGGTTTGGTGCGATACGTACAGTGTTTGAAGGCTACCCCATTCGCTCATTTGGATGATGGCAACTTCGTTGTCCCAATCGTTCGGTGCATTAGGGTCAAACACCAGGTGACCATGTTCACAAAACAACGGTGATGTGTTGACTGCATCGGGACGCGGTACTTCCGCAGGCCGAGACAGCCACTTTCGCCATTCTCGGACGAACTCAGCTGGAATGACGGCGCACGGGACATCCTCGAGCAAGAGGGTATTGCCTATTAATGCATTATCATGCATGTGTCGTAATCGTGCCTATTGGGCGCAAACAATGAGTTCATGGGGTGCAGGAAAATCCTAAACCAAGAGAGGTAGTCAATTTCACCTTCTCATCTTCGGCCTTCCTCCGCAGCTCACGTTTATCTTCTTTTGAGTTGTGGATGGTGGCCTCGCAGATTGCGCAAGGTTCCTCGTTGGTTGATAAAGGTGCCCATTCCGAGAACAGTTTCTGAAGGATCCCACATGCCTAGTCAACGATCAAATAAAGCACTGTGCAGATATGCTTCGACGGGCAGTCGAGACGAGCGATAACTGGTCGTGTTCACAACGCACGTGTCCACGAAATTCTTCTGAATCAGGAGGTGGATCACCATGCAGTGGGACATGCATCTTCGGCTTCTGAACTCTCCAGGCTGAAGATTCAAGGAACAATCAGGTACATCGATGAAGTGTGATGGTAAGTGGGCGTAAGTCGGTGACAATTAGAACGAGATACCTTTTAGCCAAGCCTTTGAAATCCAGTATCCAGCCTCTCCTTGTTGTACGTCACATACATCGTCAAACAGAGACACCAAACGGGGATGTTCAATCTGATAGAGCTTTTCGATGAAGGACTCCTTTACACAAATTTCACAGACATCTTGTGGTCTGCGCACTGGACCTATGTTCTCGCGTAAAGCAAGCTTCTCGTATGCTCTCTGGATGAGAAACTCCTAATAAGTCGTGACGAATAGCGAATAATTCTTGCTTACTCTTGAGATTCGCTTGATGCTATTCACCTTGTTTGGATCAAGCCCGCCGTGATCGCACAGAATATCAGACGTTGGTGGTGCTTCAATCGCTGGAACTTCATCGGTCGCTACAGGTTGGGAACTGGATCGTTTTTCCTCGATTTTCACAAATGGTTTTGCCAGCCAATTTTCGAGTGTCTTTCGACTGACGATAACAGCATCCTAGAATCGACAAATTAGGCAATTGCTGCAATGACGTAGTTGTCGATGTGTGGATCGACGCACCTCCTCCATGGATTGAACATGCCAACACGTATAGACACTCCTCATCCATTCTCGCAGTTCCATGAAACGTCCCTTGACCTCCTTTTCTCTGTTTGAAACTATCACTACCCCCGCTTTACCGTAGAAATTTTAAATCAGGGGACTGACCTTTGGGCGTAAACTTCGCAGGCTTCGTCATGCCCTGCATTCAGAGTTTTTACCACGTCGCGCGCACGTTGAGGCGGAATAAGATCTACCGGGTCCGAAGTCATCCGGGAGTCGACGCTGAGGCTAGGCATACCGTTAATAGATATGACGGAAGGATTGGAATCGAGGGTGCCCTCGGGGAAATCTGGGGTTGGAGCATGTCTGATGCTCCTTGCATCCTCTTCCTTCCGAGCATAGATAAGCATGTAGGCATCTCTGGACGAGAAAATATCACTATTAAATCAAATGATGTAAGCTCATTGTGTGTCCCCTGGCAGATAGATAATCCATGCACACACCTTTCAGGAGCCCTGTCAGCCAAGGAAATATTGGGTTCCACAGGCTGCGCCGGCAATCTATGAATGAAGAGATTGAATGGGGTAATTTGACCATAGGGAGTAGTAAATCACGTACTCGACAATCTCATCGTCACTATCGTCGATCCTTCGCTTCTTGGCACGACCACGGGGTTGACTCATTCCCTTCTTGGTAGTAGCACTACCATTCAAGACATTCACCATCTCCTTACTACTATGTCGCTTCTCTCCGAGGAGATCAATCTTTGTAACAGTCTCGTCATCAAACTGGAACCAGGTCTGCGAGACTGTATCCAGAACCTGAGCTTCGTAATGGCCATGATACGCACTCGGTCCTTTGTGCAACAATACCCCCCTCAACTCGTAGACATTCGTTGAGCTCTCCTTGTGATCAGAGTTCGCCCCACTGCTGCCGGGCTTAACAAAGCGAGACATATCTAGGATCGTAGGGAAGAGTAAATTGTGCTTCGATTTCTTCCTCTCCATTGACTCGAAATCATAAACGAAACGCAAGAGAGAAAGGTGAAGTACTGGAGGAAGGGACCGTAATTCAGTGTAGCGGGTTGCGTCCTGCAGTGAAAGACAGTTAGAACAAGAATATCTGGATTTTAGAGGAAGGACGTCAATTAGAGGCGCTCTGCTACACAACGAATAAGCAAATCCCACTTGTTGTCGCCTGTGAGTTTCTCATTCTGGAGAAGAGCGGCTATGCGGTCTTCGAGTCTGACATTATTCTCAATATTTATCTCGAGCTCAAGAAAATCGGTTGTCCGCTCAGATTTGCTGTGGCAATTATGGCAAAGTGTACCATAGACGAGGCTCCCTTGAAATTGATTAGATATAAGCGTTCGCAGTGATGGCGTGAGCTGCTTCTGAAATTCGTTGTCGAGATGCGACATGAAGAGTTTCGAAAATCTAGCGAAAAGCGGCCCTCTTAGCGAGATCGACATATACGTCAGGAGTAGAACAAACTCTTGTGCATCCTGTTGCTCCGATGTAGACAATTTAAGGCTCTCCGCTAATTTAACAGGGTTGTAAACGCTTTGTGTACTCTCCTGAAGGGCAGCAAAGGTTGCCTGAAGTTGGAATATCGGAGAGTCTTCAAAACCGTTTTCAGTACCCTGGGATGGTTGACACTGGTAGACTCCACGTCGGAATTCCAGGTCCCTGAACCATACCTGCGCTCCTTCGTGAGTGAACACGACCAGTGGATTACATGGAAAAGACATACTTGAAGGAAAGCATTGGCGTAGCAAGTCGCACCAAGATTCTGAGAGCACAGATTTGAACGATATTGACCTATTCTACAGGACTTTCCGAGGTACGACATAACACATCTTCAAACCAACGGGCAATTCGGGATCACGAGCATTAAGGATTGGGTTGGAACCCAAGTCTGAAGCTTTGATGAACTGGTCTCTGGCCACATCTTCGTCCTCCCACTTCTCCTGACCGAGATAGTTCAGACAGTTGGGGTTGTTCTTACATACCTTTTTACTGCAAGGTGTCGGTTCCTCGTCGGAGACAACAATTACATCGTCCTCGAGTTCACCACTGGCCATGGCCGTCTTAACCTCCTCTACAGAGGGCGAGGGAACATTGACATGCTTTGGCGCGTACTTGTTGGCACATACAGGGTTCCCACTACGTTTCGATAAACCGCAAGTCATGAGGCGGTGTTCCAGGGTGATTTGGGAAGGGTCCGAGACCTCTGTACCAACCCATTCCCAAGGTGAAGAGTCGCCCGTTGCTAGTTTAGCACGTTTGAGCTGTTCGCCTGCAGCCAAGCCCTTTGGGACTGGTGATGGTCTACGTTTCCGCTTAGAAGGCATTTATGTAGCGATGTACACTGTTTATCACGATCGTTGAGTGCGACGTGGAAAACAGTAGGGAAAGAGATGTAAAGGGAGGTTGGAGCGGGGAGACCCTGACAGACTCAGGCGTCTCCCGAGAACCGATACCAAACTTGGTGCAGCATAACTTGTCATTTGCAAGTCACCCGGTCCATCACATCCATTCACGTCCAACTCTATCCAACTCCGCAACAGACGTGCACCAGTACTTGCCTTGCCGGACCATCATTAACGAGGGGCACGAAGATGGACAGAATACGCGGTCTGCTACGAAGACCACAACAGGACAAGAATGTGGTTCGACTACGGCGGCGGAAGAACGCAGCAGGTCTCATTTATCAGAATATGCCAAAGATCACGTTCGTTCTGGTCTCATATTTCTGTTCTCCCATTAGCGAATTACTCCGTACTCCTTCAGGACGGCCTTGCTTACAGTTGGATACCTATGGATGCTCCTCATCCCCATACCGCCCCTCTCCCAGATGGTGTACATTGACGAAAATGCATTGCAACCCGCGCAGGTCAACACAAACTGGAATTGGCAAGATGTACATCAAGCGGATACATATCTTTATCATTTAGAGGCTCTTCGGGATAGAAATGCTACGAGTGAGCAGAGGGCAAACTTTTTCCGCGAGGAGTTTGCGAAACTCGGTCTCCCCGCTGCCACTCAAAACTATACATTTTCCACCCGTTCTGGCGTTCGTGCGTCTCTGCCAACTCACTGTGATACGGCTCACGGTTTAGCATCTACAGAACGTATCTGGTGTTAATGCTTATGCTGTCATGGCCGCACCTCGGGCCTCGGGGTCTGAAGCAATAGTCATTAGTGCATCATGGCTTAGCGAAGTTGGGACAGAGCCATTCAATCTGCGAGGCACCTCGATGGTGCTGGCTCTTGCCAGTTTTCTGAAAAATTATTCGCTTTGGGCAAAAGATATCGTCTTCGTATTAGGCGATAATTACCTCGACGGAATATATGCCTGGCTAACTGCCTATCATGGCTCAGTGCCACCGAATATGGACACCCATCCTCTTGAACTTACCTCAGGTGTCATATGGAACGCTTTCAACATTGACTACAGTGGACACTCATTTTCACATCTTGGCGTATTCTTCGAAGGTCTGAACGGCCGTCTACCCAATCAAGACCTCATCAACTCGCTTCGTCTTATCTCCCATTATGCAGGTGGTACACCCCTTGTCCTCTATGATCACCTTGAAGATGCCCCACGGAGCAGTCTTTTCGTCAACGCACCAGAATTCGTCAAACGTAGTCCACAGCTAAAGGAGCTTGAACACCGCGCAAGAAATGTGAGGAGACATGTCAGTTACCAAGCCAGAGGCAGACCAAGTGGCGCACACGGATTGTTCCACAGATTTCGAATTGATGCCATCACCCTATATGCTGTCCCAGCTAACGGGCCCCATGGATTTTATGCTCTAGGGAAAATAATCGAGTCAGCTCTTCGGACTTCAAATAACCTACTAGAACGCTTACATGCGTCGTTCTTTTTCTACCTGCTCACAACTCCAGGCACATTCATGAAGATTGGCATGTTCCTTCCCAGTGCGGTGCTAATCGGGGTGGCCATGATATGCTGGGGCCTTCGGCAATGGGTAGATGCGGGCTGGGTAAAAGAAATCCCTGATAGATCCCTTTTGAAAGAGATGGGGGATGTTAGCAAAGAACCCCTCCCGGACTCCGAGAAGGTAAATGCTCCGGGAGTTCAACCAAGCTGGGTAACGAGACGAAGACCTGTGTTACCTGCGCTCCTGACCGTTCTTACTACGCATACGATCGGTCTACTTGCTTTCAACACAGTTAACACCTCATGGTTCCTCCTAAACCAACCTGTAAGTTCACTCTATCTCTCGCGTCCACGTACCGCGCTTATGGCCTCACCTGCTTGCATCTTTCAGATATCCTCGTCGATTTTGCTTGTGATGTTAAGTTTCCTCCCCCCGGCATTCTCTATCTTGATACCATCGGATCCACCCGAAGCACCACCCTTCTCCTTGCTCCTGCAGGCTTTCAACTTATGCTTGGCATCGACAGTCATATCGATAACCTCGCTTCTCAACTTTTCTCTTGCTGCAACGCTCGCTGTCACACTCGGTCTCCCGCTTACTTGCAGCCACGTTGCATCGTCGAAACAACACACCTTGCCCGTCCGAATCGCAGTGTACACAACATACTCGCTACTTGCCTGGGGTTGGGTTTTCCTGCCAACGGAAGTAGAGAAGGCAGTGTGGAACTGGGAAGTAATGGGCGTATGGTTCGCACCGTTCGTCTGCATTGTCTACGCTCCTCTTGTGATGCAGGCAGCACTCGTTGGGTTGTGTGGTTCATGAACAGACCTCTGTGCTCAAATGTTCAGTTGTAGAGATCTCAAGATTGTGTCGAGTATCACTATAAGTTCGGGTTGGATATGCCCGAGCGACAAAGGACATTGAGGCATGTTGGTACAGCAGGCAGTGTGTTGGAACCTCGTCGACAGTTGAGTAGAATAGTATGAGATGACTACCGTCAGCCGATGTCCATAGCGTTTGGATCATCTGAACCAAACAAGTCAGTATCAACCTGAGGGACGTTATTTCCTGCCTCTACATCATCCTGAATGCCCCCTTCGGCGTCTGTATCTGGATCCTCGACAGCAATGCCTTCCTTTTTCCGCCGCTGCCTCTCCTTCATCTCGTCTCTCTGTGCACGCTTCATATCCAGATCAGCAGAGAGCTTCTTGAGCGCGTCCTCGAACCGTTTCTTGATAAGCGGGTTCGCAGAAATTGCAACTTCATGTTCCTTCTTTGCCACGGCAGCCTCGAGATCCCTGATCTCCTCGTTCAACAGTTTCCTCTCCTGAACATCGTCCTCGTCATCGTCTTCATCGCTCTCTTCCTCCTCCTCGTCTTCCTCCTCGTCTTCCTCATCTCCCTCGCCACCTTCCTCCTCGTCACCTAGTGCTAGGTCTAGTTCTGCGGCAAGCTCTTCATCGATATCGCCTTCCTGCTCTCCGTCATCTCCTTCCTCTTCCACTTCTTCGTCAGCTACGTCAGCTCCCGGGGTGGCTACATCGCCTGCTTCGGAACCCTGAAGACCAGGTGTGGGAGCCTCGAGAGGTTCTTCGCGTTCGATGAACTCAGAGTCTGATAAATCCGGGTTGACATTTTCGAGGACCTCATATTTGACGTCCATTGCAAGATTGTCTGCTGCAAGCAACCGCTCCACTTCTTCTTCCACGCTTTCGATCGTCCGTTTGTTCACTCGTTTGCGGAACCGCCGCTTTCGTACATAATGGAGAGGAGGTGTGATGCCATGCGGCCAAATGAACTCGTCGACACTGACATTCCTGTTGGCGATGACAGCCTCTTCGTTTTGTATGCGGTCGCCAACCACCATTAGCTGACATATATCCGCAACCTTGAACATCTGCTTGTTATCCAGTGTCTTCTGAGCCTCGATTACACACGGCAGATCGACCAACTTGAACGAGTAGAGCGAATTTCCGATATGAAAGATCCCTCGTCGCGAGTCCTTAAACTTGAACCAGACATCATTACCAATCTCTCTAGACTGTATCATCTTACGAAGCTTCTCGCAATCCTCTCCAGGAGGCATCCGAATAATGAACTGCTCCTCGAACGTCAAATCCTCATCGTCCGAGTCGAGTTCGCGGTCATACGGACCAAGGAAAGACATTCCGGGCGCCTGCGCCACCGCGCGCTCGCTCAACTTGAGTTTGAGCTTCGGCTGGGGCTTGTTAAGTCTCCCAACAGTCGAGCGCGTAGTGCGCTCTGAGATATCGGGAGAGCCCCGTAGACGGAGGGTGGTGGCCATGGCTTGCTCAGCTGCAGCTCGAAGTGGGCGTGTGCGTTGACGTTGAGCCGGTGGCGGTGGGTGAGTTACGCCATTGACGGCAGTGGACGGACCGGCATGTTGCTCGTCGACGTCGTCAATAACAATGAGGTCGTCGTCCATAGTCGCGTGTTCGTCGTCGTACGTCGAAGTGATGTAAACAAATTCAGTCCCGTGACACATGTCACACAGACAATCAGGGGTCAACCAGTCAAGGAAGTCAACTCTTGCTACGGGGTGAACAACAAAAGGATGTGCAGCTCGAGAATTAAATGTCCAATGGCTGAGATGATCAGAGTTTGATCCAAAGGGAGGCTATACTTCACTTTCACCCTCAAGATCATTACTTTGCACCGTCTCCCCTACATACACCTCCTCAACTTCCCCCTGCTTATCGTCCGTGCTCTCTCCATCATCATCATTTCCCCCCTCATTCTCCTCGTCATCCCCGTCGACCGAAACTTTGATTCGTATGAAAGTTTTGAAATAAAGCGAAACTGCCGCAGCCGTCACCGCGAGAAACGCAACAGTTGCCCTCCGATACCGAATATCTTCCGCATTACCTTGGGTTCCACTACGAGGGAACGGACGAGGGATCAGAGAGAGCAACGAACTCGATACCTGCACATATTCACACGGAGGTGCAAGTGCGACTACATTCTGTACGCGTCGAGCGTGGTCCACCAGTCCCGGATAAGTCTCAAGTAAGGTTGCTTGCAGGACCGAGTCCGTAAATGGAGGATCTGCCAAAAGCAGGATATGCGAAGCAAGATACACGTCGAGACTCGTTAGGCTTCATATCAAGACTCAATGATAGTGATTCTGTAGCGCACAATTGAGTACTCACTTGTCTCCAAAGTAGAACTGTTTACCCTCCAATGATCTTGCATGTATACCAAGTACCGTGCGTGCTTTCTCTAGAATCTTTTCCCTCTCAAACGCACGCGTGAAAGTAGCCTTGTGATCTTCTTTCTTCGGATCCTCTCTTGCAAACGGATTCTTCTTTTCCAGTTGAACAGAAGGCAAACTCCAAAGTCCCGCAGCTTCCAACCTCGGTCTGTACGAATCCCTAATCCTCCCAGGAACGTAATATTTGAGTGGAATCGGCATTTCATCAGCAAGTGTTGGATTCGTTAGTCCCCAATAATTCGCGTCGATTCCATAGAACATGTGTGAGACGAGGTCTAGTATGCTTCCTTCTATGTGGGAGTACCAGGCGGTTCTTTGTGCCTTCTCAGATGGGGTTAGGGACGCGTCGAGGTCGGTCGATCCGGCTGCATTCTTTGACTTGGCGAGGGAAGATACGAAGGCAACGATGGATGGAAACGTAGAGAGTACGGTATGTCCACAAGTGAGAAAAGGTAGCTGGCCGTTGGGAGATTCGTCCGGATTCGTGCACTGCGCGATTTTGAATTTGCCAGGGATTGTCAGCTGGAGGTACATGACAGCGGAAAGGCATGTTGGGTCAAGCGATTGTAGGCCCCATTTTGACGGCCATATGTGCAGAACGTAGGGAGCGTCAGACATTGCTCGAAGGTCCGGTAACTTGGAGATACCTTTTCGGGGTAGACGTTGTTTGCCAACACCCTCGGAATGAAACAAGCACAAATGTTGACCAAACAAACGCGGAAGTAAATGAAGTGGATCGGAGAACTCCGTCCATCCATGATTGATGATCGATGATCACTCTCACCTTCAACGTTCAACAAAAAGAACTGGTCACTCATCCGACCCTGGACCTTGTTCCCTACATGTGCACCCATCCGTAAGTATTGGCGTTCCCGCTGTCCTTTTGCTATCATACAAAACACTACTAACATGATATAAACGATATCGTAGCGTACACATACAGATTAGACCATCGAATTGCATCCCAGCATCGTGAAGCAACAACCATGACACGAAAGCAATCAGCATCAAACCAGACACCCGCACAAATGACCATTTCCTTTAATATCCCCTAATATCACTGACCAGCCTGTTGTGGTGCTTGCTCTATATCGGGACCCACCTCAAAGGCGTTTATGTCTTGTGTTGAATAAAACTGGATGACGCTCTCCCCCGGATAGCGCTCAATGCGATCTGGGGCTCTCATGCTGACCGTTCGAACATTCGTCGATCGAGGACGTGGAGCCCCAGGGTCAAATGCACTTTTTAATGAGGAACTCATTCGTTCCCCTTTACTCGAACTTGGACTCGGTGTGGGGCTTGGCGTCATCAATCTCGCCTCAGTTTCGGAGGCCGGAGCGCTAACAACTCTGCGTTTCGCCGAACGAGGTTTCCGGACTGTCGGTGATGCCCGCCAGGTGGTAGCATCCTCGACAGTCATGATACCTTGAGTTAACAGGAACTCTCGGCATCTGTACCGAAACACGAAAGTGACGTAGGAGCGTTTACTTGACTCGTCGTGAGGCTTGATGTCCCATGTCATTGGGAATTGCGCAAAGGTGGGTCTTTCATCTCCATACCCGATGCAGTGTCCTGACACATTGCTCTGAGATGCGGACAAATCAGGAACTTGTTGCAATCGATTCGCTGGCTTCTGCCCTTGCAGAGAAACGCCCCTGATTTTGACTACGATGGTTCCGTTGTCCCCACTAGATCGACTGCCAGAGGGCGCTGCGTTCCCTTGGATGCTTAGCAAGGTCTTGGAGACGGAGACGATACTTACCATTCTGGGGGCGTTCTGCGAAAATGAAAGGACGTTCAGAAAACGGACTTATCCGAACGCCTTCTCTCGACGCTTCACCATAGCCGAACAGAAAACGGCCGGGGACGACGAAGCCGTCCAAAGATATGAAGGAACATGAATGTATATTTGACCCTTCATCCCTCCAGTGGACTGAAAAACTCTGTGGCATGGCGATGAATTAGATGCTCGGGTGTACGTTACAGAACACATACCTTGCCTGCTTCGCTGGGTACCCAACAAGAAACTCTGTTCGCGTTTGCATCGATTGCAACCAGATATTCCGGGAGCTGCTTTCCCTCTGACACGATCCAAGCAGAGAAGCCCCGATGAGTGAGCATTGTAATTTTTTGATGTATAACGCGGGGATAAGATAGTATGAAGATGAAACGACTGAAGCTTTGTGAATGAAAGGAGTGTTGGCTCAGGGGCGAGAGCGATGTCTAGAGACTGAACTGACTCGCTGAGCGTTGTAAGAGAAGGAGAAGTTGAACGTCCACGAAATATTTACAGGTCGGAGTACTTGCTTTGTTCGATCCACAAGTCCCCATTGACCGCAACCACGTGAAGCTGGAGAGTGCCGATTAAAACATAAACATGCGCCCACACCCATCAAACCTTCCATTTATGGTATATCTCCTCGTTTCGAATATTCGGTTGGTCGCGCGGTCAGTGACGGTGAGGTCGCTCTGTGTCCGACCACTCTCCTTCGCCTCATCCACCACGACACGAGTCCACATGCCACCGAAGCGGAAACGCGCAGAACAAAGCGCAGAACCTAACTCTGACACCGAAAGTCCCTCTCAATCTCAATCAAAGACAAAGCGAGCCAAAATTACATCTGCCGAAGAAACCGTTAAAGCACCAAATGGCCAACCCACCAATAAAGTGCTTCCCGTCAATATATCTTTCCCTCCGCGCATCGAGGGAACGTTGAGGTTCGCGACTTGGAACGTGTGCGGTCTCGCAGCGTCGCAGAAAAAGGTGCGTCGTTCACGCGTTCGAAAGGGAAGGGATGATCAAGGGACGTATTGTTGATACAGGGGTTCAAATACTACGTAGAGGCAGAAGATCCGGATGTTCTCGTGTTGACAGAGACAAAGGTAAACGTCGAATCCGTCGATCCCGTCATCAGCGCTCGTTTCCCGTACCGTACTTGGGCCATTTCAGACAAGAAGACATACAGTGGAACTGCAGTACTGTCGAAAATAAAGCCAATCTCTGTCACAAAGACTCTTCCAGGCCACCCAGACCCCGCTGCAGTCAAAGGACGCCTTGTAACAGTCGAGTTTGAAGGGTGCTATGTCGTCTGCACTTACGTCACGAACGCAGGCCAGAACCTCAAGACGCTCAAGGAAAAGAACGTGTGGAATGAACATTTTACCGCATACATTCGCGATCTTGACAAGAAGAAACCCGTGATCTGGACAGGAGATATGAATGTCGCGCCAACCGCGAAAGGTGAGCATCAGCCTTCGCAGTGTGCAACAGTTCACCGCCTTATCTTGCTTTCTTCAAGATCTCTCGAATGCACGATCAAACTGGAACAAGACCCCGGGATATACGTTGGATGAGACGGAGGCGTTCAAGAAAATTATCGAAGCCTCCAACGCTCCGCAAGGTACCGGGAAGTTTGTTGATGTATGGAGACAACGCCACCCCGATCTCCAGCATTACACGTACTTCTCGTATCGTTTCAACTGCCGTATGAAAGGTATAGGTTGGAGACTGGACATGTTCGTATTGAGCGAGCGTATAGCCGAGAACGTGAAGATGTGCGAAATCCGCAGCGAGATCTACGGGGCTTCGGACCATGTCCCAGTGGTAATGGAGATCGATAATGGACTAGTGAGAGGAAACAAAGAGCCCGGTGGGCAAGTATGATTTCGCACATGTAACTTAATATTCTCCAAATCGTACGTGGCCGGTCTCTTGAGCGTGTGCTCTCGCATCCTTCTCACCTTTCAGTCCCTTCCCGCATTGCTCGCACTTGAGATCAAATGTTGCAGTGTTTGTAAATGCCTTTCTTTCGCGCAAGATCGTTGCTAGCTTCTTGGCCGCATCGAGGACAGGATCAGATGTGTCTGCAGATGTGATAGGGAATATGGTCTGCTGCCATTCATCGGGTGCATCTTCTATAGGAGCCAGAGTGGTTGCATCATAATGAATCCCAGAATACAGCAGAATGCATCTATATCCGCTCCCACCCTCAGGAGGCGAAAATTGGTCGATGCGACCAGTTTCGACATCTATGGATGCGATTTCAGTACTGAAATACTTTGCAAGCACACCCAATTCAATTGCCCCTCCCCAAGTCGACGTCTTGAGGATGGTTGCAATGTACTCGTCGCGCGGAGCTCTGTGTATGTACGTCACCTGTGAGGAACATGTTTAGCTCGAGAAGGTGCGACGTGCCCCAGAATCGCCTCAGTGTAGGTCTCCATATCCCCTCGGATGCCCTCGGCTACGACTAGATAACAGCAGTTGCTCATCATCAAGTCCACCGTTCTTCGAGAATCAACGGTCTAGTCACTCACTCTGTCGTATTTCTTGTGCTTTTTTTAAGTCTTGACAGAAAATGAGCGCTATAGACGAGAACAGGCACGAGTTGTCATCGGGAACGACCTGTCCTCTACAATGTGAGCAAGATCAAGTAGCAAGCTATATGATCCTAGATATACTCTGTGAACAAGCACACCGGAGTCCATAGGTACGCTCGCGGGGCCACTGCTCTTCGGAACAGTCGGGACAGCTTGGGGTTGACGGGAAGACGTAAACGCAGGAGCAGATGGGCGAGATGCTTGGATCGGCGGAGGGGCAGAGGCCGTTGCCGAGGGTTTAGCGATCTGGTTCACGATGATCTGGTCTCCTGCCTGAAGACCCAAACTAGAGAGAGCCAGCTCAGGTATCAGCGTCAGTGTTCGTGGCGGGTAACCCGATCTGATCTCTTGTTGAGACGGTGGGATCTCAGATAGTTCGTATATCTGCTGTTGAAGATCCTGAACGGTGAGTGCGTCCAGGTCGAGTTGGAGGGTCGACACGCCCTTTGGATGGCGCAGTCGAACAGGAGCCATCGTTAGTCGTCGGTCGTTGGATTCACTGTAACAGACACAGAGGCGATGACCCCTGTGACCCCCCATTCACACGTTCTCCTGTCCAACCACCATCTTCTAGTCCTATTCCTTCATACCAAGTTTCTCAATACAGGTATGCCATTTGAATAAGACAGTCCTTGAGCGTACCATTATGCGCGCGTCAAGAATACGACGATCGAAAGTCCTTATTACTATCCTACTTCTTTGAATTCTATATCGCTTTGCAGAGCCCTCCCAGGTGGAAACTCTAATCCATATCAGGGCTCGGTGAGCAATCCACCCATTCAGTGATGCTTTGGATGTTGATTTGGTCCGTTGGCTGTAGCAGCGACTCGCTCGCAAGATCTCAAGTATATGCTCATTGCATCATTATGTAGGAATTACCATATGAACACACGTCCGCTACACCGCGACAGGCTGAGGGTTGCCTTCGGCGACCTTCTCCTCCTGACCAGGGGTGTCTGTAGGCACCTTCACACCAGAAAGCTTTTCTGCAGTGGACCGTTCAACTCTCTCTGTCTTCTCCCTCTCCGCCTCCTTCACCAATTCATTTAACTCGTCCTCCAAGTCAGCGTCCACGAAGCCTGCCTCTTCGGCAGCGATATCCCCTCCAATCCTGATGGCCTCGTCGACTTCCCGTGCATTAGCATTCGCAGCGGCCAATGCATCCATCGTCTCGTCGATCTTGTCACGTTGAAGAGATGGATGGCTCAGGATTGCCTTCAATGTAGCTGTAGATTTCTCATAGGTTTTCATAAGCTAAGTAGAGGGCATCTTCAATACGCAACTAGTTATCGAATGAAAACAAGAACGTACCTCGATGTCACCCGCCGCCGTCTCGACGCTCATGAGGGTAGATTCCAGATTTTGCAGCGCACCAAGTCGCTTGGTCAGAACATCCTCCAGATTCTTTTTGAAACGGAGATGTGCCAACGCAATAGATTTCTGCTGTTGTCGTAAAGCCGTCGTAATTCGTTTCAAGGTCCTATTTGTGCTTCTTCCATGATCCTTGTTGACAGAATGACGAAGTGACTTACTCGTCTATTTTGCCATGTAAGCGGTCGACCTGATCTTGCAGGTTACCAACAGCAGCCTTCAGCTCCACGATGCCTCTATCGACAGCAGTCACTTCCCGGTCATGGTCACCGGTGATGAATTTGATGACATCCTTGTCTTGGACCAAAACCCTTCTGTCCCTCTCCAGGTATCTTAACAGCACCCTGCTATCCGTCTCACTCAGTGATACCCCAGACAAGACTTTGGACCCGAACTCTCTCCGGAAACTAGCCACGCTGTGCAGTCTATCCGAAAGACACAACCCACCCGACGATGCATCCACAGCATCGGCCACCTTCTCGACCAGCTTGAGCAGAACTTGTTCTCCCTCTACCCTCTTCCACATCTCTGCCTCACTATACGAATCCTCGGAACGGACAATATCGAGCTGTTCCATGGCCCACCACAGAGGCTTCCCAACAACGAACGATGCAATGCGGTAGGGTAACCAACCAGGGTCGTACACACTTTGATGGGATGTCATGAACTGCGACAGTGGGATTAATGCCTTGGTGCGTTGTAGCTCGGCCTTTACTAGTACACTGGTCAGAATTAGAAAACGAGATACACCCGAAAGACGCACGATTGTAGACCCGAGTCCGAGAGGCTTCCCGACACCATCGTACCGGAGCTTGTCCACGATTGACCGACGCGCGTTTAAGACGAGCTTGTTGCTCTGGCGTTCGGATTCCTGAGTTTCTGTCTCCTTGCCTTTCTGTGTGCTTGAAGATTCAGTCTGCCACCCGCGAGACACGAGCTCTTCTAATGTCCGCTGCCACCAGTCCACATGGGTATGATACGAGGTTGGGTTAGAATATTTCTGCCTAGAAATATCGGAGTAGAGAGATTGCAGACGTGATTTTGAGGTTGAGGCATAGGTTGAACAAGAGGATAATGAGAACGGACTCGAGGACATGACTGCAGGTAACAACAAGGCTCTGCTTGACGTACTCTCAAGACGCGTCGCCTCTGCCGGTCACGTGTCACAGGATTAGTCCCCAAGATTGAATGACTGGCTGGCTTCTTCAGCCTCCTTGGTTCAGTATCAACGGAACGTTACCGCTGCTCGAAACCAGTGTGTCCGTTCGATATCACTAACGTGGCACCGTTCTGCTAGGGGAAGGACAACGCATTATTCGGAAAGTCACAGAAATTACCATAGGTGAGTCAAGATTTTTGGTTTGGTCTAAGTCGCCAGACTCTTCTGGTGCAATGAAAACGATGAGTTTCAAACCAGCTCTCGTCGCTTCTGAACGGACGTAATTTACAAGAATAAGATATCGACTGATCTCTACGTCAAAGATTGCTTCTCATTCTCTGTTCATTCGTCCTCGGGTGGCCAGTTTCCTTTCTTTTTATAAATTTAGCACATAAAAAGAGAAATAGAAATGAAAGGTACGCACGAAGAATCGCTTGTGCGTCTTCGCTCCAGTAGTCTCGATGAGCTCAATCTCCTCTGCGGTGAGTTCAGGAACGTTCTCCGTGTCAAGGTATTCTCTGATACGTTCTGCCTTGGACGATGTCGTGAGAACATCATAGTAATTTAACTATCCAGTGCGGTCTAACAATGAGATAGGTTACGCACGTAACCACAAGCACCCCCTTTTGCTGCAGCCACTTGTTTAACACATGACCATCTGACACGGGAGATCCCCGAGTATTTTCTAGGCGTTTACGGATTTGTTCGATGACTGGGTCAAGAGGACCACCTTTACCACGGAACAGGGGTGATAGACCACCATAGGAGGAAGTCACGATGTCGTATTGTTTGTGGATAGCGAGGTTGGGACCGAGAGCTTTCCACAGGTAAGGGTGAGCTTCAACCTGGTTCACAGCTGGAAGGATGGTGGCGACTTCAAGAATTTCCCTGAGATGATCTGCCGTGAAGTTTGAGACGCCGATGGACTTGGTGAGGCCTGCGGCCTTCGCCTCCTCCATCCCCTTCCAGACCTCCTTGAGCTTGCCCACATGTTCCTTTGCTTGATGGATCAGATACAAGTCCACATATTCCACTTTGAGTTTCCTCAAGGATTCCTCGAGCGCACTCTTGGGTGTTTCTCCATCCGCCAACGCCGCCAGCTTCGTTGTGATATACAATTCTGACCGGTCCTTTCCTGATGCGATAATACCATCACCAAGTGACGCCTCATTTCGGTACACCTGTGCGCCGTCAAGGTGCGTAAATCCATTCTGGATGGCGGTGTTGATGGAATCGGTAGCATCCTTCTGATAGAGCGCCGTCCCTGTTCCGAAGGCCATCCAGGGAACTTTAGTTCCATCGTTCAGTGTGAGTGTGGAGATGGGCATTCTATGAGTTGATTGGACAACGAGTCTACGGATCGGCGAGGCGGAGGATGCAGATAGACTCCTCAGGCCTAAATACGAATGCTTGAAGGGGTTTACTAAGAGGGACACGCGTGAAGCCATTAAGCGTGATCGTTGTGCGATTGGGATTTATCATTGTGTCACCCGTGAGTGACATGGATGGCGTTCCGCTCCCCCGAATGGGTGGGTGGGTCCTTGCTCAAAATAATGATCACAATGGGCTGTTATCGCAGTAATTCCGGTCACGAAAGTCGAGTGGTTAATGTAAAAATGAAACGCGATTTTCCACAAGGTCTCCAACGCCATGTTAAATCTGAACCGGCCCTGAATTGATAGCTTTTATAACGAGCCAACCCTCTCATCGTTTATTTTCTCATCTTTTAACACTTCCAGGCGCTGGTATACCACATGCTTGGTTGTCCTAGTTCGCTGGCAATCTTTCATCTCTGTGCGCCTCAGAGAACATCCCACGGTGCACCCTTTGGCTGATCATCCTAGCTCCTCCGTGGATGCCGTCGGTCACCTGGTGTACCGACAATCGCAACTCACACCAATAGAGACAGTTCCAAGAAAATTGCAATGCATACTACTATCAGTCCGCTACTAATGTACTATCAGTGATACTTTCGATCGCAATGTCATAATCGGTCTTTGGGCAAGCGCTTCTTATTTGAGTAGACCTCGTGCGGCTCGTGCTTCATCGACGAGTGCTTCACCAACAAGGACTCCTCTAAATCAGACTTCGGGCACCCCAGTGTATTGCATATTAGCGCTGCTCTGTTGGTCAATTGAACCCCTGCTCGTGGGGCGGGCGCTGCTGAATGGATTGGAGACGGTGTTGGAGAAGACACTTCCAGGTCCCGCCGTGCTCGAAGCCGGGTAGGTAGACGGGTCATCCGGGTTATAGAGCTTGAGCGGTTCGGAGATAGTTTGGGTAGTTGCTGTCCCGCCGAAGGCATATGAAGACGCAGCGTGGTGCGACATCTCCGACGGACGTATCTCGCGTATATGCCCGTTTCTCTGAAGGTGGTAGCGTCGTCGAACCCATAGGGCAATACCTATGATCGCCGCCACACCGACCACACCTCCAACCACACCTCCAGCGATAGCACCCTTGTTGGTGCTACTGCTGCCACCGGAAGAGGTCCCGGGGGTTGAAGTTGAGCTTGGACTTCCGCTCGAACTTGGAGAGGATGTCGAACCTTGAGGTGTTGCTGATAGTCATATGTTATCTTCTCGCGATCCTGACGAAGTGACGCTGACTCAGTCGCATTGGCTATAGCCTCACTCTCATTCCAAGTGCCGCTCCCCTGTGTTAGTTATTTGAACGTGAGTTAGCGTTGAGATTCTCTTGTTTCTGTCACTTACTCCGATGGGAATGTACGCCCATGCAGGAATTTCCGTCCCACTAGGAACCGGGTACTGCAAACCAAAACAAGATTAGTTTAGAAGGTATCGGGAAATGCAGTTTTCAGTCTTAACCCGTAGATGGCGCGCTGCAATTGCTAATCCAGCCCTGCCAGCTATACCGACAAAGTTCAACTGCGTGCATATCTCGCAAAATCTTCTTGTGACTTACTCAACGAAGTACGCCGTTTGACAGGCAGCACAAGCGCTAACCAGGGAGTATGTCACCATGTTACACTCACACGCATTGGCGAACTCCCCCGTAGGCGGTGCATAATACTGACTTGCGTTGATTGCTGGAAGAGTGTACACTGCCAAGTCGTTCAGTGTGAGTTACTGGTTTTCCATTGAGCGAATATAAGGACACAGAAAAACATCAAAACATTGCTGTTCCAGATAGGATGCAACCACACAGGGACTTTGACTCAACGAGTTCTCAGCCTGGAGATGAAATCAGATCAGCGCCTAGCTTCGTGGTATGCGAAGGAATCTACCCAGGCGAAAGTGCTCGGGCATGTCGCATTAGTATTCTGTGCTCGAGCACTTAGAAAGCGAGGACTGAGGAAGGCGCCCAGTACAACCAACGAGAGAAGAGACATCATCGTGATCTAGGGACGTGAGGTTGTGGTTCGAGACAGGGCAAGACCAAGGGGGGGATCAATTTGCGGTTTCCTTAATATGATAACTAAGATTAGAGTGGAGTCCGCACAGCTGCAAGAGTTCATGTGGACATCGGGACCGGCATTCTGAAGTTTTGATGAGCAGATAATCTGGATTCCGTCTAGATTTGGCAGTGCGCGCAGGGACTGGAAGAAGTTGGAGGTGCAATGAGGACTCGAACGCCGTGCACCTGATGCTCCACGGGACTGACATCGTGGGTTACCGTCTGCTCAGGTGCATCCTCGTCCAGGGTTAGCCCAGCTCTCCTTCCACAGAATGAGAATCGGGTACTCGATCGACCACAGAAAACACAAGTCCAGTGACCTTACGCATAGCCAAGGCTATGTTCAGCAAAGATCAAAGTGGCGTAGCAGTGCATTGTTGGGCGTTTGTTTCAACCCAGGGGCAGTGAATTTATTTCCATGCGAGAGACTAGAAGACTGGACCCGTCCACTGAATTACAAATTAGATTAGCGCTGGATGTACAGAAATCTCTTCGAGCCAAACCGGAATCATGCGGAGTAACAGCCTTCTCATAATGATTGCTCTCTGAGCAAGTCTGTTAAACCTCGGCAGTCTGATAGTTGTCACATAGACACAGAGTAGTACCTAGAATCGGGATCTCCATCAGACCAATGCCTCTGAGCAGCATACATAGGGGATCGATAGAGAGGAGTGGAAATGGGTGCCAAATGCCAAGAATCCCGGCCCTAACGTTGTCGCATCAGACAGCAGTCTCAGTAGTAGTTTGGTCAAGATCAGCATCACGTACGTAAGGTGATAGGGTTTCCCAAGATGCGAGGCGGGAAGAGACTATAGCTGGGCTCTCCACAGGCTTCATTGAACGGTCCATATAGGCCGAATTGGCCTCATTTCGGCGCTGTCTTGCACGCGAATGGCGGAGCAAGAATAACATGCTGATACCAACGAATGCGGCAATACCTCCGATAACACATGCTACGATCTGAGCGACATTGTCTTGCGAGCTCGATTGATTTGAGGACGAGGTGTTTGTGGACTCTGGAGAGTCTATTATTGCGCTTCTTTATGGCACTCAATCACCAGTGATTCGGTACGACGTACCGCCAAGTTGTTCAGCAATCGTAGCGTTGAAAAGTGCGCTGCCTGTCTATGATTGTGTCGAGTCAACGTCAAAAAACGAAGTGATCTTTGGGGACGAACCGTGTAGTTGTAGAAGGCCCAATGTGGAATCACAGTTTGATTCGGTATCGGTTCTGAAAATCTATCACGTTGCCAATCACCATATAAACTCATGGGCCGGTGAACATGGGGTGGGCCCACTTACTGTCCAATATGTATGGTATTGTCGTAGGAAGCACATCCTGCACTGATCCACGTACTCCAACTGATCTTATGAATAACCCTCCTTGAGCGACACACCCTAGACCCAATACTCACTTGACCATGCTGGGAAGCGGCATAACATCCTGGCAAACTAAACATGCCTCCACAAGCGCCCACAACACCGTGTTACAGGTGCAATTATTCGCCTGACTGCCTTGCGGAACTGAGTACATTCTCAGAACACTCGTGGTATTGCTGTACGGAGGAATGTTCACAGATCCCAGACAGATGGATTCCAAATAAGCGGCGATGAGACACGGGTTTTGACCCAGGGAATTACTCATCCGTGTCCCTTTAGTTAGAAGGAAGCGGAAACTTTTTCAGGAGACGGAATGCGGGACGTACCCAACTCCATCGAGAATTGCAAATCACGCTGGTGTTTTGCGCCAACACGCTTCCGAGGACAAAGACTGACAATAAGAGGGCTACGTCTTTGAGTGGGATCATCGTTGAACGGAGAGGAAATGGTGAGTAGGGATGAAAGCCAGTGAATTACGGTAGTCAAAGCCTGGTACTCAATGCTCGATGCTGAAGCATGGCCTACACGATGCGACGGAAGCCTATTGTCGTTGGACGGGTTGAAGCGTTGAGGAATTCGCAAGGTGTTGAACACATCAGGGTTTCATATATATATATATATATTCAGCCAGCCACTCACAGTGGAGAATGCTAAGAAGATTCGTCTGATTTGCAGGGAGCAGGGGAAGGAGAAACGTGACAATACATGGCGGATAGATGGCGGGTGCGGAATAATCGAACAGACCCGGCTGTCCTAGTCAAGAATGGTTAGATGGTACCTTCCTGAATCCAGTTAGGAACTGGAAAAAGGACGGTTAACAGCTTGACCCGAGGCCGCCGTGAATACGCCGACTCAAACCTTGTCAAAGAGGTGCTACTGTTCAGAGCGCCTCTGGCACTCCTTTTCGCTGCCAACAGGTGGGATTGTAATGAGGAAGAAATAATGGTCTAGACAGAGAAGATGGATACTCGTGGATTCAGCGGGGCGAGGATATTCTTGGATACGTAGATTGCTGTAGTAACAGCGACACACAGGGCGAGTAGTAAATGTCAACTTCCGTGCGTTCTGTCACCCACGTACTGTACTATGAAATCAGTCTTACAGGTTTCTGATCGGAATGCAGCAAGTATCACACGCATTCTGATATCCATGCGTCGTTCAGTCTCATTAATGATCCAATGCAACACGGCTTTCGATACTCTGATGACGGGGATTCCCTTACTCTAATGCTCAACGCGGTATATGTTGATACATTGATGGTCGGGTAAGTTAGAATACGACCGAGATGTGAGTTGCTTTAAGATCCTCAACATATGTTCGAGCAGCAATTAGACAATGACGGCATGACTGTTCCAAAGCTCGTGCTGTGTCATTAAACCTCGGGCGCACCACTGTATCCTCCGGGTCTTATCGGTTGAGTAGAATACTGAATGGAAGAATTCGGGTGGTTAATCGACGAAGTCGACATGCCAGTTGCTGGAGGTGAAGTAATAGGGAATGTACTGGGGTCAGAAGGATCATAAAGTTTGGGCTGTATGATCGTAGAGGCTCGAGGGAAAGGGTTAGACCCTGTGTAAGAAGCGGAGGGATAGATGGGCGACGACACGGCAGAAGTGTATTGCGTCGATGGCACGATTCGGGATCGTTTGTGCCTCATAACAAAGTAGACAATTGCTCCTGCGATCAATCCAACTCCAACGACACCGCCAACGACGCCCCCTACGATCGCACCGGTGTCAGAGTTGCTAGATCCAGATGTCGAACCGGAGGACGGCGTCTGACTGGGTACTATAGCACTCGTGAGAGGCGCGATGCCAGTAGACGTTGGTAGCACAGAACCAGTAGATTGCGCACGAGTTGGAGTAGCCTCAGGAGCATCAAAGCATCCAAATGAGGGTCACAAACAAAGCACGAAGATGATCACTCACCACCGACGAGCTGTGCGAGCGTCGCATTGAATTGGTCGCTGCTCTAGAGACAGAGTGATTCAGCACAGTACTAGCGAGTGCGACAAAGGTTTGCGTACAGTTACGTCTTGAAACATCCAAGCGGGTATATCCGTACCATCTGGGACACCTGGAGGGAAAATAAGGCTTGTGAGCTGGTTAAGGTTGTACGCATGTCGAGAGCTTAAACCGAAGGATAAACGGTTGAACAGTTATAGTCCCATGTGGACCAACTTATAGCTTATGATGGTACGATTCTGACAGAGGCCACAAGCACTGATTGCGCTGTAGGTGACAGAGCTACATTGGCAAGGGTTTTGTTCATCCGCATAAGGGCCGGTGTAGTAGTTACCGGGTGGGAGAGGACCAACAGTGAATTCACCGTTGTTACATGCACCTTGCAGGTATGCTGCGACCAAGCAAGGACTTTGACCCTTACTATTGTCCATCCAATTGAAGGAGGACAAACAGGTAACAGACGAGCTCTGAGCAAGGGTTCGCGAAGGACCGACGGTCAGCAATGCGGTCACAATCAACCCGATGTGAGTCTTCGCGACCATGGTGGAAATAGCGGGGGGGGGAAGACAGAGGAGGATCTAGTGATGGGATGCTATTATGTATTGAGAGTAAGGTAAAATATGACTCGCCAAGGAGAACGCACTTTGTGCCTGATGGCGGTCCGTTTACAGCATCAATTTATGTTGAACGCAGACAGTTACCAGTAGTAAAGAGGTAAACCCTGAACCTGGCAGCCACTGTAAGGCCAAGTGTGGGTGGTCATCATGCACAATTTGCCAATGTCTGCCCTTGCCTGAATGCAAACACAGTCAGCCAAATACAATGGACCCACGGTGATGAAAGCTGGCTGCAGCGAGGACGGAAGCAGAGCCTGACTGAGTGCTGATCGCTGCCCACAGACGGCTGGCCACCATTGCTCGGATCTCAGACTCGCAGTCTCAGTCTCGGTCTCGCCACCTTGATGGCAATTGCTTGGCATTACCATAACCAACTAATGTCACGTGATCAAACCTATATGCAGTATGATCTCCAAAAGGGAAAGAAGAAAATGAGGCTGTGCAGCGTCATAGTCGTGAGACAGTATGACATAAGTACTGTGTAGTTGTCAGCCACACCATGCTAGCGCTGTCTGTCACTGGTCACCGTACCGACCATCCTCAAGACTCCCCATGGCCCCCTCAACGACGTGAGTATCATCCTTATGCAAGGACGACCTCTGTCTGACCATGTTTTCCTGCAGTGTTCCCTCGGTCACGGTCAGTAGAGACAGAGATCTCTAATATCGACGCGATCTAATTCTTGTATTCCACATCGGACATCGAAGTTCCGGAGACCCTCCTTAAAAAGCGCAAACAAAACGAAAAGGCTCGGGAGGAACGTCTTGCCGCTGCTGTAGCTGCACGGAAGGCGCGTACGAGTTTTCAATTGCGACTTTTGTCTTGTTGTTATGATGCATATCTTTCAATAAACTGAGGCTAGTAGTTCATGCTACGATGCTGCCTTTAATCAACCATCTTTCGGGACTGATTTTTTAATTTATTTTCCTGTTTAATCATCTGAATTTATGGTCAACTTACCCATATTTACTAGGCGGCCCACGCTAAGCGCAAGGTCATTTTCAAGCGAGCCGAGTCATATGTTAAGGAGTACCTTGCAAAGGAGCAAGAGGAGATCAGACTGAAGAGGGCTGCGCGCGAATCTGGCGATTTCTATGTCCCTGCTGAACCAAAAGTCTACTTCGTCATCCGTATCCGCGGTATTAACGAAATCGCACCCAAGCCCCGCAAGATTCTTCAGCTCCTACGTCTCCTCCAAATCAACAATGGTGTTTTTGTCAAGGCGACAAAGGCTACACAACAAATGTTGCGATTGATTGAACCTTACATTGCCTATGGCGAGCCCAACCTTAAATCCATCCGGGAACTGATCTACAAGCGTGGCTACGGCAAAGTCGACAAACAACGCATCCCCCTTTCCAACAATGCCATCATTGAGGAGAGGCTTGGAAAGTACGACATTCTCTGCATTGAGGATCTTGTCCATGAAATCGCCACTGCTGGGCCCAACTTCAAGCAGGCCAGTCCACTGATTCTTCGGATTAATATTGTTTCCTGATCGACTTGATATCAGGCATCTAACTTCCTCTGGCCCTTCAAACTCTCCAACCCCAATGGTGGCTGGAGGACACGGAAATTCAAGCACTACATCCAAGGTGGTGACTTTGGTAACCGGGAATCCAACATCAACAAGCTTATCCGGCAAATGAACTAAGTTCACCTTGGGTATGCTGGATGACTAGGTTTTTGTGGAGGATTGGACGTCAAGGGGCAAGCTGGGGACGTTGCTCTGTATGCATGAGGGTATGCCTGGCATGAATTCACATAACATTTTGCATCTTCCGCCGCGTATGTGCCTTATGTCAAAACGAGTATGAGCATCTATTTCCAACTTTCATTGGCGGGTATGATTTCTGTTAGACGTAAGGGTTTTAAAGGTTCAAGAGTCGAAGGAAGTTGCTTGGGATTATTATGAGCATACTTGAAGTTGATTATAATCCCCTGTAATATTGGGAGTGGCAATCGACCACTGCCAACGCCAACTTGATCGGTATCACTCCAGACCATGATCAGCTTCAATCGGCATTAACTGCCAACTGACTCTTGTGCAATCAAATGTAACGAACGATACTATCGAGCTGTGGAAGCTCGCAAGGCAATATCTATCGCGCTGCTAGTGTAGGATGACCCCGCAGAAAGCATCCTCTGAGGGCGATGTCCCAGTTCGCCAAGTCAATAACATCTTACAGAACCTGAGAGGAGAACACTTTCGACATTCGCGAAACGTGCAGGGTAAACCTGTCTCAAGAAATTCTGTCGCTTCTTTTGCCTATAATCAACCAACGTTGCCTCTTAACTTGATATACCCGTCCCAACCACCAGTTGCCAGATCGTCTCGGGTCGCGGGACCCAGCCCTCCCCGAAGCTGGCGATCAACCGTGACAGCTTCATCTTCTCAAACCTCATCTCGACTACCAAAGGATAACACCGATACCAAGAGCATCAATGATATCGATAACAACAGTCCCGCCTGGAGGGAAGCTGCACTCTCGCTAGTGTTCTCTCCCGACCTCACTTCTTCTCCTCCTTTGACGGACGGTGCTCACCTCCGTGGATGTACCTACCCTGATTCCAATGCTGTTCCCCCCTTCACTCTCCTTTGCCTCCAATCCATCTTAGCCGCTTTTCCCGGTACAGACCTAGCAGAAGTCGTGCCATACATTCCTCCTCATCTCCGACGAGCCCTTCTTCGATATACCGCCATACACGCACCTCTGTCCAAAACTGAGCTTGACGCATTGTGCGATGGGGCTTCACACGTTGACGGCGAGCTCATTGTCATCGGACCCCACACCTCATTGCGCGGAAACACTTTTAAGAAGAGACAGCGTGTTGACAGCATTCAGGATACTGATGCTCTTGAACGCAGCGACAGCATAAGCTTTATCACAGACTCATGGGATGAGATGCAAATCCATGATAACGAGCCAACAGCACTCCTCTCCCTTGCCGTCCTCTCTAGCCCTGTGAGCGGTACTGCGTTCCAGACATTTCCTCCGACAATCACACACCTTGCGTTAGTCAACATACCGCATCGGGTTCCATTACAGCGACTACCAACAATATGTCCCTTGCTCGTACTCCTCGACCTATCCTACAATGCATGGCTTAGCCCTACAGTGGTCCCTGAGAAAGGAGGGATGCTGGAGGAGGTAGAATGGGGTAGATTGAGAAGGTTGGAGGTGCTTGGATTGAGAGGGTGTCTGGTTACTGCGAGGGTATTGATAGAACTGAATAGAGGGAGATGGGAAGATGTTAGAGTTATCCAATAGAATGTGATCTCGGATTTTACTAACAATGCGATTCACTTTCACTGCATGTCAAAGGTGTTGTCTTATGAAGCTATCTTAATGGGATTCTTCGCGCCAAGCACAGCACAGAGCGAGGAGGACTAATAGTTACAGATCTATGTTCCCTGCAATATGCGCATGACAAGCCGGAGAACACCACGATCAGAGCCTCAGGCAGACCAAAGCGTGCCTTTCCGTACCTTCCGTCAACTTTACAAGTCTGCCAGAGGATGAGAAAATATGCTCCTGAGTTCACAAGTTGTGTTTAAACATTACTAATGTAGACTATATGCAGATACAAAGCTGGAATGGATTATTTGAACAGTGGTTCAATGTTCACATATCATAGAACAACAACATAATGTGCAAAACATGCAAGAAGGAAGAGAAGAGGGATTTTACACCTTTGCATCGAGGAAATTTTGCAGATCGAAAGGGGATACCTCCTGGGATAGCTCCTTGGAAGAATCACCAGAAGCTTGCTTCAAGGGAAACGATAACCCGGTGAGTCGGTGATTGGTGGTAACTTTAACACGCAATTCGTGTAGCGCAGCCCATAGGCAGTGCGTGTACCGTACGGCAAGTTCAAGGTGGGATACCGTCGGCATATTGGTATGATCTATAGACCGAGTCAGTAATCCTCGTATCAATAATATTGGTCCGTAAAATGACAAACAGAGTATTGCACTGTTTATCTGTTCCGCAACCCGATCACGTCTTTCTTGGTGCATATACTTCACCATAGGGCTGTTCTCTGGAATGGTGTATGCAAGTAGTCCGCCCACGTTTGAGAGCTCCTTTTGATATATGGCACGATCTTCTGGCTTTCGAAGGGCATTCACGGTCGCGTACAGCTTTTGTACGCGAAATAACAACTCGGCCTGATGTTTGTCTTCGTCCTTGGGGTCACGTCTCGCGGGTTGCTCCAACCTAACGTCCAGGTGCGCGGCCGTCGGGCTCCCAGAGGACCGAGTGGGCGGATTGTAGACGAGAGGAACGGTTCGACAGGCCTCGATGAATCCCAGAATGCATAAGTTGAGTGAAAGATAGACCGGGTTGACGGTCTCTGCGGTATATTCAAACCGCGAGGGATCCACGTTCTCGTCCGGTACCTCCACCTCATCACATCTATTATCTTCAGCGAGGACGCTAGGAAAGTGTTGGTCCAGTAACCGAGTTGCCTCCTCGATCTTGCCTGAGAGGATCTCAAACTGTATGCCTGATGATGACGACGGAGCGTCGACGTTAGTTGAGATTATTCATTACTTCGACTGGATCAAGATGAAAGTAGGGGTGCAGGGTATATACATACGTTGTCGCAGGCGGATATTCCTGATGACTGTCTCGCTTAGGTCCATTGACCGTTGGGAACTAAATCCACTCGTCGCACTGGCCATCCGAACACTTGTTCTGTCTTGAATTTCATCACCATCCTTGTCAAGGTGTCGTACGGCAGTGTCCTTTGCGAATGCTTGTGCAGTCTTCAAATAACGGTTGTGGCATAGATAATTGAGCACGAGGTTGCGGTGTGTGCAAGGCAGCAGGGGAAATTCATCGCGTGATCAGCACGAGACTCCGGAAAACAGGTAACGGTAGTCATACGAGATGGTCAGGTTGAGGCTCGGCGAGAACTTGGTTGCCCATGGGCTCAGTACTTGCACGTCCGAGTTGGCGCCCTTTGTTGGTCCCGGTTGGCATCGTCCAGAGGGAAAGATGGAAGAGAGCACTGGCAGGTCGTGGAACCCCTTCCGAGAGATCGGGTACCCACAACGAACACGTGCACTCGAGCTCCTGAGTGATGCGTACGACCACCATGAAGATGGCTCGTTCTCAACATCGACCGTCCTAAATTATAATCTGTATTCTGTAGTACGATATATCACAGTTATCATGTATCAAACTGTCCATGATGTACAGTATCCGTCATCAATGAACGTCTGAACCACAAGAATAGTCAGCTCAAGGCTATTCCCAAAATCATGTTCGAGTTCTTGAATGTGTCCCTTGCACCCACTGTGAACGGGCACGCGTCTCTGCAAGTACGTCACCCCTAAGAAGTCCAGCTGTTTCTTCAGCAAGTGCTGCACTCCGGACAAGCGAGTTTCCTCGACTTCGGACAAATCCTCGCCGCGGGTGTTTGCCTCTATAGATGAAGGACTGTGACACGATTGTAATGTCGAAGATGAAAGTTCCACCACTCCCTAGCAGGTACGGAATACTCTCACGAAAGAAGTTGGTCGAGGCTGGTGGTGGGAGAGAGGCTTGAGGAGATGTTAGGATCGACAGCACGTAAAAAAAGTTGCCGAGGAAAGCAAATATGAAAAGATACATCGAAAGACCCTGGAACCCATGAATAAGGATCAAACTGGTACTGGGACAAGTGCACTATACCTCGACAGATTTTCTGCAATACTAAGGGGTGGACAGGTAATGAGTTTGGCAACAACCTGGGGACGCAACAAAGACTTACGTTCTTCCATATCTGTGGCAAGCGCGACGTCAAATACAGTGTGGTACATAGCCATGCAAAGATACGTCCGAAGATACGTTCATATGTTGGGTTGTCTTCAGGTGGATGTCGACTGAAGATAACAGGGCTCGGGAGCGAGGGCACCTCCACATTGATGAAGGAAGGGGACGAATCCGGATAGTGAATGCCTTGATCATGCACGATGGGCAATCCAGTTGTCGTTGCAAGGTCTAAGCTGGACCTTGGTGTCAACAGCGCTCCTGCCATTTCCTTCCTACCAGCCAGAGCCTGCGGATATTTTCCAAAAGTGAAGAGCAATCCCATGCCTAGCAAAACCATCCCAGCGCTCCTCCGACTAGCTCGCGACGCTGTCCGTCTTTCTTCCTCCTCTCCGTCTTCTTCAGCTAGCTCCTCTGAATCCACAGAGCGCTGCAAAGTCCTTCCTCTCGCAAGCGCCGCGGCCGCGGCCGTCGACGTAGACGCTGGATGCATCGATGTGTGGACGACGGGTGACATTTGACGTCTTGTAGAAGACCCACGTTGATGGTCGTGTCTTTCCTGGCTCCACGACACGCGTTTCCGCCGTCCGCTCTCGGAAAGTAAACTATCCGAAAGTGCAGAAAGCACGGCGTCGCTTACCTCGTCCCGAGCCTCGTCGAATGCGCGGGAGGGTACTGAGGGAGTGTCAATCGGAAGTTCTTCACTATACTTTCTCGTTCGGCGGTATTCTGCATGGATGTCGGGGTGTGTGGCCAGGGCGGCTGCGGCCGCGATGCTACCCGTCGTTGCGGGTTGTATGTGATACGAAGCGTCTACGGATGAGTGTCGTGCAGAAGATGCAGTGCGAGAACGGGTATGTGGGTAGATGATTGGCGGCGTTTTAGGGCTGCCACCATAGTAGAAGTATTGGGTGAGCACACAACAATCTATGAGACAAAAGTAGGTCGCGAGATACGTCTCCTCGGGGTGAGCATTGTTAGAAGAGACACAGAAACACGATGCTCATCTGAAAGGGCAGTTGGTGGGTGAGTAGACATCCGATCAAGTTGGAAGCATCTCCGTTAAGGCAGAAAAAAATGAGGCAACAGCGAAAATGGCGCAACGGTAGCGTACCGAGCATCCAGTTGAACAAGAATGGAAGAGCAAGACTCTCGCAAGATTGCCGCTTCATGTTCTCGAGGATTTGGGGGAATTGCGCACACAACCAGCATCCTATCGAAATGTAGCCAAGAAGGTCGCTGAAAGACTCGATGAGGAACATTATGGCTGTTCGTAAATCACGCTGCGCGTAAGGGAGTATGGATATGGATGGAGGGTATGTTCACAGAGCGTTTTAAAGACGGGCATGTGTATGAGCACCAGCCCCCGAGATCTCCAATGCTAGTACCCTTTCAGCTGACTGGGAACTTTGCCACCGCCGGCGGTACCGGCTCTTATCCGAGGCTGTGTCTCGTATCTACGAACGAGTCTCATCAGGTACATATCCCGCATCCCCCACGCCATACCATATCTCAGCACCAGGCGGTCACACGAGAACTACCTGAGATAACTGGCTCACACGACTGCGCACAGATACACATGCCATTTGGGTTCTCTGTACTGCCATGTGCGGTCGCTACGGCTTGATCCATCCCCGACAGTCTTTCGAACCACACAGACAACTCCCTTTCACAGCCCGTTTCCCCTTCTTGGGAAGCTCCTGCTCCTCCGCGTGGGGGTAATAGTCAATCGTGAGTTCAGTACCCGCCGGTATATCCATAGAAGCAAGGAATGCCACATATGGCATATTCACATCTGGAATTGTATCATACACAACGGAGTAGACCACCATGTTCGGGCTGCATGAATGACTAATCAATGCAAGTCAGTGATGACATTGGAGCGTTCCAGTCGGCGACATACTTTACAAAGCGTGTCCAGTTCCCTCAAGCAGAACTTCAGCTTATACCAGAACGTCGCAACGGAGATCTCACCATGAGTGTAACAGTTTACTGTGTATTTTCCTCCCAAGTTATCTGAGTCTCTGACTTCAGTACCATCAAGATCGAACATGTAACCATGGTGTTCTTTTGGGTATGTTGCAACTTCTGCTCGTCGACTGATGCAGTTCAGTTAATCAATCCATATCTGACATACCGCCGTGTCTCACTTACATCAACATACTGTAGTCACAAAGCGTAACGTTAGTCTTCGTTCATTTCATCGAAGTGCATCATTACCCAGTGTAAGTCCCAAGAACTTTTCCTCGGGGAACGTCAACCAGTGCCCGTACACCCCATCCGCATCGCCTCGTATCAAAAATTTCGATGCGAATGTTTCGGGGTCGTTGAGCGACACGATTTCCACAATCCCCGGGGCAAGCACAGTACTGTCAATTGTCGCGATATTGGGCAAAAGGGACTTCCATCAAACGTAGCCGTACCTTATTACACTCGATGACCTCTGCGCCGCGGGGGACGTTGAACCTGAATAAACCCTATCCACTTGTCAGATACAGCTTGTGCTGAAATTCTGCTGCAAGCTTGCCCTGGAATATGCAAAGACTTTGATATGGTTACTAGCGTCAAATATTTCAGACGTGGCCTGACAGGAACACTGTGACGGCTCTGTGCAGTGGATACAGTCACATCGGGTGAAGACGCCTTTGGACACTTCAAATGTCTTCTGTAGTTCATCGTCACAAAATATGTAGCCTTTTTCGATGTATCTGAACCGCGTGATATTTAGTGGAATATCGTCATCGTTGATGTCCGGTGAGATGCGGACTGAAACAGCCCCTGCTTCTTTCGCAGCCTGAGACCACGATGATTCAATGCGTCCTCGTATTGTAGGTTGCGGGATGTTGATAGATGGAAGAGGCGGTTGTGAGATCTCAGAGTCTTTCGAAGAGGAGGTTGAAACGGGGGTCCACGACAGTTGCCCTCTTTGTGAGATTGTTGACGGAGTGGGGGGACCTCTGGATGAAGAAGTTGGAGTATTATCAATCCCCCGCCGACCTCTGCCGCGCCTCGACGTAGAACCAGATGAGATGGATTGTTCACGAGTTGACGTTAGTGCAGGAGAAGCCGTCCTGCTTACCCGAGAAGCTACGTTTGTCGAGGAGCTGACCGCAGCATTACCTCGTCTCACCCGCAGTCTGACTTCTGCATTACTCTCTGGTTCTTGTAGCCTGCTATACGCATCCTGTACTTGCGCATCCCAGTTGGCTGCTGAGGCAGAATTCGCATGACGACGACTCTTTTCTAATTTCTCATCGTAGGCCTGTCTGCGATGGTGAGTGGGGCGGTTGTGTACCGCATCATCCGGCCACGGAACCTCCATGTCAAGGGAGATTTCTGCCATGCTGTTCCGTATGCGTTTTTGAGTCCTCTTCCACGAGGTTATCATCTCGCGCCTCTCAAAATTGTCCTCAGTGTGCCATGTTGTGTTCGAACCATCTTTTCGATGCCAGTTATCCCATCTCACCTGCATTTTGAGGATGTGCCATGAGTAATTGGAAGCGTTTTCGTTAGATGATGAGGAACGCACTTCATATCTGTATATACATGCTGAGATCGCGCGTGACGACGACAGGTTAACCTCCCATACCTTGATGTGCCATCGAGACGAACTTCTTCACCAACAATACCACGAACTGGCCATTCATTCGCTTCATTTCCGCCGGATGCATCGCTCCAAGATTCTTCTGGCGTTGGAGATGGCTGCCACATACGTTGCTCTTCCATCGTGGGCCAGGGTGGAGAAACAATGACCTGTCTGATACTCGACCTAATGCTAGTAGTATGCTAACTTTGCGTAGATACCCTAGTGTGTACTTCAAACTCTTGGAGTCAAGCCATAATGATCACTTAGTCACGTGAACCGATGTTACGCGCCCGAGTCAACGCGCATCGCGCCTAGACATGCTACTTTGTCCTGAACTGCCATCATGTTCATGCTAAAACGGACACCAACGACAGCAGATGGAAAGACTGTGGATCGCTTACAGGAGAGTACCCGAGTGTATAAGCCGTTCAAACCACCCGCAGTGCTTGCATCCGCAGAACGTGTGCAGCCAGCCCGAAAACGCAAGCGCGTCTCATACAAGGATTCTCAGGCCAATGAGAATGACTCCGACGACTCTGACGACGCACGGAAGAAAAAGAAAAAGAGCAGGGATAAGGATGGGGGATATACCGAGGAAGAACTCAAGGCAGCCGTTAAGACGTACCCGGTATACAAACCAAAACCTTTCGAGTTAACAGCACGCAGGTTCTCGATGCCGACCATGACGAATAAGAACGGAGAGCTCGTCCCTCTCGTTGCGACAGGAGCTTCTCTTGGTATTCGGCCGCAACCGAAGATTATCCCTAGGCCGCTGCATGATCCTATGGAAGACCATGCGATTGTGCTGTATGATCCGACTATTGATGACCGGGAGACTGATGAAGAAAAGAAGGAAAGGGAGAAGGAAGAGGCCAAGGAGCGTGCAGCGAAGGAAGCCCAGGAGAAGACGGCGGGCCTGTATAATCCCCATAAGAACCTTCGAGCTCTCCTGGGCGAAGGCAAGGACAAGAAGCAGGCTATACCCAAAGTTCCTGTCGTTATCGATCCTCGTCTCTCCAAGGTCCTCCGCCCCCACCAGGTCGAGGGTGTGAAGGTAACGACAGGCGTCCTACTCGGATTTGAGGCTCATTATATGATGGCAGTTCTTGTACAAGTGCACAACGGGAATGATGGTCGATAACCAATACGGCTGTATCATGGCCGATGAGATGGGTCTGGGCAAGACCCTTCAGTGCATCGCTCTTCTCTGGACTCTGACAAAACAGTCCCCGCACGCCGGCAAGCCAACCATAGAAAAGTGCATTATAGCTTGTCCGTCTAGTTTGGTCAAGAACTGGGCAAACGAATTGGGTATGTAGTACTCTGTTCTGTTGATTCAGTGTCATTATCAACGACACAGTTAAGTGGTTGGGCAAGGACGCCATATCGGCACTCGCCATTGATGGTAAGGGTGGAAAGGCAGAGTTGCTGGAGAAAGTCGGGAGATGGGTGGAAGCTAGAGGTCGAAACATTACTCAACCAGGTCTGTCCGTGTGTTTTCGTTGCGTCTCGCCGGATGACCTCATTGTGAACCACATTTCAGTGATGATTGTATCATACGAAACGCTCCGCACACTATCCGCTCACCTCGCCAACTGTAGTATCGGTCTGCTACTCTGTGATGAGGGACACAGACTGAAGAACTCTGGTCTGTGCTCCTTGTCTCTGGTGAAATTCGTCAACAGAGAGTGTGCTCATCTTTTCCACTTTCCTTGCTGCAGACTCACTTACGTTCCAGTCACTCAATGCACTTAACGTGACACGGCGCGTAATCCTAACAGGAACGCCTATTCAAGTAAGTCAATTTGCTCTTCTTAACGGAAATATGGTGCGGACTCATCATTCTCTCTTTTCAAAACGATCTGTCAGAATACTTTTCGCTTCTCAATTTTGCCAACCCGAATTTCCTGGGCTCCCGCGAAGACTTCAGAAAGAAGTTCGAGAATGCTATCATCAGGGGCCGTGATGCCAGTTCATCGGCTGAAGTACAGGCTGAATCCGAAAGGAAGCTCAAAGAGCTCGGTGGGCTTGTCACGAAATTCATCATTCGGCGGACAAATGACCTATTGTCCAAATATCTACCGGTCAAATATGAGCATGTCGTGTTCTGCAAGCTCTCGGATTTCCAGCTTTCTTTATACCGCCTTTTCATTTCGTCACCTGAGATCAGGGCTCTGCTACGTGGCACAGAGTCACAGCCGCTCAAAGCCATTAATATTTTGAAGAAGCTTTGCAACCACCCTGAGTTGCTCAACCTACCAGACGATCTCAGAGGCTCTGAGACGCTCATTCCCGAGGGATTTGTAGGGGCAGGTGGGAGTACAAACGGAGGTGGGGGTAGACATGGTGGACGGGGGAACCATGACAGAGGTGTTAGATGTGAATGGGGAGGAAAATTCGTCGTCCTGGAGAGGTTCCTTCATCAAATTAAAACAACCACCAATGATAAAATCGTCCTCATTAGCAATTATACACAGACACTCGACCTATTTGAGAAGCTATGTCGGAGTAAAAAGTATGGTTTTTTCCGTTTGGATGGTACGATGACGATCACTAAACGTCAGAAATTGGTCGATCAATTCAACGACCCAAACGGTAAAGAGTTCGTATTCCTGCTCAGTTCGAAAGCTGGTGGATGTGGTATCAACCTTATTGGGGCGAACCGCTTGATTCTGTTCGATCCTGGTGCGTATGATCCGTCACTGGACACTGAATGGACGTTGACACTGGGTTCCAGACTGGAACCCGGCTGCTGATCAGCAAGCACTTGCCCGTGTGTGGCGTGATGGGCAGAAAAAAGAATGTATGTAGAGGTGCTTGCCTTGGTTGAGGTTTTATGACTGAATGATTGACTTCAGGCTTTGTCTATCGATTCATTTCCACTGGGACCATCGAGGAAAAGATCTTCCAACGGCAAGCATCGAAACAAGCATTATCCTCTGCTGTTGTGGACGAGAAGGAAGATGCGGAACGACACTTTTCTCTCGAGGCCCTTCGGCAGCTCTTCACATTTAACGAGAACACGATTTGTGATACGCATGACACGTTCAAATGCAAGAGATGCAAGAATGGAAAGCAGGTCATAAAGAGCAGCGCTTTGTTGTACGGAGACGCGAGCACGTGGAATCATTTTACGAACGCAGAGTTGAAAGGAAACCACGATGACCTGCTTCGAGCAGAGGTTGACTTGCCCGAGGTTTCCTTCGTGTTCCAGTATATCAGTCATTGAAAAAAACAGGTTGGAAAGACATTCGTTGCATTTTGGAGTATCAATGGACTATCATGCATACCACAATATTACTGTAGTTTTCGGTGCACTTGTAACTTACTGGGGAAATCGAGGTTACATATTACGTATTTAGATAACAATCGCAAATAAAATATTTGCAGATTAGACAAAAGTCCGACTCGAAATTCACACGGATCGTTGACGCTTTCTAATATGTCGAGCAGAGCTGGAGGATTGTACGGTGGAATCCAGTTCTCTTCTGGTGCAACTCTTAACTTCTCCTCTTCCTCCTCCTCTTCCGCTCCTCCTCCTGTGTCTGCACCAGCGCCGACAGGATCCACAAGACTCGTAGAGAAGACACAACTTTCCAATGAACCTTCAAAAGTTGACACCACGCCCGAGGCACCAGTGAATATTACAATTGTCGAGGAAGGAGCTGCATTATCAGTAGGAGCTGGATCTGGGTCGGTGGCAGGAAAACCTACAGCCGGTATCTCTCCCTCCCCTGCGCCTTAATGTGTACAGCCAAAATATTGACCGTGTCGCCATCATGACTATTTTACCCTTGTACCTCCACACACCTCACTCGTCAAACATGCAGGATGGTCCGCCGCACTCGCGTTCGCACCCGTTCGCAGAACACAGCAAAAGGCCAAGTTAGCTGCAACGAGATTGCCACCTGGGGCGATGGCTGTTTCGCCTTCAATCCCGGCAACTGCAGCCCCACCGCCTTCGATTCTCAGTGCCGCCAACCCGAATGCGACCGTCTCTGCTTCTGCCGTCGTATATGCTCCACCAGAGCTGGTCACCCCTGGAAATGATCAAGCAGAAGCCAAGGATGATCCAAGCTCCGGATGGCAGAAGAAGGGAGGTTGGGGAAAGAAAGTCAAGCCCCCTTCAATGGTACTCGATGAAGATGTGAACGGGTTCCGCGCTCAAAAGCGCAGAGGTGGTGCTGGTGCTGGCGGAAAGAAGGGAAAGAAAAACAAAAATTTTCAGCCAGTCCTTGTTTGGGATCCGGTGGAACAGTATGATCCTCTGAAACCGAATGATTACAACGAATACAAACTTTGGAAACAACGCGACCGCATTGAACGGGCAGCGGAACGAGCTGCCGAAAGGAAGCGTGCTCGTGATGCTAGAGACAGAGGCAGTGATGAAACTGACTCAGGGAGCGACGATGAACGTCCACGCAAGAGTGGAAGATTCCATGAGTTGGACAGCTTTGATCGATGGACTCGTGCAGATGATGAGCGTCCACGTAATCTCGGGAGCGCCGATGTGCCTCCAGTTGCTGTGGACCGCAACATGTCTGGTGAGGACGCATATATGCGTCGTTTGGCAATGTCACAAGGTGTAACGCCTGGAGCACCTTCACCTGCGGTGGTTCAGATTGATCGGAACGTGTCTGGCGATGAAGCACGTCAGAGGCATTTGGAAATGGCCGTTGAAGGACATGATACGGCTCCATCAGTCAGCCAGCCGACAGATGACGAGAACATTGATGTAGACGAACCACCAGCAGTCTCAGTGGATCGCACAGAAACAGGAGACGATGTTTATCAGCGTCGCCTTGCCATGAGTCAAGGCCTCCGTTCTACAGCTCCTTTCGTGTCCACGCAGCTTTCTGCGATCCCTCCTTCCTCGCCTCCAAGTGCTACTCCACCACCCTCCCCTCCACGTTTGGCATACAACCCATTCGCGCCTCCGGCCAATGTTCCGCCACCGCCGCCTCTAGGACAGATCCCTAGCGGGTTTGAGGATAAGGTGAAGGCTGCTGCCAACATCGCTGCAAGGTTGAGTGCGCTTGCAGCCACAGCAGGTCCAAGTGGTGTTATGCCCGAGGGTTCTAGCGTTAGCTCCCCAGCTTTGTCACCACCCCAGGAAGAGGGTGGTTCCAAGAGGTAAGCTTGGTCCAGTAGCATCGGGCTTCAGCTGATCTTATTATCCGTCGTTCAGAGACCTGACCCTCATGGTTTTGCTGCCCGTCTCATGGCCAAATGGGGTCACAAAGAGGGCCAAGGACTTGGTGCAGATGGTTCTGGTATTGTGAATGCACTTACAGTTGAACAAATTGCACAAGCCAAAGCCAAAGGTGGCAAAGGGAATAAGAAAGGGGCGGGCCAGGGGCAGGGTAAACCCGCTATTGGATCCAAGATGGGAAGGATCATCAACGACAACGACGATGCCAGAGCACGAGAAGATCGCGAGAGGTTTGGTGAACCAAGTCGTGTGGTTGTACTAACGAATATGGTGGATCCTGAAGACATCGATGATGGTGATTTGCGGGATGAGATCGGTGAGTTTAATTAATGCGACATGACATATCTTGAGTGTTGAAGACTAAATCCTGCTCTCCCTAGGTGATGAATGCTCGAAAAACGGAACAGTGGAACGTGTCATCGTTCATCTTTGCTATCCACCTCCTTCAAACACGGAAGAGGCCGTCCGCGTATTCGTGCTATTCGCCGGGCCGTCTGGCGCGTGGAAAACTGTACGAGAGCTGGATGGAAGATACTTCGGAGGACGAGCCGTGAGGGCGCGATACTTCCCCGAAGCGTTGTTCCTTCAACATGATCTGGACGTTTCTTTGTGAACTTGGGTCAACATTACCTTGTTTATTATTTATATCGCTGCCTGTTACCGCCTTGTCTACATGCCAATGATTGCCAGAATAATCTCGTGATATTGGTTTAGAGGGATTGATGCAGAGCAGCTTGATAATCACGTAAAACTGACTCCTCAAGGTACTACGTCTCTCTACCACTCGGGGGTTGTATGTTGGCATGCAGGGAGGACTACGTCGGGTTACAACACCGGATGACGAAAGTGTTTGGACAGTCACTCAGTTACAGCTAACAGACGGAGCGCGAGGTCTACAGAGCAGAACAGTGTCTCATTTTAGAGCTTCTTCATTCAGTTTCGAGACTACATCGATGCTTGTAAAGTTCCTCTGGATACCAGCGTCCAACAACCTAGATGTAGTTTCATGTTGAGAGAAAATGCTCAATTAAGGGAACCAGGATTTATATTGGGTTGCTGGAAGGCACTCAGAGGGTACTAGGAGAACAGAACTCTTGATGGGGTGTCAACGAACCTGCCAGTCTTTCCATTGACATCATCCCCACCTCAAACATAGACAATCCATCGCATAAATCGAAACCGATAAACAGGGGAAGGTGCCGAGTGGCCGTATTGTATAGTACGCACTAGCAGTCTTGCAACTGTTCCGAATGGGTCAAAAATCATCGAGAATGTATCAAACAGTCCAATGCGAAGTAAAGAGAAAAGTAGACGAAAGTCGCGTTCAGATAGAAAAAAGAAATCAAGAAACAGTATAAGGAGTAAAAATGCGGTTGGGAGAAGAAAAGGGATACTGGGCGCAGGCGGACATAAATATTGTATACTGTCTCGAGATGCGTCATAAATAAGTAAATGAAAAGGGAGAAAGACAAATTGGCATGTACCAAGAAAAAAAGGAAAATGTGGGTGAATGGAGGCGGATGGAACCGTCCAAATGCGCACAGTGGATCACAGATTATGTTGAGGTTTGGTGAGGAAAAACCTTCCAGTAAAATGCATAGTCAAACAAATGGAGCGTGCGGTCGATCGATTGGCTATAGGTGCAAAAGATGATATTTTCGAATGGATTAATGTTGAAATGCTGAAGGAAGTGATATTTGGGATGATTGGGGATTGATGCAGGGTAGACTTGCGTTCAAAAGCTTGGCGAGGCATAGGACCACCCAAAAGAGCGCGGGAAAAGCGTAGCAATACGTGCCATGGCGAGACGTGATGACTCCAGGGGACCGAGAGTAGTCGTAGCAAGAGACGTGATCGGAGAAACAATTGTGACGTCTGAGCAAACTCCAAAGGAAGAACACCATGATGGTAGCCTTCATGGCCACCGACAAGGATCAAACAAAATTGAGCTGAAAGCAAAAGGAAGGGAAGCGGAATGGTCATCCAATGCAATGAGTGTCGATAGCTGCAGCAAACGAGAATGATCCAAGTGAGTCCGATAATCAGTACGCCGCCATGCGAGCAGCATCGAAGGTTTCGGCGCGTGTGATCGGACCACGGCCAATCCTCTTGACTTTCGACATAGCCACTTTGTTGGGGGGTGGGCACGGACTATCGCCGACATCTGTTTCTTCGTCATCCGTCAAAGTAATGTTGCCAATCTCTGCCAATGTACTCAGACCATTACGACGGGTGCGAGCAGCGTTGGCGGCAGCGAACAGCTGGGAAGAACCAACTGGAGCGGTATTACGTTTCGATGATTGTTGTTGCTGTTGCTGCTGTTGAGGGATGCTAGAAACTTTAGAACCAAGTTCTCCATAAGCATACGACTTGGTTCGGCCAAATTTAGTTTTGCGGAACTGATCCAGGTCCTCACGACGAGAAACTGCGTGACTGGGGTCATCCATAGTGACATAGTTCTGCGGTTGGCAACGACTTCCAGAGTGCTTGTAATATGCGCAATATCCACCTTCCAGAATGTACACTTCCGGATAGTGGATCTTGGGGTACACATGGTTGTTCATGGCGCGATCTTTGGAGCGTAGGTGCTTCGCGATAGTTGGGGCTCTTTTGACACTGAACTCGCAATGGAAAACCAAAACCGTTTTGCGGGAATGATCACCACTAGTGCACACTTTTGGTCTTGTATGTCGCAAAAAAAACTCTTCCACTCCGGCTGTTGTGTTGATGTTGACTGCGCCTGGTACATGACCACCGTTAAATTCATACTCGAAGCGACAATCAATAATGTGAAATTGGGCAATCCGGTCATTGTATACCCCGTCCAAAAGGTCATCCAGGGTCTTGGGAACTATCCTCATCAGACCGTCTTCACGTACACGGTGACATGGAAGGATCTTGCCTAATGTCTCGTTATCGCCAAAACCCGGAAGTCCTGCCAGCATAAACTTCGCCGAAGGACTATCAGACACCCCTTCCCGCACATTCGGGCTGGCCGCTGTGAGAGGTCTGAAGTCCTCCGTACCATCACGCCGGCGGATGGTCTTGGTCTGTTGGCGTTTTGTATACGCTTGCGCAGGAGATGACATGTCTGGTCCATCAAAGGAGGAGTCGGACATATTCTCACCGCCGGTGGGTGGCAGCATTGCGGACACAACACGGCGATTAATACCCAACTTTGGCGCCGCGAGGCCCTGTAAAGGAGATTCCTCACCCTGTGTGGTAGCGTGTGCTGAGAGGGGACCTGTTTCCGTAGGGTAAACCTGGGCGGAGAAGATGGTGCCACGGGGGCGTTTGTTGGCATTCGGAGGTGCACCAAGGCCCTGCAAACCTGGTTTATGTTTGTTGAAACTAGCGAGGAGGTACCCGCTTCCCTTGCGCGCGAGCTTGTGCACTGAGGGAGAGGAAGGAGCAGGCGAAGAAAGTTCCTCTTGCTCAGCACGAAGGACAGCTTCCGGCGAAAATGAACGCCGCTTCTTGGGTTGGTCAACCCTGGGTGATTCGAGTCTAGCGGGAGAAATGCTACCATAGAAGAGGCTATTGAACCCAGTGATCGTGGGAGCAGCAGACAAGGGGGGAGAGCTTAGATAATCTTCAGTTTGAGGCGGGACTGGGTCCACGTCCATCGCATCCTCCGAAGCGAGGGTATACGAATTTTCCGTAGAGGAAGCGAATGGACCGTCTTCGAATGTTCGAATATCTGCTGGCGGTTTGTATGAAAGCCACTCGATAGGTAACGCGGTACGTTGAGTACGCTTCAAGCCAGACTGTGTACCGGACATTGCATTCGACATCGAGTCGTTTGAAACACTGCCATTGCTCAGATCTTGCCCGAACATGCGTGCAGCGCTTGTGTACGCGCGTGGCCGATTCACTGGCTTGCTGAAAAGTTCATTTTCCTTGCGTGGGACGTGGACTGGCATGGGAGAAATATCCATCGCGTCGTCTTGAGATATGTTCACGTAGTCGCGTGGGGGAGAATTGAGGGACATGGTTGAAGCGAAGGAGAGCTCGAGGTCCGAGGATAGGAATTCATCGACGTCATCATGAGGTTTGATAGGTTGAGTGCGTTTGCGCATCGGTGCAAGGGGGGCGCTAAGATATTGCGAAGAAGCTGAGGAAAGGGTAGAGAAGAATGTCATGTCTGGGGATGCAAACGAGCTATCGCGAGAATCTCTCTTGCGCCTCTTGTTCGAATGATACTCTGAAAGCTGTTTCATAAGGGAAAATCGCGGGATGAGTGATACACGTGGTACAACAGGTTTTGGATAATTAGGATATGCACAGTTGGGCGGTGCAGGTTGTGGAATGTTGTACAGTTCGACACAGACAGTACCGAGAGAGGAAGGTACAGTCAGTGGTCGCGACTTGAGATAATGATGAAAGTCGAACAAGTGTGGAATAAATACCAACCGATTTGTGGTCCGAAAGAATCTGATCGTGACCTGCGCGTTTATTTAAACTATTCTGTCGATGAATTGAACGCGATAGTTAGTATTGCGGTGCCAGGGAAGGTAAACAAAGGAAGGTAGGAAGGTGAAGCTGAAAGACCATTGTCCACCCAAGGCGGACGAACCGCACGAACCACCTCGTGGCTCGCTTAGAGGCCAAGTCCCTTCGGCGGAAGAGAAAAAGAGGAAAAGGGATGTTTACCTTTGAACGTAATGAATGAATTCACGGAGGAGGCCGCGCCTGGATACGAGGTCAGCACGGTGGAGGATAAAACAAACAGCAACTTGGACGGTCTCTGCACACAGCCTAGAAAGTGACTCTCACGGGTACAATTGAACAGGAAATGGAAGCAAACTTTGTGTGGACACTTGTGGGTCCCAAATCCGTCCTTTGCCAAAATAAGTGAGTCTACGCTTACAGGACACGTCAACGCGTCTTGACTTACCAGGAAGCGTATATCCAGTCGAAATATAAGAAGATAGAAGTCCTAAATCAAAACGGTGGGTATGCTGGACGCGCTGTCCTTTCAGTCCTCTCTCTCTGTCACTTCCAACGAGAACTGTTACGAAGATCGTTTGTTTGGCTCCTCTTTGGCTCAAGTTGATTTTCGTCACGTGCCCCGGACTCGGCGATTCCTTCCCTGGCGCCCGGTATAACGCTCATATGGTTGCCATGGCACCCTTGTTAATCGTAGCATTCCAAACCCATGAAGAAGTTGGAACGAGCAGTTGTTACAGTACTAGTGCTAACATCTTGTCTAACTTGTAAGCAGTCTATCCAAGTTATAGAATACGCCTTTTGACAAGAGATGGGGCCGGGTTCTCCACATCCACTTCACTCCATTCAAGAAACACATTCTTCAATCTGCTGGGATGGATTTCCGGGTACTTGTCTTCAATAATGCTCATGATCGAGTTGAAGACAATCTCTTGTCCCGCACCGTTCAAGTGCAAACCATCGTTGAGGTACTTCGAACAGGCTTTCTCTTCCCGACCAGCAGCCTCCCAGACTTCTGTCCAGATATCAGCCACAGGTACGTTCACCTGCGCGCCTACTTCCTTCACAGCTTCCGCGTATGATTTTGTTGCCTCGAAATTACGTGCTGTCCATTGGTGACTGTTCACCGGCGGAGGAGTGATCAAGATGATTCGGGTTTTGGGCGAATAATGCGCCGAGGTAGGTGACCTGACCATGCTGACCAGATGCTTCAAGTTCTCTTTGTAGCGCTCTATCGGGACGTGTTGAGGGCTTGGAAAAGGCGCCGCATCATTGGCCCCATACCAGATGGTCAATAGCTGCACTTGTGGAACATGATGCTGTTCATGTTGTTTCGCCAAAAGCTGTGGGAGGACTAAGACAGCCCAGTCGGTTTGATATCCACTGAGACCTCGATTAAGTACGTCCAATTTACGGATATAAGCAGCCGCCATTCGCTGAGCGAAACCGGAAGGTTGCTCCCATCCTAGTTGAGTGAGGGAGTCTCCAAGGAGCATGATAACATCCTGTACTGAGGCAGCCATATCTCTTTGTCTGTCCAAAAATCTACATCAAAATTCACTCAGCGGTCCAGAATGCAAGCGGGTCGCTTACTACGTTGCAAAGGTGGGGGTTACTGAGGGGGGGAATAAAATGTCAGAATGTGCCCCCAGCTCCGATAAATAGTCTGGTAGGAGCTAGAGATTAATCCGAGATAATCTAAACTTAACTTGAAACGGAATCTCACGCGGCAGCCATGTGCGTCGTCTGTCTGTTGAATGAGCGTTCTTGTGATCATATCAGTGATACCGAATTCCAGCAGGAACAAACCCGTAGTCTTGACTGTCCGATTACCCGGGTATAGTTGGTCGACGTACTATAGAAACGGCCCGTTCCTGTTAAGGAACCAAGGAACCCCGCAATTAGTGTTGTCTTTTTTTTGGTGTTGATGGGCCGGAGATGGGTGGTCGGGGCGGAGGCCGGAATAGGCGCCATCGACCTCTGGTCCGAGTCAGCCACTTCGTCAGTCTTTGCTGCTGATCAACTGTTACCTGTTATCGACGCCGAAGTCTGTGGATGGCCTCTACAAATCCAATACCGCTTCGAGTTTCGAATAAGAAAGCGTATGTGTGGAATGTTGATGATATCTCAAAGTTACGTTCACACCACCGCATCTGTGGTGTCCTGACTGGCACCCTTCCCCATCTGTCCCAACAGAATGTATTCTTAGGTGTCCCTCTTTTACTGATGCCCGAGGAGGTTGTCCTCCTCGTACAGAAGGGTATGTCAGGTCGTCATTTATCGATGTGTCAATTGTGACTGATTTAGTACTATGACTTATCACGGGACTAGCAATACTGGTGGATGACCAGACCGCGCATCACGATCCGACCGCAACAGAACTCGAGAGGTGGGATTCCGAGCGGCTCCGCGGAGTAGGCGAACAACTAGCTATGGTAGAAGAACACGAAGCCAGAGAGGCACTCAATCCAGATCGCGCAATGTCTGAGAAAGCTATCCTCAAGCGCAAAGAAAGAGAGGAGCGCAGAGCACGTGGCAAAACAGATGCTGCTGGACCGTCTCAGGACCCGTCCCAGGAAAGTTTATTTACACCACTCGGTAATGAACTACCCCCCCACTCCACCGAGTCACACCCCGAATCATCACAGACAATGAGATCAACGAGATCCGATGTGACTGTACTTCAGGGCTCCACTATGCCGTACGCGGTTCACGTACCTGGAACATCCTCCCCTTTTGAGTGGTATGCCGAGTCGCCGCATTCGTTCACAACCCTCGAAGCCGCACAGGAGGCCGGTTTATGGGACTATCCCGAAACTTCCTTCGACCGCGCACGCTGTGGCGTCTTCTGTGATTTGTGGGAACAAGGTTATTTCATGGGTGGGGGGATACGATTCGGCGGCGAATACTTGGTATATCCTGGTGCGTTCTGTTTCACTTTGTTTTCTATTTTCTATCCAATCTTGAACCGACTGCCGCTATTCTTATCCCTCTCGAACCATCTCTGAGATATTCTGATTTGTGTCTTTTCTTTAGGGGACCCGTTACGATATCATTCTCATTTTGTCGCAACCGTTATCGAGTCCCCGGGAGCCTCCCTCCGGCCGATGGAAATTGTTGCTCATGGTCGGCTCGGAACGGGTACGAAGAAGGCCCACCTATTTTGCGAGTGGGACGATGATAGGAAGTCCGTGACTTATTATTCAATTGAATGGGCAGGGTTTGGGTGAATGGTGCGTATTCACTGTGAAGTGAACGAACTCCCAAAGGAAGACGCCAAAGGGTACGTCCCTCTCATAGCATCAGTAGTAGTAAGCATCATCGTCCACATCAGCTGTATTCCGAAAGGGTATAACATCCAAAGATCCACACGAAAAATTAATCCAAAGTGCTAGTGAAATTATAGGGGACCCCAGATCAGTGATCACTAATCCCTCTTGCGTCTATCTGAACTCCGGATCGCGATTCGTTCGACTGGTCGTCCGGGATGGAGGAACTGCTGCTGTGGTCCCCTCGCACTCCCTCCAGACGAAAGGCGGCTTAGCTCGATTCCTGCGCCTTCTTCTGCTTTCTCCGACGAATTGCTGGGTGCTCTATGATGACGAGGCTCATGAGCGCCTCCTCCGACACTGAGAATTCGAACGATTAAATCGTTTAGCCATATGACCACGGCGAAGATTGGCAGACGAATCGGAATGTACGGCGAGGGATACCGCACTGTATCGTTGTTTTCAGCAGAGGGCTGTGGGTTAAATGGATCTCGTGGGACGGGCTGGGCATGCATAGCCATAATGATATACTGCGATGGAAGATTAGCCCGCTTCATGCAGTCGTGATAAGCGCAATTTAAATAACGAACCGCAGGGAACAAAAGTGCAAAAAGAGCTGCGTTGGCGAGACCACTTCCCCACGTACAAATTGCCGCGGAAGGGAACCCGAATGCGAAGTAGTAAATCCAACGCTCCTCAAGATGTCTCACTCTGCTCGAAAGAGAGAGGCCGCGCGCGATCCAGATGAACCTATCGCCCAATAGGTCAATCATTTCACCATTTCAGACCTAGTGCGCGTGGCTGAAACTCACTCAAAACAGTAATACCTGGGTGAGCAAGGAATCATCAATACAACATGTTCCGGAGACCAAAGGCGCGACGTTAAACTCACGCATCGATCCAACACATGAAGGCAAAACTTATCATCGGACCACTGTACGGAATGGCACCAAGAGCGAAAGACACGACCATGGATGTGAAAACCATGACAGCTCGATATGCTGATGTCGCCAGCATGGTGAGTAGTCCTGTGTACGTCACAGGTTGCTGTTGGCTAGCACGGTTCCCATGCTGGAGGACGAAAGTGCGTTTGGCAATGAGGTTACACCACGAACTCTGTGAATAGGACATATATCGTATCAGAATAGCCAATAGTGAAAGGGGGGGACCGTATTGCTGACATTGAGGTAGAAGGACACCCCGACGACGGGGAGCAACCAGAGTACTCTATAAAACCACCCGACATTTCGGTGCCACCAACTTGGGTGGTCGTGGACGAGTGGCTGGAGTATCAAGTCAAACGTGTAAATTGAGGTCAGAGAGAGGAGGTTGAGGAGGAGGGACTTCAGGATGTTGGACCGGATTTCAGGATCGCTTGATGCAGTCCTTATGACCAGATCCCACCTGAATGCGTCACAGAGGCCAGCGAGGGACCATTTGGCCTGGAGCCATAATGTTTCATGCAAAGATAGGAAGGCGGGGTAGGCAGCGCGAGAGCTGGAGTGACTATGGGCATAACGGTAAGACTGTTGTTGGCTTCTCGACATGAATCTAGCGCCGAGTCTGTTTTCCTGCTCTCAATCTTCGCAGCTAGCACTGTAAACTCGTTGGGTAGCTCCTCGTGCACCCAACGTCGTAAGATGGCGGTGACTAGTAGTGACGCGACGTGTGGACTGATCGGTAAACTTTTGCCGGCCCGGGCAACTTCCTGTCAACCATGTAGCCAAACTAAGCGAGCCTTCCCCGCAAGCCCCTAGGTGGACCAAACCCTGCGTACTGATAGAACACCCAACACGCCGTAAATTCGATGATCCCGAACTCATGGTACATGGTGGACGAACTTCCAGTGAAAATAGTATCATAAATCACTCTGCTGAGCACCCACCGAGATGTTCTCCTCCATGCTTGAACACTCATCACCAATCAAAAGCAGTTTCGCAGCCCCTGATCGATGATCGTTCACATCATGTTAAATCGCAATCTGACAGATATCATGTTTCGAGTCCATCTGAATATTACTCGCTCATTGCTCGAACGTACATGTACATATCACCCGTTCTAATATCCGAGAGTAACATACAGTCGGTCAAGGCTAGAATGCGCAGTAGGATTCATTGAGTAATAAAAACAATACAGGAGAGATACCAAATAAGACGAGGTGAATAATAAAACGAGAATGGCCGGGATTGGAAGACAAGCATATCGAGCGATCACAGGGTTACAACATTTGGACAGAACCTCAGCTAGAGTGGGACGAGAGAGACAGAAAGTGTATACTTGAAACTCAAGCAACAGAATGTGTAATGACCTATTTTGTCACAATAGATTAGCGGTGATTGGGATAACGACAGTATGAGGTACAACCTTCACTTCCTCTGGCTTGCACCGCTCACCGACTATGTCGAAGCCTTGGCAGAAACTCTCTTTGAAGGTACCTTCTTACTTGCAGGCGCTTTCTTACTTGTGGGTGCTTTCTTACTTGCAGGTGCCTTCTTGGCAGCTGCAGCTTTCGCTTTGGCAGGAGCAGTTGTACCGGTGATGGCCTTCTTGGCGGCCCCTCGTTTCGAAGGTGCAGTCGCCTTCTTAGCAGGTGCAGCTTTCTTGCCAGCAAGGGCTTTCTTAGGAACTTTAGCAGTAGTGGCCTTAGCCAAAGGGGCCTTCGGGGCTTTAGCAGCTTCAGTTTTCTTCTCAACCGCCTTCTTAGAAGCGATCGGTTTCGTGGTGGTCGCTGCTTTCGCTTTCGCTGCCGGCTTCTTAGCAGAGGTGGATTTGACAGTCGCCTTCGTCGATGCCGTCTTTACTGGACGAGCTTTGGTAGTAGTTTGAGGTGCGGCAGCCTTGGCGGGTTTGTTCTCTTTCGACGCAGACGTATCGGCGAGTCTGGCGTTCTTGGGAGGGAGTTTGACTCTCCCTGACGGACCTTTAGGCAGCACAAAGATCCCCTTCTGGGCGCCAGCGGCGATAGCTCGTGCCAACTGTGTGTTCTGCGCATTGCCGATCTGGAGCTTGTACTGCTCCTCAACATATTTCTTGATGTGAGGACGAGATACGCCTTGACGAGACTCCTCTGCGTTTGCGATACACTCCTATTTGGGTTACACGCGGTTAGGAGACATAGCGATCAAGTATGCAAGACACAAGGGGGAATCAATGCGAGTAACGCATTATCCATTGCCCGAAGTCAGCCACATTAAAAAGAAGGAGGGGGTACACAATGTCCCCTCCGCCCTGCCTTTTTAGGCGAATATTGCCCGACCACACATATGTGACGACCCAGCGACGATAGGAGGCCAAAATAAAATAGGGAATACCATGATATGTAAGGGTAAATATGTACTAACCTTGATCATGTCAATCCAGCTTGGACGAGCAACAGCAGGACGGGCAGGGACCTTCTTGGTGGCTTTCGCGGCAGAAGATGATTTCCTTGTGGACATCTTTGAAGATATGATGATGTTACGACTGTTATTCTTGCTAGACTTGCTAGAGAACGTTTGTTGAGAAAGTAGGGGACTTGCCAAGGAGGTCCGACTTGCGACGGTAGTGGTTAAGAGGAGAGAGATGTTAAAACTCCGAGGGCGTGTTGAGCAGTCAACAAAACCCAATTCGCGGAAGTCACGTGAGTCAGTATTTGAGATACGGTCAACGCGACTGTCCTTCACTCCACAATAGCCAGGTGGCCTGCTCAGTACATCTGGCAGTGAGTATGGACCTTGTTTGGGACGTTATGCTCTGCAAAGAGCGAAAAACGCGGTTGGAAACAGCGTACGAGCACCGTACAAAAGTTGCGCTCAAATCCCATGCAAAACGTAACAAATAATTCTAAAACTTTGTAGGGAGCCTCAATTGATTGGTCTTCTTTGACTGAGTACGTTGAAATTATGATTTTCTGTCCGCTACTCGTTTTTTGATGTGAGTAAAGATTCGGTATGTCTGAGGAGTGATAAACGCACGCGCGACGCGTCCAAAAAAGGAGCGCGTCTTGCGCCCTCCGCATATGGACGATCTGAGATCGACGTCGGTCACTTCACGCGGCCCCGATTGGCTAGAGAAGAACAGGCGTGACAGAGCGTGCTATGTTTGGTCTCAGCCTCTTTCAATCTTACACTCAAGTACTGCACTGGCACCAGTGTTAGTCGACTCAACTGCCGCTACTGCACCATCCTTACAGGCTGGCGACGATATCCAGCGACATGTCGGTAACGCACACTCTTAGAGCAGCTGCACGATCAGCCTACCGCAACTTGCTGAGGGCTTCGAATTTTACTTTTGCAGGTACGTCGACCAGCTATCTCGCTCCGTGATTCATGCTCATCTTTTGCCTTTAGGTGATATCTCGATACAAAAAGGTTTCTTTGGCATGCTTGAATCCACACATCCACCCTACTGACTTGCACATAGCTTTCCGCAACCAGATGCGCACAGATACATTGGCTTTAGATGGTGCAGCCCGGAATGACCCTGCTCAGCTAGAAGAGAAGATACAGCTTGCGAAGGAAATTGCCACAATATTGCGCAAGAATGTGGTACAGGCTCATAGAGTTCGGTCTGGTGATGGGGAGGAGGCATGGAGATTACGCTTCACCCCAGAGACAGAGATTGGAGACAATTCGACCATCAAGAACCCTCCACGTGTTGAACCTATGTCAAGCCGCCGAGCACGTAAGATGGAAAAGGAGGGAGCAACATGTTGCTCCCCCTGATACGGTCATACCCCGTAATTTTTCAGCATTCAAAAAGGTTTACAAACAGCGAAAGGTACCAGAAATTCGTGAGGATGACTTGGAGGAATCATTTGTGCGAGGTAAGTTTGTTGCCACTTGCTCTTATACATTGCGCTTACTTGGTAATAGGCAGTGGTCCTGGTGGTCAATCAATCAATAAGACGGAAAATAATGTTCAGCTCCTTCATAAACCAACTGGCATTCGCGTAACTTGCCAAGAGACTCGTTCTCTGGCTACTAACCGAATGCTGGCTAGACGGCATCTTTTGGAAAAGGCGTGTCGTGATATATTTCCGCGTATCTATACATTGGTTCTAATGCAGCTTTACGCATCGGTTTTTCACATAAGTAGTTGGACAAACTATCTAACCCGGGTCTTTCAAAGGATGATTTCACGCGAGCCAAACAAAACGAGAGAGAACGTCAGCGACGCAAGAAAGCAAAGAAGAAAGCTAAGTTGAAGGGTAGAAGTGAGCAGGAGGACTAGTCAAGTTTTTCGCTTCGTCTCCAGTAAAATTCGGTTTCGGGCGATTTACTGAGTCTATGTGCGAGAGATGTATATGGATCGCAAGTATATACAGGGTCGGCTGTGATCCGAGTGACTTCTAAGACAAAATCCCATCGTCGTGATGTGCGTACTATGACCGGGCGGAACACTCCGGTAGCAATTACATTAGGGTGGTGGGTCACCCGAGCTGCATTGAAACGCGTCACCATCTGCACCCCCGCTGCACCTCGTTAAGGCGTATTGACCATTCGATATACGAGGCGTCATGTCTGCGCAGAATCATCCTTCGTTGTACACTCTTGCGACGATAGTCAAGCGCCTGGAAGCAGTAGCCTCTCGGTTTGAAGACCTTGAAGACACAAAACGCGAGGCACGAAGACAGAGCACTAGTACAGTAGCAAGCTTCACCGAAATCCAACCCGCAGCTGTTGCTCCTCCTCCACCATCTGGCGTCGTAGTCCAGCCGACAATACCTCCTAGTGTCCAAGCTTTCGATGCGATAGTGATCGATGCTGGGCTAAAACCTCTGGTGGAGCTCACGAAGACTTTTGCACCTCAGGTTTTGATCGATCAAGTGAATCTGTTTACGAGGGAACTTGATGTATTACGCGATCTTTTGCTTATGGTGGCAGCATGCAAGAAGCCTGATCAGAACGCGTTTGGGCAATTATTGAACCCGTTGCAGGCAGCGATTGAAGCGATGACGCGCTCCAAAGAAGCGAACAGAAAGGAAAGAGAATGGTTCAATCATCTCACTGTTGTTGCTGAAGGTGCGGTATGTGCTGGTTGGGTCATAATGGAACCCAAACCAGCACAACACATCACGGAGATTAAGGAATCTACAATGTTCTATTCAAACAGGATTCTCAAAGAATTCAAGGAGAAGGATACTCGTCACGCTGAGTGGGTTCGGACTTACATCGCTACCCTCGACGCGATGAAGCGTTATGTCCTGGAGAATCACCCTACGGGTCTCTCATGGAACGTCAATGGTATTCCTTTTTCAGAATATAAAGTACCTTCGACGACAGATGCCGCACCACCCCCGCCTCCACCTCCACCGCCGCCGCCGCCGCCTCCACCTACCGCGGCGGCTCCTGCTGTTCCTGCTGGTGGTGGAGTTGCTGCTGTATTTGCTGAGTTGAACCGTGGCGAGGAAGTGACGAAAGGTTTAAGGAAAGTGGATAAGAGCGAGATGACCCACAAGAACCCCGCTCTTCGCGCAAGCAGCGTTGTTCCAGCATCCGCAGCACCGATAAGGAAACCTACGAAGCCCGCAAAACCAGCCGCTTTGATGGGCAAGAAGCCCCCCAAATTTGCCCTCGAAGGTAACAAATGGATCATCGAATATCAAGAGGACCAGTCTGGTCTTCAAGTTACTGATGTCGGGATACATCAAACTGTCAATTTGTTTGGATGCAAGAACATGACTGTCATCATTAGTGGCAAGGCCAATGCGGTCACCCTCGTTAATTGCACAAAGACATCTGTGTTGGTTGAATCTGTGATTTCATCCGTTTCGGTCACGAAGTCTCCATCATTCCAACTTCAAATCACGGGATCCGCTCCCACTATCCAACTTGACTCGACGGATTCCGGTCAGATATACCTTTCGAAGGCCTGCTTAGATGTTGAAATCACCACTGCCAAGTGCAGTGCTATCAACGTGAGCTTGCCAGTCGAAGGAGAGGAGGATGGCGTTTTCCAGGAGCAACCTGTACCTGAGATGCTGAAGACGACGATCCAGGACGGAAAATTAATTACGACTATCGTGGAACACGTTGGCTAACAGGTTTCTTAGAATGAGAATATGAGGCGTGAGTGCTAGATCGTGTAATCTACGGTACTTTGAGATGTATATGCGACGGCGCTTATGCCATTGATATGACGTTACAGGGTGGACAGGAGTCGTTGTACTTGCTGTTGATTAGTAAATAACTGAATGAACACTGCCCAGTGATCCTGTATAACTAGCGATCTCCTTCACTAGCGACAGCCTCGCGGCTCAAGCACTCCTGATACTTGAACTTCATGGACAGTACTGGCTGGCGAGCTCACCGACAAGCGCATCGAGATGATCGCCACTACCAGGCCCAAAGTCAAAGAGGGCCAGATGGCACGTTTATTCCCGTAGAGGAGGTCGCTCCCTTGCCAGATGGTAGTTTCGTCGGTGGCTTTGGTTTTCCATCCTCTGTGCCCGGGCCCAGTCCTCCTGTGGCCCCACGGACGGGACAATACTTGAGTTCTCCGAGTTACCACCAATCTCCCAGTATCCGGACACATCATGTGTCTCGTTCGGATATCTCGTCAATCTCACGCAGTGATTCTACCGCATCGACTACGTACCTCGCGCAATTGCCTCCCGCCGAGCGCGCGCGGCTACAAAGGGCTCCGCGCATGAATCCGCACCTTCAGTTCATGGTTGGGCCCTTACTGCGCTATGACACTGTCGATGTGAATGGACTATGGCACGGTGCCGCATTGATAGTGAGTGAGTGTGTTACGCTTTGACGACGATGAAAATAGAGTGTCCGCTAACTGCGCAATCACTTTATGACATAACTGCGGATTCGGGATCTTCCTATGATCCTCACCCTATATTGACTTACCAATGGGACCCTGATGAACGACCGCATCATTCAAACAGCTCGCAGGACTTTGCTCCCCAGTTTGAGCTTGGCCCTCATCCAGCCGATCCACACTCTACGCCAACGTCTTCGTTCTCGCATACAGTGGGGCCCGAAAGAGCTGGATACGAGTCCAAGAACAGTTCTATAAGTGATCAAACGCAGCGTGTTGTTGGCCAGGAGATTTATGTATATGCCGGTCATGCCGGGACGTTCACGTTTTGGAGATTCCCTATACAAATTCAATTGGGAAGCAATGAATTGTGCATCAAATATAGTATCAACAACGGGATACAGCTCGCTTTCTACGTCCCAGCCGTGAACCAAAACATGCGCTGGGCTAGCTATTCTGTACGTGAACCCCCGCAACGATCTTCAACGATTAATTCGCTCACTCTGTCATCTTCTCGAAGTGTAATGGATTCAGTGCGGGTGTCAACCAAGAAGAATTCAAAGGTCCGGGGTACAAGAACGGGTATGATCCCATGTGGTTCGACCTACTCAAGGTGCATGCGAAGGCGCCTTTTCATGTACTTGTTGGCGGAGGTGATCAACTCTACTGTGACTCATTGTCGAGAGAGCCAGAAATGCAAAACTGGGTTCATGAACACATTTCATCAAAGAAGCTAGAATATCAGGTATCTCAGGAAATGGGGGCTTGTATTGACCGATTTTTCTTCAATCACTACTGTGCCTCCTTCAGGAACGGCGCATTCGCCAGAGCGAATAGTACCATGTCAGTATCTTTTTACCTCGATGCTCGATAGACTCACTTTATTCTAGACCAATGCTTAATATGTGCGGTAAGTACAGCTACTTGTAGTGATTCTGGTCTACGTCCCAACACGCTGACGTCTTAGATGATCACGGTGTGTGTGCTTTCTTCATTTCGATCAAGGACTTCCTAACGCCCTTAGTTAGATCTGGTGAGTATTTTTCTCGACATCGTTTCTTTGCTCATGCGTACCATGAAGATTGATGGTTTTGGGAGCTGTAAGTACATAGGTTAGTCTAGTGAGACAAGTACACTCACAAATTACCCATATCCCGATGAACTGCAATTGTCGCCAGTGTTCCTCGCGTGCGTTTGCTGCATGGATTTCTGTTTTCACCCACCTATGTTCTTTGCACAGTATCGGAACCAGAGGATATTTCTTCTTCTTGCTTTTCCAATGTTTTATCAATCCTAAGACGGTTTTCTTGACATTTCGGTGATGGCATGTACTGATGTATTCCGTAGCCCACATCGACGGATTAGACGATCGTCGGGGTTCCCATCCATTCAAGTCTTTGATTCTAGGCGGAAGAGGGCCCTACGTGGGCCTTCCTTCACACTCCTTCCTCTCGTACATGGGCCCAGACGTGCGAATTTTGATGCTGGACTGTCGGGCAGAAAGGAAGAAAGACCGAGTTTGCAGCGATGAAGAATATCGAAAAGTGATGGAAGCCATCAGCCAGATGCCTCCCAACGTAGAGCATCTTGTTGTACAGCTCGGCATTCCAATTGCTTATCCACGCATGGTATTCATGGAGACCGCACTTGAATCTAAATTCAACCCTTTGACGGCCCTTGGACGTGGCGGTCAGCTTGGTCTAAGCGGGTTTGTGAATAAATTCAACGCAGACGCGGAGTTACTAGACGATTTGGTATGGACTTTCAGGTCGATTCGCCCCCCTGTCTCAGTGGTGTTGACTTGCCTCCAGAACGATCACTGGACAGCGAAGGGCCATAAGGTGTGGTCGGATATTTCTATCATCAGTGCTATTGATGCGCGGGGGCTCACCATGTTTCCAGAAAGAGCGTAATTGGTTTGTTCAGCAACTTCAAGGAATATCGAGGATGAAACGCCTCCGTATCACATTCCTATCGGGGGACGTACATTGTGCTGCAGTTGGTATTTTCAAAACTCTTGTTAGCGCCAAGCACGCGAAAGACATCCCACCCGCTGAGGACTACCGTTATATGATCAACGTCGTAACCAGTGCTATTGTTAACACACCACCTCCGGCTGCAGTCATCACAATGGTTTCTACGTTAGCAACGAAGACGCACAAGACACTTCATCATGCACAGACGGACGAGACTATGATGCCGATTTTCACGCATGAACCTGACGGATCCGCACGAATGAAAAACAAGTACATCATGGGACGACGAAACTGGTGTGCGGTTTGGTGGGATTCTCGTTCAGGCGAGCTGGTGTTTGATATTCGTGTTGAGAAGGACAAGGGTATTGGTGAAAGTGTTGGGTTCGTGTGCGTCTGTGATCATTTATGGACAGCACTGATATTTGCTTAGCTATGAAGTAAGAACACCCCCTCCGCAGTGGGCGGCGGGCGTATGATGGTATGACTTTCTTCTCCTATATCCACCTCAGGCTTTTGAGGGTGTCGCCGGTTCACTAAGGTATACATGACGGTCTCTCAAGGTGCCTCTACATATGTATTTCTACCACTGTGTAAATGCTACTATGTAATTCAGTATATGTGCGGGTTACAGTAAATCATCCAGATCCAGATCTATAACCGGTGTAGGGTGCGTTTCCCTGTCATCTTCTACCTCCATCTCCCCTTCTTGTTCCACGTCCCCTTCCCCAGCGCCCACCGCAGCATCGGAATTATAACCGCTCTCCGTTTCCGGTACGTGATGATAATCCACACTGGACGTAGCAGTGGGCGCTGGTGAATGTGCCTCCAAGTCCTCCGGCATCAACAATGTGGAAGAGAGCAGTGAAGGCACCGACGGCCCGAATCGATCGTCCGACACGGCTGTGGACTCATCTTGTGCAATGGAACTCTCGCGAAGAGGTGAGGCTATGTGAGTAGAACGAAGCTCTACTTCCTTGGCACGTTTCTTGGCGACGTTTTGTTGTCTCTTAAGCTCTCTCTGTGTCTTCTTGGCCGCTTCTGCTTTGTCCTTCTGTGCGTTCGATGCTGCCTCGACTTTGGCATCCTCTTCCTCCCGAGCGTCGAGATCCCATTGTTCTTGCATGAACTCGGGGTAGCGCTCGCATATTGGTCGCCACGTTCGCTCTTGGGACGGCTTCACGTCCTCACCAGATGTACTACGAAGAAGGCCCTCGATGTCTGGAGGGGGCGGGAACTCGAAGTCTGGACCAGGATTGATCCTCACCCGGGCATAGTTGAACAGGGAAATAAAAGGGTAATACCCGAGTGTTCCGTCATCGAAAGGATTCTCTTTGTGCTCTCGTGGTGCACCTTCTCTCGGCCGTTTTCTAGAGCTCTCCTTGTCCTTTTTTCGTGAAGCAGGAGTCGTTTTCAAGGGAAGGTAGTCGTACAATTCACTGAAAGCGACGTTTTGACACTCGCCGTTAACGAAGAAAGCGACATGCGATCCTTTCAACTCGGGGAGGGGTCGCAAGGCGGGAGCTTCCATTCCGGGACCTTTCCGCTCTGGCAGAGCTTTGGCGCCCGAGGACTTCTTGTTTGGCGGAGCAGAAGGTACGGAAGCCGTGGCAGAGGCTTTGTTAGAGAACTCCATGAGCTTCATCATCTCCTTGCTCTGAGCATACTCGAGGCTTTCGAAATACTCCTGTCCCTTGAACTCGATAGCTATGCGTTCACGCTTCAGATGCGCGGGGTCGTGAGGGTCTGTCGGATCAGATTTCCGTCGTGGGGGCAAGTAAATGTACATTCCGACAACGTCGCCTGAGCGGAAAGCACGACCGTACGGACGTGGACGGGATAATGTCACCTTGTCTCCAGTCTTGTCCCTGTACCCGTAGGAATAACCGTCTAGTCCGACTGGACCATTAAGCGGTGCTTCGCGTCGCGCCCAGCCAAGACGAACGTGGCTACCCTCACGCATATTAGGATCTAAGGGATCTGAAGGGCGATCGCCGCCGCCGCACTCTACACGTACCTCCATGTACCATGCGCCCTCTCGTATAGGTGCGTTGCAACGAACGCTGCGGAATCCCCGTTCGCCCAGGAGGCCCAGTCCGTCAGGAGTGACCTTAACGAACGCGCTGCGATCCTCCCAACTGACACGAAAACACGGAGGGGCACTCTCGATGGTACGACAGGGGAGAATGGATCCAGGAGGTGATACGCCAGCTGGAATGTAACGGAATCCGATTCTGTTCATTGCGAGTTGATCGGTCGTGTGGTAGGTGACATGAGCACTGGGTGTTTCTGGGAATGTTGGGAAACGGGATATGGTGAGACGAGGTCTAGAGAAGAAGTCGTTTCGAGCAGGGAGGACGACGTTGGCGGTGGAGTTGGCATTAGCATTGGTATCGGAGGGTGCTGGAGACGGTTCGGGATGGGAATGGGAATGGTGAGCTTTTCGCTTTTTTGTGGGATGATTGTTTGAGGACGGGACAGTTACACCTGGCGTAGAGTGTCGTGATGATTCGGATGCTGGGACGTTCAGCGCAGTCGATGACATGGCAGAACCAATCTCACTACTCCTTGGAATTAGTGCTGCATACCGTTTACCCTTGTCACGTGATCTACCCACTACTACCAATTCCTAGATCCAGACATGGCGTACACGACATCCGCAGAAATCTTCATTCGCAGCCTCTGTGACCACCAAGATCCACCATATGCGCCGCAAGGTGTACCCCTGTGTACCCATGTTCATATGCAGTCAGCAGCCAAAGGAACGAGCAGTTTTATGTCATACAGCCAGTCGCAAAGCCAAGCGTGGTGATCTTCGATTAATAATAGTGGACAATTATATGGATGGATCAACCTGATGTCGAGACTCATCTTGTTTCAGGTTCCGTGAATAAGTCAAAGAGTGTGATCATTTCAGGATTTACAGGCCAGCACTTGCACTGCCAATCGAGTCAGAGCAACACGTCACCACTGAGTGTACCAACCCTGAACTTGTACCCCGATCTGCACCAGGTCTGCCGATCAATCTTTCAGTTGTCGCCTAGGCTGTCATGAATGCGTTTGAAGATCCGCTGTCACTGCAAGTACACAGTGACAAGTGTTTACTAGTACTACAGTTTAGGTATATAAGTAGGCTCGGCCCGTGTCGTCAAGGCACGTGACTTGCCACCCTAGAGGTATTCATGCAGATCTGGTGCTCTCCATCTCTCGTTGCGATCATAATGACTGCCTTGCGGTGAGCCATAACTTCTTCTAAGAATGACGATTTATATTCTGACAAGACTCCAGACGTATTCACAAAGTGCCATCTTTGCCATGTTGGTAAGCATCGTATTGACGAGCCTTTACAGGAACTGAGGGACATCATCGAGAAGCCAGTTGATGTACGTATTGTGCTTATGACCCACAAATTTACGCCCTCATCCAACTCGCATGTATATGGCATAACTGTCGAGCCGGACGGAGAAAATCTTTTCCTTTGGAACTGTACCGTGAAAGGCGCATTCAGTGCTTCTCGTTGCCGCTCGTGTAGCTGTCCTGCTAATATATCTATATCTTCATGCAAATCCAATCCGATAGCCCTTACAAAGGTGGAACATTCCGCTTCAAGCTCGAACTCCCGCTTAACTTCCCTTTCAAGGCGCCAAATGTAAGCAACATCATGCCCCCACGATAGGCGAACGCGTATATATTTTTGTTTCTCCCCCGAAACGTTTCCTGCGTTGCTCCCGACAGTGTTTTCGTTGATGCTGTTGCCCCTCTTTTTATTACGTACCTAACGATCCACGGTTCCAGGTTGTGTTCCAGACCAAGGTCTACCATCCCGGGATCAACGAAGAGGGTAGTATTTGCGTGCCTATTCTACGCGATGAGGTTAGTCCGTGGAACTCCCTGGTGTTTCATGATACCAGTGAACGAGATTGCGATGAGTTTGAGTTGCTCGTATGCTGTGTTCTAACAACTGATCCCCAGTGGAAACCTTCGATCACTCTATCGACTGGTGGGTTGGTCTTTCCCCTTCTTCCACCTTCGGATACGAACGAAACATTCCGCAGTGCTTGCCGTCATCCAGGAGAAGTTGAACAACCCGAGTGCTGACGACCCATACGAACCTGATATCGCTGCGGTAAGTTATTGCGACTCTTGTTCCTTAATCTTGGCGGTCGATTGTATTTTTTAGTTACTAAAGAACGACAAGGCCAAGTTCTGGTCTAACGCGAAAGAATACACTAAGAAGCAAGTGAATTTCTCTATTCTTTTATTTGATTTTCTGAACTGAACACCCAGATTCGCAATGTAACCTACATGTCCAAAATGGCACCTCGCCATTCAGCCAACTGTAGCGATAGAATGCAACACGTCAGGGGTCCGTGTCGCAATCAAACGTGTATCTAGCGCTCAAACGACTGCGGGTATATATCTTTCAAATCAAAGCTCACCTGTACTATTCGAAACGTTTGTGCGAGATTTGATGGCTCCTGGCACTGTTTAGATAAGGGTAAGCTCACGTCGACGTTGTGGAACGGCGGCGACCTGGGAGTGAGAATGTCAGACGATAGGAGTTGGCCCAGGACGCCTAAGATACGCAACCGAAAGCGGTAGGATGAAGGACCCGCAGCCTAGGCGGGTCAACCTTGGCCAGGCTTATTGTGTCTCTTTGAAGACAGATGGTGCCATAGGAATGGTGCTGGTTTATCAGGACATCCTCGGGACTCCTACGATAAAAATGCACGACACGAGGACCGTATAGCAGGAGTGCAATGTATAATTATTATCCCCACGGGGAACTGCCAGTGGACCAGCGGCGTGGTCGTAGTAGTAGTACATAGCATCTAAGACGCTCACGTGCTTGGTGTCAACTGAATAGAGCGCGATCGGAACGGATTAAGAACCCCAGTGACTGGCAGAGAGGCCAGCGAGGTCATCGTGTTGAACGTCGAGCTCGGAGCTCGTCTGACGACTGGCTCACACTTCTGGGTCCATCAAGCCATTCCAAACAGTTGGCTGGTCTCAGTCCCGCGCTCACGGTCTATTGCTTGCGATTTGCTGCCTGAGCGTTCCGTAAACACCACAACTCGTGTTTACCACGTTGCCTGCCATTCCCTTCGCAAGTCTGCAGAACTCGAGATCTAATCCGAGCCTTCCTTCCTTCGCTTGTGTCAGCCAACGTGTTCAAAACGAGGGACACAACGCGCTCATATGCATCGTCTTCGGTACGTTCCTCGCTAATTCGTGTCTATCACCACCTCATTCGAATTCATATTATTCTTCCTCTCGTTTTCGATCTTACAATTCCGACCCTGTACGACAGCAAAAAGTCCGAACCCACCAGGGCTTCTTCGCTCAGTCACGACAACGCCGCCCAGACATCTGAAGACGAACGTTTCCCTGAGCTCCCCTCTCCCGACAACTTTCGCACATCTCTCATCCTTCCCGAACTTACCCGTCGGTTCACCCTCCTTCGCTCTTCTACTGGTGCTCCAATTACCCTTGACGATCTCAAGCTCAAATTTGCCGAGCAGAGAGCTAGAGGAGCGCAATACCAACTGTCAGAGGCTGAAGAGGATATGATACTACAGACGCTTGGTCGCATACGTTCCAAACACACTAACCGGACAAGTCGCGATGATACCAACACCAACAATACTGTGGAGTCTGGTATAGACTCCGACTACACTCCAGAACGCTCCTCACACCTCTCGAGCGGCACCGCCTCAACTACCTACCCAGCTTCCTCTGTCACGTCATCGCCACGGTCCACGAAACGGTACAGCAACAACCTGTTTTCGTCCGGACGCCTCCGAGATTACACCTACCTTCGCACAGTCTCGAAGAAGAGTCATCGAAGTGCTGTCTCGATCACGCACACCGAGTCCAGTCAGAGTCTACAGGAGGAGACATCACTGAACTCCTCAGAAAGTCTACGACCCGCCACTCCGGAAGGGAGTGGTCTTACTTCGTCACCGCCTTCAAGCCCCAATGAAAAGACTCCCGTGGCGCGTACAGCTTCGCTTGTATCCTCCAACGAGGACCTTCTGCCGCAATCAAGTGTAGAGAATAGTAGTAGCGCTCGCCTCTCGAAACGAGCCTCTGCTGCGCTCGCACAGGTCATTAAAGAGTTTGAGGACGAAGGAGAAGACGAAATTGTCATCATACCGCGAATTATCCCTCCTGCTTCGCGATTTAGCGACTCTGATTATTCACGCATGCAGAGCGAGACATCGGGTCCTGGTGGATCGGTGGGCTCATAACAACCTTTAGTCATCTATCTGCTTACACATGACCTACCGAACCAGCCTACTCTCCATCCACCATCGATTGACTGTGAAGCAGGCACTGCTATATCATCTGATAAACATATTCTGGTAGAGCCTGATATTCAGCGACTTTCGCCAACTCCATACGGCCGCCCTGGGACAGTTTCTCCGTCGCCGCGCCTACCGGGATACATTCCGGGGATGCCTCGACCTATGACGCCGCGCGAATCCTCGTTCGACACCGACGATATCCGTTCACATTCCACGACGCCACGTGCCACTTCGCCTATTCTCCCAAGTGCAAATGTGCAGGGTGCAGGTACTGCCACAGCTTCCATCTCATCGACTCTACTTAGGCGAAGTTCTGATGCATCGCGAAGCACGCCTCGCCCCACTTCTCCCCAAACACATGCCTCCACGAGTCTCCATCGGAACAATAGTGGAAGGCATACACCGGATGCCAGCCTGCGTGACAGCACGAGTGGAACGGAACAGGAAGGCTCAGTTACATCATCTGCATTCATTCGACGTCGGCCAATCTCACCTTTGTCGGGCCCTGCATTTCAGCCGATGGCTGTTTCCCCTCGACCCAGCACCCCATCAAACATCACGTGGACTGTCGGAGCTTCTGCAAGCCCCGAGAAGTCACGGGTGAAATCTGACAGTAGATCAACGCACAGCAGGAGTGGAAGTCAGACAGATACAGACCTTCAAACCATCATGGACCGTTCCAAATCACCCTCTAGGTCTGTGCGCTCACCGGTGCCACCCGAGTCACCTAGCGCTTCGCAACAAACGTTCAGCCCAAAGTGGAATAGTTCAGCCAGTCCTGCAGATTCTCGGGCTCCCTCGAGTCTCTCCACATACGACTTTGGTGGTTCCACATTGTCCTTTGGTAGCCGCGGCCTCAGATCTCCAACTCCTACGCAGACTCGGAACGCTACGTCTCCCACATTCCCTTCACCAGATTCTAACAACAATAATGGTCGTTCTTCCAAGCAACATTTCAAATCTCCTTCCAACTATTCCTTCGGCGTCTCACAACACTCTTTATCCCCAATGGGGAATTCCTCTCGTTCCTCTCTAGAATCTACTGGCTCGAGCTATCATTCTTGGGATCCTAGTCAGAAAAACCGTGGTACGCTTGATATTTTCAACGGAGCCAGCGGTCAAACACCACCTTCATGGCATGGCCTTGATAAGTCAGATTCTACAACAACTGGCAGCTCTCAAGAGGATTGCGACTTCGAGGCCATCATCCGACGCTACGCAGGACTAACTAAGTCCGATTTCTTCGCAATACAGGATAAGCTTGTCGGGGCCGCGCTCCATAAAGCTACTCTCCCTGATACTCGTGAGAGGACTAACTCTTTGCGCAGGCGAAGACCGTCGACCTCTCAATCGAACTACTCGACCAACGGCCGGGTTACGAGTCCAACGCCGACTCAAATTGCTCCAACTGCTCCTCAGGCTGCTGGTCGACGCTCACCCGCCCTGGATAATAATGCCAAGGCTAACGCTCTCTTAGAGTCCGTGGTGGACAGTATCCCCATCACCCAAGTGACTATAGAACGACTCAAGGTAGAGGACGATGTTCAGCCTGAGATCTCTCCTACGACCCGAAGAAACCGAGATCTCGCTCGTGCTCTGGGCTTCGCGAATGATGATTCAGATCGACTGATTGTACCACAGATATCCGACCAGCAGTCATCGTCTACCTCGGTATCACCCACCGTTGAGGCCATCTTGCCCCCTGAGTCTCCTCAGGAAATGGAACCTGTTACCCCTCCACGTTCCGCCGAGCCATATGCCCGAGCGACACTGTCTCCTGGTCCCCTCCCCAAACGATCCCAATCTATGAGGAACCCTCAGCTCACGCCGTTCGATCAGGCTGAGCTTGCCAAGGAGATCCAACGCAAAGCTGATGCAGCCACTGCAGCTCTCATGAAATCGCCCTCCGGGAAAAAGTACTCGGTCATGAACGCGTCGAGTCTCTCTGTATCTCGTAAGAAGATAGACCCGAGTCAGATATCTGAACCCCAGCTACTATCCGCACCTACCAGCGTTGAGACAATCCCATTACCTCAACTTATCTCGACTCCTCCAGTTAGCCCCCAACCTTCGCTCGGCATCACCCAGAGAATGAGGCGTTTCAGGAACACGCTTAGAGTGAAGAATCCTTCAACTGGCGAAGAAACCACTTTACAGTCTGATCTTCAATCTCAGACAACTCCTGCATCGCAAGGTGGTCTTAGTCGGCGTCCGACTCTTCCTCTACCGAGATTCGGTCCTGGAAGTTCAACTGAATTGACCAAACTTAAGACTCCAAGTTCCGGTCCCCCCTCTTCGGCAACCCCAGGTCTTAAAGGATTGATGGCCCGCTTTCGAAGACCACGCACAATGGACAGTGTGGGAGACAGTCAGTCAAGTGGGCATTCACGAACATCACCAACCACATCGTCCCCTAGCGCATCATCTCATCATGGACACGTTCGAGCAACTACCGCTTCTTCTGCTCCTTCCGCCTCTGCAAACCCGCTGGGTGAAGGAAGTACTCGGCAGACGCTTGATACTTCCGCCGCACTTTCTACTAATGTCGATTCTGCTGCAGTAAAGCAACTTTTCGAAGCGGCATCGAAGATTGGGCTTGACCAAGCGGCGCTGAACGATTTGCTCTCACGCTCTACCTCTATTCCTCGAGCCCCAGGCTGGACCTGGGCAGGGGGGTCATCCTCCACAATTGTCAACACGCCTCCCACCCCTGGTACACAGCCATCCAGTATCTTGGACCGACTACGCCCGGCAACCCCCTCTGATAAGCGTACGGAGGACGACGATCCCTCTAGCGGTTCAGATGACAAAACTGTGAGAAAACTACCTGTCTGGAAGTCTGGAGAGCCTGGCCAAATTCGCCAGATTCCTCAGATTCCTGAGAATGCTGCCGTCATTCGAAGAACTCTCATCTTCCCCTCGGAGTTTCGAAGTTCCAAAGTCGATTTGAGTCAGGTGAACCGGAGAGCGTCGACGAAACGGCACCGCCGTTCGGGTAGTGCTACGTCTGCACAATCTGTCCGCTCTGTACACGACCGGGTGCCGACGCCTCCCCCTCCGAAATCAAATGGTACTCGTCGTTTCTCTACTGATAGAACACCACCCGTTCCTTCGGTGGCAACCTCCATTGGTGCACAAGCCGAGGCCCTCCTTCGAGCACCTCCTTCCAATGCTGCGGCTGACAAACCAAATTCCGCGTATGATTCCCTCTATGACATGTATTCTGGTGAGAGCAAACATACAAGCACCGTCGTTGATGACGCGGGAACTGCCCACGACCAAGCCGTCCAAGAGGGCCCCGCCGTGGAGGTTATCGAGATGGCCAACGGTGAAACGATCTGGTCCATCGTCAACGGACTACGGGACGATGATATCGATTATTCGGATCCGCCCCGGCCAAGTATGGCCTCGGATCGTTCGACACCCGAGAATGGCGACGGGATGCAATTATTTGTCAAGGAACACGTCAGGACAACATCGAAAGGTAGCAGTTCTTCGATCAATTCCCGTAAAAAGGTGCCTCAGAACGCGAACCGTCCTGAGACCAAGGTTTTTTATAGTTCGCCCGCGCAAATTGGTCGCCTCATAGAAAGCCTTTCTCAAGGAATGGACGCCGGCTCTTTCAACTTTATCCTTAATCATCCTCCCGACCGTTCCGCTGCGAATTCCTTTCACTCTGACGCCGAGAGTCAGTGGACAGTAGAAGAAAAATTGGAGCAAATGCTTAGCGCTATCAGAAATTCTTGACTGCTTGGTTTATTATGTGGACTTTTTTTTTTCTCTTTACGACGTTTTCGTCTGGTTCATTCGCTTGATTGTTAGTTACATAGTACATCGTTCGTTCTGGTTATACCCGTCGGTCATACAATTCATGGGATATAAATAAGGCGTCGATCTTAGATTATTCCAGATTCCAATCCAACCAGCGGTTGAGATTCAGCGCAAGAAGTGCTTCCAACAGGAACAGGCCATCTGTGAAACTGTACTCCAGAGTGCCATGAGAGGGACCGATAGGTGTTGCTTGAGAGAATCGGCGATAGATTGCGATTGGCGGGGTATGGAGACCCGCATACAGCTGGAAGCAGTGTCGACGTATAAAAATCACTGCCTTCAAAAAGAACGGACATGCATACCTCATAAGACGCGCAGCCACGATAAGAGCGTCGCCATTCATAGAAGCGGCCGTCGGCTGCTTGGAAGCGACGAGAGCTGAGTAAGAAAAATTGTAAGCATTGCCTCGGGGACGCGTCTAGAAATGAACGTGATATTACTTGGGGCATGAACCGGGTATAACAAGGTGTTCCATGGAGAATTCTCTGTCACCGACAGTGGCGACACCGAGGCCGCTCCCGTGCGCATCCCAGTCGAATGCAGCAACAGGATTTCCCTCACTGAGAATAGTAGTACGCGTCGAGGCGGGGGACGTCATGGTGGTCTCGAATTCGAAGAAAACCGGCTTCTCGTCCTCCCCGATGACGATGCAGCCATCACGGGGGTCGTCTCTGCCAGAGAAGTATACAACGTAGTCGAAAGACATTGCGAGGTGGGTTGTTGTCCATCATCTGGAAATGCAGGCCTTCATATACGGAAAACTATGGGCCGACTCAGTTTTTCGGTCAAGGGCTGTACTCGTGATCTCGAGGGCCCGGTCCACGGAGAGAAAATACCTTATCGATCATGCACTTCTGTCTGGAAAGGGTCGCCTAGATAGAACAAACGGAGATCCACTCAAATGCGTCCGGGATAGGTGGTCAGTCGCCATCAGGTACATGATGCTGCAGGTCTTGAATCTCCTCCGAGACTCGAGGCGATCAATGTCAAATAGCACAGCTAAAAGGTTAACAGTGGTACTTCCCGTGAGCTCTCCAATTCTGGGGTACACTGGGAAGACTGATTGAATGGTCGCGGTCCATGTCGTCTATCACAGGGGGCCGTCTTAATCGTCTGGGCAATATGTAAGAACGCGCAAGAAAGCAACTAAAATTGCAACGAGTGGCTTCACGTAATATGAATTTCCAGGAAAAGTTAGTCGAGATTGGTTCATGAGTTTACCTTCCATAGTGGTCGCTTTCGCATTTTTCGCGTGATGTGAACCGCACTTCCACTCATATGAGCCCCACCAAATGCAAGTACCACTGTCTCCTCTGATCCATGTCTACTCGCAATACCCCTTTTCCTCAGCTCTATAGCATCCTTCGCAAACTTAAAGCGACACTGATCGGAGCCTGGGATAATAATGTCAATCCATGACGCGGTGGGGAACCGCGAGCCTCGCAAATACTCACCGATTTGGAAAGTAGGGGATTCCACAGCTGCCTTGAACATGTCAAAGGGCACGAGAGAAAATATCTGCAACAAGGTATCGCGACCGGGGTGCCCCTGTGACGAGCCAGATTCGGCTACTGCGGATGAATGTACATCCAATGTGTTGGGAAGTGTAACCACGAGAAAATGAAAGACATCTTCTCGTAGTCTGCGAGCATATTGGCCAAGCACAGATGTCAGAGGTGGCTGAGGGGTGAGTGATCCGTCCGGTGACACAGGGATGGTATCAATGAATTCGAGCCACTCAGTGATCGTTTCCACGCTGATCGATCGCCTGCAGGTCTCGTACGCGTATCCACACAAGTCCTCCATCCCACCAAGCAGACACCCAGCCGCGAGAACGCCTCGTGCATTCTCGGGCCGAATAAGATTGATGGAAACGGACGAATAAAGGTACCCCAGAGCTGAGATGAAAACCGGTTATGATCGATGAGACTGCTGACGCATCAAGCAAATACCTATGGCGAAGCCCTGCAATTGTAATAAATCAGTCTGCCAAGTTCATAAGACCCAGATCAAAGGCTCCGTTCAGCACGGCCTCCGAGGCGGCAGTTGTAAATGATAAGAATAATGGAAACCGGCCTTTAAATGACGAGCGTTTGCAGACACGGTCACCTTCTACTACGCCGCCGCCCGTACACGGTGGCGGAAATGAACGGAGACATGACCAAATTATTGGGAACTCGTACCTCAAGCGTGACCTCTGGTTCGTGATCAGGCTGCACGTATATTACACGTTGACCGCCAGTCTGGAGAGATGTGGACATTAAGTGGGCAAGAAATGGCGAACGAGACAAAATTATTGCATGAAGTCGATATGAATTTTGGTGAATGTGCTAGATTTGGTTCCGTGACAATTGTGAGGATGACTCTTGAGAGGGATCTGCTTACAAGAATGGTGTCTGCATAATTCTAACGTTATGTCAGAACGACGAGCATTTTTTGAGGACACGATTACCCACACCGGTTTGAAAGCCTGCATGATACAAGTGGTTTACAATCTCGTCGTTGTGCGTTTGGTGCGGTGACCTATAGAGCGATTCGTGAAACTTCGTTAGCTGCCTTGGGGCTGATAGAGTATGAACACTCACTGCGAATAAGCGTTAGATACAGGAACTGAAGATATAACTGAGAGGTCATCTCCATACGAATGTTCATGTTGATGAGAGACGGGTGTTGTTAGACCGTTAGTTTGGGAGTGACCGTTCAAACCCGAGTTGGACGAAGATCCTGAATTCATGTTTTTTTTTTCGAGTTCAGATGGACGAGCAGCAAATTCTGATTCCTGAACCAGGTCGGTCACTCCACGCCTCAGGTGTTGCTGAAGGGTGCTTGATTGACGCGTGACCACTACATGCCGTGACCAGTCACAACCTGCCAATCGGCCCAGGGATACTATGTGTAGACTACTCGGAGCTCTGGTGTGCGTACCAAACTTCTCTATCACCCATTAATCCCTGAGGAAGAACACCAGGTCGTGAATGTGTCGAAATCCATCACTGTTCCAAACCCGTTCTCTCCACCAATCATTGACACGAAATGAGTCATCAGGTTATGCTTAACTCCGTTTTTCTCTGCCACCGGTCCACAGATAACAGGGTATTGCGGCGGGGAAGCAAGATACCGAGATTCCTCGGACGCGTCCGATATGGATATCTGAGAAACCAATACATTGCTCGTTAGAAGGAGTGCCGTGGAATAGGGGTAAGCAACTCAGCTCACCATATGAGATCTGTCAGATGCAAAGTTATCGAGATATACATCGCCAGGGACCACCCTAAAGAAACCGAGGGCAGATAGTAAGTTTACTACCGAGATACAGGAGGGGGATTCCGTACCCCTGATGTTGCGCTGGGATGTCGGTACCCAGTGGGAAGGTCCGATCAACATATTCTGAACAAGATCCGGAATGAACTTGCGAAAGAACTAGAAAAGTGGGAGTGTTATCCTTACGTACCTTTCCAATGACATGGGACAGGAAGACGTGTATCGAGATCATAGATCCAGGTATCTCGCTCGCTGGTCTGGGAAGAGCTCAGCGACCGATCATGTAGTTGTGGGCGCGGGCGCTCATGCGCACGCAGCGCTAAGACGACGTGATAATCCCAAACTACTGCTGAGTTACTGGATGATGCCAGTTGTTGATTCCACAATGCGACCTGTGAGATAAACTTCAGCTTTTAGTGGCGCAGCTATTGAACCCTTCATGTCTATCACCGTTCTCGTCGGATTTGAGATAAATACAGCAAAAGTATCCCGCTGATGTGTTCCCTCAGACGGTGTAAGAAATCGCTGCAGGAGCAAATAGATGTTCTCTTCGCAGTAACAGCTTGTGTACACGCTGTTGCTGCAACCGGGTAGTGTAGAAGCCATCGGATTCGCACTCCGCCCAGCACACCGTCTCAGGGGTATAGCTACCTCGGTTAATTT